>OZ010790.1:538872008-539542008 GCA_963932465.1 Maratus speciosus | reverse complement strand
TTAAAGATATAATTGTTGCAAAATTTTGTCGCGCCATTTCAAATTTTATGAAAATCGGATGTATAGTTTAATTACAGGGACAGTCAAATTTTTTCTTTAAATTACGGCTAATGGGAAAAATTATTGCAAGTGGATTTTAATGATATTAGAGCCTTCCGAATGATCTGAAATTTTAAAGATATAATTGTTGCAAAATTTTGTCGAGCCATTTCAAATTTTAGGAAAATCGGATGTATAGTTTAATTACAGGGACAGTCAAAAGTTTTTCTTTACATTACGGCCAATGGGAAAAATTATTGCAAGTGCATTTTAATGATATTACAGCCTTCCGAATGGTCTGAAATTTTAAAGATATAATTGTTGCAAAATTTTGTTGAGCTATTTCAAATTTTAGGAAAATCGGATGTATAGTTTAATTACAGGGACAGTCAAAAGTGTTCCGAAAAAAATATTGGAAGTGCATTTTAATGATGTATCAGACTATGCACTTTACGAAGTGCAAAAAAAAAATATACATTCAGTACAATATGGGGTGCAAAAAATAATTATAAAACTAGTTATAGTACGAACGCACCTCATTTGCCACGTTTGACGTGCAATTTCCAACTTGTTTTTAATTGTTTTGGGAACCTGTTAATATTAACCCAACAAACACAGAGCTATCGGGAAGCAATCGGCCGACTGCCGCTTGCCGATTCTGGCGGTAACGGCACAATATCAGGTTTCTGATACCGGTTCCAACACTTTTGTGGTCCCCCGGGCGATAGTCGGTCCGTTGGGCTGGCACTTGGTCGGACCGGTGCCGGCAAGATCGGCGAGACTGCCGGCAAGGTGCTATGCCAGCTGCAGCCCGACAGCAGCATAAATTGAAAAAAAATCTTTTTTGATGGCGCCATCTATTAGCCATCTTGGCATGTGTCTTTGTCAATATTTCAAGGGAGCGTATTTCGGCGTTGGAACAGGTTTGTTTCGATCCGAGGACCCCAGGGATAGAAGGTAAACGCTTTAACCACTCAGCCACTGAGCCTTGCTGCGGTGATGATTCTTATGGGGTATTACGGGGAAGACATTTCTTTAAGTGATAGCTTGTTGTTGTGGATAGATCGTAGATGGGAAAATTGGAATTTTGAAGTGTTTTAAAGTTGTTGTTTTTTGTAATTGTCTTAACCGCATTTATTTAAAAGTTAATTTAGTATTTAAATAAATGAAATAAATATTTTAGCGAACTAGTTAAAACAAACGAATTGTTTTTTTTTTTATTTAAAAATTATCAAATATTTAATGAAATTAATTATTTTTAGAGGTTTCGTTCAGTTAATAAAATTTTCTTATTAGTTATTATAATATAATTACATGTGTTGCGTTAATTTATAAAACATATTTTTACTTTCTTCTATCTTTACAAGAAGAAAGTATTGGATTCATGAAAAATTTCGACTTCCGGTTTTCGACGGATTTACACGTTTTAGGGGTCAGAGATTCCGAAAAACAATATGTTTTTACAAAATCTCTGTCTGTGAGTCTGTTGTTCTGCGAGTCTGTCTGTCTGTATGTGACACAAGTTTTGTGGGCGCTCTATCTCAAGAACTAATGCACGGAATTTAATAAAAATTTATATTTCAATAGTCCCTAATATAAATTGGTGCTTATTAGTTTTTGGTGTAAATCGCCCCACAGGTGGCGCTACTATGCTGCATTTTACGCGATTTCCGCAATAGCCCTATCTCAAGAACTAATGCACAGATTTTCATCAAACTTCAGATTCAGGTAAACCTTGATATGAATTAGTGCTGTTTATGTTTTGGTGCAAATTGTTCAACAGGTAGCGTTGCTATGCTGCATTTTTGAGAATTTCCACTATAGCTCTATATCAATAGCTAATGCACGAATTTTCATCAAACTTCAGACTCAGGTATACCTTATACCTTGATATCAACTGGTGCTGTTTATGTTTTGGTGTAAATCGCTCAACAGGTGGCACTGCTATGCTACATTTTTTCAGAATTTCCGCTATAGCTCTATTTCAAGAACTAATGCACGAATTTTCATCAAATTTGAAATTCAGACATACTTTGATACGAATTGGCGCTGTTTATGTTTTGGTGTAAATCGCTCAACAGGTGGCACTGCTATGCTACATTTTTTCAGAATTTCCGCTATAGCTCTATTTCAAGAACTAATGCACGAATCTTCATCAAATTTGAAATTCAGACATACTTTGATATGAATTGGTGATAAATTGATGTAATTTCTTCTACTATTTAAATTATTTAATTGACGTGATTTATATAGAAGAAAGTTTTGTGATGGCCACAACATACTGGTTTTAACATGGAAAAAACTTTTTTTAATACATAAAGTTGGAAATTAATCACTTTAATTAAAATTTTAATTAGAATAAGAATTCATTATCTGCCATTTGATGATTTAAAGTAGAATATATTTTTAATGACAATGTAGCAATATTTATTCTTTTACTTATGAGCATTTTTTAATCTTAAAATAAAATAGAAATATTATTTTTTTTTTCGTTTAGTAAATAATTTTTTAGAAGTGAGAAATTTCGGAATCTTTTCTTTTAAATTTTAATGCTAAAAAGATGTGTAGATTTTTTGATATTTTCATAGCTTGTAAAATAATTTTATAAGCTTTTTAATAATTTGATTTTTAAATAAAATTAGAAAGCTACTATTTTTAAAATGAATATATAATTGGAAAATAATTTGAATTAACTTCTGAAGTATTTTTCTTTTCTTTCTACGGTTAAGTTTATATTGAATAGTAATTTTAAGGAACGATTTAAAAAAGTCTTTTGATGATTCAAAAAATAAATCCTTTTAAAAATGAATTCAAAACATTTTTTTAAATAAATAAATATAGGCTTTTTTTCACAATTTTTATGTTTATCACTATTAGAATTTTATGTGAAATATGTAACTCTTATCAAAGCTCAAACTCACACAAAATTAAGTAAAAGAAAAAATGTCCGCTAAGACTAAAAATTCCGAATTCGGACCGATGTTGGTATTCATCTAATTGTACCACTATCAGATATCACATATCGGTCCTGCGTCACTTGCCGGTATAAGTCGCTTGCCGATATGTAACCATAAGGGGACCAATTACGGTAACCGGCAGTCGAAAAAGCAGATTCTTAAGTTTCAGTTGCCAATTTGCTGCCGAAACTTTACCGAAACCACTGTGTCGATGCCGACACTTAACCGACTCTGCCGGCTGCGGTTCGATCGTGGGCCGAAAGGTATGTGTTTGCTGGGAACTCTTTAATTTATGAAGAACCTGTATAGTTTTGCACCGGAAAGGGTATAATAAAATAATGAATTTATAATTTTTCCCAAAGAATGAAATACGGTGAGCGATCAGTTAACGAAATGTTAGGTTTACGAGCACTTTCGCGAAAGATTTTTATGTTCGGATAACAAACACATGTTCGGATAACGAACACCTCACAAAACAAAACTAAAAAGAATCAATATTGTGTTTTAGTTTTGCCGAGCTATTGTCGACTTTGAGAACATTTTAACAGTGGTATACGCATGACGAAATTGATTAATGGACTATCGGGGGCAATGAACGGATCAGAAACATTAATATTTATATTTTGTGTCCCTTTTTAAGGGGTCTCCTACCTTTTAAACGCGTCGAAAATTAATGAAAAACTTCAAAGTTTGAATTAGTCTATCTTCAAAGCCTTTTTATGTATAAACATGAAATTTTGGATATTGATTAAACAGATTGTGCATTGTAATATGCTACCATTAGTAATTTATTAACCCTTTAGAGAATTTGTGTATTGTTGGAATCAAAATAGCTCTTTTTTTTACCCCATAAGTCATTGCGCGCATGATATCTTGAGAAAGTATGTATGGATTCGCATTAAGTTCGGTAAAGATACTAATCATATATGTGTTTTTAAAATGATCTACTCTTAGGCTAAAATTATTTCATTAACTATATAACAAAAAATATTTTCGTAAAAAAAATAAAAATTTTGTATTTTTAATGAATAAAAATAGTCATAACTAAAAATATTACCATTGTAAATACTTAAAAGTACATCATTTTAAACACACATATTTTTTTAGTATATTTACCAAATTTCACGACAATCTATACATACTTTCACAAGATATCATGCGCGCAATGACTTATGGGGTAAAACAATTTCAACAATACACAAATTCTGTAAAGGGTTAATAAATTTCTGTTGGTAGTATATTACAAAGCACAATCTGTTTAATCAATATCCAAAATTTCATGTTTATACATAAAAAGGTTTTGAAGATATACTAATTCAAAGTTTGAAGTTTTTCGTTAATTTTCGACGCGTTTAAAAGGTACAAGACCCCTTAAAGAAATATTTATAATTGAATATTAACTATTAACAGGTCACAAATTATTAACACTATCTAGGGTCCACTTGAGCTTTATCAGGAACCGCAGTAAACACGACCCTATTGTGAACTAATCAGTTTTAATTGATCAGTGGACAAATTGATATTATTTAATGACGTAGTCATAAATGTAATCCTAAAGTTCTTCAAAAAAGCCATGTCTTTTGTTTTTTAAATACTCCAGGACACGGTCAAAGCCTTCAAAATTCGATCTGTCCGTATTAAATAAGGACGTATATTAAACCTATTATACAGGGAATATTTATATTATTTTGTATACATCATTTAGCTTTTAAGAGCGAATTAATTGAATTCCCATACAAAGCAATATGAAATCTGTGATCGGATAACGAAAAATTCGGTTATCTAACACCGTTTTGGAACGGATTAATTTCGTTAACCGATCACCCACTGTACTTCTCAAAATATTTTAGATTTTAAAATCATACTCAACTAAAAAAGCAAAGAATCATTTTTATGGTCATCATCTACTATTTTTTTTAATTAATTAAAAATTAGCATTTAATGGAAAGAGAAAATGTGAGCATGATAATATAAATGTAGTCACACTTTGCGAGAAGAAACATCAATAATTTTCAGATAATGTATAATTAGAGAAGATTTGCGGCCTTAATGTATTGATCATTTTCATATGCATTCTGGAAATTGCTTCTTAATATTTCTAAATTTTCTTAATATATGGTCTTTGATTTCGTAAGAATATATGTAATTATTCCACGTAAAAGGTTTGAAACTTAATAAATTTGTAATTTTTCCAAACGCTAGAATTACATATAACTTTTTTTTAAATAATAATAAAAAAACTAGAAAATACTACCCTATTGTTATTTATTTTGAAAATGTTGGGTTTTTTTCTGTGTTAATAAAAATACTTTTCTTAAGTTAAAGGATCAATAATAATTTTTCTTCTCTGTGGAGTTTTTAAAAATTATTTAGAATGATTGATTGCTCCTTTTAAAAAAAAAAATAATACTATTTGCTTCATTTAATCATTCATTTAATAAAGCGATGATTATTTATTATAAAACTATGAGGAATATAACTGATTGGTTTTTTAAGACCAATATTGTAAATAATATAAATTAAATTAGTCAAAAATTAAAAATGGAACATTTCAAAATATAATCAGTAACTAATGTTATAAGGCTTCTAATTTTAATATCTCTCAAAATAAAAATTTTCAGTTGCTTTCTTCGCCATGAAGTGTTTTTTCAGATTTTTGTGGCAGTAGCATTATGTGAAAATATTGCATGATTATTATTAAATGCTTTAAATTAACCATATATATTCATTAATAAAACATTTATAACCGAACTAATTATATTTTCATTACATCTTAATGAAAAAAATTCATTTTTAAAGGCATATACTTCTCAAAATATTTTAATTGGTAACATTACACTCAACAAATAAAGATAAAAATTCATTTTATGCTCAACTTCAAGTAACTCTTATAATCTCTTGTCTTCGGAATTTATTAACGTTTAAGGAAAAAAAGGAAATATGAGTAAGCGTACATAAATGCAATCATATTTTGCCAGCTGGAACATAAGAAAAATTGAATGCATGTATAATTAGGGAAAACGTAGGAGCTTAGGTATTTTTATGGTCTCATGTTTCATACTTACTTGGTTATTGTTTTTAATTATTTCTGGAACTTCTTAATATTTCCTATTTAATTTAGAAAGAATCTGTATATATATATTTCCCTGAAAGGATTTTAAATCATAATAAATTTACAATATTCCCCCAAAGTATGAAATCTATATTTTTTAAATGAATGTTATTCTAATATATTTTTAAACGTATCAAACATTGCGAAACTGTTGCTTACTCTATTATTTTATACAAATTTCTTAAGTAAATTGGAAAATGATAAATATTGTCAAAAGAGCGCATGATCTTCGTTAATGTTATTGGTTGAGGTCTACACTGAGAAAATAAATTGCCGCCTGCACCTAGAATGAAAAGTACTCATTTTCTGATTCCCTACACTAGAAATACAGATTTCCGAGCTATGCGAATAGGGTAAACAACTAAGCTGATTAGACGAAATGATCTAGAATTTCTAGTCTGTCTATTGTTTTCTAGTTGACGAAACGGTACTGAATCGTTTCAGTAGTGATAAATTATCGTTTGCTTTCTTTAATGATTTCGAAAACTAGAATTATATTTACTAAAACTAACCTCTTGTGTTCGAATCTATTTGTAGAGATTTTTAAATAAGTTTCCCTCAAGATTATGGAAAACCGCTTTTGAATTCTACTAGGAGACTCCAGAACTCTCTACCAAACTGAACTAGAATTTATACGGATAACATGGAACTATTTTTTTCTAGAACTATTATTTAGATTCCAGATGCAAGAACCATATTTTTTCTCAGTGTTTACTACAGTGTTTTTAAGAAGTGATATTTGCCTTATTTAAGGGCAGCTGGAAGACAAGTTCATGGAAAAAGTAAAATATTTTTCAATCCATTATTTTATCCCTTTCGAATGATATATTGCTTTGGTTTCTACGAGAACAAGAGTTAAAATGTTTTAAGTAATTCAGTTTGTTTACATAATACATAACTATTACATACGTAAACTTTTAACAGAATTATCTCAAAATGTTGCTGTTTGAATTTTGATGTACTTTTTTTTATAAAAACTGCTACTTATAATTGTTTACAATCTGACCAAAGTATTTCATATATATCCCGATTAAATCTAACGTGAACTTTTGTTACAATCACTTCTACAAAACGTTTATAAAAGAACGTTATTTGGAAAAATGCAAGATGTTTTTGTTGTTTAAAACTGATGTGTATTGCAGAATACCTGTTTAAAAAGCTGTTTTCACTTTTTTAGGAATTATTCAATTTATGTTATAAAAAAATTCCAAACGAATATCTTAGGTACTTTGTGATAAAAAAGTACATTTATTTAACATGTTAAGTATAGGGACATCATGCCGCCCTTAATCTTCCATTAAATAAATCTATTATTTCTTATCAAAAATGTGGTATCGATCAGTCAATATGATTTTTTTTTTAAACGTCCAACTGACAATATAGAAAAAATAAAGGGTGACCGCGCCAGTAGTTGATAACCCTCCAGTAGTTGATTAAACTTTTGAAATATTGCACCATTTCAGGCGGAAATGAATTTTACGCGTAGCACTAGTTGTCTGAGCGAAGCGAAGGCTAATACTCAGCGAAATATTACTGTCCGGACATATTACTACTACGATGGATATTAACGCCATGTCCTACTTAAAAAAAAGCCTAATAAAAACATTTCGTCAAGCATAACTCAAAAAATATTTGTCGGATTTCTTTTCTGATTGCACCAGAAGGTACCTATGAGGGCCACCTACTGAATGCACCAACTATGAAAAATATGTTCCAAACCGTTTAAAAATTATATTAAAAAAACTGATAAAAAAGCACAAGATATCTGCATACGTCACAGAAATTTGGTGTGCGTCACTTTCACCGGTGGATGTTTTCGTAGACAACTGGTTTGAACACATGGAGCAAATAAAAAAAAATATATATATATGCACGCAGTAATATTGAATAGATCAGTTTCAACCACGTAATCACAAACTTTACAACAACCCGTGGCAACCAGTTTTGGTGGGCAAACAATTAATAATACAGTACGGGCTAAATCCGGCTAAAAACTCAGGTTAAAAGATAGTTGTCAGTCTATCGACTGGAAATTAACAGATTTTTTTAATGCGCGTATAACGAAATTTAGAAACGATTGTGGATGATTAAAACAAATGACATGAGTGTTTATTGCTCCGGGAGGTTATCTTTCTCTGGATGTCCGTCTGTCTATCATACAGCATGCAATTTTCTTGTAAAGGATGATATTATTATGCAGTAAAACCTCCATAACGGAACACCCGATTAGTGGACACCTCTATTTAACGGGCATTATTTTCGATTACCAACACTTAAATAACTGAACATGTTTTACTCTCAGTAGCGGACACCTCCAAATAGAGGACAAATTCTGCATTCTCGAGGTGTCCGCTATTCAGAGGTTTTACTGTATGTATATATTATTGATAGTTATTTTACAGGGCCGCACAAAAGAGTAAGAATATATGAAATGAATATAAACTAAATTCGGGATTGGTAGATCGCTGATGGTAACGTAATTTTAGGATGTTGTTACAGTCATCCGCAGCATGTTTTCAGAGTTTCGTTCATCTAACGAAACACTACCTGTCTCACTCCTTTGTCTGTCCGTCTGTCACAGAGCCCGTTCTCAGAAACTACATATGTCGGAGACTTGAAAATTTGCATACTTATAGCTGAAAACCACACATCAAACGGCAAATAATAAAATTTTGAAAAAGTCTAATATTTAACCCTCTGGGCTCTAACTTGTGTATTTTAAGCAATTTTTCTAACTCAGACCCTAATTAAGTTGGAGACATGAAATTTTGCATACTTATAGCTGAACACCTCACATCAAATGACAAATAATAAAATTTTGAAAAAGGTCTAATATTTAACCCTCTGGGTTCTAACTTGTGTATTTTAAACAATTATTCTAACTCAGCCCCTAATTAAGTTCGAGACATGAAATTTTGCATACTTATAGCTGAACACTTAACATCAAACAGCAAATAATAAAATTTTGAAAAAGGTCTAATATTTAACCCTCTGGGCACTTAAAATACACTTATTTATTTTAAGCAATTTTTCTAACTCATCTCCTAATTAAGTTGGAGACTTGAAAGTTTGCATACTTATAGCTGAACACTTGCGATAACACGATAAATCATAAAATTTTGAAAAAGTCATATTTAACCCTCCAGTCTCTAACTTCTGTATTTTAAGCAATTTTTCTAACTCAGCCCCTAATTAAGTTGGAGACATGAAATTTTGCATACTTATAGCTGAACACCATTCACATCAAACGACAAATAATAAATTTTGAAAATGTCTATTATTTAACCCTCTGGGCTCTAACTTGTGTAATTTAACCAATTTTTCTAACTCAGTCCCTAAATAAGTTGGAGACATGAAAGTTTGCATACTTATAGCTGAACACTTGCGATAACACGATAAATCATAAAATTTTGAAAGAGTCATATTTAACCCTCCAGTCTCTAACTTCTGTATTTTAAGCATTTTTTCTAACTCAGCCCCTAATTAAGTTGGAGACACGAAATTTTGCATACTTATATCTGAACACCTCACATCAAACGAAAAATAATAAAATTTTGAAAAAAAGTCTAATATTTAACCCTCTGGGTTCTAACTTGTGCATTTTAAACAATTATTCTAACTCAGCCCCTAATTAAGTTCAAGACATGAAATTTTGCATACTTATAGCTGAACACTTAACATCAAACGGCAAATAATAAAATTTTGAAAAGGTCTAATATTTAACCCTCTGGGCTCTAACTTATGTATTTTAAGCAATTTTTCTAACTCATCCCCTAATTAAGTTGGAGACTTGAAAGTTTGCATACTTATAGCTGAACACTTGCGATAACACGATAAATCATAAAATTTTGAAAAAGTCATATTTAACCCTCCAGTCTCTAACTTCTGTATTTTAAGCAATTTTTCTAACTCAGCCCCTTATTCAGTTGGAGACATGAAGTTTTGCATACTTATAGCTGAACACCTCACATCAAACGACAAATAATAAATTTTGAAAATGTCTATTATTTAACCCTCTGGGCTCTAACTGGTGTAATTTAAGCAATTTTTCTAACTCAGTCCCTAAATAAGTTGGAGACATGAAAGTTTGCATACTTATAGCTGAGCACTTGCGATAACACGATGAATCATAAAATTTTGAAAAAGTCATATTTAACCCTCCGGTCTGTAACTTCTGCATTTTAAGCATTTTTTCTAACTCAGACCCTAATTAAGTTGGAGACACGAAATTTTGCATACTTATATCTGAACACCTCACATCAAACGAAAAATAATAAAATTTTGAAAAAAAGTTTAATATTTAACCCTCTGGGCTTTAACTTGCGTATTTTAAGCAATTTTTCTAACTCAGCCCCTAATTAAGTTGGAGACATGAAATTTTGCATACTTATAGCTGAACACCTCATATCAAACGGCAAGTAATAAAATTTTGAAAAAGGTCTAATATTTAACCCTCTGGGCTCTAACTTGCGTATTTTAAGCAATTTTTCTAACTCAGCCCCTAATTAATATGGAGACGTGCAATTTTGCATACTTATAGCTGAACACCTCACATCATACAACAAAAAATAAAATTTTGAAAAAGTCTAATATTTAACCTCTAATATTTTGTCTAGCGCAATTTTTAAATTTAAACTGTTTTGCAGTATTATTTTTTGTTCTTTTTGATAATAAGTGTACTGTGACGTAATTTCTTCTATTTAAGATTTCTAACACATGTTAATGAATTTATTTTACAATATACTTTCTCTTTTAAAAATAGCATCTAAATATAGTTTTTATGGCGTAATTTCCAATAAATGCCTGCTTTTTATACCTAATTATTTAATTCTAATTTGAAGGTTTTTTTCTGTTTATAATAGTAACGTGTAAATAATTTCTTTTTATTTGATGCAAACATTATTGTTTGCGCTGTTTATACAGTTGGCAACAGTTTAAATTAATACTATTTTCTAAAATATGTAAAAAAAATATCTGAGGAAATGCTGATATTATTGGACATATTTGAATTTGAAATAGAAATAAAACCTCAAAAAATGAGTCAAATTTAAAAAAATAATAATAATGGAATCTGCACACCGGGATCTTCTATTGAATATAATGATATAAAAATGATTAAATTCCCATGTATAGTTTTTGCTCCTATAAAACATATTTTAATGGAACGATTTTGTCCAAATTTAGCATTAAATATCTCTTAACATAATTCTTCTTTTTGAAAACTGTATACATCAGCGTCTTGATCAAACATTTCTCTATAATACCACCGATTTTCATATTTTTGTATGCAATAGTTTTCTTAATATTAACGAAGAAAGACCTCCGGTCACAAAAAATTCAAAACCGGCAGCGGCGGTGACAGCGTTAGTTTCTTTTTTTTAGAATAGAGAGATATATAAAAATGAAAACTTGTCTATCTGCCTGTTTGTAATTCTATAAAAATCCACAATTTGGAAGCCAAAATTGTGAAAAGATACGTACATGTGTATTAAAACATAGCCGAGTCAACTAAAGTATTCCAGAATCGAAATAATTTATAGTTAATTTTTAATTAATAAAAAAACCACCAATTTAACAGCAATTTCTTATCAAATTTAAACATTTTTCGTTATAGTAGTTGCCAACAATTAAAATACACAATAAAATTATTACTACAACAATTAATTTTCTACTGCAAGATTTCCACGTGAAAAATGAAAATGAAATAAATAGTTTGCCGAATTAAAAAAAAAAAAGTGAATATAACTTCATAACTTTTCTATTTCAAGGTTTCCACGTGAAAGAGGAAAATATTACATCATATTGGAAATATAAAGGACGTGGTGGATATAGTATAACGTCATATGAATGTGAAAAATGTATTGAAGCATGATAAAAACCCGATTAGGGCAGTGCCATCGCTAAGACTTTTTATTGGTGGGGGAGAGAACCTTAAACTGCCAAGTCAAATTTCAGCATTTGCCAACTCGTTTTATAATTTTGCCAACTTACCACAGTTAGAAAATGTAATATAGTTCTTATTTGTTAAAAGTTTAATAATATTCCCAATTAGTTTTGTAATTTTTGCGAAGTCGATCAGAAATAGAAAATATATTACAGTTTTTATTAAAATTTTAAACAAATTTGCCAACTAAGTTTGTAAATTTGCCAAGTGTAATAACATTCGCAAATGTTTGGGGGTGAGGCTCCTCCCCCGCCCGTGAGTAGGTTGCCCGAAAGTACTTGTTAAAGTGTTCCTTCTCTAGGCTTTTCTCTCTCTCTCCAAGGCAACTAACAGAGGGAGGTGCCGTTTTAAATGTGATATGAATTTTTTATCTGATTCATTTTTCTAGACATTTTATCATAAGGTCATATTCTCAATTATCATTAGTAGATTTTTTATATATTAATTTATTCTGGTGAAATTTCATAATTGGGCTCATATTGGCGTATGTTAGCTTGCATGATTTGCTGAATAAATATGTATGGATTTGTAAATTACTTCAAATGACACTTTGACAGCTCAAAAGTTATGCAGACGATATATTCAGATCTTGTGTCATACTTTATGTTGCCGTATAGAGTATAGTTCATTCTTTATAAACATCATATATTTGTCATTTAAAGTTATTCAAATTGGTGCGGAGCGTCTGATTATGCTCTTGACATCATTTTATTCAGTTAAAAGTCCGATATAAGATAATTTGGTGTTTCATTTTCTATTTTACTTTTAATATATTGCGTACTTTCAATTTTATATCCATGCATGGCTGTCTTGCATGGTTTGATTTCCCATTTTTTTAAACAGTGTATACGAATTTATATATAAAATTTTGTAATTCTACCATTCGTTTATTTTCATCATTTCAATTTATCGCAGTATATGGACAATTAACGATAACAACTCATTTTCTTTGCTTCCACATGTTATTATTAAATCTATGTTCTCAGCAATAACGCTCAGACTAATCCCTCTGAGGGAAGTCCTAGTAAGAAAATAATATTTAAGAGTTATAGAATAAATTTTAAAAACATGAAAGTTTATACACTGTAAAAAAAAGACATTTTTACAGTACAAAGTACTGTTCATCTCGCGCACAAACTCGATCACAGCGAATGTGCTGTATTTTTCTTTGGTTTCCTGACTATATTAACATGGAAAATACAGTAGTTGCGTAAAATTAACAGCACAGTGTGCTGGAAATTTGAACGCCAGTAGTTTGTGCTGTACAAAAATTCGTCCAAATTGACAGCACATTGTGCTGTTAATTTTACGCAACTACTGTATTTTCCATGTTAATATAGTCAGGAAACCAAAGAAAGATACATCACATTCACTGTGATCGAGTTTGTTCTGGCAAATCTACAGTGGTTTTTTTACAGTGTACGTCAGCAACCGGCCACTGCCTACACTGTTCAAAGAAATAATTTAGGACAAGTGATTTCTATTCTATGAAACCTTGCATTCTCAAAAAATATTTTTCACAGAGGAGTATAATTAGTTCTTAAACAAATATACGAAACAAAAATAGACGAAAAAATAAAATAAACATCAATATAGACCAAATCATAAATGATAAAAAAGAAAAAAGAAAAAATCTTGTTACTGACTACATAAACTATTACAAAGTAATGAACTAATATTCAAGTGAGTAAACAGTTTACGGTTAAATATAGTAGTGATACTTGGAATTAAAAATATGAGGGCACGTGGTATTTTTTTTTTAAAGTATACCATCAATAAAAGCTAATTAATACAGAAATGGTTAATTTAAATATAATTGTAAATTACTTAATATTTATAACCTCTTAAAACTTCAATTCATTAAATTAATAAGTAAATACAATTGGAGAATTCGCATACTAATACTTATATAAAAAAATATAAATAATTATTCATATAAAAAAATAATTGTCATTAAATTAATTTATTTTAAAAACTCAATTAGAATATTTTTAGCTACCAGGCAACGAAACTATGCTAAACCGTGTAGTGTCGTCAATCTAAGAATAACTAAAAAAGGAATAAAATAAAATACATAACATAATTTAAAAAAGAATTATTAAATGAGCAGATATTTTATAATATTTACTTAAAAACGAATACTTAATTATATGATGTAAAAAATAAGCTACTAGCTTAAACTACTTAAATAAATATTTCATAACAATAATGATAAAAAAAATTAACATTTTGCTGAAAAATAATTCGTATTTCTAAAATATATATTCGTATTTTTAAAAACTTACTTTTTGTACATTATTCATTTTATATAATATGAGTTATAATTAGATAAAATTAGTCTTAATTAATTATGTGACCAAGAAAACTAATTAAATTTAATAATTATGAATTACTTAACTACTAAATTCTATTTAGTTTGAGTAATTTTAAGAAAACAAATTAAAAATATGCCATTCTTGTACACAAATCGCTAACAATACGCTATTAAAAGAAATTAGCTTTAAAATTAAAACACGAAAATTACAAAACAATATTAATTACTAATTTGTATTTCTGAAACATTTTGATTTTAAAAAATTTAGTTATTCTTTCTCTTTAATATCATTAAAGCGTAAAAAAATTATTTTTTTAAACTTTAATTAATTAAAAATAAAATTTCATTTTTCTTTATTTAATTTATTATTTATACAAAATAAGGAAAGAAAATTATTAAAAAGCAACAACTTTTTAAAGAAATTTTTTATCAAAGAGTAATAAGAATATAAATGCATTAAAAAATCATACATATATGTTAGCGTGGTCCTTATTTTTTCAAGTTGAAAATATTTTATGCACCATCCTCTCAGTTTGTTTCTTTATATGCAAAATGTTTTTCTGAAAAGATTTAAATTAACCAATAAATATTACCTTTTACAACGGCTCTAAAGTATCAGCAGATGGTTACTTACAAAGCTACTGCGAATCTACCTCAATTCTTGCTCCATGTGGCTCCAAAATAATACACTGCTTAACAATTACTAAGGAACAACTGATTTTTCCAATGAAGTTTTCCCAATGGTTAATCAAACATAGTGAAATTAATTGCAGATGATGTACTAAGACAGGATCTGTTGTCTTCCTGAAATGCAGTGCACGGGAGCTCTTTTATTCATTCGAAAATGCATGCAGTTAGGTGTTTGAAAAAAATACCGCAATAGTTTGCTGAACTAATATGAAATTCCTTGTGGTATAGCAATAATTAAGACAAAACGTCTGCAAGACATCATTTGAGTGCTTGCGATCATGAAAGATCAGTTGGACGGCTCGAAGCACGTCAAACTGTCACTACTCTAGCCACAGCAATGGGAGTGTCAAAATGTGTCATAAAAAATCCCGATAAAGTTGGAAATGCTATGCAAAAAGCATGCTGGTGGTCATGGAAAGAAAAAACGCCTCAAGAGGATCGATATGCATCCCTAGTCATAATATTTTTCTTTGAATATTGGAGCACCTGTTATCACATTGTTGTCAGCTACCTGCTGTAAGAGAAGCCATTTCATGATTTTTTTTTTTAAATAAAAAATGTAAACATTTAGTTTTTGATTAGTTGGAAACAATTACGTTGAGTTAAAATAATTCACTTCCATCTTGCTTATTTCCAATAATATTTTTATATGAATCATTATTAATAACAGCTTAAGCATGATATTTTAAAGATTAATATAGGAATTTTCGACTGATTTCTTTGACTGATCAACTACTGTGAAAATGGCAATTAAAGAAACTATTTGCTTATAATTTTGTTGCTATTTAACTTCAGCAGATTTTATTTTTGCCCATTATACACTGTAAAAGAAATACGACCAGTTTTCCAGTAGGAATCGGAAAAATAGTTGCCCTTATCGTACCGTAAATTTTCCGACCCAGCTCGGAATAAAATCCGTAAAATCGGAATAAAATCCGTAAAATACCGTTTTATTGACTATTTCCCTTTTTTTACGGATTTTATTCCAAGCTGGGTCGGAAAACTTTCCGGTACGATAAGGGCAACTATTTTTCCGATCCCTAGAGGTAAAGTGGTCGGATTTTTTTACAGTGTCGGACATTCATTAAGTGTTGTATCAATCATGTTAGTTTACTTCTAAAACTTAAAAGGAACGAAATATAATAAAAACCCCGTAGCACCGTCCTTATTTGATGAACTACTGGCTCGGTTACCCAATAATGGAAATAGTGAAAAAATTAACAATGGGACATTAGAAATTATAGACAGTATAAAGCTTCAAATTTTAATATTTCTTATAACATTTTCCGAAATAAATGATCCCTGTTGTTTTGTTCAACAAGAAAATATTTCTTTACACATTCGTGGTAATACATTAAACAACAAGAGGCACTTGTTTTACAATTATCTGGTTTACCACCAAAAATTCAAGGTGATCAGACATCTGCCGCCTTCTAAATGAAAGAAAATAAAAGATTTTTTTTCGATTTTTAACGAATTTTCGAGTTTTTGAGGTACGATAGAGATATTTTTTAGAATTTCTGCAAGCGAATTTTTTTCCCGTCTTGTGGTACTAATTTCAAATTTCTGGGATGCGTAGGAAAAAAGTAATCGCTCCTTAAAGGAATCGTCAGTCCTTAACTGCTGTTAAAATGACACCTGTTTTAATTCATGGAAGAGATCGTTTTTTAACTTGATAAAAAATCCATGCTATTGTTTAATTATGAATGCCTTTCCTATCTTGTAATTAGGGGGTTTTAATTAATAACGTCCGTCAATTACGACTTTTTCAAAATTTTATGATTTGTCGTTGGATGTGAGGTGATCAGCTATAAGTATGCAAAATTTCAAGTCTCCAACATATATAGTTTCTGAGAAACGGCTCTGTAACGGACAGACAGACAGACAGAGGAGCGAGACAAAGAGGGCTTCGTCAGATGAACGAAACCCTAAAAACATGTATTTGACTAGCAATAAAATTTTGAAATTAATAATGGATATTCGCTGCTTCTTAAACTGTTTAATCTAAACTAATTAAATTTTCTATATATCTTTTTTTATTGAGAAATTCATTTTCAAACGCATATACTTCTCAAAATATTTTAATTCGTAACATTATACACAACAAAAAAGATGAAAAAAAAACATTTGATGTTAATCTTCTGCTATTTTTTATAAAACTTACTCTTAAGTAGGTATTACCCTTTAATGAAAAAATAAATATGAGTATGAATAAATAAATTAAATCATACTTTTCCAGCGGAAAGATTCGAAAGAGTGAACTCGTGTATAATTAAGTAAAAACTGAATCCTTTGGAATTGTTTATTTTCCTATGCACTCAGAAAATTTTGCTTAATTTGTTTGAGACTGCATAATATAGCCTCATTAATTTGGGAAGAAAGTTCGGAATTTTTCCATGTAAATAGTTTTAGAACTGAGGAAATATGATTTTTCTTTCTAGAAGTATGAATCATATGAAAGCCATTAAAATTTTCTAAAGATATGGAAAATGCTGCCCTCGTTTTACATTCAAAATGTGTTTTTTTTTTTATTCGTTAAAGTATATGATTTTCTTTAAAAATGTAAATAAAATGAAACGAAACACTATTCTAGAAAAAAAAACAAAAAAAAAAAACAGAAGCTATTTGCTTATTCTGTAAAACGTAAAGAACTAAAACCTTAAAAACTGGTATTTTTAGAGATGGCAGATTTGAAAAAGCAAAATGCTTTTTAATTGAAAAGTACATTTAAAAGAATTTCAAAAAAGAAGAAAAATCTTTTAAATTGTAAAAAAAAAAAAAAAAAAAAAGGTGTTTAAATGCGAAAATTACGTCATTTTGTACTTAAATCCAAACTGTCTTTTTTTTTTTTTTTTTTTTTTTTTTTGACACATTTTGTTCACATTACTTTTTGTTCACAAACGCAACAAATTGGCACGCCTTTATTTTCAGAAACTGTGAAATCAAAATTTTTATTTTTCATCTTTCATTTCTAAAAACGTTTTTAAAGGTGTCATTTTGAAACGAATTTTACTACGTGGCAGAGCAGGAAAGGCATGATAAAACAGTTGCTAGAGATGTAATTCCTTTAATTAAAATAAATAATGAGGTATTCTGTTCTAAATCGCTTTAATATTAATCGCAGAATGTTTCCTGTTTTATATTTAACAATAAAGAAAAACTCATCCGTCAAGAATAGATTATGAAACACTTTCGAACACATTAAGAATAATGCAACAATAGTGCCGCTTTTAATAAATTCAAATTTTATGACTAATTCCACCATATCGAAAGGCATAACACAGTTGAAAACCAATTTCAGCTGTTTCTATCTACAACCATATAATTATCCGAATTCTTTGAGCAGTAATGTAGATGATACATAGATTAGTATCTATTAACTACATTCACGCCAAATTTTAGTTTAGAAATACATATACCTCAATTGAAAATTACCCTTCAGCAATTTCCGATAATAAGGAGAATAGTACGCGATCGAGGACTTGTGCAGCCCTATATATGGGAAATTGCATTTATATACAACGAGTAACGTGCAAAAAAATTAGTTAAATTTAAAATCCTACATCGAATTTTAAAACACATTTCAACAATTATTACTCAAAGACTGTACACGTACAGTAATCGACAGTACTGTTTTTGTGTGTCCCTGTAAATGAACGAAAAATGCTATGAATGCCTATTCTATCCTAATCATTATGTAGTGAAATTCAGTGATTTATATAAGTTTCAATATATTTGAACTAGCGTAATCTCACTAAAATACTCTGAAAACGAGTTTTCCAATATAACATAATGTAATGGAATATTTTTGAGCGCCCCGGAAAATGAGATATTAATTTCACACACTTCATATACAATACGAAACATGCCTTGGTGGCCATAAATAACATTCTCAGTTGCTTGAAAATCCGAGTATATTTACCCAAGTTAGAGCGTGGACAGACAGATAAACCGAATGTAGAAACTCTTTTCAACTTTGTTGGAAAGTGTTAAAAATAAGTCGGAATATGTGTCTGAAAGTATACTGTTGCTGAGTGTGGTAAAATATATTTTTATAACGACCATATAATAATATATAAAAAGGTTAAAATTTGAAATGGGATATTTAAAACAAATATCTCATAACGGCTGGAAGAAAAAAAAATCCTCTACACGTCAAAAAGTCAGGTACGCAGTGACATTTACACTTAACGAATCTATCTCACTTAATCATTCACTTAAGCAGTGGTTAGAACTCTCGATTGAACTAAATGCGTTCTTGAAATAAGAAAAATCCCCATTTCAATGGGAAATGAATGACAACCATATTGCGGAAGATCGCCATGGGTCGTGATGTCTTTAATTTTTCTGTAATCGTGGAATGTTTCAAAAATCGTAAAAATTAACCTGTTTTTAAAGCTTGTCGTATTTAGACGGCGATAGGTGTGTGTATATACTAAGAACAAACCATTTTCGACTATAGTATCCTCCAAGGATACTCTTTCATTAGGCGTTGGAACTTGACGAAGTCAAGTGATCACAGAGGAAGGAAAGAAACAACAGACATCTCCATCGATAGGTTCGGCAACAGATCATGCGAGCTGATGCCATACATTCTGTCCTAATGTGGTAAAAACAAACAAGTGATTTCTCGGCCGGTAACAAGGTCGGCCATGGAAGAGCCCCTAGGAAATAAATAAATAACTATACCGCATTGCAGCCAAAAGCTTATATAGATTAACATTTTATGTATTGTTACATTAATTTTAGTATTAAAATATGTCAATTAATTTATCTGCGTCGTAATCATTCTGTAAGATATTCGTGGCCATAGCAGCAAACGGAAAATAAAATGAAATCCAATTTACCTAGATGATAGATATATACATATCCATTTTCTAAAACGGTTCAAAGACTTAATGTGAAAACTAATTAAAGCCGAATCTAATTTCTGAAATAAATAAATTTTCAAACGTGATGTACTTATAAAAATTATTTTATTTGTAACTCTATTTTGGGAAAAAAATATAAGAAATTTATTTTCTGTATGATAGGTTATGTACTATAATAATCTCATAATTTTTTAGCAATATTTTATCTGATTAAATTTGTCTATTAATGAAAATAGACAAGTCGGAAATTGTACACCAAAAGTGGCAAACGAGGTGCTTTCGTAATGTAACTAGCTTTATAAATATTCAGATCTCGGTGAAATAGCTGTTGCACTCTTGTGCAAAAATGCATGAATACAAAATTTATTACGATTGTTTATATTAAAATTTTTAATACGGTAGTAATACCACTCCATTTTAAATAGGACGTAATCACCATGGCAACCAAGAATCATTACCTATCATGGGATATTATTTAATTAATTATATATGCTAGGATTTAATAGAATGGAGAAAGCTTTTATTAATATATTTTTAAGCTTTCAGTCGATTTTAATAAAATTTGAATTGATTCTCCAAATTTCTGCAACGATTATATATAATAAATTTCGAACTATTCGGTTGGGTAGTTTTTGCGTTGTCATTTGCAGACAGACGGACGAAGCAGACGACGACTATAGCAGGCTTGTCCAATCTTTCAATAAGCAGGGGTACACCTCAGTTTTTGGCACTCTATGAAGGGGGGGGGGTTGTTCTCATGACTGAAAACATGCGACAATATTATCGCACCGCATTAGTATGCACGCACGTCTTAACATAATGCAAATGAATCTTGCAGCGATAGACAAAAGGCCCCTACGGCTCTGGAGTTACCAGTATTAAATTTCAATTTATACGTTTTCCTATGAGAGATCTATCTCAAAACTGTTTGTAGGCTAAGATGAAAGAAACCTTATTCTAGCCTATAACAATAACAATAATAATAATAAACATAACTCGTTTAACCTCTGAATCTAGGGGGAACACAGTATCAATGAGCCCTGTCATTTGGCAAAGATTTCTAAATTCCACTATGCATGGAAAAGCTCACCTGTGCTACTAATATAGTAAAGTGGGGACAGACGCCGCGGTCGGACAAATACCGCAGAGATTGTGCAGGCGACACTAGCGATCCCTAGACCAATTTTAGAAGTTCGTAGTGTTCCGCTGTGCTGTGTGATGTACTGTATGTGTTTCCACCGCTTAATTGTCAGTATTTACATATTTATGCAAGTTTTTATGGCTCGAACCTGCGTAGTAAGTTGCTAAAATTATTCTAATGAAGTTTTATTACATTTAGAAAAATAAACAGAGATTTCCTCCCCAAATAGATTGCAACTATAGACTAGATCCTCGTAGAATACAGACATGTGCTTGCCTTTCTCCCGCGTCGCTCCCATGACACAAAATGGCGGCGCGGCATCTTACCCGCCACTATGGGACAGATGCCGCCGCACCGAAGTTGAGGGACATATGCCGCAAAGTATATTTATGTTTTTCGGTTCAATAAATTCATCACTGCGATTTAAGTAGAACTTACATTTAAATGAATGCATATTAGCGCATTCTGCTTCTTATCAAAATATTCTCATCCACAATGTTGGATAACCATGTGTGAATAAGGAAAACGTATGCCGTTTACAATTCTCACCATCTAAACAGTTAAACAAAATATCTCCTACCCCAATGGTCAAAAGACCTATACAGTCAAGTAAGAGAAAGTAAAAGGATGCAAATATTACAAGCACAGAGTTTACATACAGTAAACAAGAAGGAAATGAAAATAGAAAGCGTCAAAGAACGACAACTTGGCGGAAGTAAAATTTGTAAAAAAAAAAAAAAAAAGGAATGGTAGGATCAACTTCAAAGCGACTTACTTGAGGAAAATACTAAAATATGAGTCATCTTCCGACAATGGGTAAATTGTTCCTCTTATGGATTTTGATGGCAGAACTGGACTGGAATTTGAGGACTCTGCATATGTTAGGTGGCTGGAGTCTTATCAAGGAACAAAGTCTAAAGCGAACAGGATTCAGTGCATCAAATTCAATCGATAGTTGCATGATAAACGCTTACTTTACTTTTGCAACGGGTAGTGTGGTGTGATTGTGGGGGAATGCAAATACAAAATCAAAGAATTAGAAGAAAGGTAAAAAATAAACAGGCTAGGGCCTAAAGAGAATAGAACGAATACTTACATTAAGAGCAAACTGCAATGTTCACCTGTGTGTAAACCAATGATTTATATCTTTTTTTGAATTATACGGTCTATTGTTTCCAGTAAGTATGGTATCCATTCATGTAATTTCAAATGATTTTCGTTTCATTTTCCCTTTTTGCCTTAAGTTTTGTTTATAGAGATTAAACTTCTGCATTTTCGTTAAACTTTTCACAATTTAGTGATATATATAATTTTTGTAAGTTTATAGTTATTTATTTTCATTTTAAGTAGATTGAGAAAATAAAAATGCGAATTGCTTGAAAAAAAAGTAAACAGCCTATCATTTTTCTCCATGCGGCATCTTATCCAGCACATAAAAAAAGATGTTAAAAAAGGACCTGTGAGAAAATAATTATGCCTGCTTTATTATGAGGGTATTAACTTGTTTAACATAGAAATTAGATTCTAAAGGGTTTGATCAATGACTTCTGGTTCTTAGTTTGTTGTTTTTTGCTTTATTGTACATTTTACAAGAAGAAAAGAAACACTGTGGCATCTGTCCCTACTTTACTATATATATATATATATATATATATATATAACAGCTTTTCTTATGTTCTCTGCATATACTACTCATAGTTTTAGTACATATATTCGTTGTGAACTCAATTACCCAGGTCATTTTACCAGCACATCAGGATGCAATATGTTTATTTGACCTCCTATTGATAACATCCATATTTCCCGGTTAAATAATTTTTCTGAAGCAGTATGTGGATTTTGTCTTACATTAAGCAAACATTCCCTTCCCAAAAAAATTAAAATGCACCATAAAAAATGAAATGGGGAATTAGATGATATATTTTCACGGCTATTTTGTGGCGCCTCTTAAATTTTAGAGAAACAGCTTATGCTTATTGTGCCTTTTATCTAAGCAAGCCCTGATAATAAACATAGAAATAAGAGATATTGCTAGGGTGTTTTAGGATGTGAAAATGTGCGTTAGCTTATTTTAAAGGCGTGAGTGCTTTCATAGATGAAAATTCTTCTGCACAGTTTTATTATTTTTTCTAAGTAAATAATTTAAAAAAAAATAAATTTCAAAATTCAAGAAGGAAAATTTAATCCCCTTTATTCGTTGAATAAAACAGCCAATGGGCCAGTGTGACAACAGCATAAAGAAAAAAGCTGAACTTTCATTAACAGGTGACTTCAAAGGGGCGGGGGAGGAGTGAAAAGTATATTTTTCTGTTGCTTCTAAAGTATTAAAAAGGTATATTTCCAATTATTGTCAAATTTAACCGTAATAATTGCACTTTATAAACACTAACTACAAATACTCAAAATATATATGATTAAATTTTCAAAGTATGTTTCTGGTTTTTAATGAGTTTTGACAAGTTTTGGAGATACCTCTGATGCAGATATTACGGATTTTAAAGAAAGCATTCTTTGTAATGGAATTTTACTTCTAAAAAGTCTAGTAAAATGAAATATTCAAAAAGGCACCATGGCGCCCTTGGGCGCCGCGTTGCACAGCACAGGACTATAGGTGCTACGTATTTATATAATTATGAACGCATTTATATAATTATGAACGCATTAATAAAACATTTAAATAGTGCTTTTTTGTTTGTTTGTTTCATTGCTTTTAGAATTTCTTTTAAACTAATATAACTTAACGATATATTTTTATGTTGACTCCTTTATTTTTTTACTGAAAGAACTGGGCATGATGAATATCATTCAATAAACAAAGCAAATGGATTATGTCGAGTTCTGTTAATATTGATTAAAGACACTTAGGATACTCATCACCGCACTACATATATAAAATCAATATTTAACACACATTAAAAATTTACCCAGTGCTTTAGACTTAATCAAACAAGCCATCAGGTCAAGTCACTGTCAAATCAGTCAAGTCACTGTCAAAAATATTAAACTGAAAATATCTCTGTGAGTAATCACAAAACTTCAAAAAGAATATTGTATCGGAGATGGCGCCACGTATTGGCAGACGATAACATTATTAAAAAGCAGAAAATCAACGTTTAAAATGCACAAATAATACGTGAAAAGCAGCAAACAGCTGTTTCGAATCTACTAGCGGTATTCCCCTCCAATGCAAGATAGAGCAAGACACAGCGTGCTAGAAAAAGCAAGGCTGAGCAAAATGACAGAGACTAATCGTGACTTATATACACGATGCGGGTATCGAATGCGCAAAAAACAACCAATGAGACAGAAGCAGATGAAATGACTGAGTGGACAAGTAGCGACATCTACCGGAGAACGAGAGAAAAAGAAACCAAAAAGTGGAAATTAAATTAATGCTTTCCAAATACTTGGAAAATAACGAGTACTAGATAAGTCATTGTTTAAAGAGTGAGAATTTTTAATGATGTGGTAAGTTTCAGAAAAATCAAGATCAAGGTTAGAAGAACATTTCTGGATAATGATGGTTGAGGGAAAATTGAACCTGTGTTGAAAAGACCAACAATGTTGAGCAATAGAAAAACGTTTAAGCTCATACTTACTTTTGTTTAAGCTCCTAGCTCTATTATTGCTGAACATTGCTGGTCTATTATATTCAACATAGGTTCAATTTCTCCTCAGCCATCATTATCCAGAAATGTTCTTCTAACCTTGATCTTAATTTTTGGAAAGCTTGCCACATCATTAAAAATTCTAGCTCTTTATTCAATGACTTATCTAGTACTCCTGATTTTCCAAGTATTTGGAAAGCATTAATTTAATTTCCCCTTTTGGGTTTTTTTTTCTCTCGTTCTCCGGTAGATGTAGCTACTTGTCCACTGATACGTTTCATATGTTTTTGTCTCATTGGTTGTTTTAGCGCATTCGCTACCCGTATCGGTTTTATAAGCCGATACAACAATTCACCCCATCTTCGTCCGCAGCCCTTTATTCTTCCACTTATTCCGACTCTTTCGCGGAAGCAAGTTTCATAGGTCCCCAGCCACTTCCCGAGTAAAAGACTCTCTAGCGAAAGCGAGATTGAAAAAAAAAAAAAAACTCAAAAATTGAAACCGGACAAATTTACAAGGGAATTTACGCAAATTAAAGACGCCGAAAAACGGGAAGGGTTGGGCTCGGGGCGATGAAGTTGCCGAAAAACTCCTAGCTACTTCTAGCTCATCATTAGTCATCGGTCCCTGTCTTTTTTCTCAGCCTTGCTTTTTCTAGCAAGCTGTGTCTTACTCTTTCTTGCACTGAAGAAGAATCTCGCTAGTAGATTCGAAACAGCTGTTTTCTGCTTTTCACGTATTATTTGTGCATTTTAAACGTTGGTTTTCTACTTTTTAATATTCCTGCACAAAGGCATTAATTGGTATTTTAAGATAACATTATTTTCAGAGTTATGAAAAACTGAATTTAACTTTACAAATGTATTTCTTTCAAAACATTTAAACAAACATTAGAAATTTGAAAAGAGATAATTGTCATTAGAAACTTCGCCTTTCCTCCGACAAATTTCAATGGAATCTTTTATAAGGGCCTTAACACTTTCAGGGGCAAGGTACTTGTATTCGTAAAATGTTGAAATAATTAAATGACACCAGTATTTACAAGAAAACTTATTTGTAAACAAGTAAATGTATATTTTCGCGTACTTAATAAAAGTGAAATTTTCATTAAAAAAAAATCGTGTGCTAATGTGGCAATTAGGGATTAAAATTATGTGAAGCCATAGTGGCATCACCGCCCTTTAATGGGTTAAGAGGGTTGAATATCCAAAAATATTTTTTACATCTTTGAAACGAACTCCCTTAATACGCCTTTAAATGCTAAACTGTTAATATTATTTGGTGAAAAGTATCATCTAAGTATTTCTCACACGCATTGTTGATGTAACTTTCCGGGAATGTACACCGAAGAGCCATTTGATTATGACGACCTGTTTAATACGATGTAGGACCAATTTTCGCCCACAAAACCACCAACACCCAGCTTAGCATCGACACAACAACGTGCTTATAGGTAGACTGAGATATCTCATACCAAACATTCACCAAGTGGTTCTGCACTTCTCGCACATATCAAGGTGGTTGTGTGGCAGCACGAATTAGGATTTCCTGGTGGAACAACGAATGTTCTATTGGATTCATTCCAGGTAAATTTGGAGGCCAGTATGTCTTGAAACTCACTAAAATGCTTCCCTTATCACTCTCTGACGATTCGACCCGTATGACATGGTGCATTATCCTGTTGGTAAATGCAAACGCCCACCGGAAACACTGCTGTTATAAATCGCTGCACCTGGTATGCAACGATGTTCATGTAGCACTCAGAAGTCAGGGATTGTTCTACGGGGAATAAGGGTCCTAATGTGCTCTATAAAATCATCGCCCACACGATAATACAAACGCCACCGGCTTGTTTCCGACCAACTGTGTTACCTTTTGGAATCGCCATATTCACACGCACTCGTCGATATGATTGACCAGAAAACGTGATTCGTTGGACCACGCAGCTTTCTTCTATTATCCAATTGCGATGTTCGTCGGCCCATAGCAGGCACTGCAAGGCGTGACGTACCGTCAGCGCAAGAACGTCCTTCGGCCTCCATCTGCGTAGGCCCTTACGCAGCAGTGCACGTGACACTGTGTGTTGAGAAACACTGTCTGGATCACCACTGTTGTAGCTGTTGGTGATTTCGGCTGTTGCAGCACTTCGGTCATGAAGAATAAGGCGAAACAATCTCCGCTCTCCTCAGGAATCAATGCGCAAGGGGAGACACACCGGTGGCCAGCGACTTGTCGTTTCACCATCCATACACCGATTTTGATACGTGTTTACAACGACTGCACGTGAAGAGCCCACCCAACACGCCGTTTCTGATATCGACGTTTCCAGTCGCCGAGCCATAATGATTTGACCTTTATCAAAATCTGATAATTCTGCTGTTTTTCCCATTATGTCACTAACCACGCTACGTTTTAAAATACAGCGCATGGACGCTTTATATACGACAACATGAGCTACACACATGCCGTGGTTTTGTTTCTCGGCGAGCTCATAATGTAATGGCTCTTCGGTGTGTATATTTCATGATCCTAAAGATAACTGTGGACGCAAAAAATAAAAATTTAAAATACTATAAAGAATGAAAGCTTCTGTGAAATTAGAAATAATTATGTATATTAAATGTAAAAGTAAGGGTAATTATCATACTTTTTATCATCCGTATTACATTTTATTATATAGCATACATAATATAAAATGAAAACGTTTTTAGTTCATTACTGCCATATACATTGGGCCCCACTAAATGCTTTAGGTTGCACCAGTACGTCTGTGCGTACTAGTTATATAAAATAAATCGGTGCACTAGCCTTTATTCGCAGAACGTTCACGATAAATTTACAACAACATTGTCATAACCCGAAATACCTGTATTGTCTTCTTTCAAAATAAAAAAGTATTTTTTTTTAAAAATAGGTGCCGTCTATATATATTGCAAATTGCACCAACTTTAATATTTAAAATGCCCGATTTTTTGCCATATTTTAGTTCCTTAGACAAGGCAGCCCGAAAGCAGGTATAATTTATATACTTTTTTATTAAACTTTCATAGAGTTGTCTCATATATTTTTTAATGGATAAATCCGCAAATTGGAAATTTTAAATTAATACCTCAAAATTAAATATAATAAACGCAATAAAAAATTCATTTTCTAAATTTTATCAATATAATTATTTTAAATGAGTTTTCTGGATGCTATTTTCTTTTTTGGTATATGTGTTTGAAATGCAGGAAAATAGCTCTTTTTAGGTCGTTGTAAAATAAAATTTCGCTATATGTCGTAAAATAAAGATTGACTGAACTCTGAATTTACGCACCCTTGTTTGTACGAAGGTTACGCAGTTTATGTATAAATTGGTAAAGTTTATAGTGCATAATTTTATGAATTTATTAATATTTTTAATTATCAAAATTAGGCATTTTTGTAAAGAAAAAATGCCTACACTATGTTTGGGTCCATTCAGTGTATATCCCTGAAAGCAAGCATATTGCATGGTTTAGTGGGAAGATCTAAGTTTAAATTTAGTTACTTAAATTTAATATTAGCATACTCAAACTTTTAACACTTCTATTTCCATGACATTTTATCAAAAATACATAAACTATATAATTCCCGTACTAATTTCATCCAACAAACACATTATAGTGTGTATAAAAAGGCTGTGTTGCCATTTCAGAAATCGAACTGGGTGCAATTCTTAATACGTAGACGACCGCTGTTTCAAAAAATTATTCATATTCTCAAAGAAGACAATATTCCGAGTCTAATGTCGTCTTTGGAGTTATTTTATCGTAAAAGGTCTGTGCAGAAAGGCAGGCGTATGGATTATTTATAATGACTGTAAAACTTAAGTACAAAAACACTTGGATGCATAAAGTTGTATGATTTAAAACTACAAATATTATAGGCGCATAATGCACTCAGCAACGAAAACTTAATTAAATAACAGTACCTTTGTAATTTAGAAATTCATATATTATCTGAAGATCTTAAAAACAATTATTTAAAATTTCAATAATATTAAATTAATACATATTTAAAATAATTATATTTAAACATCATAATACTTCTATGCAGGTTTTTGCCTTTTAGTACTTAATTCTATTATTCTGTCTAATGTTAAGTAAAAGTTATTATCACAACTTTCTTTGCATATATAAAATGCGTTAATGGATAAAAGTGATCTATTTCTCTGATCTCTTACGGTGGACATTAATTGTATTAAATGCGAAGCAAAGTTCTTAACGTAATTGCATAAAGTGGTTCTTTGAAACGTCTTTTGTCTTAGTTTTGTGTCTGTGATTCTATCCAAGAGAAAAAGGCTATAGAAAATTCGATTCTTACTTGATAATGAGTTTCTTCAATGAAAGCCCTAGAATAATTAAATAAAAGTGCTACTTAGATTGTAAGAGCTTGCGTGACCTTTCGTTATATTTAAGTGGGGATGATGCTTAAAAATGTCATAATAAAAATATGAATTGTTATAATTTTTTTACTTGTATTATGTATATAAATGCAATCATTAATTTAGTCCTTGCAGTTTAAAAATTCTTTAGCAAAAATAAAACGGTATAAATAAAATTTTAAGTCAGACAGACTTAAAGATTGTCGGTTAATATTCATTGTCATACCTGATTTTTTATGGCGTGGGATGCAGGATAATTTGTTCATATTCGTGACTAGAAGACGCTGCTGCAAAAAAAAAAAAAAATAAATCTCGTTACTTGGAAATTATGTAATTTTTCAGCTTTATCTGGAGCTTTCTCAGCTTTATCTCAATGCGTCCTATAATATATATATATATATATATATATATATATATATATATATATGTACCCAAGGATCCCAAAATGGCTGCCCATATGTAGGCTAATTGTTGGTTAATCGCTGCTCTACGAAGTCAACGGACCGTTAACCAATAAATGTCTACCTTTCGCTGCTCTTTATTCTCTTCAGATGCGCTCCAACTTAATCTTCTGAACCCTAAGAATTCCCAACTAGCGCCTCATTGTCTACCAACATTGGGCCAACAATCTCTGCTATTTCGGTCTATGTATTTGTTTATCCATAAGTCCTGCTTCCATAAATGCGCAAAATCGTTCCATGTATTCTTTTCATTGGTTTACAATTTTATTTTCGTAGTAACTAAATTTAGTTTTATCGTTTTTCGTGTAAATTGATTACATATATTCCATACATATTTATCTATATATCTATATCTAAATCTATATAACACTATGTATATGAACATAATATAATGATTTTATTAAACGAATTCATGAATTTTTGAAACGATTTTTAAACTGATTTCTTGAAACGAATTTATTAAACTTTAAAAAAATATAAATTGCGGGATTCGTAGAACACTCGCGGTAACGCAATTTTAGTATAAACCGAGGGTCACACTGAATTTTTTTAGATACGGCTAAATTGTAAAAGTTAAATTTATCAACTCTTAGGAGTGTTCAAAATAGTTCCTTCTAAGATCAATTCACTTTTGTAGGCGAATTTTCCAAACATTAAATGCCTCAAGTCATCCATTTCTTGAAACAGATGAAAAATATTCTGTTATAGCCTCATCAGTCTGATCTTCGGAATGAAGACGATGTCCACGTAATTTGTTTCTCAGATTAAAAATAGCCAAAAGTCACACATAGTAAGATCAGGAGAATAGGATGAATGTTCTATCAGTTTGGTGTTTTTTGTTCAAGAAATTCGACTGTAATCATTGCTGAATGAGAAGATAAATGTCATGGTGGAGTATGTGTCCTACAACATACACCTATTGAAGAATTTTTGAAATAAACATTGTGGTGTACCAGTTAGCCGTGACCATCTAGTGTTTCTATTACCTAATGGTTTTCATTAGACCTGTACTTCTGAAGGACATTGCATTAATTACTTTTTTCATTCCTCGCTTTATTTTAACCATTGCTGTTTTTGAATGATCTTCAAAGACTTGACGTGTTGGAATATCAAAAAAGGTAAGTACGTCTCATCACCAGTTATAATTTTAGAAATTATACGATAACCACCAGCATTAAATAATTTTAGAGTTTCTTTAATGATTCTGAAACTGTCCACTTTTTGGTGTTCTGTTGTTAAACTAGGCGAGCCAACGACAAAGTAATTTTTTCATATGTAGTTCTTCGTGAATAATTTTGTGTATAGCTGAGAATCCTATGCTCAGTTCCTCCTGTATCATTTGGTAGTTACAGCGATTATCATCGATTAACATTTTTTGTACGGTCGACAAATTGTCTCGGACTACAGCTGGCAACGGTCTTTTTGTGTGTTCTTCATCCAAAATAGAATTTCGACCTCTTCTAAATTCTATGAACCATCTGAATACAGTGGCACGAGATGGAGTTTTGTTCTCATCCGCTAATTGTAGACGTTGAAGACATTTTTCTTGATTTATATCCACTTTAAATAAAATCATAGAAAATAATGCCTCGATTATGCTCTCGCCTCAAATCAATTTTCTCTTCTACAAAAATTTATTATACCACAGCTAAATTAAAACTGTTGCCACAAATTATCATCTGCGGACATACACGATCTAAAATTTACATATTCAACCAATATATATTTTAGGAGAATATCGTTTACCCCAGTCAAAAAAATTTTTGAGTTATCCTCCTATTACAATTTTATTGAGCATGTTTTATTAAACAGGGTGTATACAACATGTTTTGTAGTGGAAATATGGGATGTATCATATATAGTTCATTTACAGGACAGCATAAAAGTGTTTAGATGCTTTACACTTTATTGCCAATTACATTTGTGAAAGCTATTTGTTTTTACATTTTTCTTAAAATTATGATGTTTCATGTATCTCTTTGTATAGTTATGCCTTCAGCTCGTTTTTCGAACACTCGCTTCCAATGAACGAATTTCGTTAGTTTTTAGAATAAGCTTCCGCCTTTGCAAAATTTTCGTAATAATAATAAAAAAATCTCAATATAGTTTTCAAGGTTGATAGCGCCTCCTGTAAGGAATTTGAAAATAAAAATTTCAATGGAAACTTTTTAATGTTTTATTATGGGGGAAGCATATGAGATTTCACCGTACTCCAATTTAAAATTACAAATGCAAGATTTAATTTGAATCACTTTGAGTCATTAAGATTTGAAAAAATCCTTATTTTAATAAGTTAATTATTTTTTTTTGTAAACCGAATGAATCATTTAGAGTGAAGCACCCTACAGGGAGTGGGCAGAATTATTTTTTTCTAAATGTTTCATTATTTGGTGATTGTTGAAAATATTTTAACGGTTGATCAAAGAAAAAATATATATATTTTTTAATTTTGCAGTAAAATATATAACTGTTTTAAATTACATCGTGGCTTTTATAATTTAAATGAATTATGTAATTTGTGAATCGCTTACAAAATAAAATGTTGCAATGCGAAATAAATTTTTAACATTGTGTGCAGTGATTTGCTGAAAAAAATAAACTTATAATACAAAAACAGAATTTTTTTATTAAAATAACCAAGAAGAAAAATACATTTCGCATACGATATTTTTGAATTAAAATATGGTAACAAATAGATATAATTAGTAAATCTTTTGAGTAGGCCATAGAACAACTGGAGGCAATTTTTTTTCTTTTACATACAATATAATTCTTAACGCATTTCTAAAAAGTAAAAAAATACATAATTTAGCAGAATATATTGAATTTAGAATAGAATATCGCTTCTCAATAAAATCAAAAGCCAAAAAAAAAAAAAAAAAGAAAGAGCAAGAAATGAATTCTTTATAATACAAAATTGGAACTTTTAGCGATTACTTTAAGTATAAAACGAGAATAGAAAACTTTCTTTCAATATGTCATTGCTAACAATTACAAGTAAGAATTTCCTTGAGTCAGCTTAATTTATTGGTGTGACACATTAAATTGCAGTTGATTCTTTGAGTCGAAAAAGTTTCTAAATGGGATTTATTTGCAAAGAAGTTTTAAATCTTATTTTTATTGCAGTTAGTGTGTCTATCCATTTTATAAAGTTAATGGATTCAGATGTTTTAGTTTAGAGTGCGAATTTTAAGTTTTAAATTTTTGAATTAAAATTATTAAAAGAAGAAATAATCTTATGTAAATTTTACACCCTACGTATATATATGTATATATATATATATATATATTAACAAAACTGCAAAAAAAAGGTTGGTTTTACGGTATAATACTGGCACCTCAAATGCCAGTATCATAAAGTAAAATTGACAATAATAAACCGTAAAATAAGCAGTAATATACAGTTAATTAATAACATATGGTATAAGCGGTACTTTACTGTTTACTTACGGTCTTTTACTGTTAATTTTAAAGTATAATATTAGCAGCAGGAGTGCCGGTATTACACGGTTAAATCAACAATTGTTTATCTGTGTAACAATCTGTTTATTACATGCCAACAATGAAAAAGTTTTAAAGTAATTTTAAAATCCAAACATTTGCGTGTTTTAGTCGCATACATAAAACTACATTACGAATACACGTAATTCTTGAGGGGAGAAACTCTTTACTCTACTAAGACCTCGGTTGAAGCTTTACTATGCCGCTTTTTCTCTTCTACCCTTTTTAAAATATTCATAAACGCTTCTCTTTGTGAGCAGTTATTTACATCATAAGATAGATAATTCTGTGTGTGGGGGAACATGCTTATCTTAATTATTTTCTAGACAGATTTTAACTCACATTAATTATAATAGGGAAAGACCAAGGCGAAACTTAATCTATTCTGAAATTAAGGTGATCGTGGCCTTTATTTAGACCCCAAAAATGACATTTCATTTTGTGTGTATTATTATTCTTCAATTTGTACTATGTCATTCGAGGAAAATCGCATGCAGTGCAGTTGCGGTTATTTTACGCAAAGTTACAAGTGTTTTAATTTTGTTCTCACTCAAGTTTTTGGCCTTTTAATATACATTAAATCTGTTTTTCTCAATACTGGTATTTCCTTTTTTTTTTTTTTTTTTTTTTTTTTTTTTTTTTGAAATGGTCCTTGCTACTTAATTTTGATCTAAATCCATGAAACCGATAAAGTACAATACTGATATTGCTTAAAAAGAAACAGAGTATGCATTTTAAAATTCGACTAAGAGAATTCAATTTGGTTATTAACTTATTGTAATGCAAAAGTTTGATAAAAATCGATATGGAATTCAGAAAAACATCTTTGAAAAATTAACAAAATAAGGGATTAAAAAAATCGATACACAGATTTGCTTGTTTTAGACTTTTACGTGATTAAATCCAAAATCGAGTAAATATCTAAAAACGTAAGAAGATGCCAGGAGCATTTTAAAATTTCTAAAATTTTAATTTTTTAAAATATCTTAAAATTATAATAAGATTGGAAATTTCTTTTACATTGTTCTATAGGGTAGACCGGGGCACATTTACGCAGCGCACTTTTTACTAAACGAGTTATAACTGGCGCGCCACCAGTTATATGACAGATTGATGCTGCTCCCTAGTGGGTATACTCACACGTTTTTGAGCATCAGTCGAGCTTCGATCTAGCATGAGGAAAGGAAAGTCTGTTTCCCGTCAATGTCAGTAAATTTTGTGTTGAACATATTTAAACTTATTGTGAACTAATAATACTTAGTTAAGGATAAACAAATACATGATCATTAGCAGAGTTTTATCCTTTTTTGAGAACTGCATTTATATGAACAGAAATGTTATTAATTTTCGTTGCATCTTAAAGATAAATCCAAACATGGCGACGAAGCACATTTACGCATTGACATTGGGGCACCTTTACGCACGTTCAAAAAGAAGAAATTACCCCAAAAATTTACTAGTTTCTATGTAAGCAGAACAAGAAGACAGCAAATGAAAAAGTATGAAACCAAAAACTGCAAAAAAGAAAAAGTTTGTACACTGTAGGATAAAGAAAACAGTGAATGAATCTGATGACGAAGATGGAAACTGTGTACATAATTATTGTTTGAAATCATACAACCAATCCAAAAAAGGTCAAGACTGGGTTCAATGTGTTACATGCAAAAAGTGGTCCGATGGCAAGTGTGCAAAAGGAAATACTTTATTTTTTTTATTGTAAAAACTCAAATAGTGATGATGAAGATGACTAAATAGTTTCTGTGTTTAATTAGGAATAAGCCCTTTGTTTTCAGTTTAGCCTATAAAATGTTCTTTAATTAATCATCTTTATTATTTTTTTAAGTTATATGTTTTAAGTTATAAATAAAACATTTCAATTTGATTAAATATTTATTTCACTTACTCCTTGGTATCACTTATAATATCCGTAAACGTACCCCACTTGATGCGTAAACTTGCCCCGTTCCCGGGACATGTTGGACTTGAACCTAAAATACATATTTTTTACGGTTAAAAACACAAATAGGGCAACAACTGAATACACAAATTTTGACTTTATTAACTGCTTTATAAAACCACAATGTCTAAAAGTTCCTAAATTAAAACATAAAAATTAGAAAATCCATTGAAAAAAATCTGCGTAAATGTGCCACGGTCTACCCTATACTTATGGTGAAATGTATATTTGCGCAAAATTTCAAATCTCCATAATAGAAATTAAAAGGATTTTTTTAAACGTGCACTGTACCCTTAATATTAAAAAAATATAGGTTTTGCAAGATATTATACACTTAATAAACATTGATATCTGCTAGCTTCAAATATGTCAACGAAAAATATTAGCTCATTCCGCCAAATGTTGTGTTATTTATTTTATTTAAATGAGTCTGCTTTATTCTAAATTCCATTCCCAGCTGAACATTGTTTTCGAAACAAGAAAAATGCTATTGAAGTAAATGTAGGTAAAAAGTATTAACTGTGAGTTTACCCCCAAACATCGATTTCTGTAAAAAGATACGTTTGAATACTATTAAAAAAATGCAAAATTACATTGTTTTAAAAATTTTGCAAAATTACCAGTTAGTTATAAACTCTGGGACAGAAATTTACAAAATTTGCAAAAGTACATGGGCAATTCTCCTATAAGAGGAGATTTTGTGTCCCTTTGAAATACCCCATATAGCATTTAGCATATAAGTCCCTATATAGCATTTAGGGTTTATATGTTATATTTTAAAATTTATCTAATTTTCTTTTACATAAAATATATTATCTAATGCCTTTCTACACTTTCGAAAGAATTTTCAAGAAAATAACTGTAAATTGTATTCCAATAAAAGTTTAAACATAAAACTGTCTTTTCAGTCACTTGTCTCCCAATACATACACTATCTTCTGGAACGATTTTAAATTTAATGACAAAGTATTTTTTGGAAATTTTACTATCCGAAATAAAAATGTATATTCTAAAGTATAAAATTGAGAATTGTTATTGTAAATTAAAAGAATTTTAAATTTATTCTGTGTCAGGAAATTTTCGCCCCCTGGTTTATATGTCACTGCTTACCCACTAATTGCCCATGTGACCATCCGCAAACGGGATACAATTTGGGGACAGCTACATTTAGTAAAAGCAGCAATCGTGATTGCAATGAATGTCACATGGTTTAATTCTATGGATTTGAAAAGCAGTTACAATCTGCACAATAGATTGAAGGATGAGAATATATTTATTATTTGTCACTGCTGCCCCATAGTTAAATTTTCTTTATTATTACTTTATATATATATATTATTTTGTCAAGTTACTTTTGCTTACATCAAAATGTAATATTACAGCCTTACTATGATTAACTTATTATATGCACTGAAGCAATTGTCTTAATGTTTTCATACTGTACTTGCCACTTCATTCCCCTTTCAATGAAATTGCATCAGCTCAATAAGTTTCAAATTCTTGAAATTTAACTGCATTACTGAAGCTATTTCACATGCAACACACATGAAAAATGCCAGCATTATAGTTCAGAACCATCATTTGTAGAGCTTCTCCCTATTGTAAGAATATTTCAAATGATTGTAAAGATTTTTAAGTATGTTGAATAATAGATATTAAAAGTATAGAATGTAAATGAATCGCTACCATTGCAGATTTTTCTCTAAATACCTTAGATTTTTCGTTAATGCATGTCAGGATGCAGTATATATTTGCAGTCGTCCTTTTTCCTTCGTCAGTAAAGGCAGGGTGTTTTACTGAGCATATATTATGTTCATTAAATAAGTTTTTTAATACTCTCGAGAATTAAAGTGACATTTTTTTAATAATTTTAATCGACGAAAATTTTTTCACTGTTTTAAATTGCGATACTTTTACTAGTGTATATTAAAAAAAAAAAAAAACTAAAGTAACTGCTTTTCTCTTTAGGATAAATCTTTCAAATTGATTAAGTAACATTTTGCAAATATAAACAAATTTATTATTGTTACAAAAGGCATATTTTGTCAATCAATAACACAAATTTTCAAGTAATCTAATGTCTTTTCAATTTATTAATATTACTTTCACGTCAGTGAAGTTAATTAATGAAGTTTCGACACACACACACGAATAAAATTTCCGACTTTAAATCTATTCCGCACTTTAAACATAATGTTACAGTAGAGAAAATGCAACAAATTTAGTAATCTAACCAAATGCAAATTATAAAACAGACAATTTTTCTCATTGTTTGATCCATCACTACTTTTCCCTAAAGGAAATGTTGAACATAATTAAAAACTAACGAAAGCTACATGTAGAAATTACTGAAGCGATAACATTATTGAATGAATATTTCAGAATGTATGTTAAATTAAATAGCAACCAGAAAGATACACCCATTTTAAAATTTCGTTAAAAATGCTTGTTCATGTTTATATTAAACTTAACGAAATAATTTTTTATTAATATTTTGTTAAACAGTTATGTAAAATATTGTTATGATAAAGCATAAGAAGAAAAAACTTTAACTCTCCAGTTATGATTTAGCACCTACTGAAACCTTTTTTCTTCAATAATTATTCTTTTTTAAGCCTCTGTATAACTTAATCCCTAAATAAGCCTCGATATACTCAATTTTATTATTATTAATATTGCAACTATTAATGTACTGTTCTGTTTACGGTACTTTAACACTTGAGCAACAATTACTTGAAAATGTTTAAACCATAGGCTGTAGAAGTGTCTTGATAATGTTTTGTGAATTTTCTCTGTGGTAGAAAGAGTTTTACAGATATTGTGTGCGATCCAGTTGTCCTGATGTCTAACATTTGTGCGTGAATAAGCAAAGTATTCTGCGATCTCTTTAAAGTTGGCAAAGTGTCTCTGGACCAATGTGAATTTGTTTTTCTTTGTTATTTTATGCAATGATGTGATAATTAGGTATACGCGTTTTTTATCTACTATATATATGGCGGTAGGAGTTAGATACAGTGGATTAGGCGCATATAGTAAATAGTGATAATTTAGTCAAGATATTCATCGCTTCTTGCTTTTGAACGTAGAGTTCTGTCCCACATGATTAGTAGTCAGAGAAAGTTTCCAGTCTGCTGTTTTTTTTAAGTTTTTGTATTCATGGGAACTTCGATTGCGTGGTAAATAGGTAATGATTGTTATCCAAAATAAAAGAGCAGTGTAATCTTTGTAGTTCTGTTTGATAATGATATTGCAGTGTTTTGAAGCGACATTTTGTAGTGCTACAGTAATTTTAATGGCATTTTCATAGAGAACTGAAGTAGGGGAGGTACGGGAGATTTGATACATAGGGAGAATTGATACATTGAAATTTTTTCTCAACAAATGGCATTAACAGCCATTGAAACAGATGTAAAGGATTCTTTTATTAGCCGAGGTCATCATTAGCTGAACTTAGCAGTGAAGAACTGACAATGTTTTTTTTTTCTTTTAATTTGAAGATTTTTTGAATGTCAATGCATATTTTTTTAAATACTGATTTTCTTTCATAACTCTTATTACAGTGAAGATAATATCTTGCAATTATTTTTTTTATTTGTAAAGCACATTGTTGGGGTGAGGTTTACTAGAAAGCAGATTGGCATTTTGCAACTGCATTTATACGACGTGATTGAAAATCCAATAACGCATGATAGGGCGAAATGATAGATTAGTGCTGGGGAGAAATGATACACTTGTATATTTGAAATGTAATAGTTTTTTTTTTAACTTTTAAACTAATATAGGGCTATAATATTCATTATTGTTTTACAGCAAGAGCTACTGAAATTGATAAGGAAGAACAAAGAGACTATTCATAGACATGAAGATTACATAGAAAAGCAGTGCCATGACAGATCGTTAGTCCGTAAAGATTAGTAACGTTAGTCTGTTGCTCGTCATGTAAAAGGAGAAAAGTTTAAATGGCCTGAAAGGGAAAATGTTTCTATAATTGACGAAGAGAAAACTGAAAAAAAACCCCATTAAATCTAACCAATTTTACTTATCAAAATGATAGAGTTATTAGTTTTTTTAACCATTTCAGGGGGGGGGGGTATTTTTATGAATCCACTAATTTTAATTCCCAAACGCCACATTGGCACCAGCATTTTGTTAATGTATTTTCCATTTACTATGAAAGTGAAATATATCCCTTTTCTTATTTCTAAATTTGTTGTAAATTCCTGTGCCATTCATTTATTCAACACTTTAACATTGAAAATGCTTTGCACCTGAAAGGGTTAAAGGAATCTTAAATGTTCTAAATTTATGTTAAATTCTTTGCAAATCACCAATGTTCACTTCATTTTTCTTTGCAGCTAGATCGCTAGTTCTTTTTTATTTTTATTTTCTAAAAATTGTGTTAATAGGATTGTTTAAATAATAGCAATTGTTTAAATATTTTTGTAACAAACATTTCTAAAACAAAAATATGTCAATGTCATTTGTTTTAAATTTTACTTAAATATTTAAAGATTTATCATAAAAAATTGTATGACGCATAAATTGAATTGTACATAAAATTTCCTTTTTATTGTTCCAAAAAAAAAAAAAAAAAAAAAAAAATTAGATCATTATACTGTTGAAATTTTGAAAATTTCCTATTAGCTAGTACAACTTTGCATTAAAAAAAATGTTTTAAATACAAATTTATTTTAAATTCAGGGTAATTATTACAACCTGAAGTATATGTAGCCACCAAAATTTTCATTCTAGTTGCAAAATGTATTTTGTAATCCTGCGCGTAAGCTGTTAAGCCAATTTCCTACTCGACAAATGTCTAACAGTTTCGAGCCCCCTATAAATACCAAGTCTGCGTCTTGCAATTTTTTAAATGCATGAAATGAAAGAACATCTTTTATCCAAATAAAAATTGTGTTTATAATCATATGCATTTTAAGACATTAAATGTTGAAAATGGGCTTTTTTTAATTTTTCCAATTTTAAGAATGCTGAAACTTTTTAAATTAGTCTCTTTTAAACAATTTGACGTTTATAGCTTTTATACTGCTACTGGACATTTCATTACACATATATATCATTAAAAAGTTGTAAACCAGGCATAGAGTACGCCGCCTCTGTCATTATGTATGTCAAACAGTCCCTATCTTTAAGGATTTATATCTCGGCTAATTACTGACGAATTTTTTCGAAAATATTTATCAACAATGCTTTTATATTTCTACTGCGATAGGTAACTCCAGCGCTGCTCAGGACTTTGCTGAATGCCCGTAAATCGAAATTTGTGTATGACAGACAGGAAAATGCGCTTTTCTCAAAAACTATGTGACCTAAGGTAATCGCTATAATTTCCATTCAAGGTTTTAAATTAACATCTACTATCTCTAATTTTTTCATAATTTTAGTTTCCGTAGATTCAGAATTAGATGGGGGGGGGGGGGACATAGTAATTAAACTTTAAACAAATAAAAACTGTTTCGATTAGTTTGTGCTTTTTGGGTCACTACGGGTCTAGCTAATTTGATCTAGAAAACGGCTCTAACGATTTTGATTAAAGTTTGTATTCTATCGTTTTCGGGCTCGAGAAGACCACGCGACTGTGTCACATGTTCTAAATAATTAAATTAGTGGGTCATTTTGGAATCACTGCGGGTCAAGCTAATTTTATCTATAAAACGGCTAAATGATGACTAAATTTTGTATCCTACCGTTTTTGATTAGCAGACCATTGACCTAAGTCACATGTTCAAGCAGATTTGATTACTGCGCCATTTTGGGTCACTGCGGGTCAGGTGTCACGAAACCGCGAAGTTGGCAAAATATTGGCAATATTTGGCCGAAAAATCGGCTTTCAAGATTACAAATGCCAAATCACATACTGGGCGCCAAATGTAAGAATATCGCCGAATTTGGCTACTTTTGTCGAAAAAATAAACATTCAGAAAGTGAAAGATTTTTTTATAAATTCTTAAAAGGACTCCAGATACATGGTTAAACCAATGAGAGGTGAGCTAAAAATGTAATTTGGATTGGTGTACTTTAGTTGTAAATGTGTAAATAGTGAAAAATTTAGAAGCTTGTACTACATACTTTTCAATTTGATTGTTTTTGTAAGCAATACTCTTATAATATAACATGCTTTATAGCAATAATACAGAGAGAATGATAAAGTGAGAATATTCTATCGAATTGAACATAAAGCTCATTTTCTAATCCCCTCTTGTAATTAATATTTCTCAACATTTACATTTCATTTTATATACAAAATCATCAGAAATTACCCACATTTCAGAAAATAATATCATGCATAATTGTATTTCCTTAAGCATAATAACACATATTTCAACCAGAAATAAACTTAGACTTCATAAACTTTAATAGAGAAGAGATTATCCAATTCAAATAAGTTTAGATATAAAATCTAAGAATAATTTAAAGCTATATAAAAATACCAGTTACTTACTAGTTTTACAGACTTATTTAATGCAATTCATTGTAAGCATTGCTTGCAAAACTGGGTTATAGTTTTCGTGCATTTACCACAAACATGTGGGTAATATGATAAAATTATATGAACAAATATCTTTAGTTTTACTTTCACTTTTTAAAGTGCGGTAACGGACTCTTTTACGCTTAGTTTGTAGTTTTATATCGTTTTCAGGGATTACTTCGCACACAAGTGACACTTTTTTTTCTGAGAGATAACAAACTGTTCTCCCAGTTCTTCAACTAAGTCTTGAATAAATTAATGTCCACTAAGAGATTTCCAGTTACAGATTTGTATAAAACCCAATCATTGATAGCAGAAATATGCTAAATATTGTAAATTGCACGAGCATGCACCGGACTCCTACGTGCAACATACTTGACGGTATACTTCCTTGTGATCAGAACAATCACATCTACATTGAATTTAGTTCATTTTTAGTAGGCAACTTAATTTAGTATTAAGTAATTTTTTGGAATTACCTAAAATTTCAAAAGTTGGATTTAGCCTGCTGAGCAACAAAACATTTTTATTTGTTTCCCTGGTAAATAGTTTGATTGATGTCTTGTGTTAGTAGAATGGCCGCATGCAATTCAGATTTTTACATTTTTACTTTTTTCTCTTCTTGAGCGTTTTATAATTTCCATAAAGATCGTTTTTTATCAACATCTGCAAGCAACCGAAACTTGGTACTGAATTTATCTGGTTTGCTAGGCATATACTGCGTAAACCAACTCATAGATTTTGAAAGAAATTACTGTTCAAATACGCTTATGTTCGGCCCTGGTATAAAGTTAGTCTTGCAATTTTTAATGAAACGAATCTAGATATCAGAAATCAGGGAACATTTGTCTCAAGAAGATTTGATCGTGTTGATTTTACGTCAAAGTGTAAGAAACTCATTATTTCACGAAATGTTTTTCATGGCATTGTATTTCGAAAGAAAAACTCGGTTCACAGTTCAATGATCACAGGCTATCCAGTTCGACCGCTTTTGCACAATATTTGACCGTGCATGTAAAATTCATATAAAAGCATCAATTTCTTCCAATGCAATAACCTATTCATATTCATGAATCTTTCGATGAGCTTTATTTTTCGTACATTTGTTTATATGATTCAATATTCCTCTGTAAGAAGTCTCTCAGCATTTGACGCACTGCTATCCTCAATATTGCGGTTAGCGTGTGACGTTGGGGCACAAACTTCTTTCAAGACGCTATGCAGTGCTTTTCTCCCTTTGTTGATTGTTCCTTTTTGCACAAAGTTTCAAATTGCCCCATCTTTGCCATCTTCTTTATTTTCAAGTGTGAATGCGTAAGTTATTGCTGATTTATTTTTCAGATTTCCAAGAGTGTAAAGTACCTTTTGTTCAAATACTTGATTCTTCTTTTTTATCTGATAAATATGACAAACTTACTTTTTATACTGATAAATCATCATCTATACTGAAACGGAAACGTCCAGAAATTGGGTGAGTATTTGCAGATTCGTTACTTTTATTTTCACCATAACAATTCACTTTTTCTTCATTTTCAGGAAGATATCCATTCTCGCTTCTCAAAACTAATAGACTGTCACCATTATTGTTACGTTCTGCCGTTCTGAATCGTTTTCAGATATTATTTTCCAATATTCCAAGGATTCTTTGACGGTAATATCACAACGTCATGATATCTTATTTATACTTGCAATGAATACAGAATAAAAACAACCTCAATAATTCTTCTAAATATCTGTGGCAAATTTCCACTACCTTCGACCGACCTTCATTCCATGTATACTGTGATCTTGATTGAAAACCTTCACTATCCGCCTATTCCGATTCTGCCCATTAGAGGAAACGGAGTGATGCAGATGTACTTTTTCATTCCTTCCGAGAAAATGTATCTATTTTTCGTCATTTATCCATAAAAAATTATTACGGGTCTAAATGACCTTCTTCCGGGCTCTAGGTATAACTGGTTATAGCTGAAAAATTATTTATGTTATACGCTTTAAAATCCGAAAAATTGTTGCTTACCTTAAAATATTAAATGTAATAAAATGAAACCGTTTTTTCAATTAATATTTTTTTGCCCGGCTACAAATTAAACATCGAATTGGGTCAAATTGACCCGCTCGGCGGTTCTAGTGTAAATATTTTATAAATATCAAGTAACTGAGTCATCAGATGTTGTATGAGGCAATATAATTATTTTTTCTATAAAAAAAATGTTCTGAAAAAAAATTGACACGTAAACAAGTAATACTTTTAAAAAGTCGTAACATTATTTTCATAGTATCAAATGAAATTTACGTTGCCTTTAAGAAAAAAAAAAAAAACCTTCAAACCTGGTGAAAATCCTTTAAATCTATGAAAATAATTTTTTGGCAACATTCTTAATTACTGAAATTTGAATTTTAGGGCAGTATAGTCTTGCAGAATAGTAAAATATTAAGTTTAAAAACGCCTTAAAAATTTAAAAAATTGAACATTAGTATTCAATGTATTTTAACATGTTGAATGCCAAGTCTATATTGTCTGTATTTCCCTTTAGGCCACGAAATAAGACTCCCGTTACAGAATCTATAAGTGTTATTCACCGACGACTGACGCGGCCTAAGCGGAAAGTTCAGTGTCGGTCACCGGTGACTGATCTGGCACTCAACGTGTTAATGTAAACGATTTTAAAATGATTTGCAGATTCGTAATTATTACAATTAATAGCATTACTGCTTAATTATATATTCTATGTAAAAATGTAATTATTTCATCTATGTATTTTTCTTAAGGACTGATTTAATCAAATAAATAAATTCGAAACTATATAATAAAATTGTTTCTTATTATTTAAATTGGGAATCATATTTTGTTGAAATACGAAATTCTAGGAGTGAAAGTTTTTCGAATCTATGTATAAGGGATTTCTTATGCTTCTCTGAATTTAATTACAAAAACTATGCTTTGAGAATTATCTCTGGAGGATAAAACAAATTTATAATTCAAAAAATATATTAGGTTCTTAAAGTGTATATTTATATTATAGTACAAAAAGTAAATATTTCGCTAAATATAGCATGGAAGTCTAATCAATGACAAACTATACAATGAAAAAATATCTTGTGTTAAGGTGCATATATGATTTTCATAATGAGAATTCACAAAATAACTAAAATGTAAAAAATCCAGTAATTGCAAATCACTAAATTGGAAATTTTGCTGAAGTAATAAATTACAATGATTATATTAGTACATGAAGAAACACATGAAAGTATGCACATATTACAGATTTTGTATAAAATTCTCTTTTAACGTTATATATAAAGTTATGTTTTTTTCTGATTTTTATGACAAGTTTAAGATTTAAAATTTAATGTTATATTGGAACAAACATGAAAACACTTAAATATTAATATGTAGCTTGAAATTTAACAGAAATTATAGTAAGAAAATTTCTGTTATGATAATACACATCCACTGTAAGCGATTTGGTAAATGCACAATAATTACAGAGTACTATTTAAAGAATGATGTATGCAGAATTCACCAAGACGAAAACTGGCTGAAAGAATACTATAAAGTAATTTTACAATTGCAACAAATGACAAATAAAAGGATGTGTATATTTTTAATTTCGTTCAAAATGGTTTAAAATTTTTCACTTAATATGAAGGATATTTAGAAGATTTAGTTGCTTTAATTTTTTTTCTAACGTTTGGTTTGAGGTAGTTTTATGGAATTTACATACTGCCAAATTTATATTTTTCTGTTTAAGATATGCATGGAAATTTATTGCAATTTTCTCTTTATTCCTGAAAATGTTATATTTTTAATTTAATTTTGTGGTAAATAACGCATTAATACTTTATGATGCTATTATTTCATAAAAATGGAAAAATTTATATTTTTCTTTTCAATATCTGGTTTATCACGGTTATTGCGAGCTCTCCGAACTAGTTAAAGAAAAAATATTTTTGTTTTGTTTTGTTTTTAGAAATAGGTATACATAAAACATATATATATATATATTACTTTGCATTTTCTATTAAATGTATTATAGAGAATACTTTGTGACTCACACATTTAAGAAATTCAGGATGTTAAAAACAATTTTCCAAATTTGCGCTAAAGGTTGAAGAAAAATAAACTATACAAAATTATCAGTACTGATACTGATTATACCACGAAAGAGTGACATATAAATTATAAGATGACAGTTTTATGACAATGTAACAATGTGACATTCATGACATGATATACAAAAAAGCTGTAGAAGAAGTTAAGGATTAGGTTAAATGACAGTAAAAGTGAAATGGCATTAGTGGATGAAAATTATATTTGTGCTCAAATGCATCAAATTGACGCAATTATCATTTCATCATTTTTGCAATTCTTTTTAGGATTACGATAAATAATGTAGTCTTTTTAAAAAATATAACTGAAATCGTACCTTGAGAAGATGACAACGTTTAAATACAGTTTAGAGTTATTTTATAATAGAGTGGGTAAAATTATCGTACAGAGTGTAAGCTTTTAATCCTATGTAATCCTATGCAATTGATATAACATTGCTCTGCTTTAGACGATTCCAAACATTAAACTTAAAGTATGGTAAACACTCAAAGTTTTTTTTTAAAGACATTAATTTTATACATCGTATCACAATATTTTCTTTATTGCGGCAGTATTCTCTCTCTATATATAAATGAAACAAGTAATTTTTGTGTTTGTGAGTTAACCTACATTGAAAGTGATTTATTGCTTACAAAACGGACTTAATTTTTAAAAAAGTATGGATTTAAGTTTTTGAAACTGTGATGTTTTTTAGAAATCTAATCAAATTAACATTATATATTTTTAAACTGTAAAATAAACTTATGTTTCATTTCTCTCAATACAGAAGGATCTCATGCAGTGCAAAAGCAGCACATCGATACCCGCGAGTGTCGGATAATCGGAAGTTTACTGAATACTAGTTATTAATGAAACAAATACTTTTAGAATAAATTAATTTTAAAGTTAAAGAAAGCATTCATATTAAGGGTACCTTCTACATTAGGAGACAAAAAAATAACTTTTTCATGATTATTTTGTAATAATACTGCATGATGGATCTTTTTGAAATTTTAACAGTTTATTGTACATATCTTAAGGTATACACAATATTTTTTTATGAGATTTTGTTGCTTCTACTCCAAGTTATAAAAAAAAAAATATATTTTCAACTGCTTAGAAAATTTCTTCCGGACGGTGGGCATGATAGCGCCTTGTAGAATTATCTGAAACACAAAAATATTTTTTTTTCGTAAACTTCGTGAGTATAGCTTCTAGTTAAATTAAACGAACACTTAAATTTATTTAAAATGTAATGGCTGTTAAAAAAAATTCGTTAAAAAGGTTAAAAAATCGTTCTTATTTATTAATAACTTTATTATTATTATTATTATTTTAGTAAAATCGTTAATTCATATCGAAGGCAATTTAATAAGCTTTAATTAACAAAAAATCAAGATGATCCATTCAGTAGTTTTTTTTTTTTATCTTGCCCACTGTGTCAAAAAATGTTTTTGAATATATTTTCTTATAACTTAGAGTAGAAGCAACAAAATCTAATAAAAAAATTCTTGTGTATACCTTAAGATATGTACAATAAACTGTTAAAATTTCAAAAAGATCCATCATGCAGTTTTTTTACAAAAAAGTCATAAAAAAGAGCTTTTTTCGTCTCCTAATGTAGAAGGTCCCTTAATAATTGTATATTTTAGAAAAGATGCATTTATGACAAATTTAATTTTACGGGTAAAAAGGAATGCTTTATATTTCAAAAGAATGAAAAATATTTTACTATGTAGCAATGTTCAAACTAATATATTTAAATAATTACTATCTGGCACAGAGCCATATTACAAGATTCTCTAATTAAACTGAGTAATACAGATTTACAGAGTGACATATATTTCATTAATATGTGAAACGACTGGATAGTTAATAGCAATAATGTAATAAAGATTATTACTAAGACGACCAGAATTATTTTACATTTCAAGAGTTTCATACTTCTAAACAGTATCTTCAAAATTAATACAGATACCTAACGTGATAATAGAATAAGAAAATGTTAATGGTATCTGTTTTAGTTTATGCAATTGCTAATGTTTAAAGCATTTTATAAGTTTAACTTTCTTTTTCTTCGTTTTTAATATTAATAGTAAGTACCGATACCATTAAGGAATAAAATATAATGTTTTTATGTTTTCCAAAAAGTGTGCAAAGAAAACACATTTCTCTTTTCAAAAACTACAAGAATGTGGCAAACCTTGGCGTTTAATAGAAATAAACAGTTAAAAAAAATAGACAAAAAATCAAAATAAAATATATGAAATCGTCTTTTCGGAAGAAACACCGGTAGGGGAGCAAGTTCACAAATAATCACCTCCTCGAGTTGACGGCTGAATTCCAGGGTTAATTAAAACTAGATTATAATATTAAAAAAATTCTACTGGTCTGACCAGCCATATTTTGGTTCAAAACACGTGCAAAGCCAATTTTAGTGGTTGATTGGTAGATTTACCATTGTGTTTTCCTGCTCCCAGTCCTCTATGTTTTCATTCATTTTTATTCAGGAAAACACAATGATAAACCTATTGATAAGCCACTAAAATCGGGTATGCAAGTAATTCCCACAAATATATGACTTTGGAAACCAGTTGCATTTTAATATGCAAATTGAATAATGTCTGATCCTGAAATTTCAGCCGCCAACACGATCAGGTGATGGTCTCTCCAGATGCCTCCCGGTCTAAAGTGTTATGTCTATGGACGAACCAAAATCTTCTGACAAGAGGACGATAATAAATTTGGTTTATTTTATTGTCTAATGCACATAGATAACACGTTTTTCAAAATTGGAAATATTGCAAATAATATTATTCGTTTCTTTTTCCTGATATATCGGACAAGTGCAGATTTTGTTGAGTAACCTTGAAATAAAAAATAATAATAATAAATCTCAGCTTGTACATAAATATACAAAACACATATTTGTTAAACGTACATCAGAAAACTAAGTTATGAATTACAACATTACAGAGAACTCATTCAGGAAAAAACCATATATTTTGTATGTGAAGGTAAAATAATAAATACTATGAAATTACATTAATATTTTTTTTTTTTTTGTGTGTGTAACAGAAAGTAAAATTAAACTTATATGAAAATAAATTCTTCCAAATGTGTTCATTACAATATTAGTAACCAAATAAAAATGAAACTATGTTTTGCCATTGGAAACGTATGAAATATTTAAATCCTGTAAATATAAAGTAAATTGAGGAACCCATCCTTGCACATATTCTCATTAACTATGACAGTTTTCTGTTAATTTTTCTGTATTATTTAAAATATTATCACATATTTTAAAAAGATTTAAAGATATTTACCATGCTGTTTATCCATTTAAGTTTATAAAATGCCTGCGTGTTATTCTAATAATGTATAGTAATAATGTATGTAATATTTTTTTGTTTCTAATAAAATGCTAAACATAATAATTCTGTGACTCAATCAGTCACAGTACAAAAATAGTTTTAAGAAATGATGCATTATCTTTATTTTTAAACAATTTGAGATTTTCTTTAATATTTCATAATTTTTCACTTTATTGAAGTCTAACTAAATAGACTAAACATAACAACTTATAACTAAACAGATTTATAAATAGTAAGATTTTGCTTAAGATATTATTAAAAATAATCTTACATTTACACATCCAGTTTTATTGGAGGAATAACTTTTTTTTTTTTATAATTGTGTACAACATAATTAAAACACAGAAATTATGTTATTATTTTTTAAACAAATGGTCATTCTCTAATTTAAATTATATCTAATTCTATAAAATGTATTCATTAATTAAATTATTTTTGGCAAAAATAAATAAACTATCATCTTAAGAACATATCCCAGAAATATTTTTAGAAAATATACATTGTTTAGATTTTTAGGATTTTTTGTTTTTAGATTTTTTGTGTTTAATAATTTCTTCTGTGGATAACGTAATAGCTTTTAAATGAAAAAGACATTTTAATATTCGCATAATTAACCCTGAATAAGCTATATAGCCCTCTGCACATATACCAGTTTAAACGATTTGAGAGTACAGGAATTTCTACAATACACCCACTTCCCTAATTCTTCTGTATCCTACACTGTAAGAGATGGGAGTACTTTTACGCTTAATTTTGGGTATAAAAAAGTCAAAATTAGTTTAAACATGCACTGTTTTTGCTGTCAGCACCGAATTATGTTTTATGATACACTTCGAAATGGTTTAACATTACTCTTTCAAAGAAATTCTGGAATCTAAACACCAATTTAAGTGTAACACTTCACTCGCAATCCACGATAAGAATCGGTGAAGTCAGCAGACGACTTTAAAAGGAGTCATTTAATTCTAGCTATTTTATCATCCAATGGAACTTTTGAATTGCTGTTTGAATATATAAGGGAGTTATGTGTTTAATAATTTTTTGTGGATACATTAATAGTTTTTAAATGAAAAAAATAATCTTGTGTTTGCAGCAAAAGGAAATTAAATTCAAATGAAGAACATATGATTGATTATTTTATTAACTACTGCAAAAAATCCCTTTTGACTAATAATTAATATATTATCATTGATTTTCAAAGAAGTTATGTAAATTTTCTATGGAAGTTATTTTATTTGTTTTAGATCCTACAATGTTTTGCTTGAATTACATTTCATATACTTCTAAAATGTAGAATTTGTTTTTAATAATTTTGTACTGTTAAGGACACAAACTTAAGGCATTCTCAAATACATTTGGTATAGCTATAAATTTTAAAAGGTGTGAAAAAAAAATCTCCATTTGCGTTTATATGGAAACAACTCTGGAATGTTTGGCAATTCTTTGAATGTTATGCAATTGTATACAATTAATCTAAATTGATACATACATATGCAAACAAATATACTTTTAGGATATGTCAGTGAAACAATCCACCATTTACATATCATTTCATATTTAATTTGATAAATGAACAATCTGTAAAAGGTACAACAAATTTTAAATCAAGTAATTAATTTGTTGTTTTTTATTGTCAAGCGAAAAAGATTCGCATTTAAATGAGGTCTTTTTCTTCAAAACATACTCATCAGTAACGTTATCCACGGTATAATTATATACACGTTCATTTTTGAAAACTTTCTAGAATGATTTATAAAAAATAAAGTGTCTTTATGTTTATAAAATTTCAACTAGAGAATAAAAGAGGTTTTTGATAATAATAATAAACACAAAACAATAAGTGTGCGTAAAATAAAATTATACTTTACAGGGGAAATTTTCAAAACATTATACCGCTGTCCACTTCACCGGCGAAGGGTATGGGGAAACAGTGATTTTACCACCGAGTTATCTCGGGGCAGCCGGTGAAGTGGTTAACGTAAAATATGTAATTTAACATTATTTTCTTTTCTAATGTGCAGAAAAATGTCTATTTAGTTGTCTTTTACTATTCAACGTGTCATCTTTACCTGTATTTAAAAAAATTACATATATTTCATGGATATTGTTGCTACGAATCATGCAACATTTTACATGTATAATATGAAACGCATTACTAATTTTTCAGAATTTTTTTTTTTTTTTTTTTTTTTTTTTTTTTTTACTATTTAATTACTATTGAAAATTTAATATTGAAAATTCATATTTTAATCAAGATTAAAAATATTTACTTAACTATTACATTTTTTCAAACTGTACAACAAATGAGCTTTTTTAATAAAAAATTTCAGAATATTTCTAAGATTTAAATATTTCTTGGAGTTTCTAGCATAATCAGAACAATCTATCGTAATTATTATATATATTTTTTTATAATAGTCGGATAAAAGAAATTCATCTTCAATAATGTATAATTGTCAAGCTTCATATGAATTTACTAATGAAAGTAACCTTACCTTTGGCATATAGAAATAAATGTTTATTTAAGAATGTCTAGGGAAAACCTTTCTAATAAAAACATAATGTCACAATTTTTAAGAAACGTTTTTTTTTGCGTATAAATTGCCTTTTAATGAAAAACATGTATCTGTATGTACATCAAAATGGAATTATATTTTAAAAGAAGAAATTGTCAAAATATAAAAATGCTGTATAATTAAGGTAAAATAAGCAATATAGAAAATTTTATGTTTCTTATGGAATGGAGAAGTTAAGTCAGATTTATTATATGTAATTATTCATATGTTATGAATCTTTACATACTTTCAGATATTGTATTTGTATGTTTCAAAGTATATAAAAAATTTCCATATGTATAATATAGACAAAAATCATTAGAATGTTTCTTAAAATACATCAAACTTTCTCTTTTTCCGTTTTTGCCTTATACATTTTTTAGAAATTCAAATTGTACATTAAAAAGCGAAAAATCAGATCGCAAACTATCATGTTTAAAAAACAATAGACTGAATTGGATATTTTCTTTATCTTCACATTTTGTACGTTTATACTGTTCTATCAGTAATTTATCTTCAGCTGTTATTTTGATAAAATCTCCATAATCATTTTTGATAGCAAAAAATTGGCAACTTTATTGTTAGACTACCCTCGTTGTTATAAAGATGCTCGGTCCCAATAAAGGTCCTGTGTCTGACTCTAGTTTCTAAATGATTTAAGGGGACAAGGGACCTTAAAATAAATTTTTTTATTTTTTGTAAATTTCACCTTAAATATTATTCAAGGGTACATTATATGCATTATAGCATGCATTAATCACAAAAAAAATTTAAAAAAAATTTATTTTTGAGAAAAAAATGGAATTTTACGTGTCGTCTTAGAAATCTTCGAAATGTCGCTTGCGCATTCCATATCAATGAAAATCCCCAATATTTTTTATAAAAGTCTGTTTTATATATATAAATAAAATAGAGCATCGAATTTTATATATTTGAATTTAAAGGTAAAAAAAAAAATGAAAATTTTTAAAAATTTTTCGAAAAAATTTCCAAATTTCCAAATTTTTCAATTTTTTTTTTATTTTTTGTAAATTTTATCTTAAATATTATTCAAGGGGACATTATATGTATTATGGCATGCATTTATCACAAAAAAAAAATTTTAAAAATTTTATTTTTGTGAAAAAAATGGAATTTTACGCGTCGTCTTAGAAATCTTCGAAATGCCCCCTATGCATTCCATATCAATGAAAATCCCCAATATTTTTTTTTAATTTGATTTATATATATAAATAAAATAGAGCATCGAATTTTATATATTTGAATTTAATGGTTTAAAAAAAAATACAAATTTTGAAATTTTTTCGAAAAAATTTCAAATTTTTTCAATTTTTTTTTTTATTTTTTGTAAATTTTAACTTAAATATTACTCAAAGGTACATTATATGCATTATGGCATGCATTTATCACAAAAAAATTTGTAAAAAAATTTATTTTTATGAAAAAAATGGAATTTTTTATTGGAAGAAAAAAAATGAAATTTTTTGAAATTTTTTCGAAAAAATTTCAAAATTTAATTTTTTTTTTTTTTACCTTTAAATTCAAATATATAAAATTCGATGCTCTATTTTATTTATATATATAAAACAGACTTTTATAAAAAATATTGGGGATTTTCATTGATATGGAATGCGCAAGCGACATTTCGAAGATTTCTAAGACGAAGCGTAAAATTACATTTTTTCATAAAAATAATTTTTTTTTAAATTTTTTTGTGATAAATGCATGCTATAATGCATATAAAGTACCCTTGAATAATAATTAGGTGAAATTTACAAAAAATAAAAAAAATTATTTTTAAGGATTTTAAGGTCCCTTGTCCCCTTAATCGTATTTTCCCATGCTTTACACAATAAAGATGAATTACACAGCAAAAAAATATAAGAAATGTTGTCATGATTGCAAATATTTCTTGATTTCTTGATAAGACTCTTCCGATGTGGGTAAGGATTAAACCAGGTAATTGAAGTTTAAATTTGCAATGCTTCACATATATTTAAGGAAAAAATAAACTGATAGCCAGCGGCGGCTAGTGTATAATTATATACAAACGCATTCTGCTATAAAAGTATAGCAAAGTTTCTGGAAATTAATTTTTTTAATTCGTTAGTGAGGCGAATAATTATCTATTTATCACGAACGAAATAAAGGCGCTTGATAAAACACGGAGCTTCTCTATTTTCTAATAGCAAACTATAAAATTATAATGACTAAACAGAGGTTCTTACAATGCGGTTTGTGTTTTAGTGCATTTTGTTGAATTAGGTTTTAATAATGGACACAATAAAAGAATAAATTTTTGGAATTGAATTTAGCACCCTTTTCCCTAAATGTGGAAATATTTTCATAAAAAAATATTCATATTTTAATCAATTTAAACAATTACAAAATTTGGTATGCATAGCGTAAATTATTGAAATAATTGTGTACGATTGTGTTGTTAATAATCATCTTCCACAACAATTTCACAGGGATTAATAAAATATATAGATTTAGCTGTAATCCAAACACCTAAAGTTCGTAAGATATATCAAAACTTCAAAAACTGCGGATGTTTCGAATTTTAGCTCAATGTTTGGCGCTGATTTTTCCTTTTCAAAACTGTTTAATTTTTTTTTAGGTTCTTCCTTTAAAATCCTTATGTTAATGTCCAAAATTTTCCCTTGTCTACAATGACCGGGGTACCCGTTTACTTGCTGCTTTTCGTTTACATACGTGAGCCATAAAACACACTAGTTCATAGAAAGTAACTACCACGCCTTTGGAGAAGAGTAATTTGACACATTTTCAGGAATGTAAACAAGTGTTAAATATTCAAAGATTATACATTAGAAATTTGGAAAGCTTGTGTGCCTTATATAGAGCAAGTGTGTGTGTGCAAACCGTTATCCTCTCAACGGCAACTATGCTCCGGAAAAACAGGTACAGACCGCGAAAAAAACCAATGTGAACGAGTTGTGAAAGACTTGACCGCTCCATTCAAGGAATCTGGACGAAACGTCCCCATGGACACCTTTTTTTTCTTTTACCTTCCGTTGGCTAAACATTTATCATATTATAAACTCACAAAAGGTTGGCACTTTGAAAAGAAACAAACCTTATATTCCCTAAGAAATGAGGCCATGTAAATCGTGCAAGTTTTATCCACCGAATTTGGATTTCATGAAGAGGTTGGGATGTTCCAAAAAGCGATATAGCTGTCATTTTTATGCCTGTTATGCATCATGATAAAATCATCACAGGAGCGAAAGAAAAACTTGAAATAATTGAGTTTTATAAGGGAAATATGGAGCAGTTTTAATAAATTATTGGCGATAATACAATACACTGGCGTGTAACTACACTACCATTTGCTTTATTTTTCAATATTGTGGATGTAGCAGCACTTTTCGCTTAAATTACACGTACGAGTACGGCAAATAATGATATGGTGAGCCATAAAAGAGACAATCGCCACTTGTTTTTGCTGGAATTAGACATTGTGCCTTCCACAAATCCAAGAGAAATCGCAAAATATCCATGCTATGAGACATTTTTCGACAGAATGGAGAATTGAAAGTACACTGAAAAAATCTTTATCCGTATTTGAAGCTGCCACATCTTGCGAACCCACCCCAAAGAGCTTAAAGCCAGATGAAGCAGGGAGAATAAGCGTATATGGTTTCGGTTTTGCTTATTAGAACCTCGAAAATGCCGCAGAAAAATCAGAATGTCATGTGGAAAGTCAGTATGGGATATACATTAGTACGCCTTTGACTGTTGCAAAACTTGTCCACACAATTCACGTAAATAAAATATTTTTTTAAATAGTAAAATATGTCTAACTCTGATTTTCAAATTAATTGCAAGTTTTAGTGATATAAATCTAAATAATCTATCAATTTCTGTACTTTTCCGCAGAAAATTCGCATGAGTACCCGGGTACCATGGTCATTGATGAAAGTCATAAAAATGCTTAATGCAACAAAAAAAATAATAAATAATTTCTAAATTTTAAAGCTCTGCTACTAATGTACAACCAATACTGCAAATACCGGGGATCTAAATTAATTTTAGTTTATTTGGATATTAACAGCCTGAAATCGGTCATTGAAATAAGGGTTAATTGAAAAAAAAACAGTTTAATTTGAAAAAAATCTATATATAAAACTATATATAAAACGGTTTAAGCGTGAGAACACACACATTCTTTTCTCTAAAGCTAGTTACAGAAATGACGTGCTTAAAGTCTTTGATCAGCCATTTTATCACTCGTGAGACCAGACCATCAAACTGGTTGTCATGACTAAAATATTGAGAAAATAAAAAAAAAACTTTTTGAGGGCATATTCCTGACACTTTCGGAGTTAAAAAAATGATTTTTTAAAAAAATTTCTGGGAAATCTAACCTTAAAATCACAGTGTTGTAACTTACGATTTTGTATTTATTTAAAAACAAAAGGAATTTCTAAGGACATTATAATGTATGATGTGCAAAACAATATTCTTTTGCCGTATAATGCATTTGTGTGAAACTAAGACAAAATCTATTTCTTATAAGTTTATATCTCCAGATGGCCAGTTTTTATCTGTAGATCTCCATTGGCTGACTGCAAATTTTCAAAGTTTACGAGACTTATACTTCTGTGACTTTAATAAACTGTATTTTTAATAATTATGTATTTTGGAATAAAATATAAATAAAGGATTTCTCGTTCAAATTGGTATTTCCCAATATTTTCTAGTGTAATATTGCCGTCTGCAGCAAAAAGTAAAATTAAATTTTATTCCTTTAGGCCCAGAGGATATAATTAAAGAAAATGTAATATACAATTTCCTTAAACAGGCTATTAATATAAATAGATTTATTATAAAAACAAATACTTTGCCCAGTTACATTTAGAAAGCACAGCAAAACAGCCAAAGCAAAATACACTTTTAAATGTATTTTATCGATCTGTTATATAGATGTTCTCTGACGTATATTTTCTCTAATTTAAAATGGTAAAATGAAAAAATTGCAAGTTCAAAAAAACATACCTCCATTTACAGACAGGATGACAATACACTTGTTTACACTGTTTTATATAAGATATCATAACAGTCATGTTTATTAACGATTTAATTTTTCTTGTACATATTCTTTAAACATTTACAGTACGATTTATTAAAATTAGTTTTAGTAAAAAAAGAAAAAAATCAAAATTTTACAATAATATTGCATGAACTTTCTAATATATCTTCATATATTAAGAGAGATAAATATTGAGTTTAAGCAATTTGCTGATTTATATTTAAGGGTATAAGAGTTTAAGAAGATTTTCTATAAACATTTCTGAAGCAAAAATAAGGTACTAATTTTTACAAAGCTTTCGCTCGACTACAAATTAGTGTTTAAGGAAAAGGGAAAATGATTATGCTCACCAAAATTAAATTATACTTTCTCAGGGAAAATTTACGGAACATCAAACCAGTGCGTAATTAAAATAAACTGAGCAATTTAAAATTGTTTATTTTCTTACGTACTAAATAAATTGCCTCTTAATTTGTCTCGCATCTTTTTATACATCAACATTAACACTGAAATATTTTATGCATCATTGCAATTGGTCTAATGTTCATGTGAGCATAATGTATGACATCTTTAAAAATATGCCGTAGTAAGTTTAACCTTTTATGACAGAAATAAATACTTATTTTAAAGAGATCTTTTAGGAAAACTTAAATCTTTATGTTATTTTTTAAAAAAAATCGTAGTAAAAGTAAAAAATGGAGGCTAATGATAAAAAGTTAGGGGTATGCATTTTTAAGGAATTTGTGTTTTGCAGGCCAAAACTTTCAAATTGCCTAATTTAGAAGGAATTTATATACGTTTTTAATTGCTGTAATTTATACGTTTAAAGAAAATGTAGTTTTACCATGCATACAAGATATACACCCTCCAAAATGGGAAATTTATGATGTTATTTCCTCTGTGTTTTGTTTTAAATGCTAAAAAAGACGATTCTTTCAACTTTATAGAGATAAAAAAAACTTAATTATAAATATGAATGTATCGGCTAGAGTATTTTTCGTTGTTTAATAAATTTAAAATTCATTAAATTAATAAAATTACATTACTTTAATTAATGCTTTTATTACAGCAAAACCTAGAGCTTTGGGAACGTATTAACACAAGCTTGTCAGTGAGAGGGTTAAATATGAGATCACATGCTTCGAAAGATATTATATTTTATCGTATAATAAATATAACCAGTAATTTACTTTACCAGTTAGATTTATTGTATGTAATTGATGTATTTTAATAGAATTTCTGTGTGTTCTAAAAGTGTGAAAAATATTTAGTACTACCTATGTCATTCATTAGAATCGTATAATGAATGAAATTCACAGACTAAAAAATGTAAAAAGTTTCAAAAAATATTTATCGGTCAAGCACGGTTCAATGTTGCACGGGACTCTGGTACAGCAGTTAGTGGATCCCAATATAAATTGCAGTACTGGACTGATAAAATAGGTTTTTAATTTTAATATTTTATGGAACAGTTTATAAAATAGATAATAATATGCAAGAAAAATACTACTAATTTTACATTTAATGTGCATGATAATTTCTAATTTCGGAATATTCCTAACCTTTACAATATTTTACATATTTATCTTTTTGCGTTCACGGTTAGTCTCATGATAATCAATCTATTCATTCCCACACAATTACACAAGTTAATACTCGCATTTGTCTCACGAAAAAACATTTAAAACAAATCTAGAGCAATATTATTATTATTTCACAAACAGGAAAAGTTGTTACGAATTCTATAGAGAGACTGGAGTCCCTAATAAGACTGCAATTGGGAGGTTTCCTGTGCAGATTGTCCAGTTTGCCCGATGATTGCGACGGCCCTTTTATCCATAAAAGTAACCTCAGAAAAAAGGAATAAATCCATAGTTTAAGATGATCTTCAAAAAGCATTTCAAATTAAAAAATAATGTATCTTTCTTTAGAATCTTTATTTCGACTAGAAATTAGCATTAAATGTAAGAGTAGTATGAGTATGTGCACGATCATTACATTATACTTTATAAACGAAAACTTCCTAAATATGAATTACGTGTATAATTTATTTGAATTAAGCAATTCCGTATTGCGTGTGTTCAAATCCAGTAAAAAAATTTATTCTTAATTTGTCACATAATGCTTAATATAACATTTTATATACTAAAGAATTTGCACATTTACCCAATGGACGGATTTTAATGAATAAAAAATCGTATTAAATATTTTAATTGCTAAATATTTTTCCATGTGTGTATATATGATCTTTATATGATCATTTTATATGATCTTTAATCCGATAAAAAGTTAAACCAATTATTATTTTTAGAGTAGAAACTAATAAAAAAAAGCCATATATATATATATATATCTTAAAAATAAGTGAAAAAATTTATATATCCTAATAGACTAATAGTGTAATAGAGTAGTTAAACGTCGAAAATTCAGATTTAAATGAAAACGGTTTCTTCAAAATATATTCTTTATTAACGCTATTTACTTTAAAAATAACTTAGTCCTACGTATATTTGTTTTGATGTCGCAACAAATACACTGCTAAAACTTTCTGTTCAATCTTGATTCATCATATGGTTCAAAGTCAACGAAAGTACCAAAAGATGGTTCAATCTGTATTTCAAAAATTATCTTTTAGGTGAATCCTTGAGTATGGTTCAACCTTTTACCAATCTTGGGTAAAACGTTTCAGTTAATCACAGATCGTCCGCCATTGAATCTGCCGTGTAAGTGTAGGATAAAGGCGATCATAAGGCATTTTTATTTTATTTCATTTAATCTTAACGGTATATAAGGATTTATTTATATTTATTAACTGTAATTGGCTAATAAAGTATACTTCCTCATTAATTCTTAACAATATTTCATTTGTAAGCAATGTTGATAAAATGTAATTTTACAATTTGTCTGTTTGTATTAGTTTTAGTTGAGTGATATGTGGATAAGTGGTTGGATTTTCATCTATACTTCTATAATCTATACTTAATATTATAAAGAAGTAAAGTTTGTTTGTTTGTAAGAGGTAATCTCTGGAGCTACCGAACGGATTTCAAAAGTAATGGTATCAAAATGATGGTGTTAGTCCAACTTAGAACATAGGCTATATTTTATGTCGGTGCCACTACCCCAAAGGGGGTGCAGGAGCAAAAAGCGTTCTAAAAATGCATTTTTGTGTTACGGAAGGGCCTAGAATCATGAAATTTTGAATGGTAGTTACTTATAAGATATAAACGATATCTAAGAACATTATTTAAACAATTCGAAATTTAAAATGGGTGAAAATGCACAAAAAGCGTTCTAAAAAACATTCTAAATGGTAGTTTCTACACAATCTCAGGAAATACCAAACCGATTAAAAAAATAATGGTGTCAAAATGATGGTGACAACTCTTGCTCCAAGACAGGCTATATTTTATACCAGTGCAACTAACCCAAAGGGGGTGCAGGAGCAAAAAATGTTCTAAATTACGGTTTTTGCGTTACTGAAGGCCCTATAAATGTGAAATTTGAAATATTTGTTACTTATTAGATATAAAGCATTTTTAAAAACATTTCTTAAATAATTCAAAATTTAAAAGGGGTGAAATTCGTTAAAAGCGTTCTAAAAACGGTCCAAATGGGGCTTTCTACACAATCTCAGGTAATACCAAATCGATTTAAAAAATAATGGTGTCAAAATGATGGTGCTCTTACACAGGCTCCCTTGCTCTTACACAGGCTGTGTCTGATGTCGATGCCACTCCCCAAAGGGGGTGCAGGAGCAAAAAACGTTCTAAATTACGGTTTTTGCATTACTGAACGGCCTAGAAATGTGAAATTTGAAATATTAGTTACTTATTAGATATAAAGGATATCTAAGAACAGTTATTACAAAAATGAAAATTTAAAAAGGGTGAAAATGCACAAAAAGCGTTCTAAAAAACGTTCTAGATGGTGGTTTCTACACAATCTCATTAAATATCAAACCGATTAAAAAAATAATGGTGTGAAAATGATGGTGACAACCCTTGCTCCAAGATAGGCTATATGTCATGTCGGTGCCACTAACTCAAAAGGGGTGCAGGAGCAAAAAACGTTCTAAAAATGCACGTTTTGCGTTATTGAAGGGCCTAGAAATATGAAATTTGAAATATTAGTTACTTATTAGATATAAAGGATTTCTAAGAAGAGTTCTTAAAAAATTCGAAATTTAAAAGGGGTGATAAGGGTTCTAAAAAACATTTTAAATGGTGATTTCTACGCAATTTTGGGAAGTATCAAATCGATTTCAAAATTAATGGTTGTAAATTGATGGTGACAGACCTTACTCTAACATGGCTCTGTTTTATTTTTGTATCACTACCATCTTGCGAGTTGCAAGAGAACAAAAACGTTCTAAATTGCGGTTTTGTGTTATGGAAGGGGCTAGAATAATGAAATTTGGAATGGTAGTTACTTATACGATATCAATGATCTCTAAGAACATTTCCGAAAAAGAAATTGAAATTTAAAAAGGTTGAAAATGCGTGAAAAGCGTTGTAATAAACATTCTCAATTGCGATCTCTATGCAACCTCAGGAAGTACTGAACCGATTTCAAATATAATGGTGTAAAAATGATGGTGACAGCTCTTGCTCAAGGATAGGCTATATTTTATTCTGTTTCCATACCCCAGAGGAGATGCAGGAACTAAAAACGCTCTAAATATGTGATTTTTGAATTATGGAAGGACCTAGATTCATGAAATTTTGCATGGTATATATTCATTAGATATAAATGATCTCTAAGAACATTTCTTTAAAAATTTTAAATTTAAAAAAGGGTGAAAATGCGCGAAAAGCATTCTAAAATCGTCTAAATGCCGATTTGTAAGCATTCTCAAGAAGACTCAAACTGATTTCAAAAGTAATAGTAGGCAAACTGATGCTGACAGCCTCTACTCTAACATAGACGCTATTTCATGTCGGTGTCGCAATCACCTGGAGGTTGCAGGAGCAAAAAACATTCTAAAATTCGATATTTGTGATCGGTAGGGGCTAGCAACTTGAAATTAGGCAAGGTACATATTTCTTAGATTTAAATGATCTTTAAGAACAGTTTTGAAAAAAATTGGAAACTTTTCTTTTAAAAAAAAAAGTGGGTGAAAATGCGCGATAAGCATTCTAAAAACGTTGTAAAAGCGTTCTAAATTGCGATTTCTACTCAATCTCGGAAAATACCAAACCTATTTCAAAAGTAATGATTACAAATTGATGGTAACAGTCCCTGCTCCAGCATAGACTATATTTTATGTTGTTGTCACCACCATCTGGGGTGCAAGAGCCAAAAAATTTCTAATTTGCGTTTTTTGCACAACTGAAGGGTCTAACATTTTGAAATATGGCATGGTACTTACTTATAAGATGCAACTTCTTTCTACGAATAGTCAAAAGAAAATTCCAAATTTAAAAGGATGAAGTGAGCGAAAAGTTTTCTAAAAACGTTATAAATTACAATTTTTATACAATCTTATCGAATACCAAACCGATTTAAAAAATAATGATGACAAATTGTTGGTGATAGAATCTGCTCAAACATAAGCTATAATTTTTGTATGTGCCACTACCACCATAGGGTTGCAGGAGCAAAAAACATTCTAAATTGCGATTTCTGTGATACTGAAGAGACTAGAAACTTTAAATATGGTATCGTAGTTACTTATAAAATATAAATGCCCTCGAAGGACTGTCGAAAATAAATTCGAATTAAAAAGAGGTGAAGCGAAGGGTAGGTAGGTTACAAAAGTGTTCTAAAAATGTCCTAAATTACGATTTCTATGCAATTTCAGGGAATATAAACCAATTATAAAAGTAATAATTGTGAATCAATGGTAACAGTCTCCGATCCTACACAGGGTATATTTTATGCGGATGATTCTACCATCTGCGGTTGACAGAAACAACAAACGTTCTAAAAAAGGCTTTTAAAAGCTTTCTAAATTATGTTTCTGTGGAATATTAGGAAATAACACACCAATTTCATAATTAATGTTGGCAAATTAATGGTGACAGTTCCTATTTCAACATAGCCCTTTATGTTGAGAGAGGTGGTAGGACTTGGAATTTGACATGATGGTTAATTTTAAGATGTAAGAAGATGGTTTCTAAAAAATTCAAAACTTCAAATGAATAATGAAATGAGAGTATTAATTGAGCAAAAAAGTTTCAAAATATTTTGTAAATAATCAATTATATAGTTTTATTTCTTTTTATTAATTTAAGTCTTATTTCCGCCTAATGTAGTGTAATAAAGAAGTTTAGCCAAACTAAGTTTTAAATAGTAATTTTTGAATTATTCCTAAAAGTATAATTTCTTTTAGTAAAAATTAGACATATAAATATCACTTGGGATATTTCAAATATTACGCGAGCAAAGCCGCGAGGTTTCCTAGTTTCTTACATTTTGCGTAGCATATATTAATTTTAATATGTATAATATGGATTAGGTACTGATATTGTGATGTAAGTTTTGCTAAGTAGTTAATCGTAAAGTTATGAACTGGATTCATCAATAATTTGAATACTGTTTACAGTTTAACGTGCATTTCAAATATATTAGCATGTTCCTTGAGCAAACGTATGTTATCTAGGTAACATTGAAATTAGATAAAAGTATTACTCACTCATCTCTAGCGTAAACAAAGAAAAAATACAAAACATACTAATGAAAATGATTTTAAATTTTTATCAAAGTCAACACAATAGTTCCTAGCATTCAAGTATTATAGAGGCAATCAAAGCGGGGCTCAAAATTTTCTTATTTTTGTTGAAAATGAGTGTGGGGATCTGAGCAATGCTTAAATCATCATAGAAAGGTTAAAACAACATTAAAAAACTGTGTGGCTATTTAATATTGTTAAGAATAGGGGGACAGAAAAATGCTCACATAATACTTGATTTACTGCATGTGAAATGCCATAAATTTATTTCTCAACCAAAGTTTGAGTACTGAATTTCTAGTATCTCATCAAATAATAATTTCGGCTTACGAAATATATTTGTTCGATCAAACACGCTGGGATTTAAAACTTAACAAATAAATATTCATTATTCATAGTCTTAAAAATATTTTAAGAATGGCAGTAATAAAAATTCACAAACATAAATCAGTAAACAGTATAATATTTCAATTTGATAAGTATTTTTTAAATGGTATACGAAAAAATTACTACATAACAGTTAAATGGCAACCAATCACTTAAGTTTGAAACAATACATTTTAAATATAAACAATGTTCATACATTTTCGTGGAAGAAAATTTAAAGCATTTATTTTGAAATCCAAACCACGTACATAGATTTTTTTAAATTCATAATTATGAAATTTTAAGGTGTTCAAAAATAGCTAAATTCATTGCAGTCAAAATGCCTTACACAGATTATTTTTCAGATTAATTTGAAACAAACGGTTCATATTGTCTCCATAAGAATGTATGAGCATTGTCACAAATTGAGTTTCTTGTTCAAACTATTTCCAAAGTATGGGTGAACCAAAATTCAGTTTATGGTTCAACTTATTTCCAAACGAAGGTTCAACGAATTACCAAAACATGGTTCAACCTATTACCGAATTATTGTTCAACCTATAACAAAACTATGGTTCAAAGTAAGCACAAACGGATGAGAAAGGTTTTATCATCTTATGGTTAGAGCTACACGTGTACTACCTGTTGGTGAAACGTTGAACCGAAATTTCTGACAGTGCAGTAAAAGCAAACGAGTTATTCAAAAATTTTCTATCGATAGAAATGTATATTTAACTTAGCTTCAAATTTTAAAATGTATATATAAATTTATTCAAAATTTTTCTATTCAATTCTTTTATTCAAAATTTATTCAAATGCATGCAATAAGTACTTTCCGAGATTGGCAAAATAAAAAAAAAACTGACTAATTATGTTTCTTTTAACAGTCTAATAAATAATTATAGTACATAAAAAAGGTCTAATATAACAAAAAATACTCATTAGTAACATTAACCTCCGAAAAAGAAATAAATGTAAGAAATAAATGTTTATTTTAAGTAGTTCTTCCAGAAGCATATCTAACGGAAGAATAATGTTATCATTTGTACAAAGCCTAGAACTAATATTCTAATTAAAAAGAAACATGATGATGCGCATCAAAATGAAATTATACTTTAAAAGCAGAGCCTTCTGAAATATTAAACATATATATAATTAAGGTAAAGTGCGCAAATTAGCACTGTATGTTTTCTTATGCCTGTTAATTTTTCTTATACATCTTAATATATCATTTTTAATGAGAATTTCTTTTTTATATTTTGTAAAGAGTGTTCAATCAAAATTTTAAATTGCAAAAATTTGTTCTCTATATATGAATAAAAAAATATTCTTTCATATATTTCTAAAAATAGAGATTTTTCGGGACTTCTTTTGTTGTAAATATTCAAGTGTTAATTAGTTGATATTAAAATTTGTAATTACGCTATTTTAAAATAATATACACTATGTCTTTCCTATATCAAAATACCAAAAGAAAAGATTTTTTTCGCCTTTGAAATAATTTTAAATAAAACGGAATAAAATTTTATATTAAGAAGATTTCTCAAAACCATGCTTAATTTTTTTTTTTAAATCGTCATACATATTAAGGTTACTCTTACTTATTTTAACAAAATGAATAAGATTATGGGTTTTCACGATTCTTAACGTATAAGTTTCCTTTCACTATATGAATAAATGAAATTTAGGAACAACATTCTGGCAATGTTGAAAATTGTTTCATTATCTATGCGTGACATATGGTTTATTTTTATAGTTCTTTTTCGTTCATTTTTATAGGTGATGAAGTTTGTAATTATATATCTAAATAGCATTTACATTAATTCCTGGATAAATCTACGTTCGTAATTTACGTGTATTTGATTTATAGGACTTATTAGAATTTATTACATTTCACTGATTTTAATTTAGAACCAAAATACTTTCATTAATTTCGGAAACTTTAAACCATAATCATTTACTAAAACAGGTACATAAACGGTCAATTTATCCCCAATAAAATATAGGCACCTTCTTACAGACCAATTTATTTTTATATTTTAAAGAAGTAAACTGCGTGAGAAGAATATTCTTTACAGCAGTTAAAATCGTTTCGTGCACATTGTACTTCAATTTTCTTTGTTCTATATTGCTGTATTAAGAAATAAAAAAATAAAACTGACTATTTATGCCAGCTTAATATTTCCAGCATATTGGGGTCAATAAGAATATTTATATTAATTTTAAATCACCAATTGCAGAAATAGAGGATGGATAAAAACTGTTATGAAAGTAATAAAATATAATTATTAAAAATTGGCCGAAAATGTAAAAGGGAAATAAAAGGCCTACTTTTCGACCACTTTTCCACGTAATCATCAAATTTATTTAGGCAAATATTTGAAGCAGGACCAAATTGATCAACCCATCTTTGTAGAAATCACTTCCCTGCCGTTTGTGTCAGATCGCGGAAGCTGTCCTTATATTAGTGTTTGAAATAACTCTGTTCCAGGTAAGTGTTTCCTTCAATTTCAAAATACTCACGGTATGAAAAATCTTCACTTCTTTAGGTTTCTTGTGGGGGACAGGGGGGTTGTTGACTCCAGGTTTTTGTAGCTATTCTTGAGTGAGCAGTATGGGAATGCTAATGTCATGCGGGAGGATGACTCCACCAGTGTATGTGCCAGGCCGTTTGCTTTGGATGACTTTAAATAACCTTGTAAAAGCGGCACAAGCGAGACGACTTTTCTAAACATCTTGACATTTCAATTGATCTCACTTCTCTCCATACTTTTTAGTGGGTTTGGTGATTTTGAGTGGATTTAGTGATTAAGAAGTATGCCTCCTAATTCCCTTTTTCATTTCCGGTATATTGCTAATTTAAAATAAAATTATTGCTTTTGTAATCATTTTATGTTCATTCTCGTAATTATTTTTTAAAATTCTTTATGTTAAAAGATGTGACTCATTTTTATTTTCTACTAAATATCATTAGTATTTAACTAAACAAGCGAAAGGTCACCTTAAAGTCATAAAATTTGAGATTTAATGTATTGGTACTATTTAGCAATGTCTGTTATTTCCATATCTGCAAATATGTCTTGTTCATTAATACTAAGCAATCATTTATTCCATCCGAATTACCGTGAATTTATAGCCTAAATAGGAGCATAGGAGCACATAGGAGCACATTTAAAAGCCGCAATCATCGTTCTAAAAACAAACACAAAAAATACCAGATAACGATAATCTAAAAAAAAAAAAATAAATAAAAATTTAACTATTAATAGTTACTTTTAATAATTAACTTTTAACTTGCGCTTACAATTGTGGTAATTTTTAAAGATTAATAAAAATATTTAATAAAGAAAGGCTTAATATATATATTTTTTAATTCTTAGAAAATTTAGATGGGATGCAAACAAGCAATTAATTAATCTTTAGGGAAGCAGTCATATCTGTGAAATTAATACCAGTGGGAACATTGTTTCTACTTATATTTCATTAAACCATTCCTACTAAAGATACTTTGATATTTTACTGGATTTCACCAATTATACTTTGAAAAAAAAAAAAAAAAAAAAAAAAAAAAAAAAAAACTCGTTTTCGTTCTACACCAAGAAAGTGTGTTGCTACAACAATAACACTGCGTTATTTACCATTTACTTTTGGAATTTTAACCATGCGTATTTAAAAAGTGTAATCGTACATCCCAATTTCGCAAATTCTACAAAATATTTAAATACTGCATACATCTAAATATCCTTAACAAAATCAAGTTAAAATAAAAAGTAAAATGCCAACTTATTTTATGTAAAGATTTATTTAAGTTTAACATTTACATATTTACATATTTATATTTAAATAATGTTAATATATAAATAAAATTGGATTTAAATTTTAAAAATATTACTCATAGTATCCAGCTTAAATTCATTACTCAATGTATATGCGAAAATATGTTATATAGACATAAGCAGGATGAAAAAAAAATATGTTAAACAACATATGTAAAATAACTTGAACTTAGAATATAGTATCATTTGAAAGTATTAAGGAGGTCCGGGCCTAAAAATTCTCCATGAAAAGGAATTTTTTTTAATTGCTCAAGGGTACATTATATACATTATGGCATGCATTTCTCAGAAAAAAAAAATTACAAAAAAAATATTTTTTTGAGAATTTTACGCGTTATCTTAGAAATTTTCAAAATGCCCCCTGCACTGTTAAAAATTTGCAGCATTCTGGTAGGTCATTTGACCGTTTTTTCCGAAAACGGTTACACAACCGTAATTTAACACTATTCTGACCATATTATTGGCCATGTTATGGTCAGAATATAGTTAAATTATGGTTATGAAACCGTTTTTTCAAAAAACGGTCGAATGACCTACCAGAATGCTGCAAAATTTTTAACAGTGTGCGCTTTCCATATGGATGAAATTCCCCAATATTTTTTATAAAAGTTTGGTTTATATATATAAATAATCAAATATATGAAATTCGATGGATAGAAATATATGGATTTTTTAATTTTACAGGATGGATATTTAAATACTGTTACAAATATTCAGTCATTTTATTTTACAATTATAAAATAGAAAATGATAACTACACTAATATGATGAACATCAGAGATGAAAGTTTACAGGGAAAAAAATTTACACGAATTGACCGCCATCTTTATCTGTTACCAAAGGTAATCTCTTATGCCATTGTCAGACTGCGGCACGAATTATTTTATGAGGTAATCGGCACCATTCACGCAGTATGGAAGCTTTGTGAGAGTCTAAACTTCTGTGTTTGTTATTATTTACTTTACTCTCTAAAATCTCCCAGGCGCAATAATCTAAAGGATTTAGATCCGGTGAAGAAGGTGGCCAATCTTCTTGAATGATAAAGTTTGGACAACAGCTAAGCCCGTGTTTATTTAGCTTGATGCGAAGGTGTAGAATCTTACTGAAATGTCCAATTCTTTTTGGAATACAACCTTTCAGTTTGTGGCAATAAATGTGTATCCAATATGTTCTGTTTGTACTATTCGAATTGGTTTTTATCCCTTTATCGATGATCTTCAAAGGCAATTTTCCATTGTTTGACACTGCAGCGTAAACACTAACAGAATTCTTGGTCTGAAAGCGTTTAACAATTCGAAAGGTTTCAGGAATATCCTAGAGGGTTGCTGAATATACGACATCATTTTTAGCATTATAACACTGTTCAGTGCAAAATAGCTTCCCATCAGAAAATATTATTCTGTCAACACTTTCCTACCATGCCGCTTCATCAATTTCTTCTTTCTTTGTATTCTTTTTAATCTTTGTGCAGCAGTCAAACCTTGAATTTCTCTTTTGAGATAAGGGGCATAACCCAGATCTTCATTTATAATAACTTGAATAGTTTTGCGGCTCGCGTTCTCTTTTGCAGCCATTTTATTTGCAGAACGTTGTGGATTTCTTCACACCTTTTCACGAATTCTTTTAATGCGCTCTAATGTGCGAACTGAGAGTGGACATCCTGGCCTAGATAGATCTTTACATAGCTATTAGTATCCAATAATCGATTTATAGTTCTATATATAAATGTTCCATTAAAATCAAGGCATTTTAGTTGCTTAAAGATTTCACCAGCGGAAAATCTGCGATCTAAGAGCTGTTTAATCATCATTATTTTGGCTTTCCTCTTTAAAATAATTTTAAATATTTGCTTTATAACAAAATTCGTCTACACTAATAGAAGATTGCCAAACGTTAAAATAGAGAAATAAATTGTTTTACAAAACGATTAAAATTAATTCGTATTTTTGGAGTGTACCAGTATCCCTGTATGTATAAACCAAACTTTTATAAAACATGTTGGGGATTTTCATTGATATGGAATGCGCAAGGAGCATTTTGAAAATTTCTAAGATAACGCATAAAATTCCATTTTTTTTCTTTTTTTTGTGATAAATGCATTCCATAATGCATATAATCTATCCTTGAATAATATTTAAAGTGAAATTTACAAAAAATAGAAAAAATATTTTTAAGGTCCTCGTCCCCGACTTTAACTTCATTTATCCCAGAATGATTTTTTTCACGATTTGTCAACTTTAAGTTTCTTGGAAGATATATGCATGAAATTTTCAAAAGAGCTTTTATTCCAACAAATTGTCTTCAGAATTTTTAATTTTGAGTGATAATTTTGAAAATATGCTAATTAATGCAAAACTCGCTCATAAAAAAAAACTTCATTTTCTTACTGAATTTTTTTAAAATCTTTTTTATTATTATTTTTTTAAATTCATAATCAATACTTTAAGAAATCTTGAAGACAATTTAAAATGACGCATTTTCTGTACACAAAAGTGTAAAAATTTTGTAAATCGAGTAATTACTTCAAGAGTTATATCAAGAACTAAATATGTTTAAAATTTTAAAATTAAAATTTGAAAAAAATATTTAATTTTTTCAGATTTTTTGCATTTAATATTGTTATTATACTAAAATATATTTTGGAAGAAAATTTCATAAGGAGATCTTTCTAAATAAAAAAAAGAGAATTTTGAGCCCCGGACCCCCTTAAAAATAAATCCTTATATATTCTTTTATTACAAATGTTTGTTTCTAAAAATATGATTGTTATATATACATATTTAAATATATGCAAGTTTTTAAATGTCGCATTATACAGGATATTTTAAATGTATTTCTTTATAAAAAAAAATAATTCCCATTACATTGAAAAGAAAATTTTAATATACAAATGGTTTCCAGATATGTGTTATACATTGAAACAAAATATATGTTCTATAATAGAGAATGTGTATTTTTTATTACAGAAACTGAGAATATTTCCAGTGAATAACTTCAGTTGCAAAATGTTAAAGGAAAGCTTTTTAACCTGCAATATCTAACAATTAATAGTAAAAGTCTTTTTCAGTCAGGTTAATTTATATCTGTGAAAATAAACTGCAGTTTAAATTTTGGATTTTAAATTTGTTACCTATTTGTTATAGCGTATGGTGGATTTTTAAAGTATTATAACAATCTTAAACCTTTTGTCGTATATATACTTATTTACATTTATCGAATCTCAAACTAAATATTTCTGTATTATAATAACAAATAAATGTTTAACTTTCTTTTTTTTAAGCCTAAGGTTTCTAATTCCACAAAAATGTAATTTTTGTCTAGAATGGTTTAACTTAAATAGTGGTATTTGTTAAATTATTACTAATAATTTTTTTCAAAAAAGGTTGTCAAATATATTTTCTAACAAGAAATATTTTCATCATAATTTCGTGGCAATTGTCTATTGTTAAACACATTACAGTTTTACAGAGGTTAACAGGTAATCACAATAGAATTATATATGGCCCAAATCCTAATATTTTACTTCAAAGCTTCCCGAAAGACAAACAAAACCCGATGCCCTTAACAAGAAACTAATAAAAACCAAAACTGAAAGAAAATTATTCTGTATTTTTGTGCAATATGGGGGAAATATCTATAATAATATAACTAATGTCTTATTTTATCTTTTATGGAGAAAAATAACGTTTTAAATATTTAAAAATATTCAAATATATCATTTTTATCTACAAATTTCCAGGATTATTTTATGTATGGCGTCTTTATATACATTTCCAGACCTATTTATTTCATTTTCACATATTTATATTTTTAAGCTTAAAAATATGCATTATTATTTAAAATGTCTACTTATTTATAATTAAATTATAATTAGTAATACGTGGGATTTTTCAGCTGAAAGCTGTATCAAGGGACATTTATTATATACCACTGGTACTTAATCTTTGTGATTTCTTGGATACCCTCTGATCTGAAGGTACTTAGGGATTCTCGATATTTTTTTATTAATAAAAGATGAGCAATTATTTTAATGTATGCGGCTTATTTATTATCTGTTACACATGTTGAAACATGTCTGGTTCGACATCCAGACGATGTATAAATTAATTTTCGTGTACACAAAGTTGAGAACGACTTTTCACACAAATATTTAGCGCAGAATAGAAATCAGTGCTTGTTATCATTTTCTCCTAGTTATGCATACACATTTCTCATACACAACAAAAAATGAGGAAGATACTTCTCTTGAGGAAAAAAATATTTGTTACAAGTGTTTGGCTTACGCAGTGAGGAATTCAAAGTTTGGCTCCGAGGAGCGTGTTTCTGTAGTGACGGTGCGGGTATTTCTCGTCTGGAGTACTGAAAAGTTTCCACCGTAAGATGTAGGATTTTATTATTAATAATAATCAGGCACGCATTTCAGTACTGAAAATCCCCTCTTTTATCCGGATCTAGAGAGACTACTTTCGCAGAAAAAAGTCTGAATTCTAAGCTTAGCTCGGGGACCTCCATCTGTAAATTCGCAGACACTTAGGGGTTCACTGACAATAGTTTAAAACAACTCCTATATCATGATACTTACATATAAGTTTTGAATTTCTAATTCTTCTCTTTTAGCTTGTATTTGGTTTGTCTTCTAATAAGTAAGCAATAATGGTTTGTGAAAACTACTGTCTGTGTTTGACAATGAGTTTATAGATTGTTTTATATGACTTGGAAGTAAGAAAAAATTGTTAATGATTAGATTTTTGTGTAAAATGTTTCTACTCAAAATTTAAAGAATTTTCTGGTGAATGGATTATTTTTCGTTCCAAATGTAAACCGCTTGCTTGGCTGCCCTGATCTCAAATAAAACAAGGGAACTTAATATACCCCAATTCAGAAGAAGAAATATGCACAATATGTGAAGGACTCCACAAAATCATGAACATTGTACTTTCTGTGTGTAAATGATCTATTCCCGATTTTCTGAACTTTTTGTAAATTATAGAATTGGTAGAAAATACAGAAACAGATTTGTTTAAGTTATCTAATGTACATAATTAACGCTTCTTCTGCAATCCATAAAAATTCTCAATCCTTCGTTGTTATATCCAAGAAGAAATTTGTGGATCAATCAATTAATATTCATGCTGCAATTGATATCCAAACTTAATATTGACCTGCTAACTGTAAGAAGTAAATATCTGTTTTCTTGCAAATTAATACAAAATTCGGTAGTTATAAAAGAAAAAAAAATCTTTCCATTTGGAGCATAAAATTTTTCAGATTAAAAAAAGCATTAGATAATACAAATAGTTTAAGCGTTTTTGAAATTCACCGAATAAAAAATATTTCATCAAATGGTATATGTTCTATCATCTATTTGAATATACGGTAAAATCATTTGAATATAGATAAAATGCATTGCATTTTGTAGAATAAGAATAGTTGTTGTTTGGAGGAAAATATTGCACATTTATTATTTAAATTTAGCATTATAATCACAATAAGGAAAATCTATTATAGCTTATATATGTTAAAATTTACGTTTCTGTGTGTTATTCATATCATATGTGCTTTCATGTCTTACTTTATAATAGTTTATTTCTTAATTAAAAAGGAATAGCAATGTGTGCCCAATTTTTGTACTAGCAGTCAGAAATTAATTCAATAAATGAAAAGAAACACTTTATTTTTAATGGACTTTATGTTATTCAAACATATAATATAATCTGAATATAGATTTATTGGAGAAAATTCTATAATCAGATGAACCCAATTCTGACCTTTTAAAAATTCTGTGCAATGGATTTCGTTAAAAATTTCCCTATTAGTTAGATATATTTGAGGGAAGGTTTTAGTGCATAACACACTTTTCTACGCTGCTTATCTATATAGCTATGGGAGAAAGATCTATAATTAGGACAATCCGATTATGAAAGGAAATTTCCTTTCGATTGTTTTATAAAGCACGTTATTCTAATTAATTTTTTATTGAACTTGATTTGTCAGTTAGACAAGTTTTGTAGGAACATTTTATTCTTTTACACGTCGTTCTAGCGTATTTAGTTTACAGAGCTATGAGAGTTAGTTCTATAATTAGGTGGATCCGATTATTAAAAATAAAATAAATCCTTCTTTTTGCAAATATAGAAATGTAGAAAATTACATGTAAGATCTGGAATCCGAATTGCATATCTACGTTCTACTTTAGCAGTAGCACGTGCTAAATTTTAATTAAAAAGACATTAGCAGACATTTTTATTCAATACCTATTGTCTGGTAATGTGTATCCGCATTCTTTCTGGTTCAAAGTTAAATTATTTTCTAAGCAATTGAATTATAACTTATTCATATATTACAATCTATGAATATATGCCATGAAATATGAACAACAATTAATATTTGTAGTCACATTTGCTGTCGGTATACTCGTATACAGGTTGCAATATTCAAAAGAGTATTTTACATGTAAATTAATATTGCATTTACTATGTGCAATTTCGTTACTTTTCATTATTTCCAATTTATTATAATAAAATAAAAATATAATAAACCTAATATCAATAATAGGGAAAACAGCAACAAAAAGCGAACATTTTGCATCGGGATAAGCAAATCGGGTACACGAAACTTTTTTTACTTGCAAAAATGTTGATAAACTTCCGATGGGAAATAAGTATTGGTAATTTGGATTGGTATAATCAGAGTTTAGTCATCTACAAATGCGCAAAAGAGTTGCAAATAATACAGTATTGGTAATTCGGTCACCTTTTTTGGAAAGTTTCCTTAGTTCTGGAACTCGGTAATTATGCCAAAAATATACAAGCAAGTTATCAAATTTTAGACATCACAGGACAGAATTTTAGTATATTAAATAAATGTTCAAGTATTTATGCAGGACAGAAAATGTAATATGCGACTATCTTGACTAAAAATTCTGGTCGCCACAAATATATATATTTGTTGAAAATCCTTTAGCTACTGCCTGAAGAGATAAAGCTAATTTAGTTTTTAATTGTATGTTCTACTACATTGTAAAAAAAAAATCTGTAGCACTAGTACAGTGCTCAGCAAAAGTTTAGACAATGATAGATTATGCTTCTATGCTGAGAAGTATGTAACGAATTGTTGTAATTCAATTGTCACATATTACTGGGGACTTATCTTTCACACACAAACAATTAATTTTAATTTATACACTTTACATAATATATAATGACAAAAAAACAAATTTAACATTGTTGCAAAAGTATATACAATCTGTCTGTTAACTGAAAATATCCATAAATTAAAATCGAACTGTACCTACACTGTCTGCTATTAATGCAGAAATTTGACTTTCCATCGAAGAAACTAAATCCTGCATCATTTGGGGGTCTATTTCGTAGCAAATACGTTCAACATCTGATCGAAGTTCATTTACAGAGGAGTATTCTTAAAAAAATTGCATAAACCGTATGAGATATGATGCCACAAAAGTTTTCGATTGGGGTCAGATCAGGACTAAACACGGGCCAGTCGAAAATAGTAATATGTTGAGAGTTAAACCAATTTTTTGATTTGTATGGAACATGAATAGACGCATTATCGTGCTCAAATACATAATTTGGAAGAGGTAAAAGTTCACCAAATGGCTGTAAATTGTTTTCCAATGTATGTATGTAGTCTTAAGCAGCTTGATGACCATTGAGAAACTCCAGAGATACTTGAGAATTGAAACAAAGTGTGGTCCAAACCATCAACCCTTTCGAGGACAAAGGACACCTAATTTAAATTCCAAAAGTGACAGGAATATTTAATTAAAATTTTCCTTTACGTGAAAATAAGCAATTTCATATTTTCTAATAACCTCATTTATAAATCAGTATCAGTCCGTTATTTCATCAGTTTTTAAAAAGAATTACTCCGCGACAGGAAAGGGGTCAATTGGTTGTGATATTTCAAGGCTGGTTGTTTTATCATTTTCATGTAAACTAATGTACATCTTTCTTTAATGCATCTACGAAATTATCCGTTGACACAGAAAGCGCTGACTCACTTTTAATGCGATTAGCAGTCATCATTTGTCTAGATGCCAGTTTATGGATCCTTCTATAATTTCGTTTTCTGGCCACACGAGTCCTTCCAGATCTATATTTCGCTTTGAAATAGTCACCCTTAGACAGTATTTAATAAGATAGACTTCTTTGGCCGTTTCAAATTAGCTGAAATTTCTGCAATAGTCTTCCCTCTCGATTTCATCTTCCATACTTTAATTACATCATCTGACTGAAAATTTCTTGTTCCCGGCATCTTCACTAACCGATTCTATCGCGAGGTCCACTTAAATACTTCATGCATCTGACGTCATAAGTTTGAAATATGCGTTTTTCCGTGAACAATTGCCAAAAAATCACAAAAGTGTCTAAACTTTTGCAATATGCAAATTTCACTTTATTCAGTTAAATTAAATAATATCCTACATTAAAACCGTTATTTCTGTCCTAAAACGTTTAAAATATATTTAAAAATAAGTACAGTCATTTGTATAACCCGAGTGTTTGTATGTTTTAGTTAAAGGTTAAAAATCACTTTTGCTAACTTTTAACTTGTGTCTAAACTTTTGCTGAGGACTGTAGAAATCCTCTAGGCAACTGGGATTTCATGGACTTATCTAGTAGTAACCAATGCAGATTTTTCTTAAGTAAAATTACTGCACTTAACTTAGTAAACAACACATAGACTTTCTTAGTGATCATACTAAGTAATCGCTAGTAGCCATTAGAGGCGCTTTTTTAGTATGTATACTAAAAAATTGTTAGTAGTATTACAGACACTTATCTTGTATCTTCACTAATATATTGTGTGAACTGAATTGTGCATAAAAAGTGACAAAAGACGCTAGTGGCGCCATCTTTGGAGAATTTAGGAAGCACCTATATTTATTAGTTGGGGATATTTGTGTTGGGATTTTTTTCCTTTGCGGGGAACAGAATTCACTATCTGGGGTTTGAGAACCCAGCGTTCTACGAACCTTGCTACTGGGGTCATGTTTGTAAATGATTTTAAATGCGAGTAATGGGTGATGAAGCTAATTTTGCTGTGTGTTGTTATTTTTATAGGACTGAGCGTAAATTTATTGAGGCTATTATAATTTCTCCAATTTTCAATTAATAAGGTTAATTTTTTATTAGGATTTTTCTACGGCTAATGGCTTATTAGAATACGGCTTGATTACTATAATTATTTACTGGAATTTTCTTTGCTTAATGAATGGTTTCAATACGTTCTGAATTAGTTATTGCAGAAAAATAAACAATTTCGAAGTGTATTTTGGATAGAATAAATTTCAGGTAAATTTAATCTCAGGTGTGGGTCAAGAGTTTATAGCATATTTTAAGGACAAAGAATTGCCTGCGCAATAAGCATTCTTTTACAGATATTTTCTTTGTAATGTTACTAGCAGTGATTGGTTACAGGTGATTTTCAAGTAACTGCAAATCAGTAATTTTCTGTAATGATGCAAAGTATTTTTTAGTAAAATCGCAAACTTTTTTTTAGAGTGTACTGCAATTTACTTACCAGTATAATTATTAAATATATAAGAAATGCTATCCCCATTATCTTTTAGAACAAATAGTTGAATTTCTACAACAGCGTAAGTAAAAGTGTTCTTCGATCACAAAAACGTACGCTTCCGCATGCTACCTCCCAGTGGATAGTTTCAAATCACTGATCAACAATTACAGCTTCCCTGCAATACATTTCGCGTTATCCGAGGGCTCAAATATGATTTTCTAAAAATATGACATTGTTTTGAGCAAAATATTTTTATTTTTTAATTTCACTCTTTTACGTATCCAAATCAAATCTGTGAAACATATGTAAGCAAAATTGGAATAATTACGATGTTGTATATGTTAACTTCTGGTTATCTTTATAAGCAAGTGATTTATTTTTTAAATTATAAGAAAATTGAAAATATCCAATTAAAAATTAAAATTTTTTACCGCATTCCTTAAAGAAATAAAGATTTTACAAAGTAATTTAATAAAAATACTACTAAACAACATTGAATGTGATTCATCGGGTGCGAAATTACTTTAAAATTTTGTTACTGAAAAACTTAATATGCACGTTGGAACATTATTTAAATTTCAGAATTACGCTCAGGATTTTTTAAATGCAGTCTTAAATTTCAAAACTTCAAAATAACGCATCGAGATTCGTTTTTTAAATATAATTATTATTAATTAAGGTTTAACATCGTTATTCAAAATTTAAATTATTTTCAATTTATCCAAATTGATTGAATAGTAAATACTAGTTATAAATATACTTGTAAGATAAAAACTCATTACAATAATATACATAACAATGTTTCAAAATATTTAAAACAACGATATAATTAAAAAAATTATATTTTAAATTCTGTAAGTTCCTACTTTGAATGATGTATTTAATTTTTGATAATAATTTACATTAATTTCCTAATACTAATCGAAATTAATGTTGATTTTTTGTTTAATCAAAATTTAATGAATTACTAATTTGTAAACAAACTAATTGATTATAACAACATGGGTATTATTTAGCAGGTATTTATTTTGCATAAATTTATATATTTATAGAGATCAATGCGTGTTATTAAAGTTTATAAATTTGAAATAAATTATGATCAAAAAATTTTTCAGGTGAATGAATTTTAAACACCATACAGTAATTTTATATGCTAATATAATATTCTAGATCTAAGTACGTTGAAACAACCTCTCATATAATAAACGGTTTGCCGTTCTCTACTCACGTTATATGAAATTTGTGAATATTTGGAACGTGCTGCAAACTTCAGAGATAACATGATAGTTTGTCATTTTGACAATTTAGGCGACTGGTTACTTACGTAATATAGGGACGAAGGTTACGAGCGTCATTCCGTTTATAGAATTTTCAAATTTGATCATTATAAATACGGATATTGCCACCTAGAGAATTTATAGACTTTACACAATTATAAAATGTTTTAATTATAGAATGTGTAGCCTAACAATTAAGAAATAAATTTATCTTTCCTTGTAAATGGTTTTTACGAAATATTAAACAGTATCAACACTAAAAACTCAATTTTTTGTGACTTAAGAATGTAACCGATTTTAATTTATTGTTATATATTTATAATTTACTTTGTGATTTATCAGAATAGACTCTTTAATATTTGTATAACCAATTTATCTCATATTTTTATTGCTGAGTTTTCAGAGATAAATATTGTAAAATCTACATGTCACACTGGATGTTCTGTTATCATATATATATTAGTATAATTACTAACCATGTAAAAAAGGAAAAATCGACCCCTCTCTCTCTCTGTATATATATATATATATACATGCATATAGACTAGCACGGGTATATATATATATATACATACATACATATAGACTAGCACGGGTATATATATATATATATATATATATATATATATACACGGGGTCTATATATATATATATAGACCCGTGACGTCATTCACATAACAATTAAAAAAGAATAAATGCATCAATTAAACAAAAGATTCCGATAATTAAAAATCATTTAATATCACATTTTATGGTAGTAAAATTTCTAATGGTCCCAATTTGCATATTATATATATATATAAGATCATTTAAATCTCTATCGTGAACGTGAAATTTCATATGCCTTTTATAATATTAAATGAGGATTAAATATATATCTCTGTTATTCTATTTTATCATTTATATTTATTATATTTTGTGAGTCGGAACCCGTCAAAATCAGCGAATAGATCAGAGTTATAAAAAACATACAAAACAAATTTTAATAAATAATTAATATTATGAATTAGGCTGGTCAAACTCCTAAAACAAATGTTATTTATAACTAAAGTTTAACTATTCAAATTATTGAAAAATTAATCTTTATTAATTTTATAAATTTATAATAAATGATTAACGAAAAAAAAAATCTCAGGGGAATACACTTTTTACATCATACAGTAATGTCATATGCTAATATAATATTCTAGATCTAAATACCTTGAAACAACCTCTCATATAACAAATGGTTTGGCATTCTCTACTCACGTTATATGAAATTTGTGAATATTTGGAATGTGCTGTAAACTTCAGAGATAATCTGATAGTCTGTCATTTTGACAATTTAAGCAACTGGTTACTTACGCAATATTGGGACGAAGGTTACGTACGTATGTCATTCTGTTTATAGAACTGTCAAATTTGATCATTATGAATGAGTATATCGCTATCTAGAGATCTTATATACTTTATAGAAGTAACAAATGCTGAAATTACAAAATATACAGTCTACTAATTACACTGCAAAAAAAAAGACGGATGTTTCTTAACCTTTAACTGATGTGACTAAAATTTGTCACACAAATGATGTGATCCGGTCTCTCAGACCCCTCGAATAAAATGAATAAAAAAAATAACTCAAACGGTTGAATTTACTTCAATTTTGTCCTAACAATATCGTTGTACTTCTCTTAGGAGCATGTGAATTAAATTACATGAAAAAAGTATTTTATTCATATTATTTAACTTCAGTACAAAAAAGTAAAAAGCTGTAAAAGTGTTTACAGCTGGGAGTCGCGTGGTCTGGGAGACCGCGTGACATCAGTTAAAGGTTTATCTACAAAAAATGTACTATTATCAAGAACAGACATATACAATACCATCTTCCGAGTTACCAAACATTTCGAAAAGAGTTCCTTTTACTTTTAAGGGGATGGTGGACGTTTAAAAAATTTTCTTTTAATTTTCATAACAGAGTTTTCAAATTTTTTGCAAATATACGTTTCACCATAAGTATATAGAACACCTTAAAAGAATTTTCCTATCTTATTATATTTTTAAGATCTTTTAAAAAAATTTAAATAAAAAAAAATTAAATGCTGCTTGCGTATTAATTTTTTGATATTTCTTCGATTTTGGATTTTAAAAACGTAAAAAACTATTACAAACAAATATATGTATCGATTGTTTAATCACTGAAATGGTTAATGTTTTAGTGATATGCTTCTGAATTCCATATTGATTTTCATAAAAATTATGCTTTGTAATAAGTTAAAAATCAAATTTAATTGTCTTAATGAAGTCGAATTTTAAAATGCATACACAGTTTCTTTTTAAGCGATATGAGGGCTCTTTCGTATCAGTTTCACGAATTTTGATCAAATATTAAGCAGCAAGGAGCATTTCAAACATTGATAAAAAAAATCTGAAACGTCAGTATTGAGAAAAACAGATTTAAAGCATATTGAAATGCAAAAAATTGTTTGGGAACAAAATTCAAACACTAGCTTAATTTAAAATAATTGCATTTGCATGCGGTTTTCCACGAATAACGTAGTACAAATTGGAAAATAATAGGGTAACTCCGGGAGAGTCGCCGCATACGGGATACATGCCGCACCCCTTGTATTTCTTGTAATTATCAATAGATGATCGTCAAACGCACAGTATAGGTGCGCAGTGAGATTACTTTAACCAGTGTATAGCGTGAATCCCATTTCGATGTTTACTTGTAGTAGTGCGATCCTTAATTTGACGCAAGTGCATGATTTCACTGTCCAAACTTATAAACACGTTATGTTTAAATGCTTTTCATGCACTAATTACCAAATGCATGCATGATTTCGAAGTCAAAACTACGAAGATAAAACAAAAATAAACGAAGTCCAAGCTGCCCAAAATTTACGCGCAGCTAATAAAAATTTATCTTTATAAATTCTTCTTTAATCTTTAAAAATAAGTTGTTTTCTGAGGTTTCTATAGATAAAGGGACACTTTTCCGAATTTATTGTATAATCAAGAACAAAAATATACAATAACATCTTCCGAGTAGCCTTTGAATAGAGTACTGTGTGTATGTTTACAACATTCCCTTTAGCGATTGCAGGTAACTGTGATTTTATGTCTACAGCATGAAAAAGGGATACATGCCGCACTGCTATTCCGGTATACATGCCGCAATTTCTTTTGTACGGGATGATTATGTGTTATTAACTTTTCCTTTTCTTTTTGCACAGACTAACCATGTTAGGCATGTTATCAAGTTTTCTAAAACCAAACGAGAAAAAGGGGGAAATAAAAATAAAAAAGGGCAAGAAAGATGCAAGTCACGATGATAATAATGAAAAATTGGATTACGCGTAAAGCAGACGTTCTTTGCAAACTACTCCATAAAAGAGGACGTGTAATTAGCTTCGTTGTATTATGTGTTTAAATGTAGTAACATGTCGACACTTTTTCTGTAGATTGTAGTCGAAAAAACAGGTCTCTTAGCCCATTCGGGACCGTAGGTGCATATAAGTACATTCATAAACTGTTTACAAAATTTGTTTCTGGCATAAGTAAAAAGGAAAACTAATATTTGCTTTGTTTAATTAGAGCATTTTCATGATTATTTAAGTAAAAGGAACTTCTTTTAAAAAAGTGGTACAAACCGAATAAAATTTTTGTAAAAGCCAACGGCCCCGAAAGGGTTAACAAATAAATTATGTAAACACAATATTACTTTTTTTCTTTTCCATTTCTAATACATTGATGTTACGTTGTTGCTGAATAGTAATTAAAATTTAATGCTAAAAAAATGACGATAATTTTAATAGTGTAAGTAGGCAGCAATTTTTTATTTGTATCTACTAATACGTTTCATTGTACTCATTTAGTTTCATTTTGTTATTACACCGTTAATTATAGTCCAGATATCATTTTCTTTAAATATTTTTATTTATAATTTCATTCTGTTCTTATTATAAGCGCGGCATATCTACTACACAAGTGCGGCGTCGCAGCCTGAATGTGCGGGTGACCCGCCGCAGTGCAATGTTTTAGAAAAAAATGTTAAAAAATATTAATAATTTGTTTTGAATTTTTTTGTCGCACTACACGCGTTGTATATTTAACATTAAATAGCACAGCATGATTTTTTTTTATGTCCACCATGGTACTTTATACACAAGTTCAAAAAAAAGTGCGGCATAAATCCCGGAATTACACTAATACACACAAAAAGAAATGTCGATATTGGGGTCGATTTGTGTTCAAAGAGTGGTCCACGGTCCCTTTAAAACCTTCAGAAAAATATTTTTTTTTTAAGTAATGTAAAGAAAAATTTATAAAAATTAATTTTTATTAGTATCCCGTCACTTTCGGAAGTGCTTGTAAGAACATTTTACAGTGCAAGAATCAGTTTTCTCAAATCGGAATATCACTTTTTTGAATGATATCAATTCTCAGATAAATATTTTGATACCCCGGAAAGATGTTTAACAGACAAATATACTAAATTAAGAGCACTAACATTAATATGAAAATTAATATGATTTTGCTGCAATAGTACGCACAAATAGGCAGCTGAAAACGTTTACTTGAGAAATGATATAATCCGAAAGCACTATTTTCCGTGAACAGAGAACTGATTAATTGATTGTAAAAGCTTCTAGGAAACGTTTCCAAAATTTACGGGCAGCTAATAAAAATTTATTTTTATAAATTCTTCTTTAATCTTTAAAAATAAGTTGTTTTCTGAGGTTTCTATAGATAAAGGGACACTTTTCCTAATTTATTGTATAATCAAGAACAAAAATAGACAATAACATCTTCCGAGTCACGAAAGATTTCGAAAAACGTTCCTTTATCTTGAAAAAACCTCAGAAAAGTATTTATTTACGTAATGTAAAGAAGGATTTATAAAACTAATTTTTATTAGCTGCCCGTCATTTTCGGAAACTATTCCAAGAAGATTTTACAGTGCAAGCATCAGTTTTCTCAAATCGGAATATCACTTTTTGGAATGCTATCAATTCTCAGGTAAATATTTTGATATTCAGAATGTTTAACTCTATACTTCCCACTACAAGAAATGGCTATGGAAAAATCTATTCTTTTGTCTTATTTATGGTATTGCTTGTCAAATAAAATAAAAATCTGAAAAGAATGAGATTGTATTATATTTTAAAGGATTTCTGTATGGTAGAATATATATGCTACCATAGGCAGATTAGGATCAAATCGGCAGGATTTTATCATATTTCAATAGTATTTTCTTTTTCTGAAATTAATTATGTTTCACATCTGGTATGACGTAAAACAATTTTTTTCATTGTTTATATCTATATCTATATACATATATCAAATATTTTCATATATTTTTTCCCACCATTTATTCAATTTTACACAGTAATAATAATAATAAAATCTCATATTACCTTTTGATTTTTGTACAATTATATCTATAAAAAGATAATGTAAGATTGTAGTAGCATAAAAGAGGGTTATTTTTTAGAAGATATTAAAAGGAATTTCAATATTTTGTTCAAAAATGTAAAAACAAAAATAATTTCATTTTATTGCATATGGAAATTATAAATTTTAAGTACTTTATTTCGGATTTATTGAATAACATGGACATGTTATTAAATTTAAACATTAAAGGACATGAATTAAAAGTAAAACAAGTATCTTAAGTACAAAGGTAACACTAAGAAGTACAAATTTCCATTGAAAATAATATGGTAGCAAAAATGCTTCCATGGGCTCATAATCTCTAATTCCCGTGGTAGCAGATCTGTTACCGTGATTTTAATTACTCATTTTCTCATTACAAAAATGACATTGAACTTTTTTGCGCAGAGAATGGAAGTTACTCTTTTTATACCTGTATATCATATGTATGTGGTTTCATTTCATTAAAATATTTGGAAAATTGAGCAAAAATTTACCACAGTAAATGGTATTTTGTCCTGCTTGTTTGACATGTTGCTTCAAACTATTTTTTTTCTTATTTAGTACTCAATCTGCGTTCAAAATTCATAACTGACATTACATAAAGGTGTAATTATTGCTGTAATGCCTTAAAATATACATTATTTCTGAAATTTCGTGCTAAAAATTAAAGCTGAACATATAGTAGCAGATTTGCTACCATGGGCAGTATAGGTTTAACAGACAAACATGCTAAATTAACAGCATTAACATTAATATAAAAGTTAACATGATTTTGCTACAATAGTATGCAAAAATTCAGTTATGCATCTTAAAATGTTTATTTGAGAATTGATGGAATCCGAAAAAACGATTTTCCGCGTACAGTGAACTGATTAATTGATTGTAAAAGCTTCTGGGAAACATTTCCGAAATTTACGGGCAGCTAATAAAAATTTATTTTTCTAAATTTTTCTTTAAACCTTGAAAATAAATTGTTTTCTGAGGTTTCTAAAGATAAAGGAACACTTTTCGAATTTTGGGAGACTTGGAAGAGGTTATTTTACCTTTGCGTTCTTGATTATTGCTCATTTTCGTGGATTAAGAAACATTCGTCTTCTTTTACAATATAAGATATAAATTTATATTTCCTTGTAAATGGTGTTTAGAAAATATTTAACAATATCAACAATAAAAATTATTTGTTTTGTGAATTAATAATTGCCACCCGATATTAATTTATTATTAGTTATTTCTAAATACTTTGTGATTTAGGAAAATAGTTTCTTTAACAGTTGTAAAAGCAATTTTTTTAATATCTCTATTGCTTTGTTATAAGACATAAATACTATAAAACATTTCTGTCACTCCATGTTTTCTGTTATTCGTCGGTCATTTAAATATATATATATATATATATATATATATATATGATATTTCTTACGACTTTCCACTTGATAGTAAGTTTCCTCGACCGAAAAACTATCCTGTTCTGAAAATTTTCATCGCTTAATTTATAATATTTTAGTGCCTCTTTCATCATTCTCTTCAAAGTTATCTTTAGTCTAGTCATAAAAAATAGCATACGTAAAATATATATTTACACATAGATTATAAATTGAGTTCTCTTTATTTAATTGCATTGATGCGCGGTTTGTAAACAAAAAAAAAAAAAAAAAAAAAAAAAAAAACACTCCAGGAAATGTACCAGTCAAATAATTACTCACTGAATTGAATCTGAAGCCATTGTTTCTACGGGCAATGGATATTTCCTTCAGCATAGAGATTAACGTGCTACACAGATACTGATTCTAGGCAACACAGCTGCTCGTGGAGAATTAAAACAAGGAAAACTAGAGACTTTCTCATATTCAAAATACAATTCGGAGGTAAAGTGTTATTTCATAAAATTATTTTCTTTAATAATTCTACTTGGTTGATTTACATCCCGCTCAGTATTGTAAGGTAAAAATTATCGTAGAAACCAAATGTGATGTTATAATTAGGTGTTACTATTAAAATTTTTAAACTTAGAGCCCCTTCACCTGGGGTACAGCTTATGCCACCAACTTTTCTGTAGATTTCGTAAGAAAAACTACCTATTACATTCTCCCCTATGTTGAAATTTCAGTAAATTTTTTTGCAGATCTACACCGATCATGACCCGTAGAACAATATATATATATATATATATATATATGTCGTAGGCTAATTGAAAAACAGGCTCTTTGCAAAGAGCCTAGGCTGTTTGCAAAGAGCCGGGCTAATTGGAGAATAGTCTCTCTTTTTCCAATTAAACTGATATTTTTCAGGCTTATTCCAAAGAGCCTACACACAGTTAGGCTAATTGAAAAATGACCACTTATTTCCCAATCAGAATGATTCTTTTTAGGTTTATTAACCAAATTCCGACCCGAACCCGAACAATAAATTACAACAGACAGTACCCCGATCCGAGCAAGAGAAAGTAATTTCAGTCTGCACGCAACCTGACACGAACCTAAAAATTCCATTTGAAAAAATCCCGGAATCTGAACCGAACCAAATGTGAACCCGACAAAAATATTCCAATGAACCATAACCGATCCGAGCAACACAAAATAATTTCAGCGGACATGCAACCCAACCAGAAGCTAAAAATTCAATTTGAAAAAAAAACCCCGAAATTTGACGCGAATCAAATCTGTACCCGACAAAATTATTCCAAAGAAACATAAACGGATCCGAGCAACACAAAATGATTTCCGTGGACATGTTCCGCGACACGAACCTAAAAATTCCATTTGAAAAAAAAAAAACCCGGAATCTGAAACGAAACAAATCTGAACCTTACAAAAATATTCCAATGAACCATAACCGATCCGAGTAAGATAAAATAATTTCCGTCGACAGGCAACCCGATCCGAATCTGAAAGTTCTAGTTGAACTCAATCCAAAACTCGACATGAACCCGGGTTATGAAAGGTTTTTGGGTTGACTTCAAATGGAAATTTTAGGTTCGAATCCGGTTGCATGTCGAATATAATTATTTTGTCTTTCTCGGATCGGGTTACGGTTCTTTGAAATATTTTTGTCGTTTTCAGATCGGGTTCGGGTTGGGTTTCAGGTTGACTTCAAATGGAATTTTTAGATTTTGGTCTACTGCATGTACACGAAAATTAATTTGGATTGCTCGGATCGGCGTACGGCCTGATGTCTTTTATTTCGGGTTCTGGTCTGGTTTCGGGTTAACTTCAAGTAAAAATTTCAGGTTCAGATCGGGTTGCATGCTGACGAAATTATTTTGTCTTGCTCGGATCTGGTTATGGTTTTTGGAATAATTTTGTCATGTTCAGATTTGGTTTGCATCAGATTTCGGGTTTTTTTCAAATTGAATTTTTAAGTTCGAGTCGGGTAGTGTGTCCACGGAAATTATTTTGCCGTGCTCGAATCCGGTTATGGAACTTTCGAATCATTTTGTCGGGTTCAGATTTGGTTCGCGTTAGATTTCGTGTTTTTTTTCAAATTGAATTTTTAGGTTCGAGTCGGGTTGCGTGTCCGCGGAAATTATTTTGCCTTGCTCGGATCCAGTTATGGTCCTTTGGAAAAATTTTGTAGGGTTCAGATTTGGTTCGCGTTAGATTTCGGTGTTTCTTTTTGAAATTGAATTGTAGGTTCTGGTTGGGTTGCATGTCCTCAGAAATTATTTGTCTTGCTCGGATCGGTTATGGTTCATTGGAATATTTTTGTTGGATTCAGATACCGTGTTTTCTTTTTTTAAAGAATTTTTAGGTTCGGGTCGTGTTGAGTGTCCTCAGAAATTAATTTGTCTTTCTCGGATCGGTTATGGTTCATTGGAATTTTTAAGTTCGGATGTGGTTGCGTGTAGATTGAAATTATTTTGTCTTGTTCGGATCGGGGTACTGTCTGTTGTAATTTATTTTGCGGGTTCGGGTCGGGTTATGGGCTAATAAGCCTAAAATATCATCCTGATTGGGATATAAGTGGTCATTTTTTAATTAGCCTAACGGTGTCTAGGCTGTTTGCAATAAGCCTGAAAAATATCAGGCTAATTGGAAAAAGAGGGACGATTCTTCAATTATCACGGCTCGTTGCAAAAAGCCAGATTTCTCAATTAGCCTACGACATATACACTGATGTGTAAAAATTACGGACGGATCGGATAAATTAGCATAAGAGCAAAAAAAGGCAACAGAAAGAAATGGAAAACCAATCAGGAGATAGACCTGGAACAAATGCAGTGAGACATGTGCATATATACGTAGCATATGACGTGAAAAGAGGCGGTCCTAAGGAGATAAAGCACAGGGGCGGTGGACGTTCAGCAATTCGGTGAAATCTATTGCACGGTGTACCTGTACAGTGATTATAACGACTTTTTTTACTATTGTGTGATATGGCCAAAAGGCAATCCAGGAGGTGTCATATGGATGACCTTACATAAACTCGCATCATTGGGAGATTGGAAGAAGGTCGAAGTGTAACAAGTGTGGCTTAAGTGCTCGAGATCGCTCACAGGATCGTTTAACGAGTCTCAAATGCATTTCAAATGATTGGAATAGCTGTCCGAGCATTCAGAAGTGTTCGCCCATGATCAGAAACATCAGCGGAAGACCGTTATATTGTCCTAGTGGATAAAAGAAACGGGTATCAGACAGCTGGAGAAATCGCAACGCAGATGGAGAAGACTACTGGACTTCGGATATAACGTTTTACCGTGATTATGAGGCTGCACAGAGATTGTCTATACGCACGACCACTAGTACGGTGTGTACCATTAACGTTTTCTCATCGGAGAAATACGTTTCTGTGGTTCCAGGAACACAAGAAATCGACACAACAAGATTGGTGCCCCCTATTCTTTTCGGATGACAGCCGATTTAGTCTGGCGAACGATTCTGGATGTATGCATATCTGAAGAGAGCCGGTAACACGTAATCACCCCTCCAATATTATTGAAAGGACGTTTATGGAGGTGCCGGAGATCTTGTTTGGGGCGGTATCATGCTTCATAGCCGTACGAACCTCCACGTCTTCCAAGGAAGTTCAGTCTCCGGTGCCCGCTATTGTACCGAGATTCTTTTGCCTCACGTGCGTCTTTTTCGAGGCGCTGTGGGACCAAAATTCTTGGACAAAAACGCTCCCCACTGACCGTACAGCGGATGTCGAAGATCTCTGGGAGAGTGAAGATATTCAACGCATAGATTTGCCTGCAAAATATCCGGATGTAAATCCCATAGAACACGTGTGAGACTTTCTCGGGAGACGATTGGCAGCGCGTGACCAGGAGCCAGAAACGATTCCGCAGCTGCAATTGGCGTTACAATAGGAATGGGACTAGATGCTTCAACAGTACCTTGACAACCTCGTTCTCAGAATGGACAGACATTGTAAATCCTGCATCGCAGTCAGGGGTGACTATATCCTTTATTAGAGACTAAATTTTTCATGCCAAGGGCCTGAAATGTGGACGTTTCTTACCTGCAGTTGTTCTCCAAGTGACCATTTCAATAAAGTGCTTTTGTATCTTTTATATTACTTGTTTCGATGGTTTTTATCACTTGTCCCATATTTTTAAATCTTGGAGATCTTATGTTATGATTTCAGTCGATGTGGAAAACTTCTGCACGACGTTACATTCGAAAAACCCTCTCGTCCTTAATTTTTGCACACCAGTGTATATAATATATATATATATATATATATATATATATATATATTATATACACTGGTGTGCAAACTTCTTATTTATGATACTTATAAGGTTAGTTTAAAGTTATTATTACTTCTAGGAAAAGGGCAAAAATTTAAGTATAGCAGATTTTTTATATCATTAAAAATGCGAACAAATGGCGCAAAAATAGGGTTTTAAAAAGAAAAAAAATATCGAAACTTTATCAAATCCTATTAAATGTATAATAAATTTTCTTAATAATAGCTACAACTTTTATATTGAGAAGTTTTTAATAGGACCAACTCTTACAGCAAATAAATAAATACATACATAAATAAATAAAAACTAAAAAAGGAGGTATTGAAGAAAAAAAAAATTCATAATTTCATAAATTCACAATATATCAAATTCACTTATATTTATTATAAATATTCTTAATATTATCTATACCTTTTATATGGGCAAGTTTTTGATGAGACAACAAATCTTACAGCAAAAAGAAGCAAAATGAGGGGTGTTGCAGAAGAAAAATAAATCACATTAACATGTTTCTGATAAAGCCAACTGTTTCAGAAAAATGAAATTAAAAACTTGTTAAAAGCGGCTAGATAAAATTGTTAAACTAGGTTTATCTCTATTTATCCAAATGAGACCTTCTTCAAATTGTTTGAACATGTATTTCACACTTTTCGAAGATTCCATAGAGTTCCCGAAATCTATACAAGTAGGTCCCTTGCATATACATGTGGCTCTGTCATGACGACACAAGTTGTGCAACATTTATAAATTAATGCGTACTAGACACCATATAATGTTCTCGTGAAGACATGCTCATTATATACACTCATATTAATTTTTAATACAATTCATAAACTTATCAAAGAATGTTTGCGCGACGTAATTTAGTCGAGAGAATACCATCAATTATTGTAGTGCATATGAAAGTCAGTCTTAAATCGAATTTTGTTAGACAATTAACGTTGCATGCTACAAGTTTGCATGCTACAATATTTCAATGCATGCATGCGTGATGTATAGTATGTACTTATGTAAGCATAATGACGAGTAATAAGTCATATTTTTTCTTTAGCAATTTTATCATAAACGATGCGTTATAGAAGCATGTTTTATTAGTCAAATTTTTATGTACTTCGTGTGAGGATTTCCACCCTACACAGTTTGCTGTTTTTATGCATTTGATAATAGAATATTAATATTTACAATCAGAATCTCAGATAGTTCCATGTTGCTCTGTTTGAAAACAGAATATGTGCTTCCGATGTGCTTCCATGTGCTCTTTATATCCGAACATTCGTTGAAATTGAAGATAAATGTTAAAAATTACTATTATATCATGGAATATTAAATTGCTTTACTTATTTTTAGTATCAAGGGCAAATTTTTAAAACAAGAACGTAAAATCATGCGTCAAGCTGAGGTAATGAAACACGTTTCGACCCATGCAGACAACAGTAACGAAACTTTGATTTAAATAAGTTGTTATAATAAATAAGATTTAAGATTTAAATAAGTTGAGAAAAGAGTTTAGAAAATATATATCGTATTCGAACTATTCTGTTCAGAACCATATAAGATCTATCGATTAGCGTACGTAATATTATGGCATTTTAAAATTCATTTCAGACAGAAAATTAACTTTTATCAATTTTCGCCAATAGATAATTTACACACGAATTCTTATATCAGCTAATTAAGCTAAAACTTAAATCAGAAATGAAATTACATTACACAGCATAAAACGCATTTTAAGAATATATATAAATTTTTTACTTTTTATTAGTACACTGAATATAGTTCAGCAGTAAAATGTCGAATACAGTAAAAAACTACATTTAAGCAATACACTCTCATACTCAGTTATACTTATGAATTTCTTTCTGCAGCCCTATATATGGTTTACTGAATTTATACAAACAACCTAATATGTAAAATCTTAGTTATACTTAAAAACGTAAACCAAAACTCGCAGCATTTATCGTTTATAGACAGTACTATTATAGCCGAATTATTTTGTGCGGCTAGTAAATCAACAATAACTTGAATGCACACCATATTTTTCTGCTAGCAACTTATAGCGCGCCTAAATATTACATCTAAATGTCTAAAAATATCACCTAAAACGTTATATTTAAAATAGTGTACGATCATCAATATGTATTACTGTAAACGATTTTTTGCGTAGATTAAGAGGATTCTTTTGTGTGACCTTGTTTAGGAATAATAAATGTTGAACCCTATATTCTAGAGAAAACATGTTTTAGTACACTTTATAAATGCATATAAATTCAATTATATTTTAAACGTTTTCTGCATGAACTTGAAAGTATTTATTTTCCTATGTGAGTAGCTTAACGGAATACTTTTGATTGTCACTGTACACAAACATTAAATGCTACGCGCTTAATTTTCAATAGCAAACGTGCTGCAGTAAACGTCGAAAACATCTTAAACTTGCAGGACAATTTTTGAATATTTACGACACTTAAAACACGAAAGGACAGACAGACGGAGAGACAAGACGAAATCAATAACGAATTTCAAGAATGTTGTAAAGTGTTAACAAGGCAATTAATTTTCTATGCTTTCAAGAAATAAGTACTCCAGGTTCATTTCAAAGCAAATCGGATTGCTTGAGCCTTTCTATTTTGCTTCCATCAAAATAAAATTGATTATACTTGCTGCCCTTGGCGACCAGTTTGGTCTCCCTTAAAATTTATGTTTGGGAAAGCATGCTAAGCTTTGCATCATATTACTTTCATTCATCATTTATTTGGACTCCTTTAAATATAATTAATATAAACCTTTAAACTAATATTAATTTTTGTTGCATTAAAATATCTCATTTTTTCTATTTTCTCTAAGCAAGTAAACCCTTTTGGTTTACAAATCTATGGGAATTTGGCGAAAAATTAGAGATATTGCCAAGTTGGCATCACTTTTGGCGACTAATTTTGTTTATATAGAAATTTGGCATGTGACAACAGAACAGGAAATCCGCCCTTTATAGGTATGGGTATGCATTAAATGCTGTTCATTAACCAATCAGATGCGTTTCATTCGGGCGTTGCCATTAAACAATTAACAAATAATCGTGATTTCTGTGACACGTACGATAGCGTAATAGATATATAGATAAATCAAAATGAAACGGTATGCCATTTTTTTATTGACCTATTCTATAATAATCACATAAACATATTTTCCTTTAACTTTTCGTAAATGAAATGCTGGGCCTATTTTGACCAATCAATCTAAATATAGAACTCACATTGGAGACACATTTTTGAAGTTTTAGCTCAATTTCTAACGTGATTAGTTGAATTTAGTAATTTTTTTTTAACAATCTGTGTTAAAGAAATTTTAATTTAACTATGAAAGGCACTGCATTCAGTTTATAAATATTTTTGAATTATTTTTCTGAAAATAACATTTGCCTTTATTGCCTCTGATGACTTCAACAAACAAGTTAAAAATATACAATATAACTTTAATTAATTTGAACACAATCACCTGACAGGTAAACAATGTAATCAAGTAATAACATTTCCCTATCAGAACGAAAATGCGTTCACCTTATGACTCGAAACCAGCTAAGCGTTCTGGCTTCCAGTACTAACCTCGACACACTATCCATGAGATGGAAAAATTACTACTTGTTTGGATATCTTATAAATATTTCTGCTATCAGGTTACGAAATATATAAATTTATTTGTTTCCAAAAAACATGTTGTAAGTCTTTCATGTTGTTTTAGGATCTTTTGTAATGAAATTTATGTATTTCACTATATCATATTATAAATGTATTTCCTTTGATATACAAGGTGTCTACAAATTAGTTGCGCAATTTCCGTAAGTGAAGAACTTTCGAAATATTAAATGAAATGAACTAGTTGGAAGTCAGACTAGTAGTAATATTGCCAAAGTTTATTCGTAGATGGCGTTAGGTGTGATAACTGACGCTATCACTTAGCGAATGGTTATCATTCTTGTTCGTCATTGTGATTATGGATTTTTTATCGCTTGATTTCAGAGTATGGGATTTTGTAAAGGATCGATCAAGTGTGCAAGCCGCCACTTCCTGCATCCATTATTGAACTAAAATCAAGAATCGGCAACGCAATTAATTTGATCGACGGAAACATGCTGACAAATCTGCGACAAGAAAAGATTTACCAATGTGGCATTTGTAGTCACGAAAGGAAGTCACATGGAACATTTGTCATAATGATAAACTTGAACTAATTTTCTATCTTACAACAATATGTACTATATGTATTTTTTTTACTGACAATTCCATTCAATAAATATATGTACATATATTTCTGTTTTTGCCCAAATAATTTGTAGACAGCACTCGTATGAAAACGATTGTCAGTAATATATATCAAATTCTTATTATATGCATTACGAGAGTTACAGGATGAAAAAATTTAGCATTAATAATTGTAAAAGAACAATGTATTTCTTCCATGTTTTAAATAAGAATCGTGATAAATTTTTGAGGAATAATTTTTCTAAGGAAGTGAAAATATTCTGAAAAAAAAAACTATTTTTATAGGTAACGAAATTCATAAAGATGAAATAAATTTTAATATTTTCAAACCTGATTAATTCCCAGGTTAATTAAAACATAAAATGTTATTACCTTATTTACTGTATATCTAAAATATTAATAAAATGCATAAGTATGTTTATTAATACTAATTATCTTGATAAATTAAAAATCGGAATTTTCATTTATGTTTCATACGCTTGATGCCGCTACTTTTCCAATAAACTTTTAAAAGAAAAGAAATACTGTAAATTGCGAGTTCGTTTTGCAGAAAACTGCGTATGAAAATACGATTCATGACACTAAGTTGTCAATAAACTTGTACTAGAACAGATATATTTTAAATTCCGTGTTCGTTTTGCTCAAAATTGCGTATGCAAAATACGCTTGATGACACTAAGTTGTCAATAAACTTATACTAGAACAAAAATATTTTAAATTGCGGTGTCGTTTAGCACAAAACTGCGTATAAACATTATATAGAACGTTTTTTTTACACTTTCCAACAAAGCTGAAAAGTGTTTATGACTTCGGTTTGTCCATCCGTCTATCCGTGCCCTAACCCCCGTAAATATACTCGGATCGTTCTGAAATTTTTGGATGTTAGTGAACTGTACCTCAGCACGAGCCCTATTTCAAATGAAGTTTGCAGCATGTCTAGTTCATTTACAGGGACAGTCAAAAGTTTTCCGTTACATTACGGCCTATGGGAAAAAATCGTTTAAAATGATTTTTAATCACACTAAGTTGTCAATAAACTTGTACTAGAACAAAAATATTTTAAATTGCGGTGTCGTTTAGCGCAAAACTGCGTATAAACATTATATAGAACGGTTTTTAACACTTTGCAACAAATCTGAAAAGTGTTTATGACTTCGGTTTGTCCGTCCGTCTATCCGTGCTCTAACCCCCGTAAATATACTCGGATCGTTCTGAAATTTTTGGATGATAGTGAACTGTACCTCAGCACGAACCCTATTTCAAATGAAGTTTGTAGCATGTTTAGTTCATTTACAGGGACAGTCAAAAGTTTTCCGTTACATTACGGCCTATGGAAAAAAATCGGTTAAAATGGTTTTTAATGATGTTACACTCTTTCAAACATAGTAAAATTGATATTCATTTATGAAATCCACTAAAATACGTATTAAGTTGAATATGCAGTGCAAAGAATTGTTATTGTTCATTTACAGGGCCACACAAAAGAATTCCATTCATAATGGTATAGGAGGAATTGTTTGCGGTGTATTTGAAAAGATTTCAAATACTATATCGTATCCGAATTACTGTATATTAGTAATGATTGCTCGAAATGCATTTTTGATTATCATATGCGCTTTTTTCACTATATTTATGCATGCTATAAAGTGCGTATAAATGCTATAGTTCATATACAGGGCTACAGAAATGAATTCCTAAAGGTTACTGATTATTCGCTTAAATTGCTTAAAGGTTTGTTTTAAAGGAGTTATGCATTTTTACGCTGAATTGAATTTAGTTTGCTAAGAAATATTTAAAGAATATACGTACATAAAAGGATATACAGGGCCACGCAAAGAGTTGTATACATGGCCGTCTATGGGTGATAATTTCTGGAAATGTAATTTCAGTAGTTTTAAGAGTGTTTTAGTATAAATTAAATTTTAGCTAAATAGTGGCATGTAATAGCCTCAGCACGAACCCTATTTCAAATGAAGTTTGCAGCATGTTTAGTTCATTTACAGAGACAATCAAAAGTTTTCTGTTACATTACGGCCTATGGGAAAAAATCGTTTAAAATGATTTTTAATGATGTTACATGCTTTCAAACATAATAAAATTGATATGCATTTATAAAGTGCACTAAAATATGCATTCTGTAGAATATGCGGTGCAAATAATAATTATTATCCTCTTACAGGGCCACACAAAAGAATTCCGTTATATAATGATATAGGGGTAAGGGAATTTTTCCGGCATATTTTAATTGTTAAATTATTTCATGTATAATGAAATTGATATATGTCGCTGAGGTCTACTATAACTTATTTCATGTATAACACGAAGTGAGTAGCATTTACAGGGACACACAAAAGAGTTCAGATGCTATATTGTATTCGAAGTACTGTACAGTAGCGATGATTGCTGGATATGCATTTTTAATTATGTTATGTGGTTTTATGTTTCACTATATTTATACATTGTATATGGTGTGTATAACTGTTGTAATTCATATACAGAGCTGCACCAAAGAATTCTTAACGGTTACTGGGTATGACTGCAAATTGCTTAAAGCTGATTTTTAAATGGGTTATGCATTTTTACGCTGAACTGCATTTAGATTACGAAGAAATGTTTGTAGAGCATAGATAAAACGATATACAGGGTTACGCAAAGTATTGGATACATGGACGTCTATAAAAGATAATTTTTGGAAATGTGATTCCAGTAGTTTTAAGAGTGTTTTACTTTGAATTAAACTTTAGATAAATAGTAGCGTGTAATAAAGGTGCTAGGTTAACTACAGGGTTGTACAAAAGTATACAAGTATATTTTCATCTATTAGTATAAATTGCTGAAAGAGAAATTTCAACCTGTTATGTGTTTTCTTGCTAAACAAAATTTCCCCATTGTATAGTATATATATCAACCTACAAATCAAATACAGTGCAAAATAATTGGAATACATATTTTCGATGGACGGTAACTGCTGAAATCAGTTTTTCAAATGTTTTATACGTTTTCTAAAATTTTTACTTACTTCTCTTATGCACATTATTTCCTTAAATAACGAAGTTTTGTTAAAGCATTCAGGAAGTGTTGGTAATTGTTTCATAATCTATGCTTAACGCATGATTTTTCTTACATTTAAATTATGTTTTGGTTGACTTTTGAAAAACTTATCAAATTTCTCTATAATCTTATTAACAACATCTGAAATCGAATATAACGCATATGATAGAAACTTGATACGATAATTTAATAAAGCATATATTAAGATTATTTGCACTTAAATGTACAGTAATAATTAATTTAAATATGTTAGGAGACTTTAATTTAAAACGGCTTTGTGAAACGTAGTTACGCAAAATGGAAATTTTAATAAAGCAATATGTCACGGCGAAAAAAAATGAATAAAGCGAAATACGTTAATTAAATAATTATGTGTATATCTTAATGATTAAATAGCTAACAAAGAAAATATCTCTTATAGGTATCTCAATGAACAGCGGTATCTTAATTCTCTGCATGAATTATCAACCCAAAAGTAAGCCTGATAAAGTTATTTTTCAACCTCGAAATTCAAAGCTGAAAATAATTTCCAACATGATTAAACACAGAGTTAAAAGTCGCAGATTAATTCTTTTAAAAAGAAATTAATTGAATATGGATGTTCAAATACCATATGAAAACGAAAAATTTCTAAAGAAGTGGCGGAATAGGAAGAAAAGAAAAGAAAGAAAAATGATACCGTGGTATGATATCGTTTTGTTTTTTCTTAGAATTATTTAGTAAAGTAAGAATTTGAAACTGGAACGTAATTGGAAATAGAAAACGGAAAAAAAACACTGATATTAAAGCAAGGACTGTAGCAACATATTTTATTTCAACCAAACACAAACGTTAACTGTAACAAGTTACAACTGAAGTTACAACTGTTCGAAGAACGTCAAGGTTGATGGCATATTTTGTATTATTTTGGCTGTGATAATGTAATGATTAATATTGAATATTATAATACAATAAGTTTTATATAAAATTGAGTTTCAAAAAGGCGTAAATTAAAACTTTAAAACATTACAAATAGATATATCAAACTGTTTACATTTTGTAACTCAACCCGAGTCATAATCTAAGCTAATAAATAAAAATATTCTAAAATTACACTGTCTAAGAAACTCCATCATTCAAATTCTCACGTACTCTTTCATATTATACTTGTTTTTGTTTTTTTTTCTTAGATGTTTATTTTAATTTAACTAACCATTGTGTATCTCGAATCATAGCTTTGTAAGTTAAAAGATGCTGCATCGTTACATTTTGAATTTTTGCCTGTTACAATCTCCGTGGTGTCTCTTATAATGAATGGATAGTATAGACTAGAGGGAAAATTTATCTTACTTTCATTTAAAATGGTTTTGGATGGTTTCTTCTTGATATGATCTTAGGAGGACTGTGTTTATTATATTATATTTAATATCAGCAACATGCTCTATTGATATGATTAGCATGGAATTTAGAAAAAAGGAGCATGTAGCTGATATTAAATATAATAGAAAAACCACAGCCCTAGCAAGATTAATTCAAGAAGAAACCATCCAAATAAATTTCAATGAAAGTAAAATAATTTTTCCCTCTAGTCTATACTATCTATCAATTATAAAACTAACCATAGAGGTTGTATATAAATGCAAAAACTCAATGTGTAACGATGCAGCATCATTTAAGTTAACAAAACTATGGCTCAGTTTATTCAATCGTTAGGACATGGAAACATTTGAATAAACCCATTTTTACTGTTTTTATAGTTTTAATTTAAGCTATTACAGTTAAAAGTAATATATTATTTGAATGTGTTAGTTTATTATACATTTAAGTGAGTTTTATTCTTATATTTTCTTATAGCATCTAATACAGTTTTTTATAATGCTAGTCTGTTTCATGGGTATTATATAAAATATAAAGGAAAGTGCCCAGTTAAACTGATGGCACTGAGCTCACAGGCTATTCACACTAATTGTATATTATACTCTTATTTCAAAGAATAATGCCCCTCGAAAAATAAATTAAGAGGGGATTAACACCCCTTGATTTTATCTTTTTACCTTATTTACTTAATTTTATATTTTTATCTTTATACTTAACCAATAAGCCTCCAAATCTCATCAGGGAAACGCCTTATCAGAATTAACTATGAAGCAAATCGGATAGAAAAACCCATTTTCTAAATTAAGGGGGGGGGGATCAGCCCTCACGTCTCCCCTTCATACTTAACTAATGAACCTCCAAATCTAATCAAGGAAGCGCTTTATCAGAATAAATTGGTATACCAAATTTGGAGCAAATTGGATTGAAAACCCATTAGCGAAATTAAGGAGGTATTAGTCTTCGTAACCCCCCTCCTTTATTTTAAACAATAAGCACTCGAAACTAATCAGGGAAGCGCCTTATCAGAATGAACCTAGAAATTGTTTTGATGCAAATCGGATATTTCGATCACGAGTTTTCGCGTTACGTACATACATACATGCATGCATACAGAACCTGCGGCCACATTAACTCTCAGGCTTTGAGAGCCTGTGAGCTAAAAAGCAACTGAACAGCCTAGTACATTTTTTTTTTATTATAGCATAAACCCCTTGCGTGAGCCTCCTTTGATATTATTTACTTATTTTCTGTTGAGTATGAAAAAGAATCGTTCATATAATTAGATCAATTTTCTTCATGTAAAATAAATGTATGTTTCATTTTTTTTTCTTGGCAATTGCATATGTTTGTTACTTATTTTGCTAAATCAGTATTGTTAACAATTATTCCCTCCTTTTTTTTTTCATTAACCCTTAAATGTCGTGTGTTGCCTTTCGGCAGCACACCTAATTTAGGCTTCTAAAATACTATCAGAATAATATTGAATTTATAATGTCCAATGTTGCGAATAAAATGCATACTGAAAATATTATTAAATCAATTTTCAATATGTAGATGGCAACACTTTGTTGTTTAAGAATAAAGATAGATTTATTTTTCAATTGCTGCTATATGTGTTTTTTGTTTGGTTTGAAACCTTATGAAATACCCTATTTTTTTCCGCAGTGAGCAAGTATAATTTATTTCATGTTATAGTTCTTAAAATTCATGTGGGTTTAATTTTATATACTTTTATCAAAGAAAAAAGTTTTTCAATTAAAGACCAGTATTGCCGAATAGTAACAAACTGTTTTTTTAGCCGAAAACCATACTTAGAACAAAATATGATTTTTTTAAGTGTTTTTCCCATGCTTTATTTAAGAAATGTCAGCCGAAAAACATTTTTAAATTGATTTTTGAAAAATCAGGCATTTAAATATTTCGAAAGTTTAAAAAAATGAAATTTTCATGCATCGTTTTATAAAGCATTATACTCATTGTAGGTCATTAGTGAATGCAATATGTTAATAACGAACTTTTGAAAATAAATTTTGAGTCTCAAATAAGCTGCTCAAATTATATAGAACAATAGTAAATGTTTAATGTATCCTTATTTTGAAAGAAAATATTTAATTTCTCAAACAGGAAAATTCATCTACTGCTGTTTAATACATGTGAGTAGAAAAAAAAGAAAATTTAACTTAAACATATAAAGTAAAAGAATGATATAAGAAACTTAGTAACGGTTATCAATAAAACCTAACATGTCATCGACAAACATTTTTATGTGTTAAAAATCTTGAATTGATGTCATTCTTGTTTGTCAATTTTAAACTGAATGGCAAACTAACATAATTTTTTAATGTGAAATATATTTTATATTTTAGTGTAATTTTGTGCCCAGAAAAAATATAATTGACTGTAACAAATGAATATTCTAAGCTTTTGTATTTTGGCTTTTTTTTTATCATATGAAGAAAAATAAAACTTACAATTCATATGTATTACAAGATACATTACTGTATAAGATAATAATAGACTAACACATAAATTCCAGCTTATGAATATCACCGCTGTTGTAGTTCCGGTTAAATAATTGCTATCTGGCAGACAGCCAAATCAGAACATAATTAGCTTTCACAGTGTGAAATGCAGTTATACGACTCAGTATATTTAATTAGCTTGCGAAAAGACTGGACACTTATTTTAATAAATGGTGTTAATGCTACCTCTAAAATTCTGTCCCAATTTCAAGCAGAATTTAGATCTGTTATAGGCTGTTTCGATGCAACCGTTAATTTAAAATGGAATTAATCAACACTCAAATGTATGCATTTATATATTAAATCCGTTTAGGTAATCCAAAATGTTTAACACCCCTCACTTTTTAAATAAAGGAAAATGAGTATTTTGTTGATTGGTTAAAATAAACTATTATATAAAAATACAGATACCTTTGTTAGTTAAATTATTTTTAATCAATTTCTTTTAATGTGCACTAATTTTATTATAAATAATTCAATAATAATAATATTAATAAATAAGCTGGAGAATTATACCATGAAAAAGTTGCTATAAAATTTTAACGTGAAAATAGTACGAAACGCAATGTTACTAAATGGCCTATACACAATATTGAATAGTTAAAAACTAAATAAACATTCAAATTAAATTAAATTACTCAAAATAAATTTTTCGGTTAACTTCTGTGACTATCAACAGGAAAATGATGTTCAGGATACTTATGGAAAATGTCCTCAGGGTAAAAAAAGTGAATTTTTCTTTAAGTAATACACTCTCTGCTTTATACATTTTTTTTTTTTTTTTTTACTCTTTAGTGTTAAAAATACTTCGATGTTGCATTTTCATATCCAGTGTGAAAATTTTAGAGATAGTTGTTTGGCGCATAATTAATAAGATGCATTTTATATATCGTAAAGATTTTTAACCACAAAGATTATTTGTCGATTTTTCAACTTAAGGCCAACTAACGACAAAATGCCTTAAAATTTGGTTTATTATGCACACGTAAAAATGCTAAAGTTTTTTTTTTTTTTAAATTAGGTCATAAATACCGGTGCCATTTTAATATTTGCGGATTAAAATTAAGTGGGAAGAAATTTGTTCACCAGAGCTTAATGGGTTTTTCACTATGGCAATTTTCATATGTTTTCTGTATGTCAATTTATAAATATAGCTGTAAAAGTTGACGAAATTTTGAGATACTTCAACTGACAATTCAATTATTCTCCCAACGTCATACTACACTGGGTTTCATAATGATATGAACACCCAGTAATTTTGCGATATCTTGGCAAAAATTCTTAAATAATTATTGGAAAACTCCTTTCTTGAAACAAATACAGTAATTTTATATAATACATAGCTGTAAAAGGAATATCAAACATTAAATTCATTGAAAATATGAATTATCTAAAATGATATGTACATTGATAGAAATTATCACTAAAACCATGGAAACTGTACAGGGATATTGAATGCTACTCCCTGAAAAAGAAAACGAAATATGCAAATTAGTTTAGCATATAAAGATTCTTCGCAGACTAGGAAATTTCCAAACCTGATCGCAAAGTGAGTTCTAGAAGTATGGGTCGTAAAAGCGCTTTTTAAGTGGTTTTGAGAAAAGGGTAGCTTTTAAGGATCAAGGAATTTCGGCCAGAGCTATCGGAAAAAAATGAAAAAAATTGAAAAGATCTCTAGGTGTAATATTAAATACTCTTCGGTTAAAGGGGATTATGGAACTAAGAAGTCACCGGGATGCCGCCAAAGCTGTACAAAAGGGGGAAAAGATCCATTATAAAAAGAATGAGCAGTGGAAAAACAACTTTTGGCGAATTTTCGAGAGATCCACTGATAGCAGTGTCAAAAAGTACCTTATCCAGAGTAGTCAAAAGCTCTAAGATGTTGAGGTACAAGAAAAGAAAGCCCCAATCACGTATGACTCAAATACATCAGCAGAATTGCTTGGATTGGGCAAAAGATCACATGGCCTGGAAGTTAGAATATGAAAGAGTAATATTTTCTGATGTAAAAAGATCAATTTGGATGGTACGTATTGTTTTTCTTATTATTGGCGCGATCTGCGCAAGAATCCAGAAACCTTTTGAAAAACACAGCAGGGTAGAGGTTCACTCATGGTTCGGGCAGCATTTGCATTTCCTGGTAAGATCAACGCTGCGTTTTCCTCTGGCAGATTGAGTACATTAACCTTCCAAGATCTAATTGAAGGAAACTTGCTCCATTTTCTGAGGAAATTGGCGGTCCTTTCTGGATGTTCCAACAGGATAATGTATCCATTCACACAGCAAACAGCACTTGGGAATGGCTTTAATAATGGTGTACACGTAATTCCATGGCCACATGTTTCTCCTGATTTAAATCTTAAGGAAAATGTGTGAAGCCTACTGGTTAGAGCTGTTTATGCAAATGTAAAACAATATGTCACAATTTAAGAATTAAAATCTGATATCATTTTCCACTTGAATGAAATCGATCAAAATATATTAAAAAGCTTCGTCCACTCCATACTTGATCGCGTTTTTACATTAATTAAAAGATCTGGTGCATACACTGGCTATTAATCTATATTTTTGGCCAATGTTCATATCATTATGAAACACCTCAAAATGGAAAAATTCAGCTCATTTAATGCATAAATCGCTGTTTCAATTATATTTTATTTTAAAATAAAAAGATTTGTTCAATTTCTAACATTGATTAGACTTCAGTTTGTTTTGTAACATTTTCTTCTTTATTATGCTTGAAAAACTGGGTCTTCATATCATTATGAAACCCAGTGTATTATTTAGCGATTAGTACTATTGTAAATCTAATGGTAAATCTAAAAGTGATTTACTTTTAGTAGTGATAATAGTATTAGTTTAGCATGTAAATAATAAACAGCAAAACCTAAGAATAAATTGACGCTTGTCAATCCATAAAATATAGCTTTAAATGTTCAGGAAATTCTCAGATACTTAAACAGATATATTACAATTATACTCACAACATCATATAATTAGTTCGTAATCGGTACCATATAAATAATAAACAGTAAAATCTAACAACAAATTGACGCCTTTCAATCTATAAAATAGCTGTAAAAGTTTTTACAACCACCTGACGATTTTGTTTTTTCAAAGCAGACTTTGAAGCAGAAATCATTTTAAAGAATGAAATTAAAGACATTTCAAATAATAACCTACAAGCCAGTTACATGTCGCGCCCCACCAGTGGCTGAGAGGTTCTGCTCTTGAAGCTGGTAGATGGGAGGTGCTGGGTTCGAATCCAATCGCGCCCGTCGGTCTAATCGTTCGGAGTTTTCGTGGTTTTCTTCGAGTCATGGATTTCCATGCGTAAATACGGGTTAGGTTCCCTTAGATAGACCCCCACGGAGGGCACTTCCCCCTCGGGCCTATATCCCTAGAGTAGATAATCGGCCGTCAAAAATAAACCAACCAACAAACCAGTTACATGTCGCGTAGATGTGCAGTTGCTATGCTAATGGGAAATACCCAAATGTTTTACAATGGTTTATAGCTAACAAAAAGGTTTTACAATGTTCCACTGCTTGCCTAGAGAATGATAAATTTTAAGTTTTAAATTATCTTTTTTTTATTTAATAAATGTCAGATGTTGGCAGGTATGTAACTACGTAGGATTTGTGTTTTCACAAACATAAAGTGAAAATCCTATTGTTATTGATAAAACATGCATTGCTAATAAAAGAACTTACCTAAATTAACGCTCTTTTTCTTGTCTACTATGTCAAGAACATGCATACCGATATTACATACCGATTTAGTAGGTACGCTTTTTTTCTGTTCAGCGTGACAGTAGGCTGTAAGTAATTTCTTTAATCATACATTCCTTGCTGTGAAATCGAGTATATTTACTTCGTGATGTTTATGGATAAAAAAGGCAAACGAAATATGAGGTCTAAAAGAAATTATTAATGATATTAATTAAAATTTATAAACAAGTAATATAATTTTTTTAAGTCAATTCCTACTTAGGTCATCAAAGAAAAATTTAATATAATCCCTTATAGCTAATATTAGTTTTTGTTGCATTAAAATATCTCAATTTGTTGATTTTCTATAATCAAGTAAACCCTATTGGTTTAAAATGGAAGTCTATTGGAATTTGGTGAAATATTAGAGATACCGCCAAGTTGGCGTCACTTTTGCGATATATCGCCAAGTTTGGCGATAACCTTGCTGGCATTTGACGACAGAACAAGGTCCTCCCTATGTTAACCCCCCCGCCTCATAGGTAAGAGGATGCATTAAATGCTGTTTAATAACCAATGGCCGCCATTTTTTCTCCCATATAAAAATAAACTTAATTAATTAAAATTTAATTAATAAATTAATATTTGAAAAAAACCGTACTAACATCAAGTCTCATCCACTACAAGTTATAAAAATGTATTAGAACTTGAGTGGATGAATAATAAGTATTTTATTAACGATTGAAAATTTGAACAAGATTTATATAGGAAGAGTGTGAGCTAATTGTAGGAATCGAATAAATTATTAAATTTAAGGAAACTGCAGGCTCACAAATTTTTGTCTCAGCCACAGACAGTCTTCTTAAGTCATCTTCATAACGCTATAAAAGTAGGTTATAGAATATTTCTTAAATATTTAATCCTAATCAAAAGAAACAATACAATTTTCCGTATATTTATTTATTTTTCATTATCAGATAATTCTAACAAAAGTTAATCAAAAATATTTCAGCATTTTTAATTAAACAAATTAATATAAAAGAGCTTTATAAAGTTAGATACAAAAAGACAAAAAGAACCATTTTATAAAGTTGTATGACAACTAAACAAAAGATAAGCACACCGGGGAAATTTTAAAATTGACGAAATTTTTGGAAAATGAGGTTTGAGAAAATATAGTTTAAGGGTTTTATTTTTTTTTTATTCAAAATTTCATCGTTAAAATTGAAGTTTTTGGACTAATAATAATCGTATTAACATTGTTATGTTGTTAAAAGAAAGATGGTGAATTATATATTAATTTAAAAACTAAAATGAGGACATATATCATTACAATATTCGAAGAGTGCACTGTTCTCATACCCATTGTATATTTGAAAAACTTTGTATTCGTATATGTGAAACATGTTGTATATGTGACCTATTAAAAAAATCTCATTTTGTAGTTATGATCCTAGCAAAAAAACATTTTAAATAATAAAAAGAAATTCTGAACTGCAGAGTGATCATTAGCGGGAGACAGATCCATTGCAAAAACCTCTCCAATACATTTTCTTTTAAATGAATACATGTTCCTTTCTAAAAAGATATCGTCATTTAAATAAATAAAAAAGGGCCACTGGATGCGTGTGGATACAAAGACAGATATTCATATAACAAAAAGCAAGTCAATAAAGAAATAATGTTTAAAATTTTAATTTTAAATTCATTTTCATTTAGTTTTAAATACACTTTAATTTATCAGAATAGTAAATGTGTGTTGAAGCATTTTAAAATTTCATTAGAATACTATTTGCGATTTATAACAATTTGTAACCGCACTGTCAGTTTATAGTTCGTATTCAACTTTCCAAATGAAAAATGTACAACTTTGGTCATATCAGTAGTTAATAAGTAGATTTATTTATCTGCTTCAACAGTTTATCCTTTCTTGATTATAGCAACATAAATGACCTTCATTTCGTTTATAAAAAAATTCCACTGTTATAATAATAGTATTTAAATATTATATATGCTATACTGAAAACTGAGGCTATTCAATTTATTATTTTAGAATTTATGTGCATTAGGAAATAAATCACACAACACGAATTTCATAACAAGTTCAATTTTATAAGACCACTCTAGATTCAAGATGGTATGCAACAGCGCCGTCACAAATGCTAATTACGGCTTTGCTGAAAGGGTTTCAATTAATTCATTTAAAAAATCAATTCATATCTACACTTTTTTTAAAATGTTTTCAATGAGAAAAATCTAACAGTAATCTAAATTTGTGTTTATTATACTACAACTTCAATCATTTTTTGTTTAAATTATTTTGCGAAAATCAATTTTTTCATGTACGATCTTTGTTAATAAAAGTTATCTTCCCAAAAACTGTATCATTGACACCAATGCAAATGAGCTCTGTAACTACTTTCATTTTCATATATAGTAATGTTAAACTGTTCCATTTAGACTGCAATTTAATATTCTAGCAACGCTTGTTTAGTGAGTTATGAAATGTTCAAATATTTGAAGTTAGTTTCATGTTTTGACAGTACTTTATAATCTGTAATTTATACACAGCTAATAGTGTTTATTATGCGTAAAATGTCCTGAAAACACTGCTTGGCATTAAACAAACTTCGCAATAAAGTAAGTAATCAAGGTATTTTCAGCAAAAGTTTTATTTTAAACAATCTTTATTCATAATGAAGAGAACGAATATTTTTTCTTCTAACTGGATTAAATCATAGTCAAGGCTGGAGTCTTCAACTGTGCTACTCCAGTTTTGAATAATATGTATTCATATTACTTTGAAATTTATATTCAAGAACTAAATAAAGTCAAAGTTATCCCTGTATAGCTGCATTCCCGATTAAACTACTGCATTTTAGTAGAATTACGATTGGAAATTTTAGAAAACGGTCCATGTGAGCAGATGTGAGCAGAAAATTTCCTATCGTAATTCTATTGGCTAATAAACTTTATCTTTGAATCCACTTATCTTATATTGGCTGTTTCCTGTAATTTTATTGGCTAATAAACTCAATGAATCCTCTTCTCCTACATGTATTTCAGCAATTTTCTTTTCTGAGCAATCATATTTTCCACTGATGACGTTACTCTATGGCTAATGAAACTAGTTTACAACAAGAAATAAAGTGTTTTGGTGCTTTAAACGTTGTTTTTATTTATATTGTACAGCGTCAAGTAATTTCTTATTGTAATAGTAATATTATACAATAAAATCTGTGAAAGCGAAATCGCTAGTGAGAGTGTCAAAAATCCGTAATCAAAATGTTTCTATTGATTATTTATAATTGTATAGTATTATTCCGGTAGTGGCCATGATTGATTTACGTTTAATACGGGATTTGTCATAGTCTTGTCTCATTTACTAAGTGTTGCAAATTTAATACAGTGACACCTGTAAAAACAAATAATTAGTGAAATGTCAAACATTCCGTTTTAGACAGATTCCGTCTAAGACTATAGATCTTTTCAGGAGACCATAACATTTTTCCATTATAAATACGAGTTGCAACCCGTCGAAATTCGACGTACTAAAATCTTTGAAAGGAACTGTCAGATCGAAATAATAATAAACCTACAAAAATAATTACAACAAAAAAATCATCTTACATTGGTTGTCTAACTCTTAAAACAAATAATATTTTAAACCCAAAATTACCAAAATATTATTTCTACAAACTTCAACTGCTTAAATTATTGAAAAATTAAACTGTATTAGATTACGTAATCAAGATGAGTAATTATGATGAAGTTATCGATGGAGCTCTTATGTTTGTTTTTACGGGATGAAAAATCAGTAAAAAGGATTTCGTTTTGTCACATCATAAAAATCCCCCCCCCCCCCCCATAAAATCTAAACTGTACGTTATTTTCACATTCTCGTAATTTACATACGCACCACTCAAATTCACAATTTCAAAGTATTTTAACGCGCAAAAGAATAGATTATTAATGAATGCATTTCTAAAGTTAAAGTCACGTTTGTGCGATACAACTTTTCATGTGAACATTCGTACAAACCTTAAGTTCTAATCTTAGTACCCGCGAAAAAAAAATTGAGAAATTTGACTTTAGTTGTCATAGTATTCGCCATTTATAGTAGGGTCAAATATTTAGTTTTATCAAAAAAATGATCGTTTTGTTTTAAATATATCATTTTTACTCAATGAATCATTTTGCCGAGCGCCTCAAACTCATTTATCAGCGTAATGTAAAAATATTAAAATGTTGCTGATTTATGAAGAAGAATGCGTGTTTTATTTAATGTCTGACATCATTTTCTGTTCAAAAATTATAAAAAAGTTACTTTTATTTGTAATGTGAAAATGGCATCAATAAGGATATAATGAATAAAAATAATAAACCATGAATATTTTCCCTTTACTTTCAATATAAATGGAGTACTTCAGTTGCCACAATTACAAAATTTGTATTAAAAACTACAAAAAAATTAATATCTCAAAAACAAATTGAGATACAGCTTCCAAACAAATAGTATTTAAAAGAGAATTTTTTTTCCTTATACGACGGTGTAAAAAGTTAAAATGTGCGATGCATAGAAGTTTAAAAATTTACAGTAGAGAAAATGCAAAACCAAAATTTCATTTCAAATTTCAAAGTGTTGCCATTCGCAAAATGACGTATGCGTTACGCACAGATATGTTTGTCCTTTATAATATAGATATCGTATTTTAACACATTTGCTGCATAAAGGTATACTGCATGTAGACTAACGAAGAATTATAACTAATTAGACGAACGGAAGAAATTAAAAAGACTTTGTACAATTTCAGATTTTTTGACTTTCGGCACCCTATCATTGTCTCTCAGAACCTATGAAAATCGTTTCCTGTTTATAGTACCACCTGCTTCATTGCCATTTACTCTTACTATTGCTTGAAATAATTTGTTGTAATTGTTCAATTTTGTGTCATGTCTAAATTTCAATTCGACAGCTCCGAAGGGTTTGACACAACTTGTTTAAACACAATTTTTTTTTCTTCTTTTATCGTGGGAATCATTTAGACTCAATCCGCAAGCTTGGACGCCAATTAATTGATTTAACAATGAATTTTAAATAGTTCCAGTTATCTTATGACAACGATCAATATCAAAGAATGCATCTATGCTAGAAAAAAAGAAACATTATAAGGCTTATAAAGCAGTGAAATAATTACAAAAACATAAATGTTTTAAATTTTATTCAGATTAAAAATAATAATTTGTCATTTAGTTGATTAATATAATATATTTTTTATTGTGTTAATGAAATCGAAGAATTATTTTACAGCGTTAGCACAGGCCAAAAATACATTCTTTTAAAGTTGAAATACATTTATATACTTTTCTGATATTTAGTAAATTACCTGTCTTTCGTGTCATGATTCAAGATTAATAGTACCTAATGCACGCATGATTTACTCTTCATGTTTAATACCTTAAATTGCTTATATTAGAAAATGTTTTTACGTTTTTATGAAAAGCTTGCGCTTTTTTCACATGTATTCAATACAGATTTTAACATATATTTAGTTTAGTGTTTATATAATGCATGCTAATTTTCTATGTTTTCAAAGAAAATTATCAGCTGTAAAAATTGAGGAGAGGAGATTTCTTCTAACTCGACATTTATCAAAAATCATAGACTTAAATCTTTATATATCTTCCTTTTTATTAAATGTTTATTACATCAAACTACTCAATAATTGCTATAAGTTATAAAAAAAAATTAAACAGGCAAAATATCTTCATTTATTTACATTTCGGCATGTTTCATTGCATCCGACGCGAACATTCTCATAATAAAATACATTTATTTGAACTATTTATACTATATTACATAAGAATAATGCAATGAACCATGTCAAAATGTAAATAAATACAGGTATTTTGCTTTTTGAAAATTATTTTTATCACTTATAGCAATTATTGAGTACTTCGATGTTTTGAAGTGATTTTTATATATAGTTTAGGTCTATTACCTATTTATTTCTTATCGTTTTTCTGTTAAATAAATGTATTACATAATAAAATTTTGTATTTTTAGATAAACGCCTTCATGAACATGATAAATTTTCAATTCGTCTAGTATATTAAATATTTGTGATAAGTACATCAATATCTTTCACAATTTAAGAATGCGTTGTGTAATATTTTTAGATTTCACGTGAGATTTTCGAAATTTTCTGTTTAAAATTTTAAGATTGTGCATTACCTTGTTAATTTTATATCATAAACAAAAATTAAAGTACATACAGATAAACCTCGTTAAATCGCCAACACTTAGGATGCGACGACGGAAGTTCTTTAAGCGGTGTAACAGTAGAAGTAAATTATTTAATTTAGTGAAATTGGATGTAGATTTTTGAATGTATATGTTAATAAAATTAACTTTTTTATACATTAACATGAATTTATTTTTAATGGAGTTATTTATTAATATTTTTTAATACATTTCGTGAGAAAAATGCATTTACAGTAGAAAACTAAAAAATCACCGCTACAAAATTATTTTAGAAATGTTCATTGATAGAAAATTACATGGATATTAAAATACATTACAGAACATATGAATTTTGAAAAATAAAATAGATATTAGCTAAAAAATGTTTTGAGGGATTTTGTTTTCTCTTTTTTCTTTGATATAATTTAATTATCTGTTTCACAAGTAATTTGAAATTCTGTCATTCTTTCTATATTTAAGGGGAAAAAACTATTTAATATATATGATGCAAAAAGAATAACTGAAATTGGTTGTTGTTTTTTCACCTCAATTGACTTTTTGTACTCATCTGTTGTACAACTAATTTGAAATTTTAGTGCTACTATCGCTTTTCAGCTGTTGCTTACACAATAATAGAATATCACAACTTCAATGGGGTTGGTATACAGGGCCTCCAATTTTTTGAGTGGCGGTTTGTTATAATTTTATAACATTATTTTTTCTCTCTTTAAGAACATGAAAGTAAAACCAGTATTCAATACATATATTTTTTTATTTCTTTTATGCGCAGTTTTATCTAAAATGCATTTATCATTCTTAGCATTTAGCAAAATAAAATTTTAACATCTGTATTTAAATTGTCAGTCAAAGCATAAGTTTGCTGAAATCTTTTGTAATGATAAAAAATATTTGTTAGTAAATTAGTAAAAAAATATTTATTTCATCATTTCATTTGTATCTAAAAATCTTCACTTTTTTTTTTATTTCTCTAATGTAATGTTTCTTAAAATTAAAAAGACTGTTCAATAAAAATTTTTAATTCTCATTTAATGTTCATTAAAAATTTTTGATTTATCATAAAATTACTTATTAAGGTGTTAAATTTTTAAATACTTTTTTTTTGAAATGGAATTGCGATGTTTAAAATATTTTTTCTTAAACAATAAGATTCACACTAAAGCAGTCAAAAAAAAGTTACAAATGCGATAAAAATAAAAGCACGGGACGAATTTTAAATTTGAACGAATACAATTCAATTTATTTTAAATTTCGTTTTAGAAAGGATAATAACAGATTAATTTAATACTTAATATGCTAAATTTTTAGTTTTTTTAAAAATTTATAACAAAATTACATTTAATTAAATAACAAAGACAAGAACAATTAAAAGAAACACTATAAAATAGTTATTTGCTAATTTGTAAAGCTTTAGATACTCTTTGATAAAGGGAGTTTAGTTTTGAATCCGAGCGTGTTCCCTGATGGTAACCTAAGAAACTGAAAGCGACTAATGTCCTTCGTTTTTCTCTAATTTTCACAAGTAGCTTTGTAGTTCTTGGAATATGCTTGGAATTCTGTAGTTTTATTCTAATTAGGACATGCTGGTGAATCTATAAGGTATGACACTGGGATTTAAATTTGATATCTCTGAATTTGTGTCAAGTCTTTTTTCTAAATTAAGCATACTAGAGAATTACTCTTGCCTTCAGGATTTGCAGCTCAGTGTCCTACGAGATTTGTTGTATAGAGTCCGCGGAGAGAATCTGTATTTATTTATTTATTTAATGAACACATATATATGACTTGTGTGCTTGAAATCAGGTGTCTGCTTATAAGTCATCTTTAAAATACAAGGGCGAGATAGCCGCAGGTAAAGTTACAAGACCAGAGAATTGCAACCGGAAGCTCCACAAAGAATGTGCGAAAGAAACAGATGTATTCGAACCCGCAGCCTACTTACGCTCTTAAGAGATTAGCAGTGCGGTGCCTTAACAATTCTGCCACGGTGGGCGCGACAATATGTATTTTTCGTAAGAATATGTTTCATCATAGTTCAATAACATTCTGTGGCAACCGTTGGTTGCTTGTATTTAGTGACATTGACTTAAGCTTTGAATATGTTAGTTAATAATTATTTTTAGCGACTACGATATCGAAGCCATCTCATAGCCCGCTATAGCTGATGTTCCAGTAAGTTAGTTTTAGGCGTAGTAGTTTTACATTTTCTCATATCTTGAAAAATTATTTGAAAATTACAGTGAATTCCTGCCAGAACAAAGCAGGCTAAATTTTGGAATTTTACTACAGTATCTCTGTATTTTGGTATACATAACAGTATTTTGATATATGAATCCAATAATGTTTGAATTACCTCGTAGGACCTCTGATGGGGTTGCTACAAAGATGTCCAATGAAAGTTAGTAATTTGAGAGCCGTAAATCAATGGTATAACTTAGTCTAATGATATTCGCTTCGCAACACAAAAATATGCTAATTTACTAAAATTTCCTCTTGTGAGAGAGGAAATTAAATCCTTGGAAAGGAATTTGTAAGAGAATTGATGAATTTGTGAGAAATTATGTTAAATAGTTAGAATGAAAGGAAGACAGTAACTTTTTGAAACTGTAAAACTGCATTGTCACAAAACTTATTTATTTTGATTCCACATATTACATAAAGTTCTAAAAATTAATACAATATTTTCAATACTCAGCTTTATATCATATATCCTACATCCGCAGTTAAATGAATTTGTTGCGGAAATAGAATATTTTGTATTATGAAGATATGTGTAGAATGACAAAATAAAGTTCCATATGGGCGTTCTATATTTTTAGTTGCAAAATTGTTCAAGTTACGTGAATTTGTATGCTTATACATATTTTAATTTTGCACGCCATTGTCTAAAAGACAAAATAGACAAACACCCCAAAAATATATACGTTTGTTCAGCAACTTCGATTTTCCGCCCTCGAACATGTTCCTTCTATCGTTCAGAAAGCCAAAATATAACTACGATAAACGTTCTTATTTCAGGGATAATGGTATCTGTTTAAGAAAAAGCCATTTTGTAAGTGAAGGATAAACAAAGATAAATCATGCAAGCATTAACTAATCTATCTCGATTATGAATGTTTTTTGTCTGTTTTAAGCAATTTATGAAGGGATCAGTCTCTAAGCCAAAAACAAATTTGAGTTACATAAATTTATTTTTCAAATGAATAAAACATATATATATATATGAGTTTGTCGATCAATGATTTTATGTAAGAATAATAATTTATTCATTTAAATATTACCTAATTACGTATAATATATCTTGTTATGTATTCCCGAAAACATATAATGTGAAGTACAAAAGTAAATGACACATTTGATGGAGGTATGATTTCTGCATATCAAAATTATTGACATAAAATATTTTGAAGAAAATGTTAATCAATATAGTATGAAACAGAAACGGTGACACATACAATCGAAAAATGAACAACAAAAGAACTGTTAAGATGTTGAGTAATTTGAAATATTTTCTTGTATTTATTGTGGAATTTTATTTTAAGGAGCAATTAATGAAAGAGCAATGATTTCTCTTCGTTTATTTTAACGATTAAAATGTTAGTTTTTTGGCATCTTGAGAAGAATGCTCGTAAATTCCACTATATGTATTTTTTCCATAGTGGTATGATGCTAAAATATATTTCATATTCCTTCATTCAATACATGGTTGCAATACATAATTCTGTTTAAAAAGTTTTTGTCTGCAGCCATTTTTTCATGATTTCTAAGAACGGAAAAAAATACGTCCAGCCCGTTACAGGATTCTAACACATAATATAAATGTATATGTGGAAACATTTATGTCAATTTCTGAAAGGATAAATCTCTAAAGCAAAACCAAAACTGAATAACGTCCCTTTTAGGAGTAAGTTACAGGTATCTACATTTGCCAATAAAAATTCTTTGCAGGAATCCTAAGTTATTACTTTCAGCATTTACTTATTATTTTTGTGATATTACATCTTCTGTAATGTATTACTGTACACACACTTTACAAATATTCATATTAATGAGGTGTTTGTGAGAGATATCCCAACAAACACAGAACTTTCGAGTCACTGATGAGTTCATTAGCCTTGGCCGAAAGTGTTCTATTCGGGTCCACTATCACTGGACGTTACTGCTCCGTAAAAAAAGTGTCACGGCGGGTACAATGAGGCCACAAGAAAATTGGCCGTAAATACAAGAATTTGCCTAGTGAATTTATAAATTTGTTTATTTATTCAATTATGCATTTAAAAAACGTATATGTCATGCCATTTATAAATAATAGCATTTCATATACATTTCAAAAATAATAATTGAAAAAATAAAACAATTAATTCACTATGCATTTCGAAAATTTTCAAGATTGATAACTTTTAATTTTTCTGAAAAATGTACCTAAATGATTACAAATATATTGTTTTTCATGCAAAAACACTTAATCATTTAAAGAAACTTCTAACAAGTATTTTTATAGAACAAATTTTGAATTTATGCCTAAACAATTTATATAATCTTAATATATGTTTTATAATTATATATATACTAGCTGAGTACCCGCGCTTCGCTACGGCAAATTCTCCCTCTTTCATAACTTCCTGTTTTTGTTGATTGCCTGTCTTTTTTACGATCTCTCAATCAGTAATTCTTATTTTGAACCTTTTTTTTTATTTAAGTCAACCTAGTTTTTACATGTAAAGATGGATTTTTACAATCACTAATTGATTTTTAACTCACTTCTTGGTATGTTAGAATTATAAACATTATATTTACAGGTGTGTTTACAGGTCAGTAATGACAATGCAACTCTTTATTATTTGAAAAAAATTAATTATAAATTAATGCATTAATTTTAAGGCATTTTACTGTTAGCCTATCTCAGGTGATAACTCACCAAATATTTTCTGTACCTCGTACAATTTTATGCTAGTTGGAACAACAATAGATTTAATTATGCGCCAATGAACACTCGCCAAAATATGCCAAATGATTAAAACTGCAACAATGAAACATTTTAAAATAAAAAATACTGACAATAAATTAAAAATGAAGAATGTAATATTTTTAAAAATATATATTTTTATCAATTATTAATTAATTAATTTAGGATTTTATGCTAAGTAATACATTTAGAAATCCTAAAAAAAGATAACATAATGTTTCGTTTTTTTTCTTTCCAGCTGTCCTAACGTTAAAAAGAAACAGAGTAAAAATTATATATCATTTAATAAATTCATTTTCTTCCGTTTTTTACCAAGCATTAGAAAAAGCAGTAAATTAGTCATAATCGTATCCTAAGCACACTTTAGATTAATGTACCGTAGCGGAAATAAATAAAAACATGAATTTCGGTCAAAAAATTGGGTGTGATTTTTAATATAAACATTGAATAGTTATAAAACAGTTTTCAAACAACCATTGTTTTCTTATTATTTTGACTTCTATGTTTATCTCTTTTTGTATCTTAATTTTCTAGTCATTGAACAGCATTTAATGCATCTCCATACCTATAAAGGGGGCTACCATAGGGGGCCCTGTTCCGTCGCCAAATGCCGCCAAGTTTGTCGCTACATTGGAGATATATCGTCAAAAGAGACGCTAATTTATCAATATCTCTAATAATTCGTCAAATTCCCATAGATTTCCATTGTAAAACAATAGGGTTTACTTGTTTACAGAAAATCAAGAAATTAAGATATTTTAATGCAACAAAAACTAATATTAGCTTAAGGGATTATATTAATTATATTTAAGGGAGTTCAATGTTCAAGTAAATTAAATTATGAATAAAAGTAACACGATACAATGCTTAGCATGCTTTGCCAAACATAAATTTTAAGGGAGACTAAACTGGTCGCCAAGGGCAGCTAGTTTCTAAGATTACAATTGTCAATTTCCTAAAATATATACGTTACTATAGCATTGAACAATCCGTGCGGAAAAATCTGCTTGCGGGTGTACATTTCGTCACACTATATTAAAACCATGAAAAAAAAAAACCTCGTTTTATTGACATCATTAATTCATATATGCCTTTTGCTCATTTCATTAAAAATACACACATTTAAAACATATGTCTAACTAATTTCATTTAAAATGATGAAAAGAAAAAATAATAAGAAGAAAAAATACCTTAAACCAAAAAATATTTATTTCAACATCAAAGAGTATTTTGTAATTTACGCAGGCGAAATATAAATAATGTCATTGTCTATAAAATGAAATGAAACATTTGAAAAGAAAAAATAATTTTGTTGATAAAAAAAATGAGCATTTAAAAAATATAACTTTTGAAAATTACATGCTTTAACACACCAGTTTTTTAAAACAATAAAAATAAGTACTTAAAATAAAAGCATAAATAAATATTTTGCAAGTAATAGAATATAGTCAATTTAAACTGCAGTCTTCAAATTGTAAATTTCTTTTACTACTGAAGCATGGCGTACGTAATACGTATTTCTCACACTACAGTAAACATTTCAGTCGTTGAATGAAGCCATTCATGGTTTTTTGAACAAACATTTTTATGTGTATAATTCCTAACTTCTAAAATAATTTTATTGTAGCTTCCTCCTCATCAGATAATTGCCAAATAGTAAAATCTATGTCAGTATCAGTAATAAATAAGTTATAATTAATAATAAATGCTTTCTATTCAAAAAATAACAAATTAGAAAGTTTCACGGGATTACGATGGAATAATACTCATAAAAAATATTTACGTTCAATAAATAGCAAGTGTTAATAATTGGCACAGTTTGCAGTAAAAATCGTTTGCACAATTAGGGTTGAAATAAATGGCGTGATATCATACATCTTGGCATGTTGGTACAACGAAAAAGTACAACAGTTGTTTTTTTTTTTTTTTCTTTTTTTTTTTTTTTTTTTTTTAAGTTTTAGTTTTTGTGGCGTTTGTATTTTTTTTTTCCTAACTGACATAGTTGTTTTAATTATTAAACCAAAAGAATTGATTAAAAAATATTCAATTTGAATTTATTCCCTTGCTATAGTAACAGAATAAAGAAAAGGAGTTTTTAGAAATTATAACTTGAAAATTTGAGGTTTTGGCGCCAAAAATAGCGCCAAATTAAAAAAATATGAAATATCTCGCAAACTATTGAGCTTAAAAGAATTTAGTTAGTACCATTCGATTCAGCATACAAAAATACACCAAAATATGTTATCAGTTGAAAAATAGCTGTAAAGTCAGGAATTTTTAGTAAGGAATTTTTTTAAAGTTCGTTCGATTTTTTACCCCCCTTAGGGGTGGAATTTTAGAAAATTCTTTCTTAGCGGCACTCTATGTCATAAGAAGTATTTTTACCCCAATTTTGAAGATTTTATGTCCAGTAGTTTGGGCTGCGCGTTGATTAATACAAATTCCAGACTTTCTTATATATATATATATATATATATATATATATATAGTGCTTTTGGGAAGAACAATATTATTCTGAAGAGTAGCATGCCCCTGTGTTTGAAAAGAAAGGTATTTAACCAATGTGTTTTGCCTGTCCTAACTTATGTAGCAGAAACATGGACGCTAACAAAACGGATGGTACAAAGATTACAAACAACACAGAGAAGTATGGAACGATGTATGCTAGGTATAACTAGAAGAGACAGAAAAAGAATAACCTGGATAAGAAGTCAGACGAAAGTTTTTGACATCATTGAAAGAATTAAACGGCTAAAATGGAAATGGGCTGGGCACATCGCAAGAAGACAAGACAATAGATGGAGCACAAACACCCTACATTGGTATCCCAGAGATGTAAAACGGCCAAGAAGACGACCTCAAGTAAGATGGAGTGATGAAATCAGAAAAGTAGCCGGTGTAAATTGGATGACTAAAGCACTAGACAGGAAACATTGGAAAAATCTGGGGGGAGACCTACATCCATCAGTGGATTGAAAACGCTTGATGATGATGATGATGATGATATATATATATATATATATATATATATATATATATATATATATATTACTTTAATTTTATCTGGTTTTTACACTTATTAGTAAGCCTTTTACCAATATATATTTATTCATTAAAGCAAATCATAATCTGAAACACAATGAATATTTTTGCATCATTTAGATATTTTAAAATTTTTACATTTAGTCACGTCACTCACGCGAAAACACCCGCTAATGTTAAACCTAAGGGGGAAATTTTTAAAAAATACCTCGTTTGAATTTAATATTTTATAATATTTTTTTTGCATTGGTAGCTGAGGCCTGTCTATACAAAGACAGCCGTTTTTTGCTAGGATACTTTAGTCTGTAAACAAAATCGAAAAAGTAAATAAGGTCTTTGTAGAAAACGACCACAGCTATCCAGTACAAAAATAAAATAAAATAAATATTGATATCGAACGAAATATTTAAAATAATTTCTTCCATAGGATTAATATTAGCAAGCGGATATTTTCGCGTATGAGTGATGTAGCACCAATAGTCCAGCATTACAACAATATGCTACTTTAATCTTTTAAAAGCTCTGAAAATTATATGCAGTAATTTAAAATTTCATCACTATTTTAACGATTTTTTCTAAAAAATGTATATTCTATCTTTATAGTAAAAGTAAACTTTACTTAAATTAAAATATTCCAGCTTTCTCAAAAATTTTTATTACATGCATGATCAGAAAGTGACAGTCATTACTTCAGAAAGGTGATAAAATTCCAAACTTTGAGAGAAAAATTAGTAAAATACCCTCACTATTTCGTAATTTACACAAAATTTTAATATAATGGAGAATCGATGAATTGCGTAATATATATTAATATATTACATTTACTAAAATTAGAATATATTTTAAAAGTACTTGTGGTTTCATAAAAACTAGTATATTTTTATATTTTCTTATCAAACAATCGTAAAAATATAGCAAAAAAAAAACGAATTTACTTATTTTCTGTCCGATCTTAATCATATGCTCTTTATCAGAAATATTATAAAGCAAATATCATTCTGCGTTTGATAGAATTACGTATGGAATTATAATAATTAAATTAGTATAAAACTATTTTACCCCCTTCAACATTTTAATATCAAATGACGCAAAAGAAATATCAGATTATCATATAATACTTTAATAAATAAACATAGTAACAATAACCACTTACTGTAGATCGTGTACTGTAAACAACCTTACCTTCTGCATTCGCTGAATGCATATGCAAACTACAGTGGAGTGAATGACAAAACAAGAACAAGATTCAAAGCGGGATGAATTTCTCAGAAATGCCTCCAGAAATGCACCCCTGTCCTTGAGAAGTGCCTTCCTCTCATTTCTCCAGGTCTTTGCTAAATGTTTTTCAGAGGATACATTTGTCTGTACAGAAAAAAGGGGTCAAAAATATTTAGGGAATATTTTTAATAGTTGTTATTTAACAGTTTTTATTATAATAAATTAAAAAATTTGCCTTCAAACATATCTTTTTCATACTTAGTTCTTATGTTGCCTGGATTTTCTTTTCCTCTGTTTTTGAAAGATAGCGAAAGTTTTTATAAAATTTCAACATCTAGTGGAGATGGGGGGGGGGGGGGGGCAGAGAATATAATATTCAAATTATTTTGAAAATCAAAATGTAATAAAATAAATAGTTCCTTTTAGTTCACAATTATTTTCTTAATAAATTAAGTAACTTCTTAACAAAATAAATATGAATTATATCTTATCTTATAAAATATTAATAATAAATATATTGTAGGATATACTCTATATTTATTAAAACATCTTCATACAGTGTTCGACACAACGTTCTGACACAATTTCTGACTCAATTTTAAACGTAAAAGCAGAAAAAATTGGCAAGTAAGTGTTTTTTATATTCGTTTTTTTTTTCATTTTGTCACTATACATGAATTATTTCTTGTAAGCGACTGTAATTTTATGATTTCAATTTTCCCCTTTTACGAGCTGTCGCGCCCAGACATTTGGTTTAAACGCCAACTTCGACAGCATTTTCTGACAGATCTTTTGAATTTGCCACTGGGAAAGTAATAAAATATGGGAAAATAATTCGATTAGATAGTTTTTGGTTAAGAGCTCTTGCTAATTTCAGGCGTTTGATGAAAAAAGTTAATTTTTAAAATGTGTCAGAAAGTAGCAAATTTGGACTTAAGATAAACCTTAAACACTTTCATATGTGTACCGTTCTTGCAAAAATATACAATAAAACTTCTTTTATTATTATTATTATTTTATCTGAATTTGTTCTGTAATTCTTCCGTTTTACTTAACATTGGGTTTAATGTGTCTGACATTGAATTAACTATTTTTATACATGTGAAAAACAATATATGGTTTTAATTATATTTTTATTAGTAAAATAATGATAATAAACTAAATAAATATGCATAAATCGCTAGGAATTTAATACAGGCAAAGAATTTTATCTATTTTTTTCCACTACACTGAATTCAGAACTTTAAATCTTGTAGCATTTTATTTTACATAAAAATACATTTGAAATGGTAGTAAAAATTTGAACTTTAGAAACAGCTCAATTCCCCCCTCCCCACGCCTTCTTTTTACCATTTCATTTTCCAACAATAAGTGCCTGTTGGAACAATCAAAGTGACATTTTTTATGACAAGTATTTTTTTTCATGGAACTTGAAAGAAATATAAATAAATTCACATTTATCATGCAATCTCTACTAGATGTTTTGTATAATCTGCATTCCCACTGAATGCATCTTACTATAATTAATTACCTTGTATTGTTACGATGCAGATGTATTTCCTATGAATTTGTAGTTTGTTTATTTTGGCTATTAAAATCAATAAAAAAATAATCAAATAGAAAAAATTGATGCATTCATTGTTTTCAGCGTGACGGTAAAAAATATACCAATGCAAAGATATCGAAGCATAGTTTGCAAATATTATTTTACATTTTGTAAATGTAAATGTTTATTACATTTTTATTGATATATATATTCTTTAAATATTTTAAAATTAAACAAAAATAACGAATCTGTTTTACAGTTTTAAATATAAATCTCATAACGTATCTATATTTTTTTAAAAAAAGCCGTATTTAAAATAATTAAGCTTACTTTAAGAGTAATCAAGCAAAAAACCTCTTTCATCTGTTTAAATAAGTATGCGGGTTAGGCAATTTTAGCCCTCTACATTCTAAACGATGATGGACCATTACATGCTTGACGGAAACCGCGCGTCAGTGATGACGCGTGAAATAAACGCAACTGTTTTCTCGATGTCAAATCGTATGCGGTTCGGCGATAGCTGCCGCAATTAGCGGCGCGTCATTTTCGGCACAGTATTGTTTGGCTACAAATGGCCTTAACCCATTAAACGCCACTACATAAATTAACCGATTTTCTTATGGAATCATTGTTTTTTCTTAATGAACAGGATGTCGTTAAAGTACTTCTGAAAAAAAATGAAAATAATTTGATTATTTATGAAAAACAGCATGTTCCCGAAATGGGAGCAATGGCGCTTAAAGGGGGTAATTGTTTTTACAAAAATATACTTTTGCCTTCGTGTAGTTATAACAGTTATTTTTCAATTCTTTTAAAATAAAAAGGACTATATGATTCTGAAACAGAGATTTATGAGAAAATGAGTATTACATCTACAATTATAACAAACATTTACATTTATAATTAAAAAAAAAATCAATTTACCTTTTTATAAGCATTTTCATTACATATCTCTTAATTTTCATCATTACATTATTTTTCCCCTCTTTTTTACATGAAAGACGACTGAACAATTTTTATACGTTTATTTTTTTTTTTTTTTTCTTTTTTTAATTAGTAAATCACATACTTCTTCGTTGACTTTTGATTCTGAATGTACGGAAAGCTCAACCTCAACAGATATATCATGATGTAAATTGTCGCATAAATTGTTTTCTATTACATATTCTTCATCTGTTACTATTCCGGGATCAGGTGGCAAACAAATGATTTCCGGATCATGGGAATAATAATCTGAACCTACAGGCACTGGCTACAGTACGGGCACCAGCGGCTTATGCCCTGGGCACGAAAAATTTCTGACAGGAACAATTTTTTCAAAATTTTATCTAAATTTCCATTAAAAAAGTCATAATTCTGAAAAAATATGATATTTAAGATATTAATGTGTGATGAAATGACAAAGAATAAGTGTGTAACATGTAATTTTTTTTATCAGTAAATCAACCAATCTAAGGGGGCACGAAGAATTGGAAGCGTCCTGGACACAGAAACTCTCTAGACTGGTCATGTGATCCTACTTGTTCAAAATAATCCAACGCTTGAGACACAGTTAAAAATTTCACAGGCATATTCTCCTTAAAATCGAAATACAAATAAAAAAGCCTGCTAAAGTATATCTTTTAGCAAAAAGAAGATATCTGATAAAGTAAGAAACATATTTTAAGAGTAACACTTCCAAGAAAAGTTTACTAGGAAAGAAAAAAAAACGTTTCTAAAGGTTCTATACAGACTGTTTTCACGCTCATAATAAAAACACCGTATTTGGTCTTCCTAATTTGGGATTTTCCGTCTGGCCTTGAAAACTAACGAAAGCGCCATTGCTCCCATTACGGGAGCAGCTCGTTCTTTCATGAATTATGATCAATCTATTATACTTATTAACTACGGATTTAGGCAGTATTAGACAATAAATGGTTATAAACATATTTTAAATAAAAAATGTAATCTTTATTAGTAAATTATTTTTTTTAAACATTTTCTTGCGAAATCGGTCAAAAAGATAAATTTCGCATTTTAAAACAAGTTTTAAAAAATAGAAAATGCAAATGAAACTTTTTCAAAAAATTGCGGAAGTCATCTTATATATTCAAAATAAAAATAACATAAACTTTTTGGCAATATATAAAATACTCACTTTAGAAAAAATTTCCAAAATAATGTTCCCAAAATGGGAGCAATGGCGCTTAATGGGTTAACTGACCATGGCCGGGACGAAAACACAATGCGGCCATAAATCGTGTGTTTGTTGGGATCTCTTTTAATAATGTACAGATTTCATAGCAATAACTGTGTTAATTAAATTATAAATAATTCTGGTAACTGGAAAACCCGTTCAGCCCTATTACTGATTGTAACACATAATAAAAATGTAGATGCAGTAAAAGATAAAAGCAGGGGAGTAACATTTATTAACGAAAAAATTATTTTAAATCTTTATTGTTGTTTGCTTTTTATCAAATATTCCGTCTACAGTTTAGAAAGACAAAATACTTCTAAGTAGACATCTTTTTTATCTTAGATAATAAAGTATTCCTCGGGAAAAAATTGTCAGACTAAAGAGAGATAAATCATGCAAATATTAAATAAGTTAACTTGATGCTGAATGCATTTTTCTGTTTATATCAATTTATAAAAGGATCAATCTCTAAGTCAGACGCAAAATTTAATTACGTATGTTCCATTTCGGAATAACTTACACGTATCTCCATTAAATTAAATATGTCAATAATATATCAATATTTTCTGTTTCTTTTGTGATATTCTATTTTCTGTAATGTATACATACTTTATAAATATTCATATTAATGCCGTTTTTGAGAGACGTAGATATTTCACTAATATACTAATTTCACGACACCTGTGTTATTTTATTTATTAAATTTATCGGTTTTAACAGAGTTTTAGGGCATTAATTATTAATAAATTCAAGGTTTATGGCCAAAAACATAACAGAATTTTGTTCACTAAATAACCGTATATTTTAATAAAAATTAAAGAAGTATTCAGGATAGAAAAACAGTAGATTTTTTCGCATTTAACGACCAGACGAAATATATTATAACAAGCATCAAAACTTACAAGTGTAAATAATGACCCATGAAATGCTGAATTTGAAATAATTTATCAGTTGTATATAATGCATAATATAAAAGTAGTACTAGTGTTTCATTGTTAAATAAAGCACACGAGTGACAATTTGGTAGAAATGTGCTTCGTTGAAAGCCTACTTTTGTCTGTTACATCTGTTACACAATGTTTACATATCCCGTCTGTAGTTCACCAAGACGAAATATTTCTAAGCACGTATTTATTTTTTCTAGTATAACGATATGATTCTCAGAAAAATCGCTTTCGTTATTGAAGGATAAACAAAGGTAAATCATGAAAACATTAAATAAACTAACACAGTACTGAATATTTATTTTTCTTATATTTATCAATTCCTGTAGGCCTCAACCTTTAAACCAAAAACATAATTTATTGACATAAGTTCCTTTTTTTATAAGCTACACCAATGTGTATTTATTAATACATGTAGTTGACCCATAATTTATTTACTTATAATGTACGTATTTATTTACGTTTTTCCTATACGTTTAAGTTTTCTAAAGCATAACTACAAAAAAATTAACATAAGATCGTTTAAGTGCCATTGAGATTATTGTGTGAAACCACTTTCGATAAAATACATCAACTGGCCAGTAGTTAGGAAAGAAAAATACAATCCATGAAAAAACAATTATTTGGAGACAATTCTACTTTCACTTAAAAGTTTCCTCGCTGAATATTTTAAATATTTCCTTTGTATTGTTTAAATATAGATATTCTCTCTCGAAATAATAAAATCTCTAAATTTTATTGCGCGTTTTATTAAACTAATTGGCAGAGCAATCCTTCGACTTGTGTAAAAATAAATATACTTTTGGTCAGTACGACGGTTCTTAAAATTTTACTAAAATTGACTGCAAAACGAGACTTATATACGTCAGAGCTTACCAGGGACTGAAATTCAAAAGCAGATGCACCGAAATGAATGCCATAAAAGTCCATAGAACTACAATTCCTAAAATGTTAATCACATTGACAATAAAACGAGACCTGTCTTCGTTAGAGCTCACCGGGAACTAAAATCCAAAAACAGATGCACCGAAACAAATGCCATAAAAGTCCATAGAGCTACAGTTCATAAAATGTTAATCACATTGATACCAAAACGAGACCTGTATTCTTTAGAGCTTACCGGGAACTGAAATCCAAAAACAGATGCACCGCAGCGAATGCCATAAAAGTCCATAGAGCTACAGTTCCTAAAATGTTAATCACATTGACAACAAAACGAGACCTGTCTTCGTTAGAACTCACCGGGAACTGAAATCCAAAAGCAGATGCACCGCAGCGAATGCCATAAAAGTCCATAGAGCTACAGTTCCTAAAATGTTAATCACATTGACACCAAATCGAGACCTGTATTCTTTAGAGCTTACCGGGAACTGAAATCCAAATACAGATGCACCGAAGCGAATGCCATTAAAGTCCATAGAGCTACAGCTCCTAAAATGTTAATCACATTGACACCAAAACGAGACCTGTATTCGTTAGAGCTCACCGGGAACTGAAATCCAAAAGCAGATGCACCGCAGCGAATGCCATAAAAGTCCATAGAACTACAATTCCTAAAATGTTAATCACATTGACAACAAAACGAGACCTGTCTTCGTTAGAACTCACCGGGAACTGAAATCCAAAAGCAGATGCACCGCAGTGAATGCCATAAAAGTCCATAGAGCTACAGTTCCTAAAATGTTAATCACATTGACACCAAATCGAGACCTGTATTCTTTAGAGCTTACCGGGAACTGAAATCCAAATACAGATGCACCGAAGCGAATGCCATTAAAGTCCATAGAGCTACAGCTCCTAAAATGTTAATCACATTGACACCAAAACGAGACCTGTATTCGTTAGAGCTCACCGGGAACTGAAATCCAAAAGCAGATGCACCGCAGCGAATGCCATAAAAGTCCATAGAGCTATAGTTCGTAAAATGCTAATCACACTGGCACCAAAACGAGACCTGTATTCGTTAGAGCTCACCGGGAACTGAAATCCAAAAACAGATGCACCGAAACAAATGCCATAAGAGTCCATTGAACTATAGTTCCTAATCCAGCCAACGTAATAATGATTAATCAATAGACATATGATAAACTAATCATACATTTAAAGATTATTATAAAGCAACCATAAGTGCAGAACGCGTACGCAAAGTTGCATTAAATTCTCTAAGAAATTCTAGTTCTAGGAAGTAACTAATAATAAGGTATGTGGTTTCATTCAACTTTCCCTGAAATATCATTAATGGATATTGACTACTTTTTCCAAACATAGTGTTAGTATTAAAAAACTTTATTAGTATAAATTGTATAGTTGCTATTCAATGAATACCAATTTACAATTACTTTAACGTATGAAATATTGCATCTTAAATATTATCCTAAACTTAAACAAAATCATAATATAATATATATAAATATAAAATAAAATAATGTAAAATAATATAAAATAATATATAATATAATATAAATGGAAATATTAATTGAAATAAAGCAGTAGTAATTAGCGGTCAGAATATGATGTCTCTTGTTTAGCATCTTTATTTCGTTCCTATCCTGATAAGTGTTCTCCTTTAGGGTATATAAAGGCAGAATAGTTTTATACAACATTTCTTTCTTCCGGGAAGAATTATATATACCTCGTGAAAAGCCATTTTGTCAGGGAAGGATAAACAAAGATAAATCATGCAAAGAATAAATAAGCTCTCTCGGTGCAAAGTATTTCTTTCCGTTTAGACCAATTTATGTTAGGATCATCCTTTAATCCAACAGCATAATTGATTTCCCTTTTTCAGAAAGTTACAGGTTTGTGTACTTATTATTCAATATCCTTAAAGTAGAATCATACGTTATTCATTTAACTATTTTGTAGTTATTCTTATCGCATCCATTCAATTATGAAATACGAATTCTTATACTTTAAGTACAGAAATCTATGAGTTGTTAGAAGTAGATATGCTTTAGATATATTGGCAATAACAATTACAGGGGACTTTCGTATGCTTCAAGGAATTTTTCGGGAAAAATATCAGTATTTTTTTAATTAAAATAAATCTATATTAAATACACGAAATTCCGTATTATTCAAAAAGAGATTTTCTAAAAGAAAATACTGGTACCGAAGAATTTCCCAGTCTGAAAATTTCTGAACAAGTACGACCTTTGTAGAAGAATTAGAAGCTTTACTAAAACTATGACATTTGTAAACGAATCAAATGAAAAATATTTGCTTTTTTCAATCATTGACGTTATATTTTGAAGTTATTATTGAATCATATTGAGTATCTTGTTATTTAAAAATACGCATTTGAGCTTAGGCTTGCTCATGAAATACTAAAATTGAAATTTTATTGTCAATTAAAAACGTACAACATTCAACGCGTTCAAATATGAAATAAAACATGGAAATAAAACTTATCAAGAAAAAACTAAGTTTTGTTAAACATCTCTACTTTCTGAACTACTTCCAAAAGTTTTCGCCTGTTGTTTATAAAGGCGTAGTATTTCTAAGTAAACATTCTTTTATTCGGGGATAATGTTATATCCCGGAAAAAGCTATTTTGTTAGGGAAGCATAAACAATGATAAATCATGCAAATATTAAATAAGCTCTCTTGGCAATGAATTTTTTCTTCTTTTTAGGTAAATTTATGTAGAGATCAACCTCTAAGCCACCAAATTATTGAATTATCTAACTTCACTTTTCGTATAAAATGTATTTTTATCAGTCAATTTCATTACTGTAGAAGTAAATTTCACTCACTTGAATGTTAAGTGAATATTTATTTTAGTATCTTACTTATCTTCAGTTATGAATTATAAATGCATACATCATAATTATAAAATTTGATAAGATTTTTTAGGAATATATAGCAATTGCCGCTATGAAATGTTATGATGTAATTTTAATTAACAAGTCATAGAGAAGCACATTTTAAAAATGGAGTACATGATATTGACCATGTATTATAATTCTAAATAATGCTTAGCATGAAGTTCGATTTCTTTCTGGGGTGATAATATATCCCTAGGAAAAAGCCATTTTGTCAGTGAACGATAAACAAATCTTAATCATGAAAACAAAAACTAACCCTTCTCACTTCTGAATATATATATGTTAATTTATGTAGAGGTCATTATTTAAAGGCAAAAACATAATCCAGCCACACGTGAACTATTTTGGAATACGTTACACATATGTAGCAATGAATTTCCTAATAGTAGATTGAAATTTTACTTTGCTTAATGATTTTCTCTTATGTATCTCATCCTAGTTTATTATATGAATTACTGTGTATACATTATATTAAACAAAAACATAGTTTGTAGTTAAAAACATGGGGGAGACTAGGGAGGGTTGACCCACTTTTTACAAAATAATTTTTTATTTTTTAAATATTGAACGTAGAATAAAGTTTTATATATCATTTTATTCGTTATACAATCAGTTATCAAAATAAAATTGCTACATAAGTGTAATATATAAGAAATTTGAAAAATGAATGAATTTATTCATGACAAAATAATATGTCAAGGCTCCCCACATACGGGAGGATTGACCCACTTTGTATTATATTGAAATATTTGAGAAGAGAATACAATCAGTTTAAAAAAACAGAATAACTTTATGCTACATGCTTTAATTATTAAAAAAATATTTTTGAAAACATGACACTTAAAAAAACCTGTTTTGACGCAATCGCAAGTCATGGGAGAAAACATTTGTTTTAAACATGATTTTGTCTGAGCATATATAATTGTACAGCAGGGAAAATGAAATTTTAATATTTAAGACAATATTCCGGTAGAGACAGGTTCCGTTTTCATAGGGTTTCATGTATGAATATGTCTGGATTTAGGAAACACTGTGGTGCCTTTTTTTGTCTCATTGTCCTACTTTTTGAGACACTCGACCTAACAACATAGTTGTCACATAGTTTGTCTTCATCTAACTTTATTCATCCTGGTGAAATTTGTCTACATGCCTTCCTGAAGTTTTTCGATCAATGCTATTTTCTTTTGCAGCCACATTGGGCACTTAACTTATTATTAACATCGTTTAGGCCTTTCGGGAGCAAAGTACTTTCACTACTAAAATGTTGAAATTAATGACTGGCACCAGAATTTACGAACAAATTTATTTGGAAATAAGAAAAGGCTATATTTCACATACATATTAAATGGAAAATATTTTAGTAAACTTCTGGTATCATTCTGGCTTTTGGAAATTAAAATTAAGTGGTTTCATAAGCATGGCACTGTCCCTGAAATGGTTAAAACTGCTGTTTTCATACTTTCTATTCTTTTCCACTGTTTCTATTTACCTATTTTAAGTAATATTTAGATGGAGAAAAGTTCCTATCAACTTTCCCATTTATATTTCTTTAAGTATTTTCTTGCAGTGGATACTACAGCAATTTTTTACATCTTTCTTTAAGCAGTTTCAAACACTTTCTTTTCCATCACCCCATTTTACAGTAGCTTTACAGGATAAATATATATTCTTTTTTATATATAACCCTTTTCATTATGCACAGTGTATAATAAACAGATTGCCAAAACCACTTAATTAAGGGAGCCTTGAGCATCTGGTCAACCCACCCTCACATTGACTGGATCAAACCTCCCCACATACCACTTTTCTAAATAATAGCATATTGTTATGTTAAGCCTAACTTACGGTACAATCTTTATGTCTGGAATGAAAGCTCGTTATTTATGCATTACTTTAAACCTACTTACTTAAATTTGTATGATATATTTTATCTGAAAAAAGATTACAAATTATTTCTAAAAAATGCACATTTTAGGTTGAAAACGCTCCCCATTTGATTTTTCCACACCTATTTCGATTAGCTGTATGAAACAAAGACTGTTGTTTGAGTATTCCAATAGCTTTGGTTGACACCTATTGGTAAAACTCTGAAGTTATTTTAAATATGAAAACTCATGGGTGGGTCAAGCCTCCTGTAGGGTCAACCATCCCTAGTCTCCCCTATATATTTCCTACATTGGTTAAGTCCGAGAAAGGGCAGATATTAAGATATTTCATTCAATTAATTCTACATTTATTGGTAAATTTATGACAAATAAGTTAAATCAATTTAACTTTGTTACAAGTTTTATTCTCAAGTGAAAAGATTTCAACCGATTCTCTAATTTTGCTCTCAAAAGGATTATTGCACAGAACTATAATTCTTGCTTCATCAAAGTTAATATAGAAGAGTTAATTAGCCAATTAGAACATAGAAAGACTGTATTTTGTTTAATTTGTTTCATGTCCCTGCGATGCTCCATAATCCTTACTGAAAACTTACGTTTTGTAATGCCGATTTAGTGTTTTGTGAACCGTTAAACAAGGCTGTCTGTCTTTATTTATTATATTTTATGGTGCAATTGTCCAGTATATGTTATTAAAACAGATTTAGTTAATTTTTTTCTAACCTACTTCCTTCCACGATGCGATGTAAATTCCAAAGGAAATTGTTACGTAAATTTAAATCGGAGTATTTAATAAGCAGCAAATCTTATCGTTTTGTGCCACACACACAAAAATGACATAAGACCTTGACGAATAATTTTAGATAAAAAAATGGCCTAGACTTAATGTTAAAAGGCACTATTTTTTTTAATTGACATATAATATTATTTTCTTGATTTCACAAAAAGAAATTGTCTCTGGGCAATTTAAACATTGAATTAAAATAAGTTACCCAATTTCCCGTCAGTGTAGGCTATAACACAAAAGAAAATTATACTCGATCTGTGCCAATAACTTTTAACTTCAGTACAGATAGTATTCAGTAAAACTTAAAAAAAATCAATTTTGGTTAAATTTTATTATTCTATTACCTCCCAGTGGGCGCTATGAACTTCAATGTAAATGGTAATAGTATTGAATCAGTACATTCTATTTCATAATAAAAGTCTAAGCTATTAATGCTATTAATATTATCAGATGTCACTTTTCTCCTCGGAGAATGCTCTTCTTAATAATATGTTCGTATGAATCATGACGTCATATTTGACAGGAAAATAGTTTCTTTATGCAACAGATACTTATGCTTAACAATCGGTGTCGATACAGTGCCAAGAAGTATAGTTTTAGACACTCACTTCTAGGCACTATAGAATCGGTAAAATGTGGTAAAGTGTATTTTTTTGTGTTTTTGCTTTACGTATGACGTCATATTTACTTAGTTTCTGTATCTCTCCATTTAGAAGATTCTTGGTTCCTTTATCAATGCTTGAAAATGTCTTTTTATTATAAAAATCATACGTCATATTTATCTTCTTTCTGTACGTGCTTCTTGTCTTGGTACCAAAATATTTCAAAATCTCCGTTTTATTTCCAATATGACGCCATAACAATTTCCCGTATAATTCTTGCAATTTTTTTTTCAATTTCACATTTCACGCTGAAATTATGTAAAAGATTTTACGGAGACATGCCCATTGAGCGTGTTCAGTGCAGAATTCCGAAGTGCCAAATCTCACCGGTTACTTTAGCTCGATTCTGAGAAGATAGGAGCGTGTTCAATACAAAGTCATCCTTTTGGCCAATTAGATAACAGTGTCGTCAACTAATCGGTGAGATCAGACACTTTGATTAGTTCCTTTTGGACGCACACCAACTTTACCAAAGAAACCGGTGAGTGGGTCAGTTACCAACGTGTACAGTGGAAGTGACCGAAGTCATCGGTATGCCACCAAATTCACAGAAAATATTTCTATGTTAATTGGGTCACGCTGTCTGTTACTTATTCAGGTGGTGAATTCACAATAACAAAACAATAATATTACTACAACGATGCTAATATAGACGGGCTCCGACATCGAACGCCGCGCTTAAACCACTGAAACTATCATAATTAATAAGTATGCTGTAAATAAAGTTTTTGGCAATATCTTTTTCAATGGCTGTAAACTTCTGTCACGAGGTCAATTAAAAAAATATCGCTTTTTATCATTTTCAAAACTTTACTTGAATGCATAATTACTTTTTTCATATAAAAATGATATTTTGCATTTTTAGTGGGCATTATAATAAAATATATTTTATTTTAAAAAGTCTATTCAGTATGTATAAGTTTTCAATTAAAAAATAACAGTTTTTAGCTACATTCTGTCACCCGGTATGGCCATGTTTACCCACTTGTATTGTTAATGGTAAGGTTGAAAATGTCTGAATTCAAAATAAGTTTTACCCTTCTCAATTAATGGGTTACTTTGTTATGTTTTAATATGCAGATTGATTCCAAATACCACATACAGACCATATTAGAGACAACATTGCAAAAAAAAACTTTTAGGTTGAATACATTTTAATCACCTATGTTTATAGAGTGTCTCAATTCTAATCCGAAAATACTTACATTATTGTCAAAATATTAAGCATCTTGTATTTTGGAGTTTTAAAAATGTTAACATAACTCTGCAAGTTTATGTTATTCTCATTATTAAATCAGTTCCCTATAAGAAGTACGTTTCGACCACGGTTTGAAATATTAGCGAATTTTCGAATCTCCTTTTATATACACTGTAAAAAAGATTTCCCTTACTTTACACCAAAAAGGGTAGCAACTAAGTTGCCACCCCAAGTGATGTAATGAATTTCCACTTGTAGATTGGTGTAATGAGCCACCAGCTTTCAAATGGTGTAAACAAACACCACTTTTAGTGTCAACTTTGTTGCCACCATTTTTGGTGTAAAGTCACGCTACTGCTTATCTGGTGTAAAGTCAAACTACTGCTTTTTTGTTTTGCACTTTAACAGTAAAATAATAAAAAAAAATTAAAGATTACATTTTTAAATCTAATGCAACCTTAATTTACAATAAATAGTTTCACGCAAAGAGGCTGCTAAACATTCTTTTAACTGCATAAATTTCTCAAATTTTTCAGGAAAAATAGTATCGTAAGGAAAATGTTTTTCATTTTAAGTGAGATATCAATTTTCAACCGCACACTTAAAAAACATTTAAGGCAAAAGCAAATAAAATAATGAACAAAACTTTCCATATTATCCCATCCCTTACCATATTTATCTCATTATTATGCGTATCTAGTATTGCAACTATATTTATTAATACTGACATTAGAGCTTTTGCTGGGGGTTTAATCCATTCTCTCCACACCTCCTTTTATTAACTGATCTATTTTAGCAAAGTTTTAGATTTAACTTTTATTGATTAAAGTAAATAAGAGAAAGAGAACCTGAATTTATCAGCGTTATATGTCGCAAATCCATTTCCCATCTATTATTACCCATATACTTCAAATTTTAAACCCTACACATTGCAATGTGTTCTAGCAAAAATGTTCTTGTTTATGATAAAGTAAAACAGGTTTTCCATTCAAATAGAAAATTTTCGGCACTCTCAGAAAGGAAACCTTGGCTACGCGACTGATTGTTATTGCAAGCAGTATTATTATTATTGCCAAATAGTACACGAAAATACAATTAATTAGCATTAATTATCCTTACAGCAGTACTGAAATTTAAAAAAAAAGAAACTACACATTTGCGATGATAAATATATATATATATATATATAATAATATATATAATAATATATATAATAATAATAATAATAATATATATATATATATATATATATATATATATATATATATATATACTTTTATTTTTTTTTCTTTCAAATTTGAAACAATTTTAGTGTTTTATATATTATTAAAACACGTATCTTAAAGTGTTACTTACAAAATCTCAGACAAACTTAAATAATAGAAAATAAATACGGATATGAATTGAAAGAATGTATTGTTAACACATGAACTTATAACACCACGTTTATCTGTAATACTACTTTTAAAGCAGTTCAAGCTAATGGGATTTAAATCATGTAAAACACTATAAAATCAAAACTAATAGTAGAATTTCAAAGCTCTATACGAAAGTGACATTTTTACATGTTTACATTATAAGTAATTACGATTTTAAAAATATCGAAATACCTAGTGTACTAAGTGATATTTTACAAGTATTATGTATCAGTTTAATATATATATATATATATATATATATCACAAAATCAAGAGTTTAAAACGAGTTTCAAGTGAGAGGAAAACATATTTGGTTACTTAGACATACCGGTGTATATTATCAAACGAACAATAACTACGATCAAGTGAAAGGCTTTATTGTAAAAACTTGGTTTTATGACACAATAGATACGCATAACATATACTTTAAAGCTGTTTTTAGCTTTAAAATTGTTAAACACGATTAAAATTGCTATATACCATAAAACCAAAACTAATTATACGCAGATATTTATTTTAGAGTTTGTAACAAAATAAACAACAAGCAACTTATTATTTCCTGAGTTTTCTTAAAAGTTAAGAAATGTATTCCAAGGAAATACAGGGTAGCAGATTTTTCCTTTCACAAATCTTTCGTTCAGTACAACTGGGCTTACGTCACTTATACTTAACTCTCTTTTTTTTGTAAATTGAGCGCCAGCCTGGCTGGTTTCGACTAATTAGTCCAAGCATATTAAAATAAACACAGCTGCAGCTTGAGTAAAACTGACTATGTTAACTGTTTTTAATCAGTAATCATTACTCAGAAATATAACGGAAGTTGGACAAAATCCTTACCCGGGAACATCACTATAAACGAATTTCAAAATGGCGCTCTGAATCATATGTCGTTTAAAATTTTTACTCCTGAATTGGTGTAAGGCTTCCATAATTTCTTTAAAAGGAGTAAAATTACACCATTTTTAATCTATTATAACACTTAAAAGTATGTTGACATAAGAAATAGTGCATATTTAAACTTCATTCAGCATTTTAGAAACCCAAATTAAGTGTAATAATACTCTCTTTTTTTACAGTGTAGTTTGAAATTTAAAAAGGTTGAAAGTACAGAATATAGTGCAGAGTTTTGAATGAATTATATTATTTTTAGTAATGATTTGAAAAATTGCGTTACTAAAATTTAACAAAATTATATTATAGTGAAAAAAGGAAAAACATAATCCACATTCTATAAAACAATACATTTTATTTAATTATCGTTGGATAAAATAAGTGCACAAAATTCTTAGACAACTTTAAATAGTCAAATAATAATGAATATAAAAAAGAATTAAGCTAATAATTAGTTAGAATAAAGTTATTATTGGAAATTTCGTTTTATTATATATAAAAGAAATATTTGTTTGTATATTTTTTCATCGACGTATAATTGATGTAAGATATTAATGTAATTAAGCATTCATTTTTTCTTTATTCTTTTCTGATATACTTAAGACGAGTGTATATGAAATGTGAGACTGTGCAGAAACAGTTATCTGACGATTGAGTTAAATTGCTAATAACATGAACGTATAACATATGAAATCCTCGCGCATTTCATATGATTTGGGAATTGACGACATAATGACTGTTCGTCATCTCGGAACGTATGCACAGTACTCACTTGCGTAATAATATTGTGATAACTGCGAAATTCAACGCATTTAACATTTAATTGTAGATTAGATATTCTATGCATGGGTATACATAACGTTTAGCATAAGAGAAAGTACTATGTATATAAGATTATGTATATGATTTTTTTAATCCGGCTTATTAAAGGCTCTTTTGGGTGTTTGCAAGTCATATTCTGCATAAATTGCTGATTTCCATAGAAACGTTTAAAATGATTCATAATTTATCCTTTACTGAAATAGGTGTAAAATAATATAGATTGTTTTAAAACATTAAAAGCAATTCATAAATACTAAAAGCTTTACCGGAATTCCCGAGTACTTCCAGCCAAAGCATTGCTATCATAAAGGGGATGAATCTCAAAATGTCCAAATTACTTAATGCGAATTGAAGCGATTAAAGAAAAATATATTATTGGACAGAATGATGCATTTAAAGTAAAAGAATGATACAGCTAGTTCATTACCGACGGGTTAAAGTCCTTTCTCAATGTGAAGAAAAGTTCACATTTTTAAATAATAAAAATCATATGTTTTAGTGGGCATCGTGATTTTGGAAATGCTTAGATGGAGCGTGTCCAAAATAAAGTTGTGAACAACTGAATTAGACAATCACAGATATCTGATTATACTGGAATTTGTAGATTGAATGGATCGTTGAAAAACTATAATTATTCTGTACAAAATTAAAAATCAACCGGATCAAACTTCTTTGTATCAGAATAAGAATATGCTCCAAGTATGCTTTAAAGTATGTATCTAAAAGAGAGTCTAAAATTGGTGGTCTACTACATGAGAGAAGTTGAAATGTTTAGAAAGATTTTAGTATATAAAGGCTTTCTTAATTTTAGACTTACAACCAACAACATGAGATGAGCAAAAAATACAAACATGAGAGTGGTATTTAGACTATATCCATACTAATGGGATACCAATTCTTTATTCTTATGTATCGTCTATTGGACAGCATTATTGAATCCTATGAACGGACATAGACATGATCTATCACTATTCTCCAGCTGCACTATAAATTAGACAATCCATTTTCTAATTAACTATATAACACCACGCATTTAACTTTGTGAAATAACAAAGTTCTTTAATTAAACTTTTTCACTTTAATATAAATTACGTGTTATAATTACGATGAGCTGAAAGTAAAATCACTTACATATCACAAAAGTCAATTTGTGCAAAAGTTGTACCTCAAAATACTGTTTTAATCGTGATTTTTAAATGCATAATTAAAAATGGCAGTTGACATTATCCAAAAAAGATTTTTTGTTGTACACATGTGCTATCAATAATATTTTCTTAAGAGATCTCAGGACTAAAGCTTCAAAATGTTCATTTTTTTTTTAATTTTTTAGATGTTATACTCATATCTTTTCTGGACATTTTCATATTTTTTTTTCTTTGAAATTCTCATTAGAACAGAAGTTATGTCTTTTAGAATTATACCTGCTCAATAACTGAAGCGGCGTTTCCGAAATTTTGAAAATGATGTTTTGGGGCATAACGTGAACGATATCGCAAAAACTTCTAAATGTTTTTTTAATGAAATTTTTAAAACATATGTTTCATGTTAGTCTGTATAAACCGAACCTAAAATTTCCTTTTTGTTGTTCAAAAAATATATTTTTTAGGTGATTACACTGTTGAAATTTTCCAAATTTTCATTAGGTAAGTACAACTTTGTATTAAAAATATAAAAAATGCTTTAAATACAGATTTATTTAGGTTCAGGGTAATTACTACAATCTGAAGTATAAGCCGGTACCAAAATTTTTATTCTTGTCGCAAAATTTATTTTGAAATCCTGTGCGTAACCTGTTATACCAATTTTCTGCTTGTCAAATGTCTGACAGTTCTGAGCCCCTTATAAATGTCAATTCTGATCTTGCAATTTTTTTAAATACATGAAATGAAATAACATACTTAAATCTTTCATCCCAACAAAAATTGTGCTTGAAAATCATATAAATTGTATGATTGTAAATATTGGAAATTGTCATTTTTTTATGTTTTCCCGTTTTAAGAGCCCCAAGACTCCTTAAATCTTTCAATTGCAACCAACTTATCATTAACAAGAACTTTGGCTAATTTTGACACTATATGTGAAAATAAATACACATAAACTACGCACAATATGATCAAAAGAAAATTCACACTCCGTATAAGAAATCAATCCTCCCCTCCCCATACTCAAGAATCTTTAGAAACCTCTGTTCGAAAGTATATTCATTTTTGATCTGTGAAAGTCTTCTTAAAAGTTTAGTTATGGCGCACGTGGTGTACTTGAAATTTGCTTCAAAGGTTTCGTTTAATTTGATTAATTTGTTCGATACATATTTCTCTCTTCTCTCTTATTAACATATTCGATATTTCTCTCGTGTATTGCCTAATTCTTAACGGCTACGCTGTAACATTTGTCAATTAAAATTTAAAAATAGTTAATAATTCAAAAAAATGGTATTTTTTCCAAAAAATCATCCTTGTTTAAAAACAGACGGCATTTGCATGATAAAAATTGAAAGGAAGTAATTTGAACAATATTAAATCTCGATTATGTGTCTATTGCTTGATGTATAACAGACTGCTAGTAGCAGATCAAACACACATACTGACAATGAAACTGAAGTTAGATCAACGTTTCAATCATGTTATGTTTCATGGATTAACATGAAGATTGTTTTATTTAAAATTGTCCTCTAAAAAAAATTTGAAATCTATTATTTTTTATCACCATTTTGTCGGAGTAAATAAATAAAGCTTTATTATTATTTTCATATCTAAAAAATGAAGCACAAATTTTGCTCACATTTCCTAGTTCAGGGACAAAATTGGATATTTTTTTGTAGAAGAATATATATTTATTCTTATTTCGAATGTTTTTGGAAGAATAAAAAAAATTACATTTTGAAAGTTTACCATTAAATTCTCAAAACTTTATTCTCATCATTATTTTAGTTTTCTATATAATGATGCGTAAGACTCAGATTATGTGTTTCACGGTCATTATTTAAACTAAATTTAATTGAGAAAAATATTTCGATTATTATTCTTTTATATTATATTCCTTCAAGCGGAAAACTAAAGAACATTTCCTGTTTCCGTGCTCTATTGTTTTTCTGTTTTCCTAAATATATTGTTATTATTTTTATTATTTTATGCGTTTCTGTTTCGGAATTTCCTGCAAATGCATCTTTTTGAAGAATAAAAATGAAAACACATGTTATTGTTCTTTGTACATCTACTGAAATATAAGTAGATATTTTTGTTTTGATAATACTTTGAATTTAAAAGAAATTATCTTTAAGTACCAACAGAATTTACGATAAATTATGCATATTTATATGTATATTATTATACAAATAATCAATTGGTGTGATAATTATGAATTTAAAAAAAAACCCTGTTTCGTTGGACTATATTACATTTTGTAATTTTATTCACTTTCAAACATAGTATCTTAATTTTTAAAAAAGTGCATCTCAAAACATAATTTTAAAAACCTTTACTGAATTCAAATAAATTCCTTTAACCCTAATAAGGAGTCAATATCGACATCATTAGTAAAATCGCTCTTTATGGCATCGTGGCATAATAATCTTCTAACACTCTATTAAATTATTGCGTTAGGCACGTGACACCATTCAAAATTACCTTTATGCTTCAAAAGTAATTATTAAAATGTATTATGATTAAGTTGAAAATTTTCATTTCCATGAGATGTTCCTTTTGAAATGTTTAAAGTTTTTACTTTATATCATATTCAAATATTTTACCAAATAAAACAAATTTACGAATTATTATATTTCACTTTTAGTTATTTCTCTGTAAAGCGTTAAATGTATTATTACCGTTACAGATGGAGCATACTAACGTTCCCTTTTTTAATAACATTAAAATTCTTGATACTGGCGACTTACCAAGTTTTACTAAAGTATTCCTCTAGGGGTTAGACACAAATACAGGAATTCAAGCGTTCCATGTTTTAGAATTAATAAAATAAGTTGTTTGCGTCTCTGTGTATATAAGACGACAAGAGAAATATATAGTACTTAAAAATATGATCTTTATCTAGGTATAGACAGATATCTGTGTACGTTAGAAACTCATTTTCGTGTCTAATTTATAAAGATTGTTTGTATTTGTATGGTAGCCGAGGTCAAATGTGACCATTGTTTTATGTTTTGCGAGCATAAGCTAGAAACAAGGCTTTAATATTAAAATAAATTGCTTTAGGATTGTGGTATTACTTATTTTTATTATTGATTCTATATTCTATATTATTATTATTATTATTATTATTATTATTATTATTATTATTATTATTATTATATTTTAAATTAGATGAACGCAATACGATTAATTGCGATCGGGAAATTATTTAGTGATTAATCACTTGAGCTCGGCTAACTTAAGACTTGTGTGCCGATTTTTTTAAGTTGTGTTTTATACGATTTTTACGGTTTCGAGATTTGTAAGAGTGCAGCGGCGCGGCGCACAGTGGGACGTTGTGACGATCTAGGTGGACAAAATTATTTCGTTGAAGTTTAATTAGTTTTTGCTGTTTTTTTAATGCATCTCTAATAAAATACTCAAACAGTGAAAAATATTTTGTTATTTAACAACAATGTCTTAAAATAAAAATACAGGGTAGCCACTAAAGTTTGTTCCCACCCTCTTAACTGCCGAACCGCTGCCTTTATTTTCATAAATGTGGTGTCTCCTTACAGTAAAGAGTCTATGCTCTACTAGATGAGATCGCATACAGAAACCACCCGGTGACACTGTAAGCGGTGCCATCTGCTAGATCATAGCCACTTCACTATAGCTAGACACCACTTTTAAGAGTATAGCTGCAACCGTTCGGAAATTAATAGCGTTGGAAGGACTTTAGTGGGCGCCCTGTATAATGTATTACAAAAAATGCGTTAAACATAATTTATTTTACAAATAATTTAAAAAATAATAATGCACACATGTAAGTTAGCAATCATTTCTTTTTTGTATTTTTGTCTACTCAGATTTTCTCGAGAAATTCGTGTAGTCATTCTGAAAAATAAAAATTTTTAAATAAAATCATATATATAAAAAAATAATGTTTTGTAGTACCCTGTAAAACACACAAATGCTTCCAAAATTATTTTCGTTTGAAAAAATGCTGTGAATAAATAACTTATATAAATAAACTATATAAAAATTCAAAATTTCTACGTTCGTCAAATTTTAATTTAATAGAACTGTCATCAGAAAAACACATGTAGGCAATGTTTCAGCTCAATTAGATAATTGAAAGTGGTTTAAAATTGTCTTGCAAGATTTGAACTAGTCTTTTGTGTGGTCCTGTAAAAAAGCGTAACTGCAACGCTCCAAAAACTATAATATTGCATTGTCATCAGAATTACATATCCTGAGCAAAATTTCAGCTCAATCAAATTATTGAAATCGATTTAAAATTTATTTGCAAGTTTTAATCTAAATTTTTGAGAAGCCCTGTATAAACAGTATTCTAAACAAACTTCTACGTTCTTTAAATCATAATAATGTTATACTGTCATACAACTTACACATGTATTCATTGTTTCGGCTCAGTATTATAATTAAAAGTGATTTAAATTTGGCTTGCAAGATTTGAACTAAACATACATACATGCACTGGAAGTGAATATGATGCTTGTTTATTAATAAAAACTTACTGATCTGCAACTAACTGCAGGAGTTTGTTTAATTTTTCGATATTTTAGGAATGACAATTTGATTTGACATTGTGAATGACAAAATGCTTGTTGCTGAATAATGCTGAATAATTTGTAAAAAATCAAGATGAAATTTGTAAACAACATCAAGGATAATACAGAATTTCAGACTTAAAAAAAGCGGTATAGCGGGTTAAATTCGACCTGGACAAATCTGCGACATTAGATCAGTAAACTCGTTCCTTCAAGTAAAACAGAATAGACACGGCGTGCTTTCAAACTTAGTGGAAGCTAGAGCAACTATTGAAACTCCCTCTAACCAACTGCGAAAATGGCTACTTTATGGTCACAATTAATCGTCACCTCTGATTTTTTACACCAAAACTAGTACGGATCTCGAAAATATAAACATTCACCTACCGATACACGTGTTTTTTGTCCAATTCCGATGTATTGATTTTGATTGAAAATTGATTTTGTCCACCTAGATCCTCAAAACGTCCCACTGAGTGGCGCTTAGAAAAACAAACCAATTTCAGTCCGTGTAATCAATGTAGTAAATCTTCCCATGCTTTTAAGAAAAACATAAGCAAATCATATTATTTTTTCAAATTTTCTCTCTAAATGAATTTAAACGCCTATAGTACATTATGTCCAAGTTTTTTAATGGCAATTAAAATATGACAAATATACATTTAAGCATATTTTTCTTTTCAAACGATTTACAGTTCTAATTGTTAAGTTCTTTTTTTCATTGCTTGATTTTCCAATGAATAAGTATGATCAAAATGATAAAACTTAAACAGATCAATTGATTCGTAATATTTAAAACCGGTTTCGAAGTTCATAAAATTAAGGATGATACTTTTTGTAATATAAGTATTTTATTGTTCAAAAATAAATATATTAACTAAATAGGATCTTAATTCGATGTTCATACATATTGAAGCCCGACTTTCTTATATTTCATAAGATTTTTTGGTAATTTCATATGAGACACACACACACATATATTGGCAATAACATTTTTTATTTTACAAGAGTGTAAATTAGATCAAAAATGCGTTGATGCTAAAAAAAATGCACATTTATGGAGTAATTATTATTATCATAGTTTTTGGCATTTCAAATGAAATAAGTGAGACACGTGTAATTCAAATGTATGTAACACATTGTATGTCTTTTCAACAAAAGTACTCGTATGGATACAATACTATTGATAGCAATGGAAACAATATTAATAAATTAATAACTTGCGTGTGATGTTTTGATTCTAACCCATTATCTGAGTAAAAGTAAAACTGTTCTCTTACGTTAACCGATACAAATGCAAAATTATTCTGATCATGATAAGTTTTGATCATACACGAAACATTTTATTTTTATTATTGCACAAATGTCTTAACGTATTCATTGTTATTTTAGAAATTACTTTAAGTCCATTACAAAGACATTTTAGAAAAAACGTAAAAGGAAATGCAAATTCCGACTTTTTTGAAGGAAAAATATCTCCTCAGTCTTTAACCAAGATTTCCAATTTTTAAATTTTCAGTGGTTTTTGCAGTGTTTTTTTATAATAAATCAGTAAGAACAAAATGATAAAATGTAAATATAAGAAAATTCCATTGACTCGTTTTTTTTATTAAAGGCATTGAAGTTAAGGGGGTAGGATACCTTTAAACATACAAAATTTTCGAAACTTTTTTTATACATATATTTTTATTCCGTAGTCATTTCTGAACAATGTGCAAAAGACCGCATTAAAAATCCCATTAGTTTACTAATTACGTCAGTTTTATTAAGACTACTTAGGATAATTAAACTTTGCGTTGCGTTTATTCAAAATGAGGAATTTTGGTACTGAGCGCAGTGTTACTAAAAAATTATGCATGGCAATCAAAAGAAAATTTCAAAACATATTCATTTCTCTATTATCTACAACTTAAAACCAGAAAAAGGTAATATTTATTTATTTATTTATTTTTTAATTTTTTTTATTTTTTTTTTATTTTTTTTTTTTTTATTTTTATTTTTTTTTTTTTTTTAACATATGAAAATTTTTTATTTTCTGTTTTTTTTTTGTCAATATTTTTTCCAAATATTCTGGTTTTAGTATAAAGGTAACACTATTATGTATTTATTTTCACCAAATGTCCTCTTTAAATCCATATTTTCAGATTTTATCATGCGCGCAAGATTTTTTTCACTTATTATTATATATTTTTAAACTTGTCATTTCAATATTTATATATGAATTTACAAGTATATATATATGTATTTAAATATAAATGTAAATATGAGCGTTATATTTAAATGAATTTTGATTTTTACTTTTGAATTATTACACAAGTTTTGAAGCTTGGAACATAGTGATATTTTTTTTTACTTTTTCGGAGCGTTCAAAGGTATCCTACACCCTTAAGTAATATGACATACATTAAGTAATATGAACAGTTTTTTTTTTTTTTTATTTTTTTTTTTTAATAAAACTGTTATTTAATCAGCCAGTTTTATTGTATTTTTAAACATCTCATGATATGTTATTTATTTTTTCTCAAACTTATTAACTTTATTTAAATTTCATCCTCATTGTTAATAAGCATACTTGACAGACAAAATATGCAAAAAGTTAATCTTTCCAAAACTTGAAAATTGCGAGAATTATCGTTCATTTTTTTTTTTTTTTTTATATCTAGAATTAAAAAAATGTTAATTTGTCATGAATCAAATAATCGGTTGTTGTCAGATTAACTGTAAATAATATTTTCGCAACGATTTTTATTGCAACAACCCCAAAATGAAACAATATAATTAACGAAAACACTGACCAATTATTATTATTTTTCTTATTTACGGATTCTCAATTATGTACTTGGCTTTTTTGTTGCACAGCATTTTTCACTAAAATTTTATCCTTTCTTGTTGCACAGCATATTTCACTAAAATTTTATCCTGCAAAATAATAATAAAATAACCATTCACACATTAAGCGCCGCTATATAAATTAACCGTTTTTTTTATGGAATCATTGTTTTTTCTTAATGAATAGGATATCATTAAATTACTTCTGAAAAAAAAAATTGATTATTTATGAAAAACAGCATGTTCCCGAAATGGGAACAATGGCGCTTAATGTGGGTAATTATTTTTACAAAAATATACTTTTGCCGTCGTGTAGTTATAACAGTTATTTTTCAATTCTTTTAAAATAAAAATGACTATATCATTCTGAAAAAGACATTTTATGAGAAAATGAGATAAATTACACCAACAATTATAATAAACCTCTACATTTACAATAAAAAAAATCAATTTACCTTTTAAGCATTTTCATTACATATCTCATTATTTTTCATCATTACATTATTTTTTATCTCTATTTTACATGAAAGACGACTGAACAATTTTTATGCGTTTTTTTTTTTCTTTTTTTTTTAATTAGTAAATCACATACTTCTTCGTTGACTTTTTATTTTGAATGTACGGAAAGATCAACCTGAACAATCAACCTCGACAATTAACCTCACGAGGTAAATTGTCGCATAAATTGTTTTCTATTAGATATTCTTCATCTGTTACTATTCCGGGATCAGGTGACAAACAAGCGATTTCCGGATCAAGCGAGTAATCATCTGAACCTACAGGGCTGACTATTGCACGGAACCTAGGGCCTATGCCGTGGGCATAAACTTTCTGAGGGGCACAAACTTTTTCATAATTTCATCTAAATTTCCATTAAAAAATCTTCAAAATTCTGACAAAATATGATATTTGAGATATTAATGCGATGAATTGACAAAGAATAAATGTGTAACATGTAAAAAAACTAGTATCAGTAAATCAACTAATCTAAGGGGGCACGTAGAATTGGAAGTGTCCTGGACACAGAAACTTGGTTGTCGTTCCCTGTGAACCTACTTGTTCAAAATAATCCAAAGATTGAGACACATTTAAAAATTTCTCATGTATATTCTCCTTAAAATCGAAATATAAAAAAAAAACCTGCTAAAGTATATCTTTTAGCAACAAGAAGATATCTAATAAAGTAAGAAACACATTTTAAGAATTACACTTCCACGAAAAGTTTGCTAGGAATGAAAAAAAAAAACATTTCTAAAGCTTCTATACAGACTGTTTTCACGCTCATAATAAAAGCACCGCATTGGGTCCTCCTAATTTGGGACTTTCCGTCTGGCCTTGAAAACAAACGAAAGCGCCATTGCTCCCGTTACGGGAGCAACTCGTTGTTTCATGAATTATGATCAATCTATTATACTTATTAACGACGGATGTAGGCAGTATTAGACAATAGTTAGTTATAAACATATTTTAAATAAAAAATATAATTTTTATTAGTAAGGTTTTTTTTTAAATATTTTCTTGCGAAAGCGGGCAAACGGCTAAATTTCGTCTTTTTAAACAAGTTTTAAAAAACAGAAAATGCAAATGAAACTTATTAAAAAAATTACAGAAGTCATCTCATATATTCAAAATACAAATAACATAAAATTTTGACAATATAAAAAAAAACTCATTTTAGAAAAAAATCCCAAAGTAATGTTCCCAAAATGGGAGCAATGACGCTTAATGGGTTAAAATATTTATTTTCTCATTTTAGCTCGTTGACATCATTAGACCTTTAATTTCTCATTTAAGCACTTTGACACCATTAGAACATTTATTTTCTCGTTTAAGTTCGTTGAAAACTTTCAATTTTTTATGGAGATTTTCAAATTTCAGGCATGTTTGATTTTCAAATTAAAAAAATCATCTAGTTAACATCTGTGTGTGATTAACATTAGTTTATGCATATGTATTGTACATGTTTACATCATCACCATCAACTTTTTATTAAAATTTTGTCCTGTAGGGCACGTACATTTACGTAACTATAAAGCGAATCAGTATCAAGTTTGTTACCGGATATATATATATATATATATATATATGTAGGGTTACTCTACGATAGATGGCGATAGTTTTTAAAGATTGTATTAAAAATTCTTAGAAAGCAAATAGAAGAAACATTTATGAACATTTAAAATTCTTATACATATACTCATAATATTTTATGCAAAAAATAATTAAATATTGAAAAGAAAAAGTGTTAAACAAAATTGAAATTAAATTGGTAGATGACTATCTCTCCTTCAAGCCGAGGAGAGATGGTCATCCAATGCCAGAAAGAAAAAGGGAAGTTAAATAGCAAAAAAATAACACATTTCATGTAGTTAATCATGAAAAACATATAGTAATTTGTAAAGATGCAGTTATATGACAGAAAATGAGTGAATAAAACTCGAATAAACAAAGTTTGAAGAATAATTTCAATACTTTACTTTTCGTAAAATCTTACCTCATATTTGGCAAAGGTCTTGATAATTTATACACGTTTCATGGAACCACTTCAGGTACCTGATGCATTGTATTCAGACATCCTTTCTGGATGTGATATTATATTGTTTTGCACAACCAACACAGTGATCCTAATCCAATTCTATTTACTCGGATTCTGTAGAATCTGATAATTTTAAAGTTATTTCGTTTTCTTCGCTACTGGAAGTATCCTAATTTTTTTTTTTTTTTTTTTTTTTTTTTTTTTTTTTTTTTTTTTTTTTTTCTTTCTCGCGTTAATTTGAGTTTGATTACGTTAATTTAGTTAATTTAGCAACTTTATCAGTTTCTGTTATAAAAGTTTCCGATGTTTTTCAGTATTTTCTGAAACAAATAAATCGTTAGGTGTTATTATACTATTATTATTATAATTGAAATATTTATATTAGTTAAAATTTAAACAATTATATCAATTAATGTATGTATCAACATAAACGTTATATATTTAATTTAAATTTAATTATATTTAGTTAAAATCATCACTCCGTATAATTTTGAAATATTGATTAAAGGTGGCCATCTCTCCTCGATTTCATGTGGCCATCTCTCCTGAAATTGAAGGACTGATGGTCGCCCAATTTAAAGCATCAATAGCCATTGTATTTCTTTGCTTTAGGCTTAGAAGCAAAAAGTAGATTATATACGTGCCTTAAAAGACCATATAATTAAAAAAATAAATATAATGTACGTACTGCAAAACATTCAGATATCTAAGTAAAAAAAAAAAAAAAAAAAAAAAAAAAAAAAAAAATTCAACCACTAAATTAAATAAACATTAAAATTAGACTTACTTTTTATAATCGAAAAACACAACTGCAAGTCACAATAAATAAACTCGTTGAACTATTTCATACGAATAAGTTTAAGTTGCAATCTATGATCAAGTTTTGGAAATATTTAGACTGGCCATCTCTCCTCTATGGCCATCTATCCTTCAGTTACCTTATATATATAAATGATTTCTTTTTAATTTGAACATGAAATCACAATTATTTGAATGCTTCTGCGGAGATAATTAGTCCAAAACGAACATTTTTTACACACTTTTGCGATAAAATTTTTATTGTTTTTTTTTTTTTTTTTTTTTTTTTTTTTTTTTTTTTTTTTTTTTTACTTAAAAAATAACAGGTCTGTAAATTTAATGGGTAACAGACCTGACAATTTGAATTTTTATTTGTACTGCTTATTTATACATTAAATAATATTTGAAATTTAAACAAAACACCTGTTTAATAAGACTTACTTTTGGCTACTGACAGTAAGAAAGTAAGTAGTATTATTATATAAACATGTCAGGTTTGTTACATTTAATAGATAACAGACCTGACAAATTAACATTTTTTAATCATTTGATAAAATGGTTATTGTCCTAGGTCAGGGTAGAAAATCAAAAACACATCTGAAGCGTTTTATTAGTTGAATCCCTTATTTTATTTGTTTTCTGATTGGTCTATGCAGAAATCTGTATTTTCCCTTTACTTTCAACAGAGATGGTTACTTCTGTTGCCACTATGACAAAAAAGCAATAAAAACTACAAAAAATAATAACTTAAAAAACAAAATGAGATACAGCTTTCAAACAAATTGCATTTAAAAGTACATTTTTTTCCATCTCTACGACGGCGTAAAAAGTAATATTGTGGGGTGTTTAGAAGTTTAAGAATGAAATTTCATTTAAAATAGGTCCAGGAATATTAATGTTTAATCCATGGCGTACGTAATGTATGACCAGCTCCGTAGAAGTTTAAAAATTTACAGTACCGAAAAATGTAATCCATGGCGTAGGTAATGTATGATCAACTCCGTGCGTTTTTTTTATGTCTTAAATTTTAGTCTTTGAAAAAATCATTTTTCAATTTTTTTTCCATCGTGCGTAAAATTTTTATGCTTTGGAGAATATAGCTGAAATATACTTCTCATAGCGACTTTTAGTTTGGTTAGCAAATAATAATGCTACTCTCATACATTTGAACAAAGATGGTAAAAGATTAAACAAGATAAAAGAAATACTCACCTTATGAAAAGCCAAAGTGTTAATATTATCCTTCAGGTTCATCATATTATTTCAAAATGGCTTATACTTCTTACTGAATCATGAAAATATCTGTAAAGCGTGAGCTGTAATCTACCGAGTAATTTTAACAACTCTTTTTTTGGTAACATACAAGACAGTAGCAGACTTAACATATTTCTCGAACAAAACAAAACCACTAATATACACTACAAAAAAAAAACATAAGTTTTGATATTTAAAGTTTATGTTACATTCGGTATTTTTAAACACATAGGTATATGAAAGTTATTTATAATTTGAAATAGCTTAAATTCGATCAAGAAATTAGACTTTCTCATTTCGAACATCCTATTTTCTTGGTTTACTATTTGATAAAATTTTATTTTAAACTTATATAGGGAATATTCTGACAGTAACATGAATGTATAACTGTTAAAATTTGCATGTTTTGAAAAAAAAACATCAAATCCCTCAGGCCCAGGATTATTTAATTTCAAAATAAAAAATAGCGATTTTGACTTAAGGGGGCTGGTCACCCATCTTCTGATTTCCCCTCACTAATGTAAAGTGTATGGGAATTAGATCCATTCGTATATTTAAAATATCTCCTTGGGAAATTAATATTCTTAACTTCTATTTTTGTATACACTTCCTAAAAGATGTCTCTTTTTTCTCTCAGTTCTCAAAATATTTCTAAAGTATAGACTTAATTTTATATGAAGTGTTAAAATCTCACTCACAGTTCGCCCACATTTAACACATAAAATATTAAATTCAGCATATATTTTAGAAATATTTTGAAAACTAAGAAAAAAGATACAACCTTTAAGAAGAGTACACAGAAAAAAGATGTTAAAAATATGAATTTCCCGAAGAGATATTTTAAATATAGGAATGCATCAAAAGTCCATAGACTTTACATTACGGAGGAGAATTCCGAAGCTGAGTGACCAGCCCCCTTAAGAGTTATTCCCCCTGTTAATAATCCCCTTAATTCCGATATAATTATTAATATTCGCTATAGAAAAATAAATTCCCCCTAATTTATTCCCCCGATTTTGTTTAATATTCCGGGTATTTCAAGAGTTCCTGAAAATATGACATGATCTTTTCATCTCCCTTTAGAGCAATTGACTGAACTTCGCTTGCGCACGCGTGGTGTTTTTTTTTTGTTTGAAAATAAATTGAAAGAAATTGAAAGATCTCGGTGTGATATTAACTAATTTCTTTATATGCTTTTAACACCTTTTAGGAAATTATATGTATGTTTTAATATTTATATTAATAACAAGGAAAAAGTCTTAACGACACTAGTTTTAATGCATTGTTTTGACTCTATTAAAAAAAAGTATTTCATCGGTCATAAAAAAATGCTTGAAATTTATAAATCACCCATTATCAACAACCAATATGTCTGACAATTGGAGCAGTTCAGTCAAACGAGTGTGTAAGCGATAACCACATGGATGTAGGTAATCAATCGAGTAGCCCCATCCGCATTTTTTTTTTCAACTATAGTAAAATAGTTTTACTGGTATCAGTAATTTCTGTCAATAGAAAAAAAAAATATATCTTACCTTCAGGATATCTGGTTTTATGTGTTTTCTTGTATAAAAGAATTAATTACCGCTCACTGTTGTCATTTCTGGTATGGTAAATGTTTGTTTCGTAATAAATATTTAAGATATTTCTTTTAATACTTTGTATAATATAAGAAATGAGAATGTTTGTTTATGATTGTTTAAAACTACTGAAAACTTCTTTACACTTACGTCAAAAGGTACAAGTGACGTCAAACTGTCAAAGTTGGCTGTAGAATTTTAGCAGTGGTTCTCAACTGTTGTGTCTTGAAAGGAGTTGCACATTTAAATTACCTTTTTTAGTAACTTTTTTATTGAAATTTATTCTATTTCTTAATTATACCAAATTAACCCTACATACTGGGATTTTTTGTATGACTGCATACAAAATACAAGGACAAACTTCAGATTTATTTACCCTTGAGGATTTTTAGCTACGTGGCCAGTAACCATGTAGCAATGTCTTGGGATTTCACAGGTTAAGACACTACCAAAAACAACAGATGCATATGTGTAGTATACAAAGCAGGTCAAACGATAAATTTAAGTACAGAATAAAATGAAGTTAATCTGCTCTATTTGTTTTTAGGCATTTTGCATATTGAAAGTAATATCTTTAACCATTGTTTATATTTTTAAAATTTATACTTTAATATGTGAGTATACTAATGTGTGCACAAGTGTTTTTACCTATTATTATTCTGTATTTGGCCGATGTCATGACACATCATCAAAACAGTATTCAGTACAATATTACTTAAAAAATAAATTAAAAACATAATAAAATTAATTAGGAAATAGTTTTAAAATATGTATATATTTAATTTTGCAATCAATAATTATTAGTTTAAAAATTTTTGATTTATTATAGCGTGATGAAAAAATAGTGCATTTATGTATTTATGCGTGTAAGCATTCGTTAAATCGGTAAAAATCGTTATGTACTTCAATTTAAATAACTTTAAAGCCCTTTATCGTTAATCAGCATGATACCGATATATTGTACTCGTTTGTCATTATCTAACAATTTTGCATACAGCATGCACTCGTGTGCACTACAACCTTTACCACCTTCCGATTCTGATAAGGATTTTATCATCGTAGTATATATGAATAAATTTTATATGAAATAAGTAACAAACAATTGCAGATTTTTTTATGTTATTATGTTACTAACTCAAAAAGCGTCAGATGAGAAAAATTCTATGACTACAAGCCTGAGTGTAACTGTGCCAATTGCCGGTCATGGGCCTGGATTTAAAATGAAGGGTTTTTTTTGCACTGCTAATAATTATTCTTTAAAAAATTCTAAAATTTTAAAGTGGTAAATATAAAAACATGTATAATAATCACTTATAAACAAATTAAGTTAAAATAATGCTATAAAAAGTGATAGAATATCTTTATTAAGACTTACGATCGTTTCATCGCACAATCGGCGACATTTTCAAAATCAATCATAATAGAAAATATTTTCACATTACTTAAAAACAATAATATAGTAAACAATGTCACGAGACATGAAGCATAATGAAAATATTGCAACCATGAAATAAAATAAAAATTAAATTAGCTATTTGCGAGCGTGGATTAATTTTCACATAATTTAAAAACAACAAGGTAAAACAATGTCACGAGACATCAAGCATACTGAAAAACATTGCAAAACATAAAATAAAATAAAATTAACTTGGCTATTTGCGAGTGTGGATTAACTTTTACTATTGTTTCTACAATTACTTAGTATCTCTTTCCAAATTCTAGGTAAATCAAGGGACACATAATCATTGCAAATATTCTCGTTGCGTAAAAATATTTCTATTGATTCTCGGACTATGGATGGAAAATAAAATCTTGATGGATAAATTAACTTGCTATTTTTAAATTCAATCTGTAAAGGTTCTTCGCTGCATAATCTGGCCAAAGCTGTGGTTCTTCTATTGTATTTGATGTCTGCTATATGTTCTTTGATTCTAGTTTTAAGTTTTCTGCTTGTCATACCTATATAAAACTGCTTTGTTCCATCTTCTTTGGTGAAAGGTATTTCGTATACTCCTGCTAATTGGTTGGACTCAATTTGATCTATTTTCTTGCATACTATATTTTTTTATTTTCATGGATGGTTTTGCGACTAGGAAGATATTGAATTTATTGAGTTTATACTTTAAGCGTTCGAAGAAACCAGGAAAATATTGTAAAGTGTTGTCTCTGTTTCTCAGTGTGGTAAATATACTTTTTTATTTGGTACCAACAAGTTGTTCGCCGTCAAATTTTGACGGTTTCCATCTAGTATATATTTTTATACATAATTTGTATACAAGAGAATTTTAATTGTAATTTCAAAGAATGTGTAAAGGTTAACATAAAAAGGTGAAGTATTTTAATGTATATTTTAGTGCATAAAAATTGAAATTTCTCAACTTATTGAATACTTTCACAGAAACGCAGATTTCAAATAAGGAAAATTATTTTAAAAAAGTGAAAAAAAGGGATTTTTCAATTTCTGACAATCAATATAGCAAGCAGAAGAAAGTGGCATTGTGCAATTTACCCGATTCTAGATTTTTATATACTGAGAGGACGTTTTACTGCAGTGGCTACTGGACAAGAAAATAATCAATCGTTTTCTTCTCACTGCCCAGTATCATTTAGACGATGGGTACGGCATGTAATGTAATGATGCATGAGTTAAACGGTGCTTTGATACAAATGGCCAGAATTCTGTTTGGCCCTAAAGCTCACAGAATTCTGTCTGATCTGTTGTGTTTGTTGGTTAAACTTTTGCTTTTCATAGCTTTGGTCAGTCAATTAACCAGCATTTAAGGCAGTAGCCTTTTTACCCCCACCCTCACCACCACCACCGAGTATGCCACAATACGAGGTTCGTTTGAAAAGTTATTCCTTTAAAAGTACGAATTCTTACAAAATCTAGTTAAAGATATGAAGAGATACAAATTTGAGTTTTATTTAAAGTTACTTTCACGGGTCCATGCAAATTCTTGCGGATCAACATTTATGCTATAAAATGTAATTAGGTACGAAATACTGGTAACTCATCAAGCATACGGGTATATGGACTATTTCATCGATTTCAAAGAAATAATATTTATCATTATATCAACATTAAAGATTCCAAGAATAGTACAAAAAAGCTTGTAAAGATAAAAATGTGTAGAAATCTAAGAAAATTACATTGTACATGTGTTTGGATCATTAAAAAAAAGAATCGTAAAAACAATAGCTAGACTAGTGACAAATATCATTCTGTTCTAAAGAACTCAGTGTCTCTATATTTCACACTTCATGCAAAATGTTCATGTGTACCTTTGAGCAATCATCCCTGGGTGCTGCTTCGTAGACAATGAGGGCAGAATCGTTTGTCTTGGACCCTTCATCCCCTGTCAGAATTCAGAATAGCGAACCATTAGATATATGGATGGAATGTGACGGCACAGATTGGTCAGAGACACTTCCATTTTCAATGCGTTTGCGTTTTACATCTCGATTTAACCCGCTGCTGATTGCAAGTAAAAACTCGGATGATAGTGGTTAAACTCCTTGAATCGAACGGTCGAACCTATTCTTATTTCACGACTTCTACCTGTGCGATTCCCGTATGATCTGTTCAGCTGAGTTCTCGAGGGAACCGTTGAATAACGTGTAAAGATTTTTATATTTTAATGCGTAAGTAGTAAACATGTCCTCCTTCTAAACGATTTGGAAATATGGATTTTTTTTTCTTATTTCAGATATAGCAAATTTTTCTGAAACAGCCATTTAAGAGACTATGTCTTTCAATGTAGCTTTTCAAACGCAATAAAAGGTTATAATGTTTTCAGACCCCCATCTTCTTATGTCGATATGTTTAAGTCATTTTCTCCATATCATAAACTTTTCTGTTTTCCTTTTAGCTTTAAGCCTATTGCAGTACTTTGCATCTTAAAACATAAATTATTGAACCAGGTAAAAATAATAATTTAAATTGAAATTGTTTTTATATGAAAATTACCGTAAGTAATATGGATCCCTAGTCCATAATACCCTTATCTGAACAACCTATATTAAAATAAATGCCATTATTAAAAAAATCCTTTAAAAACGTTAATTCAAAACTCGAGATATGAAAAAGGAAGAAAATCACTAACCTTGCAACACTTTTTAAAGCGAATACTTTAAAGTGACATTTTTTAAAATACACGAATACTTTTCATGATTTACTTTACTCTGAAGAACGATTGATTGGCACGCTGGTTCCCCAGCTCAGTGTTTTCTTAAAATTTCATTATCCTTAAATATTCTAATATACTGCTTCAGTGCTAAGAAACTGCAGCCCTTTCATATTAAGACCTCTTCTTAATGATTAAATCTTACTTTCCTTTTAACAGTACTCATGGTAATATTGACTTCTTGCGTTCGATTGTATATTTCGTATTATATAATGCAAATACGATTATATTTTTTAATCAGAAAAACTTTCAACTTTTCTAAAAACCCTTTGTTTTTGTTATAAAAACTGATAGGAATTTCTCTCCCTAGATACTAATAAAAATGTGATACTAAATGTGAAACGTATTCATTGCGTTAACTTGATCTTGAGTCAAAAAGTATTTTTGTTCTATATTTGTAATCGTATTAACCGCGATAAAACAAATTGCCCGCTAAAATAATTTTTACTGAGACTAAGATTTCAAATATCTAGATCAATAATAGTTTTTGAACAATAATATTTTTTAACAACTACTACTGTTTTCATTGCTAAATTTTGTAATATTGCAACAGTGTCCATGTTAAAATGGACATAGTTAATAATCATAATCAATTGTTGAAAAAGACATAAGGCTTAAATATGTTATTTGAATCTTCAAATAAATTAATACTAAATTACAAAACAAAGTTTGCAACTGAAGGTTAATTTACGTTTTTCTACGTTTATAAGAAAAAAACATAGTAACTCACTAGCTTCAGTTTAAATCTTTCTTGGAGACAACAGAAATTAGAGTTGATTCTTTAAGTCCTTCTTTTTGTCTCTTATTTCCTTTTTGTTTGGCTTTTCTTTAACAGGCATATTTAGAATTTCCATCTCGAGCTCTGAATAAAAATATATGATTAAGTGAAAACCATTTTTATTAAGATCTCTGTCATTTGTTAGTTTTTAAAGTCACGATGACTTTTCTTTCTACAGATGCATTTTTGTCTTCTTGTCTATAAAAAAAATTGAAATACACAGAACAAAGTATTTCAATAATAGAGTTCTCCTATGTGTGTTATTTAAACGTAAACTTATAATTTATTATAAGTTATATCAGTTTACAAATATAAAAAAAGAAACTTATAAATACTTCATTATATGATGACAGATATTTACGAATTACTTCTCAATTAACGTCAATGCAACGACTAAATATCACACATTTTCATAATAACTACTGTTTCTAATTTTACACAAATACTCCCATACATTAAATAATCTTTAATCTTTACATAGAATAAGACACATTTATGATATATTTTCTAAATTGTCATTTAATAACAAAAGAACATAATTAATTCAACATTGTCTTATATGTTTGGACAAATATCACAAAATACATTTTTAATAGAATTAAATAAAATAAAAAATGTATCGGACCTTCAAATCCCTTAATTAGATTAACACATTGAGTACCACGGTGACTGACACTGAACCTGAAAAATTTACAACGTTTTAAGTAATTTTTAAGAAAGTATAATCCTGTAATAAATAAAAAGTAAGTAAATTTTAAATAAATTTTCAGTAATCACGTAAAGTAATATATATATATATATATATTTAGTTTTATGTCATATTTTAGACAGCCAGTCATCGGTGAATGCCGTGTTCTAAACGGAAAGTTCAGTGTCAGTAACCGGTGACTGACGTGGCGCTTAACGTATTAAATATGCAAATTTCGACTGAAAAATAAAGGCTTTGTATAATTTATGATACTATTATATACCAATCAATGAGCATTGAAGAATACGCCCTTCTAGAGAAAGTTATTGCGTATTATTTTCGTAAACTTTACAAATACCCATGCGTTTTCATGTTTTCGATTGGTTTATGATTAGGGATACAAGATGGCCTCTGAGACCATTAATCAAACAAAGTAAAACAGTGCTTTAATGTGCAGTTTATGTTACTGAGCATCTTCTTACAGAAATTCACATTTTTTATCAGATAAAAGATCTTGTGGACCAACAGGATATGTGTGCGATATTTACCCACTAATGCAAAACACAAACCAAGCGATAACTATACAACAAGCGATACAAATATAACCAAGCGAACCCACCTTTTACACGATAAAAAATGCTGCATGGTTCTTTGCATAAGTTGTACAAGTAGCCATAAATTTAAATATTAGTAAAAATTTAAGTATTAATTTTTTATACAAAATTCATTTCTCTGGATAATATAGCTAAGAATCTATGCTTTAGGCAGAAAGGTGAATACATCTTAATTGCATATTATTTGTGTTTTGGTACTCTCAAGAAGGTGATGTTTTTGATCATTTCCAAAAACTCAAAAAAATGTGCCTCCTTCAAAGAAAAAAAATTGTTTGTATTTGCAGCAAAATGAAATAAAGTAAAGATGAACAATATAACGTATATTTGGTTATTTTCTTAACTAGTGAAAGAAATTTCTCTTTACTAATGATTAATATATAAACATTACTTTTCAAAGAAGTGATGTAAATTTTATATACAAGTTATTTTATTTGTTTTAGATCCAACAACGTTTTCCTTGAAACATAATATATTGTCATCTCATATACTTCTAAAAAATGGAATTTATTTTCAATAACTTTTATTGTTATGAAATCAAAATTTTCTAATTAAAGCATTCGCAAACATACTTATTGTAGAATATTTGTCAGTTAAAGGAATTTTGTTCAACTGTATAAAATTAATTTAAATTGATACATACTTATGTAAACAAAGATAGGATATATTAATAAAACAATAACCATTTTTATTATCAGTTCTATTTTATAACACATTCCATCAGTTCCATTTATAACACATTACCTACATTCTGTGAAAATGTGCAATACATTTTAAAATAATATTTTTTTTTTGTTTTTAATTATCAAGCGAAAGAGATACTCATTTAAAAGAGGTATTATTCTTCAAAACATATCCATTAGTAACGTATCCTCGGAATAAATCTCTAAACGTTTGTTTTTGAAAATCTTTGAGAATCATTTACAAAGAAATAAAAAGTGTTTTACAAAATTGCAACTATAGAGTAAAAGATCTATTTAAGGGGTCAGGTAACCTTTGAACCAATAAAGTACATGGAAAAGTGACCTCTGTAAGAATTGCAGTCATTCTTTAACTAATTAACTTTTAATTGTAAAATTGAAAGAACATGTTAGAAACGATTTATTTTATCAATCAAAATTGTTAGAAAAGGCATACACATATATAGATTTTTTAAATTTATTTTTAAGGATAATACAATTTTTACGAAAGAATTATTCTTGCATACATTGCGCGCATGATTGTTATCATTTGAATGGCCGAAATAAGCCAATTTGTTTTTAATGAGGACAGATATAAAGTGTTTTCAAAATGACCTACAATGAAAAAATATAACTTGTAGATCCCGAGAAAAAAAAAAATAGAGTAATTCGAAATATCGAGATTTTTTTTATACAAAAGTAGCCGTGAATTCTAAACTTTTTACTTGAGAACCATTTTGTGCTTCTGTACGTTTAATACATCCACCAAAAATTTTGTGAAATTCTAGGCAACCGTTTTTCAGAAATCGTGCGCGCAATGATAATCGCTGTTTTCAGAAAATATGCTTTAAAGATTGAAAAACCCGTTGATCATATAGCAAAAGCTCATAAAGTGTTTTAGACAGAACTTCTCTTCTAATGCGATTTTTTGTATGGGGTTTGCTTTTAAATGTTCCCAAAGAATCATATTTAAATATAAGCTATTAAAAAAAATCTGATTTTTGGACGCTTCAAAGGTTACCTGACCCCTTAATAAAAACACAGACATAAATATGCGTATCAAAATCAAATTATTCTTTACCAGCAAAAGATTTCAAAATATTATATTACTGTACATTTAAGATTAAAAAAATGCAATTTAACTTTGTTCATTTTCTAATGCACAGACCAAAAATGTCTGCTTATTTCTCTTTTACTCTTCACTGTATCATATTTTTATGTATTAAAAATAAATTTTTCCATGGAAATTGTTGTAACAAAACATGTAACTTTTTGTACTTATAATATAAAACGCATTTATATTTTTCATAAATTTAGATTCCTTTTCCCCATTTAGTTGATATTAAAAATTCATAATTTAATTATTCTCAAAAATATTTAGTTAGCAATTACATTTTTAGGTGTATCCGAAATTATATAAATACGTAGAACCTATAGTCATAGTTATTCCCATCCGTTTCTTTGTCCATATATACGCATATAACAGCAAACAAACTAACCAACCGAATGGTTTAAAATTTAATATATATAACCGACGCATATTTTGGTCGAGTCACTTCAAATCTTGTGAAAATCGAATCGCAACGTAAAAACTGTGCACTACACCATAATTCAATTAAAAAACAAATGTGCAGCATTAATAGTTTGTTTGCAGTAACATGAAAAAGAATTCAAATATATTATGGTCTACAGTCTACACTTCTTTGATGTACATTTTATAGATGTTAATCTGCTTCAAGCATTTCGAATATGATACTGGCCCGCACTATGTTACGTTTGTTATAAAATATGATTTATATATTTATTGTTTATTTACAGCTACACACCAAAGTATCTGATTTTATTACTATCTATTGGCAGTTTTTGAAGTGTGTTTTGACGATGCTATACTATTTGTAAATAAAAAAAATTCATATTGTTATTGAGGTGTCGAATAAGTTATTTTTGACAAACAATTGTGCATGCAATTTCCATTGTTTTTATAGATTCGTTAAGAAAAACCAGACACATTAAGATATTTGAGTAAAAGTTTATAGAAGCGCTTTTTAATTATGTTACACGCTTTTAAAAATAATTAACTAATTGTAGAACATTAGTTAGGTTTCAATTCCATACATGTATACAGCTCTGCACAGAAAGTTCAAATACATTACCTTCTATGGGTTTGAATTGTTCAAAAAGTATTTTCAAACGTGGTGCAGAAAAACTAGATTTTAATATTAAAGTTTTTATGAATTAGGGACAATTTAATCTAGAGGGCTGCTTCTGGGATTTCGAGTATGATAAATGGTGATTGTTGAATAGAGGCTTCTAAGTAAGCATTTTTCAATTATGTTATATGTTTTGTAAAATAATTGTATAATATGAGTTAGGTTTAAATTCCATTTATGTATACAGCTGTGCACGGAAAATTCAAATATATTACCTTCGATGGGTATGAATTGCTAAAAAAGGGTTTTCAAACGTGGTATAGGGAACTAGATTTTAATATTACGGTTTTTATGTAATAGAGACAATTTTTTCTGCAAGGCTGCTTCTCAGATTGCGAATTCAATACCGTCTATTAATGGTGATTGTTGAATAGAGGCTTCTAAGTATATTATGCATTTTCTACAGATGAGCGTTATTTACCGTAACAGGATATTTGTAATAATAACGTAAAACGTATTATTCAGTATTAGATTGCCAAAATGTCTATATTAATTTTGGAACGCCTAATATTCTGGGAATAATAATAAAAAAAAGAAATCAAGCAAACCAAAGCTGAAAAATATCTTAAGAATGCATATTTACATAGCAATGAAATTACCGATAACCAACGATAATTGCTAATTACCAACTTATAAATCTGATCTCAATCTAAGACAAAGAATTTATACTACTACAGAAAATAACCCCACAGAAGTATTTAAAGCGCACTTGAATGATTTTAAAAAGTGCACAGTTGTATGAAAGGAAAACCCAAAAATCCGGCCTTCTATTTTTATCAATCACACATCGCCTGTTATACAATCCCCCTCACCCCCCACCCATAAAGCGAATGGATTTGTCTCTTTGTGATTTTCTCCTGGATTTTACATAAACGTTAATAGACCAAATGATGAAATTATCGCAAAACGATTGGTTTTTGTGAATCGTTTGTTGTAACTGAATTCCCACCCGTATATTAGAAATACATTTCTTTCATGTCAAGGATATTATAGTTAAATGACATTTGGATGCTTGTCAAAGATTATTTGGTCTGTCTAACATTTTATCGTGCAGTTTCATAAAGGTAAAATCTTACAATCGGTTGTGTACAGTGATCAAAACCGCATTTATTTAAATCAATGGATGGAATTGGACTAGGTGAAATGTTTGTTTAATGTAAAACTTTACGGTAGAAAATAATTAGCTTAGAATCTTGGTCACGGTTGTGATTAAAACTAGAGGGGGAACGTCAGCCATGTTTGGTCAGCCTTTTTCAAGCAGTTTTGATAAATGATATAGGCTGTAAGTCAGATTCGTGTCGCTTCAAATTATAATTCTCTCCCTCTCCCTCTTTCTCTATACATACATATGCAAATCATGACATCACGATAATTTCACTGAACCAATTCGAATCTAATTGGGCGAATTTATTGAAATTGCAAGCATAATGGATTAGTTCGCTACTCAAGAAGGTGGCTTTCATAATTCGTGTACAGGGGCATGTAATACTAACGGATGACATTCAGTGAACGGTTTGGGTAGAGTAATGGTGCAGCCCACATGGATTTTTAAATTACGATTTTAATATTTTTCATATAATCCCCTTATACCCTTTCAATTATATTTTGTAAGCTAAAATTAAAAATTTAATACAAATTGACATTTTTCCCAAAATAGCGAAGTTGTTTGACCAAACAGACCAATTTTATTTAATTTGCACAAAATTAAATGGATGTACATTAAATTATAGAAAAGACATAACTCAAACGCTTATCTTAATTAATACACGTTTTTGCGAATTTTTCATCAAATCGTTTGAAATGTGCATAATTTGCTCTTTGTGTTGACTTTGAGTTTTCTGTAAATGTTGACTGTTTAATTATTAAGCTACTACTTGGCGCAGAATGATCTAAATTTAAATCTAAAAGTAACGTTAAAAACGTCAGAATTTGCAAACATTTCGCAGACTAGCGTTGTCAGGCACTGAGGAAGATACGCTAAACACTATCGAAACTAGTCTGCGAAAAGTTTGCACATTCTGGCGTTTTAATGTTGCATTTAAATTTATATGTAGACTGTTTGTTTTTTGTCGGAACCTGGTCTTTCCCTATTAGCTATTGAAACCGTTTCACGACATCAATTTCCCAAATGTCATGGAACTTTCAGTACCCAAACGAAATCTCATTGTCATTAAGTTTTCAGTATTTATTCTGAGAATGACATTCGAGCGATTGAACATTAGTATAAACTTTACAAAACATGTATAATTTGAATTTAAACTTTATCCGAGTTGTTTCCTGTCGCCTGTACAGCAACACATTACATTTCCTCAAAACTCAAAACTCAAAAAAAAAAAAAAAAAAAAAAAACGTAAAAAATTCTGGAAAAATGTAACAGTGTGATGTGTGATATCGGATATATTTTTCACACTAAAGGACAGTAGCTGAATCGAAACATATTTCTGGATTCATAATTGTTATAAAACACTGTCTTTGGGTAAAATTTTGATGACCATTTCAAAGAATTAAAATAATTTATATACATTTTTAATTACAGATGTTTGTTTCTAAAAATATGAAAGTTACACACATATATTTAAAATATACAAAAGTCACATTAAGCATGTTTTTAAAATATATTTGTATATTAAAAATAATTCCAAATACATTGAAAAAAATTAATATCTGAATGGTTTCTAAATGTATGTTATACATTGAAACAAAAGATATATTTTATAATAAAGAATGAGAGTTTTTTTATTACAGAGACTGAAGATCTTTACAGTGAATTATTTCAGTTGCAAAATGTTAAAAGGAAACATTTTAACCTGCCATTTCTAACAATTAGGAGTAAATGTCTTCTTGAGTCAGGTTAATTTATCGCTGAGAAACTAAACCGTAGTTTATTCTTTAAGGTTTATGTTCATTGGAGTTTTTTTTTTATAAGTGTCTGTAAAATTTTAAAGTGTAATAACAATCTTAAAATGTTTTGTGCGTTCTTAAAACGTTCATAATAAAATTTATCAAATATCAAACTATTTCTATATTAAAATTAAAAAAAAAATAAGTGTTTACGTTTTTTTATGGAAAAGATATTATGTTTTCACAAAAATATAATTGTATGTTAAACTGGTTTGAGTAAAATAGTTTGTAGTGTGGTAATTTATTACTAATAATTTTTAAGAAAAAAAATCGATGACGAGGAATTTTTTCATACAACGGATTTTTTATTCTCGGTTTTGTGGGAACTGTCTATTATTCATCACATTACAGTTTTGTACAGTTCCACAAGTGTACAGATATCCACATTAGAGTTATATGCGATCCAAAACAGAATATTTTACTTCAAAGCAACCCGATAAAAAACCCAACTTGAAGCATTTAAACGCGATACCGACAAATTCGTAAAATGAATGATATTTAGGTTACATTTTTTATGCATTTACGGAAAACATATGATTAAAAATGCATCAAATATATATTTTATGTTCAAAAAAGGAATTTTTATGTACCCAATGATATTCAAATATATCATTGTTTATCTAAAATAATTTTTCACGATGATTTCAATTGTAGTACTTGCATTTAGAATTCCCATCATATTTGATTTTTATGCTTTTATATTCGTTATCTTGATAAATATATATTATAATTTTAAAATTTTAAAATTTTAAAATTGATGAATAATAATACATAGTTATTTTACCTAAACTCTATATCTATGGAACGGATATATTTTATGCTATATACCTCTGGTATTTAAGCTGGTGTCTCCAGCAATGTTTTCTTAATAAAAGATAAGCAATTATTGTAATGTATATAGTTTATTTATTTTACTAAGATTTCTGTTTAGGAAAATTCAATTTTATGTTAAACTGGTTTAAGTAAAATAGTTTGTATTATGGTAATTTATTACTAATAATTTTTAAGGAAAAAAAAAAAGTCGATGTCGAAGAAATTTTTTTTACAACGTGTGTTTTGTTCGTGCTTTTGTGGAAACTCTCTATTTTTCATCACATTACAGTTTTGTACAAGTGTACAAATCAGGTATTCATATTACAGTAATACTCGATCCAAACCCGAATATTTTACTTCAAAGCAACCCGAAACAAAAACCCAACTTAACGCACTTAAACGCGAAACCTACAAAAATTTGAAAGATATTTATTCTAATTTTTTATGCATTTACAGAAAAATAAGATTAAAAATGTATCTAATAATATATTTTATGTACAAAAAATGAATTTTTATGTACGCAATGATATTCAAATATATCATTGTTTATCTAAAACAATTTTTCACGATGATTTTATTTATCGTATTTGCATTTTGAATTCCATTCATAACTATATATTTTCATGCTTATATATTTATTAAGTTTATAAATATGTATTGTTATTTAAAAAAATAAAATATATAAATGATAATACATAGTTATTTTACCTAAAGTCAATATCTATGGAACTTACATGTTTTGTACTACATGCCTCTGGTACTTAAACTTTGTGATCTTACAGACCCCATTTTGATCTAATACGCAGGAGTCGCATTATATAGGGAAATTTTTATTGTTCCTACCAGAACCCTTAATGAGTTACCTCCATGATCATTTTATTTAACATATTCAAAAGGAAGGTGCGATGAATAAATTATTTTCAAAATTGTGGTTACGAATAATAAAAGTTTCCCTATAGAATGCGACCCCTGAATACGAATTTCATTGTCCATAGCAATGCCTTTCTTAATATAAGATAATCAGTTATTTTAATTTATATAGTTTATTTATTTCTTCTTACATATATTTCATGTCTAGTTCACAATATTGGTGAAAATCAGCTGAAACAAAAAGAAAAATACTTATGATATACATTTGAATACAGATTAAACAAAAACATACATACTACTATTTCTGTAAAAAGAATGCTGCTGCTCTTTTGTTTACTAGAAGTGCAATATATTGTTAATTTTTTTAAATATGGCTGGTTCGGCATTCAGATGATGTATATATTTATTTTCGTGTGCACAATGTTTAAAAAGTCTTTTCACACAAATATGCAGCGCAGAAGAGAAATAACTGCTTGGTAGCTTTTTCTACTATTTCTGCGTCCATATTACTTACACACTACTAAAAAATCGGAAGACAATTCTGTTGAGAAAAAAAAAATGGTAATTTTTTTTGGCTTATGCAGATTAATTATTCAAAGTATGGCTCAGATAATCTAGTGGCTGGATATGGTGGTACATTCCCCGTCTGGACAACTGAGGGATTCCTCAGGACAATTTGGGATTTTATGATTAGTAATGACACTCATACTTCCATATAAGTTTTTCCTCTCGCTTGTCATCTGATAAGTCAGAAATAATGGGTATTTAAAACTATTGTTACTTTTTGATAATGACTTTATGGACCGTTTTAGTTCCAGTTTTATATGACTTAATTGTAAGAAAAATTTGTTAATGATTAGATTTTTTAATAAAATCTTTCTGAAGAATGGCTTTTTTTAAGTCCAAGGGTGCGCTGTTTACTTGACTGCCGTAATCTCAAATACAACAAGGGGACATAATGTATATCTTCAGTAGAGAAGAAACATACAAAATATGTTAAATACTCCACAAATCACCCAATCATGAGCATTGTATTTTATGTGCGTAAATAACTCATTTCAGATTTTCTAAGCTTTATGTGAATTGTACAAATAGTAGAAATTACGGAGGCAGATGGTTGAAATTATCTAACGTACAAATATAACGCTTCGTCTACAGTGTATAAAAAGCTCAATCCTTCGGTGTTATATTCAAGAAAATATTTGTGGATCAATCCATTAATATTTATGCAATAGTTAATATTAAAACAATTTTCAACATGTTAAATGTAACAAGTAAATGCAATGTTCCCTTGGAAATAAATACATGCTTCGGCAGTTAAAAAGATTTTTTTTTTCTTTTCATATGGAGAATGAAATATCATGACATATAGCAAAGCATTATTGAATGGAAATAGTTTAAGTGTTTTTTAACACTTTTGCCCAGTTACATTAGTAAAGAAAGACGGCTTCTTTAAATATCTTAATGAAATATAGTTAACAATGTAATATTGCCAACAAAGTAATTAAAATTTTAACAATATGGTCTACATCATAAAAACGAATTTTTGTTTCTTAACCAGAAATTGATTAACCGGATAAAAAATATTTAATCTGATGTTATATGTGTTACGATCCAATTGAATATACGGTCAAAACATCTGAATATACTGAAAGTGCATTAAATTGTGTAGAATAACAATATTCGCTGCTTGGCGATGGCGGGGGGGGCGTAATTATGAATTTATTATTTAAAGATCGTGTTGTAATTTCAATAAGAATAGTTTATTTTAGCTTATAAATGATAAAATGTAAGTTTTTGTAAAAGTGATGCGTGATACACCACTTGTATTGCGATTTTCACTTTTAATAACAATTATTACATAAGGAGAAGCTGAAAGTATCAAATGCTCCTTTACGTAGTTATGCATGTCTTACTTTTTTTTTCAAAATAAATAGCAATGTATGCTCAATTTTTGTACTAGAAGTAAGAAATGAACCTCAATAAAAGAAAAGAACAGTTTTATTTTTAATAGAAGTCATAGTATGAAAACATATAATAGACCGTATTCTCTGAAATTCTCTCTACCAATACGAATGGTCATCTATTATATATATTACTTGCAAATGATAACTTCGTTCCGGGCGCTTATAACTTGACATCTGCTGAATGGATTTTAATGCGACTCACACTGTTATTTTCAGGGATTGTTTAATAGAGATTTCTATAGAATCTTAAGAAGCAGCAAACCGATTTTAAATATAATTGTGTAAAAACATGGCGATAAAACCCGTTCAATATAGGCTATATATTATGTTGTATCCAGTCTTACAAGGAAGAAAAGGGCTTTCTAAAATTGTGATTTTTGTGGTATTGAAGGAGATAGAAACTTTACATTATGCATGATAGTTATTTATATTATGTAAATAATATTTATGAACAGGTTATAAACAAATCGAAATTTAACTGAGTGAAATGAGCGAAAAGCGTTCTAAAAGTGTTCTAAATTACGATTTTTATTGAGTTGCTGAAGATAGAAATTTAAAATTTGGCATTGTAGACAACCATAATTTATAAATGATCTCTAAGAACAGTTTCTATAAAATGCGAAATTTAAAAGGGTGATATGAGCTAAACGCATATGATACGTAGGTGATATGAGCTAAAAACATTCTAAATTACGATTTCTCTGGAACTTCAGAGAATAATAATAATAAAAAAAAAAAAACGATTTCATAACTAATGGTGGAATTTTTTGTGACAGTGTTTTCTCCAAAATAGGCTATATTTTATGTTAGTGCCAGAAACGCCAGGTGGTTCAGTTGCTGAAAATGTTCTAAAATTGTGTTTTTTGCGATACTGAAGGATCTAGAAACTAGAAATTTTAAATAGCAATTACTTGTAAGATGTAAAAGCTGTTAAGTATAGTTTCTAAAAAAAAAATAAATAAAAGGGTAAAATGAGCTGAAAGTTTTCTAAAGTGCTCTAAGTTACGATCTCTGTGTGGGATATAGAAACTTGAAATTGGACACGGCTGTTCTTTTAAGACGTCAATTGTCGCATTGAACAGTTGAAAAATAATTGAAATTTAAAAGAGTAAAATGCGCATAAAATGTTCTAAAAGCGTTCTAAATTACGATTTCTATGGAACTGTAAATAATAGAAGATTGAAAGGTCGTACCTTGAGAGTAGTATGACTGCTACTTTTAAGATGTTAGCACAGAACAATTTCTTAAAAAAATAAATTGAAATGACTGCAGGAGAAAAAAGTTCTAAATATATGATTATTATGATAATGAAATGAATTTTTAAGTTTACAAATTTAACACTGCATTTGAAAAAACTTGAGTGTAATTTTCAAATTAAAATAGGGATTCAACGTGCATATTACGATTTTTTTTAAATAAAATTTTAAAGTACTTTCGCACTCGAGAAATTTCATTCAAGTGGTTTAGAAATTTATACTTATAAATTACTTAATAAAATCTTTATTTCGCCAACGAGTTCGTTAAGAAATTTTCAACTAGATATTTTGAATTTCCATATAATTTAGAAATTAAATCACTTACTTATAAAGATAACCAGAAGTTAATTTACATATCATCGAAGCTATTCCAATTTTGCCGACATATTTTCCACAGATTTAACTTGGTTATGTTCAAGATTGATATTGAAAAGTACAAATATTTTGCTTAACAGAATGTGATTTTTTGGAAAATATAGTTTAAGCTCTCACAGAACGCGAAATGTCTTCCAGCGAAGCAACAATTCGCGATCAGTGTTTTGAAATTGGCCACTAGGAGGCAGCCTACATATTCAATCGTTTTAGTTTATTGAAGAACTGTTTTACTTGATATGTTGTAGAAATTCAACAATTTTTCTAAGAGATAATGGTGTTAGCATCTCTTATATAAATAATAAGTGTCCTAATAAGTAAATTTCAGTACAAGATCTTAAAATTAAAAACTGAATTTCCGTTAACTGTTTACGCAGTACGTAAAGGATTTTCAACATACATACATTTGTGGAGACCAGAATATTTAGTTTAGATACCACCTTTGTATATTAAATTTCGTGTCTTGTCTAAATGCTTGAATATGTATTGAATATACTGTCTTATGATGCCTAAAATTCGATAAATTATTTGTATATTATTGGTATAATTATTCGCGTTGCATAGCTAAGGATATTTTCCAAAAATGTGACAGGATTATCAAAACTATTCATTTTTAAAATAAGTTGTATATTTGTAAAAGTTTTACCTCTGAATGTCCTGATCTAATTTAATAATATTTATTTCACATCATAAGTTTATCAACATTTTTCAAGTATAAGAAATTTGCTGTAACTCTACTTACTGTTCACTGTGAACTAATACTTGCCCTCTTAGTGCAACCTTTGCAAAGTGCATTCATTCGAGACAACAGATGTATTTTCGTTGAAGTGTATCAATTATTCACTTCAAATACTAATAGTTGTTCATATTTTATGTCCTATATTGATCGTCATATTTCACATATTCTTTGCATAAGTAATAATTTAATTGCTTAAAAAATAAATTATCTTTGAAACAGAAAGAATAGAGATACGAAATACTTGATATAAGCACAACATAAACATCAGTATATTTATGATCATAATTTATATTCGTTAGTATATTTATCATATATATTTTTTGAACATTTTTTTAAAAATTCACATATTTCTTACTTGAATTATATTTATTGAATTTTAATTATTTCGTGAGAGAAAGAATGTAATTCTGCATCATATGAAATAAAAAAGTACAGTTTTTAAGATAAATTAAATATGTTGTGAGGCTTTAAAAAGCTGAAAGTTTTCTGTTCAAACCTGCCCCATATAGGGGTACCTGTGAACAAATAAACAAAATATGAAAGTATTGAGAGTTTTTATTAAAAACTGCGTATCTTTCCAAAATATAAAATAACAAGAATAAAATTACACAATTACATTTAATTTAAATTACTAATTTTTTTATTATTTAACCAAATTGGTATCCATGAAAGCACATTGTTGAGACAGAATGTAGGAACACTCCAATTATGCTTAATTGGGGCAACTTTTTTGTATAATATCCTTAAAATCTACCAAATTGATATCTGATGCCTCACAAAAATATATCGTATGTTCCTTTTTACGAAGAAACCCGACATTAAGCAATTTATTCTGACCAACGTAATGAAGAGTTCTTTTTGCATGAAATTGAACTAAAATGAAATCATTTTCATTCAAATTGTTACAAAAAACGGATAAAACCCTGTTTTATTAAATACAGAAATAATGTTTACCATTGTAAATGAAGCATTATAAGGTTTGCTAAAGAAATCTGTAAAATCATGAATTATTGTTGTATGTCCTGAATTTGCCTGTAGTTGAAGCCCTGCATCAGTACAACTTTCATATCTACCCTATATATATAAAATCCTAATGAATCGAATTGAAACGAATTTATGTAACGATTCTCTGAAACGACTGATTAAACAACTGATTACGTTTCACGGCGATTTCTCCTAAAATATGGAATACTTTGCGATGAAATTAACACCAAAAATCCGTATTGATCCACAGATCTCAAAACAGGTATTAGAATTCTAAAATTAGAATTAGTTTTCGAAATATTAATTTTTTTCTAATTTTAAATACTTTTTTTTCTAATGATGGCAACTCAAATTTTAATCATAACAGATATTTTTTTTTCATATTTTAGAAAAGGTTATTTTAAATTAATTTGGCGACGAGTTTGGCCTCCCTTAAATGTATGCTAAGAAATGCATCATGTTACTTTTATTCAGAATTCAATTTGTATTTCATTATCATTTTATTTAATACAAAACGTTCATTTAAAATTGAAACCTTTAAAATAAATGGCTTTTACTTCATTCTTTATTTTAAACGAAACGAAAATAAAAATATTAGACACAGATGTCATATACGCAACGGGGTACCTAATTGGCACCAAAATGGTGTTATTTTGCCTGACATGGTAACCCGGCTATTGTTGCTTATCTATTAATAAATGTTTATTTGAATTTATTTTCTTTTTATTTACACAAAATGTTATAAATTGTTTTGTTCTATAGATATTAATTTTTTTTATTGTTAATTCATTTTAAAAATAACAGAAAATAATTTAAAAATACATATGTAACAGGTATTTGAAAACGAGGTTTTCTCCAAATTGTCGTAAAAAAAATCACGCCAAAACCGGTGCGTATGTGACAATGCAACAAATCATGAGATTTAATTTCCACTTCAAAGCAACGTTTTAATGTTATTACTTCTCCCGTCGACCAATTTCGCCAAATTATATAAATAGACAAATTATACAAATTGACATATTTTTTTTTTTTGTTTTAAATAACAAAATGACAAATAAATTAGTATAATAAAAATACAAATAAAACGTCGAAATAAAAATCACTTGATGGCGTGAACATGTGTAACTTCCTTAAAGTCAAGTGAATGTGACATTTACGGTCAACCATTATTGGCATTTAATCTCATAGTTTGGCGACAGATTTTTGGTCGATGGGATAACCAAGTAGCACCGTTTTAATTTACCACTCGAAAAAAAAAAAATGCTAACTGGCGAGTTAAAAAAAAAGCTATTGGCGAGATTTTCACCCGGCTAACATAAAAGTAACAGGAATTCATTGTGATCATGGCAACTGTTATGTAGTTTTATTCGAAAAAAATAATTTTGATTATTTAATCAAAATGGAAACCTTTCTTATGAATAGCGAAGGAATCAGCCCGTTGTTTATAGCAGTTACATGACTTGGACTATAATAATATAAACGGAATAATGGGGATAGAATAATATTCGGCGACTTATCACACATGTGGCTGGCTAACATTAAAGTACCAAAATGGCCGCCTGGAATATAAAAAGCGAAAGCATCAACCTGGAGCTGTTGATGATAGTCACATGATTTAGTCTATTATTATAGAGATTGTTTTCAATTTTAAAAACAGCGCAAAGAATAATATTTCCTAACGATTAAAAAATTATTTTCACGTGACTATTAAAAACAGAAAAAACCCCTTAAAATTACTATTAAATGAGTACGTGGTAAAGGCAGGAAAATATTGAAAATTATGTCCTGAAAATTGTATTTACACGTGAATATTAAAAGGGAAAGGAAACTTTAAAATAATAAATACATTAATATGCGTTTAACCCTTTCACGGACAAGGCACTTCTATTCGTAAAATCTTGAAATCAGTGAATGGCACCAGAATTTACAAACAAATTTCGAAATACAAAAATGCTTTTGTTCACTTACTTGATCACCCGACCGGAGCACCAACCAAAGAATGGCATAGGATGTAACGCTCCGGTGGAAAATCCCCACAACAATCACCGATGCCGGACATCGGAAAGCACCCAAAATAACAGGGACTTGTTCACTTACTTAATAAAAGGGAAAATTTCAACCCAATATTCTGATGCTAATGTGGCATTTAAGAATTAAAATTAAGTTGTCCAAAAATAAACCACCGCCCTTGAAGGGGTTAAAGCAGCAAATTTTAGTAATTGTATTATGCCAATCGTTTTATAACGCTGTTAAAAAATACCAAGAGAAAAAGACTCTGTTTACTTAATTCATTTTATTTTAGCTGCTTTTCAAATATTTAACTGATCTTATTTAATCAAACACGAAAACAACCATTGTATGTCTTAACAGCAGCTGATTCTACCTTAAACTTTAGCAATCAAATGGAATTGGATAGAAACCCGTTTACAGGGAGATCGCTACAGGTTTTTTCAGTATAATTCAATCTTCTCTAATCTTTTTAAAACCGATCAGATTAGCGTGCTTTTAGATTCTACAGTGTCTGAACGGGGGTTCGCGAGCGTAGCTTGCAGGGTGCAGAGCCCCCTAGTTAACTATAATAACTCTTAATTTTCATATTTAAAAAAAAAAATCAATAATAACAATATTTAGATACATCTATAACTCTTTACTTCATAGTTTTAATTGTTCAATGGTGCCCCAACTTTTCCGTTGAATGGTGCCCCATCACATGGAGTTTAGCATTATAACTATTTATTCAATTACGTTTGAGATTTTGAATAAAACAAACCTTATAAGTTAAAGCTAACATCTTTATTTAGGTATTAAATAGTAAATTATAATTTTAGGGATACAAGATTATCAACAAAAAGCTTACAACTTTATTTTGTTAAGTCTAGATCCAAGAAAGCAAAATATACATATCTTGCTGAGACAGTACTGTGCATGCAAAATGGTAAAGCCTTGTATTCTTGTTACATTGAAGCAGTAGTACTGTGCTGCCGTATATATTTAAAAAATATAATTTATTTAAAGGAAAATATTTACAGTGTTCAAAGGTGCAACCAGTTCAAAGGTACCCCCCCCCCTCCCCTATATACGGAAATTCAAAATTCCCAATGGAAAATTTTCTACCGAATTCTTTGACTAAATAAATATTTTACAAAGGAATTTCATACATATAAATTTCTAAACTACATTTAGTGTGACGCATTGTATCCAAAATTATTTTAATTTTTTTCCATTGAAACCTAAATATGAACGCTAGAGCATAATTTCAATTTCAGAACTACGCTCAATATTTTCAAATGCAGTCTCAAATTTATAAACTTCAAAATTAGGCATTTAAATCCATTTTATATATATTTATTATTAAAGAGGGTTTAATATTGTTATTTAAACTGAAAATTTTATGGGCTTATCCATTATAATTGAATAGAAAATATTTCAAATATACGTATTACTCATTCAAATATACATATTACTCATGAAGAAAAAATTTGAAATTTCATGAATGATCTATTTTTAAACATCATTGGAGATTTCCTTTCCTCGAATATCTCAGAACTAATTTTTGAAAGGAGTGAATTATATAACATATATTCACAAAATAAATTTTTAAATTATAAATACACATGGAAGTGGAAAACTCATTTCCATAATCAAAATAACAATATTACAAACTGTTTAAAACAAAGATATAATAAGAAATATTCATATGTTAAATACTGTAAATATTTCTGAGGAAGTATTTAATTTTTGATAATGATCTACTTTAACTTGTCTACTACTAATGAAGATTAATGGTGATTTTTTTCTTCAATCCAAATTTAAACAATTGCTAATTTGTAAACAAACTAACTAATTAAAACAACACGGGTAATATTTAGTATGAATTTATTTTGCATAAATATATATAAAGAGTTTGCTGTGTGTTATCAGAACAATATATGTTAAAGTTTATGAATTTATAATAAATTGTTTACGAAAGGGTACATCGTACAGTAATTTCCTGTGCTAGTACAATATTCTATATCTAAATACGTTTATACAACCGCTCATAGAACAAACGGGTTTTCATTCCTACGTTATATGAAATTTGTGAATATTTGGAATGATTTGCAAACTTCAGAGATAATCTGACAGTTTGTCATTTTGACAGTTTAAGCGACTGGTCACTTACACAATACTGGGACGAAGGTAACGAGAATCATTCCAGTTATAGAATTGTCAAATTTGATCATTATGAATGCGTATAATACCCCCAAGAGAGTATATAGACTTTACTGAAGTAAGAAATGTTTAAATTATAAAATGTGTACTCTAATAACTAAGAAATATAGTTATATTTCCTTGTAAATGGTTTTCAGGAAATATTAATAAGTATCAAGACTAAAAAATATATTTTTGTGTGAATTTAGAATGCAAAACGAAATTAATTTATTATTAGTCCCCGATATGTTATTTCTTTCGAGCAACAATTAAAGTGTCGTCTCTAAAAAATAACGTTCCATTATATAAGCCAGCCGTAAAACAAAGAAGGTGTATCATTGTACTATTAAATACTGATAATGTCTACTGGAATTTTTTTAACTTCTAAACATCGCACATTTTAAATTTTTATAAAGTCCAATAGGAAAATTTGTGTGAATTTTTTTTTTACTCCGCATTTACTTAAATCCTATCAAAAAGCTGACAGAATGCAATTTTATTAATCCGTGTGTAATAACGTTTTCCGAATTTTGAAAAAAATATGTAAAGAATGACATGTGATAAAACATTGAGGTATTATAAATGGTATTTAATTTTCAGTATCCAAGTTAATGTTACAAACAAATGAAGGCTTATGAATAATTAGATACATGATTTTTTTCAACGACATCGCTTTTTGCTAGGTTTGTATAATATTCCATGATAGTGATGCCCCATGCATACTCTTCTGAAGATATTTTTTCAGACTGGATCGTAAATGTGGAATCCTCAACGGATCATCTTATATAAAATAAAAGCGCGTATTTTAAGTCTTAGAACTGAAATATGTTTTGTACTATTTATATTTATACATATTTTTTTTTTTCATAGGGTGTGGCACTAAATTCTGAAAAAGCAAAATTGCTGTTTTCTAGTTATATATTTCTCAATATTTTGTGATTTGACCCAATAGATTTCTCAGCAGATGTACAAACAATTTTTGTCAAATTTCTATTGCTAAGTTTTAAGACATAATTATTATAAAATCTACCTGTCACTCTGCATATTTTGTTATACATAGGTCATTTATGAAAAAATATATAATATAATTATAGAATAATAATATAATTAATATATAGAAACAATACATACATATATATATATATATATAAACTTTATGTAATTATTAAACATGAAACAAATGAAAAATCGTCCTACATATATAAATATACTATATACACATTATATGCAGTAGATTATATTTTTTAAGTATTAGGCAGACCCAGAAATTCATATCATAATTAAACATTAACAAATATAAACGAGAAAAACCACTATTACACTGTTTTACCATGTATAATTTTGGTTCTAAGACATGGTTGTTATTTTACAATATACCCATTGTAAATGAATCAAGATATTTTGGTTTTGGTTTCTTGTTCCAGTTTGATTAGTTAAAATTTTTAATTTGTTATTTCGCTGTCTTGTATTTGTTAATGTTTAATTATCGTGTGTTATTCTGTTCATGCCAAATACTTTAAAAATCTAATCAACTATATATGTATTATTTCTTAGGGCTTTGAACTTGATACTTGGTCTCCTCAACCGATAATCTTTTATATGTTTCTTCTCCATCCTTTTCTGTCCATAATAATATCTTCACTTAAAATATAATACTTCAATGTGTCTTCCATTGTACTCTTCAAATTCATAATTGATCTAATCATGATAAATGGCACGTTAAATATATTGTATATATATATATATATATATATATTATATAATGAACTGATTCATCTTTATTTGCCGGAATTCACATGGGATTTGTAAACAGAAAAATTTAACCCGCCTGACAATGTACAATTAAAAAATACACTTAGTGAAGCTACAGCCATGCATCGTAAGTGCAATAAATATGTCAGATGCTACACCGATATTGATTCTACACTGTTAAAAATTTTGCAGCATTCTGGCAGGTCATTCGACCGTTTTTTGAAAAAAACGGTTTCATAACCATAATTTAACTATATCCTGACCATAAAATGGCTAATAATACGGTCAGAATAGTGTTAAATTACGGTTGTGTAACCGTTTTCGGAAAAAAACGGTCAAATGGCCTGCCATAATGCTGCAATTTTTTAACAGTGTATGTACCACGAAACACATCAGCTGGTGGAGAATAAAAACAAACGGAAATATAGATTTTGTCAGATCATTAGTCAAAGTACAATTCGCGAAAAAAGTGTTACTTAATAAAATTATTTTCTTTCAGCACACCTAATTCTACTTGAATGAATTACTTTCCGTTTGGTATTGTCTTTAAAATTTATGAAAGAGTCCAAATATGCTATCATGATTATATGTTAGTAATAAAATGTTTAAATGTGGGCCCCTTGGAGGAAAACCTATGCCCCCAGCTCTTGCTGCAATATTTTCTACCCAAAGGAAGTCTGCCTAAAATTGATTGAAGACGTGTTTTGATTATTACGAAGCATTTCCATTGTATAGAAGTCACATTGCATACACATGATGCTCTGTTTTCACGACACAAGTACTGCATTAATTAGAAATTAAGGCGTACTATTACTTATGTTCTGTGCCATGTGGTATGTCATATATATATATTTGTAAACAATGTGTTGTAGAAACAAGGTTTATTTGTCAGCTTTACAGTACTTCTAGTGACGATTTTCGCTTTAAAACATTTATGGTTTTTATGTATTTCTTAATGCAATATTAGTTTTCACAATTAGAATTTTAGATAGTTCCATGTCGCTCTTTTTCGAAAGCGAAATGTGTTTTTTATATCCGTATATTTGTTGAAATTGCAGATAACAGTTAAAAATTGTGCTCATGGGAATTAAATTTATGATTTTACTAATTTTGGGTATTTTTTGGTTGGGTATTTAAGAGAAAAATTACAAAATAAGAACAAAAAATCTTGCGTGAAACATAGATTATGATACACTTTTACACATACAGATAACTATAATGAAACTTCACTGTTAAATAATTTGAAATAATATCTATGAGTAAACAGTTAAGAAAGCGTATAGTACATTTATTCTAGTTTTAAAAATTACCTCCCATAATTAAAAAAAAATATTGATTATTCTGTTTAGATTGGAAAAATGTGGCGAAATTAAACTTGCAAAAATATCATTTTAATCTGATAGATGAATACTTTAATGATTCAAAATAAAGAAAAAAATGGTCAGCAGAAAATATTTTTTTATTTAACTGGCATTTAAGTTAAACTTGCGAGATTAATTTTCCTCACCATTTTACCAATATAACTTTTTATTTTCTTCTAAATTTTTACTTATAATGAATTTGTATAGTACCCACAGGACATTCAAATAAGAAATAATAAAGATGTAGTACTTTTAATACAGAATTTTTGTATAACATTGTCTTAAAGGGGTGTTAAAGAAGGGACGGTAAGGATGGAACGCTATGGAAAATTACTATCTATTTTTAGGTAAATCATGTTAAGACTAAGTGATAGCCACAATGTTCATTGATTTTTAGAAACAGTTGTTAACATTGGATTAAATTACTTTTTTTTTAATTTATCTCGAAAAGTGCAGGAATAAACCTTGGAGATGGAAAGACTACCAATAAAGACACGGTCAAGAAATTGATATTTAAATGCTTATTTAAATTCTGCAGTAAATTTCCTGTCAAAAAATGTTAGGCATTCATTCTCTAGCATACTTCTGCATGAGAAAAATCTTGAAAAAAATTTTCTGGCTGCATCTGAAGTGATTTTCTGTATAAGTTAACAAGAGGACGGTAAGAATGAAAAACCCAGGGACAGAGTTAAAAAAATAATATCAACCGTAAAAATGTGCGCGGGTTAATTTTTTGCTACATATTTAGATAGAAAAATTATCCCAGTTTCGGAAAAAAATTATATCGAATTACTTTTATTGAAATAATTTTATACAGACGGCTCCAAACATAAAAATCAGCATCAGGGACACGGGACGGTATAGGAGTTTTCCTGGTTACCAACATCGTCTAAAACTTATTTATCTCATTAATATTGTTATGCAACCATGCAATGAGATATTCCCCAGTATATGAAATAAAAAAAAACACAAAAAAGTGTATTAAAATAAAAATTATTATTCAGGGACATGAAAGCCAAAAGATGGTGAGAATGCCTCATATACTTCATAGCATACTAAAATGTAGTTCAAGCAAAACATTAACTTTTATCACTTTTCCCTTATAGAAGATATGTTCTCTAATTCTATTATAGCCCTCTAAGCTATCTAATGACTTTTGTACAATCGTCAGTTAAATCTCAAATTTAATTTCGTAACGCATAGTAGAACTTACAACACACTGCCAACATTTATTTATATTCCATAAACTTCTATTGGTATACTAAATATAGTTTATCAGTAAAATGCACACAATTAAAAATTTATCCTAAGCAATTCACTCCCATAGTCAGCTTTGTTTACGAAATCCTTTGTGTAGCCATATTATTTGCGGAATTTATACACAGCACTTACTCGGATAAAATTTAGTTAAACTTAAAACGCAAACCAAAACACACTTCCATGAATTATCGCACATAGGCAGATCTAGAACCAAATTATTTTGATAGTTTCAATAAAATAACGATAAATATAATCACACCATACTTTCAGAAACAACTAATGGAACACCTACATAATGCATCTACATCTCATTAAGTTTGAGATAGTGTATATTATAAAAGACGGTTTTTCTGCGTTGATTTTTATGTAGCAGATATTTATGTGTGTGTGACCGCATTAATAAATAAGAAATTACTTTCACCCTATTTTCGAGGGAAAGTATGTTTTAGTTCACTTCATAAATGCATATAAATTTAATTATATTTGAAACGATGAAACATCTTCTAAATGTACTAGAAAATATTTTTTTTTTCTTTCTTCGTAAGCTTAACGAATTACCTTTGACTGTCCATAAATGAAACGCAGTTCATTTTTAATACCACACTGTAAAAAATTATGTAATATAACTTTATATATTTTATTGAGTATTTTAACAGATATAACTCGTGTGTAACTAATGTGTAATATTACACCAGTTATATCAGTTTACATTACACCATTCAAACAGAATTTAAATTACACCATATAAGTTAAATTACTCTATAAAATTGGAGTCAGCATGTTCCAGCCAAATTTATGGAGTAACGTTACATAAATATTTTACAGTGCAATCGTTCTATGGTAAATCTCGATAACATCTCAGAATGACAGGACAATTCTAAAATATTTACAAGAGTTAGAGCACGAAACAACGGACAGACGGAACAAACCGAAGTCAATAACATTCTTCAATAATGTTGTAAAGTGTGAAGAAGGAAATCATTTTCTATGCTTTCAGAAAATGACGCCACCAGGTTAATTACAAAGCAATTTGGATAAGGTCAGAAGTTTATTAATATGCCTTACTATTCTGTTTCCGTCAATAGCTAATTTAGAATATAGATCAAACCGAAAAATTATACCAGTTTTGTTTTAATAATCCTGTTGTATAATAGTCAAATAAACATATTTTCCTTTGACTTTTAGTAAATGAAACACTGGCCCTATTTGACCGATTTTTTGTAAATATTGGAACTCAAATTAGAGCTATATTATTTAAGTTTAAGTAAAATTTGTAACGTTCCCAGTAGTTACATTTAGAAGTTTGTGACAAAAATCTAGTTTTCAGCTTTAACTCTGAATTCACCGCTTTATGTATTCCTTTTTTTTTTTTCAGAAAATAAAATTTCCCTTCCTTGCGTGTAATGCGTTCAAACAGCATGCTAAGATATATGTTATAACTATTTATAGATGTTATTTGATTACGAAAAACATATCATAATAATTAAAACCAATTTAATTTATTTGTTATAACGAAACAATAAATTTATTTGTTTCCTGAAAAACGTGTTGTAAGAAATGGTCTTTATTAATAAAATTTATATATTTCGCTATCTGATATTATAAATATAGCTTCATTTAAGTATGAAAACAATTGGCAATAGTATATATGAAATTTTTATAATAAAGAAGAAATAATTAGCATTAATACTTCTAAAAGAACAATGTCTTTTTTTATGTTTAAATTAATTTGGGAATTATAATGATTTTTACAAAAGAAATGAAAAATAATCTTATCAGTAACGAAATTTATAAAGATGAAAGAAATTTTAATATTTTCAAATCTAATTAATTTCACATATAATTAAAATTTAACCGCATTATTAATATAAAAACATGTATAAAAATCACTTATAAACATATTAAGTAAAATAATGCTAAAAAGTGTTAAAATATCTTTATTAAGATTGACGATCGTTATATCTCACACTCGTAAATACCCAATATAATTTTATTTTTATTTTATGTTTTGCAACGTTTTGCATTATGCATGTTGTCTCGTGACATTGTTTATCATGTTATTGTTTTGTTAAATTATATGAAAATTAATCCACGCTCACAAATAGATAATTTAATTTTAATTTAATTTTAGGTTTGCAATATTTTTCATTATGCATCATGTCTCGTGACATTGTTTACTATGTTTATTGTTTTTAAAATTTTGTGAAAATATTTTCTATCATAAAAGATTTTGAAAATGTCGCCGTTGGTGCGACGAAACGATCATTAATCTTAATAAAGATATTTTATCACTTTTTAGCATTATTTTACTTAATAACATTATTAATGTTGCTATTTTATGAACTGTACATCTTAAATGCTAATAAAATACTGAAATATGTTTAACAATACTCATTATCTTGATAATAAATGAAATGCATATTTTAATCTATATTTCATACGCTCGATGACACTAAGTCACAAATAAATTTTTCCTAGAACAGAAATATTGTAAAATTGTGGATTAGTTTAGCCCAAAACTGATTATAAAAATTAATAGAATGTTTTTAAAATTCTATTTCAGTTGGTTTTTGAGTATTAAATCAATTATCACTGTAATATTATTAACAAGATCTGAAAAGAAAAAATATGACATATAATACACATTTGATTTGGTAATTTTATATTGGAGATTATAAGATTATTCACATTTAAATGCTTAGTTTTGATTAATTGTATACACTAGAAGAATTAATTTTAAAGAGCTTAGGGAAACGGAATTTGTCAAGTTCGAAAACTCCATAAAGCCATATCACGGAGGATAAAAAATAGCATAAAGCAAAAGCTGTTAATTAAGTAATTATGTGTATCTAAATAATTAAATTGCAAAAATATAAATTATTTCTTCTAGGTGTATGAATAGCGTCATCTTAATAGTGGTCATAAATTATTATCAGCCCCAAACATTTCTAATTCTGACAAAAGAAAAAAAAAATCACCTAAAAATACTTTTAAACAGGATTAAATACAAGATTGAATTTTATAATTCAATGTTTTAAAAAGAAACTTTAAATTCTATTCGTTCTGTCCAATTTGTAAGAATGATTAATTTCTAAAGAAGTGGAGAGAATAGGAAAAAAATAAATGAAAAATCACGATTACTTGGTATGATCTCGTTTTGACTTTTCTTAGAATTATTTAGTAAAATAAGGATTTGAAACTGGAACAGACTTGAAAACAGAATTAAAAAAAACCGCTGAAACTAAAACAAAATCTGTAAGAATATATTTTATTTCAAACAATGAGAACCGATACCTATAACGAAAGTTACTGAAGCTGGAAGAATCTCAGAGTTGCACAATATTATCGTACCATACGGGCTGCGATAATGAGGTAAATAATATCGAATATTACAATACAGTTACCCATTTTGTTATTTTTTCCCTTATAGCTCCGAATACATTTTTATACAGGGTGATTCATAAATATCGAAAATATAGGCTTTCTCCTTGATTAATGCCCCTAGGCACATACTTCCAATTGCAAAATTTCATTAAAAAAAGGTGGAAAATTTGATAAAATATGTTACAACTCCATGGAGGTTTATTTGAGAAAATACGAAAATTAAATTTTTATACGGCACCAGTAGGATAAAATTTCAAATTAGGAATTTTTTTCTTATCCATGAATTCCTGAATTAAACACAAAAAGTTCCAACTTCATATCTGCAAAATTCATGGAGCGCAACCTAGCCTGTTTAAATAATTCGTCAGGTTTTAAGAGATTAGACACAAATTGAAATGCGTTTTATTCAAGAAACAATGTTACTTTAAAAGTTCCAGAATACATATAAAAAATATATTTATTGAGTTAGAATTAGATTTTTTTTTTTTTTTTTAATGATTAACCATATAATTTTCAAATAAAATCACATCCTAAAATTTCTAAGAAAGTTTAAATTTTTTTAAATTATTATTATTTTTTTAATTGGGGTGATTTAAAATCGTTATAACTCGAAATATTATCGACGAATTTCAAAATTTTAGTTAATTAAAGAGGAAAATATAATTTTAATTTTGTTTTACGATTTTTTTTAAATATTAATATTAAAATTATTAAAAACACAAATAAAAAACTTATTTTTTAAAAAATCGTATTTTCAAAAATAAATGTATTTTCAAATTTGTCGAAACAAAATTAATATAAAATAATTAAAAACGTCATGTTCCTAGTTTGCACCCTTTTTTTATACAATTCATAACTTAAAAATGTAAATTAATAATTTTAACTAAATTAATTTTAATTTTAATTTTAATTACGATTTAAAATTAATAAATTTAAATTAATTATTTTTACCAATTTAAATTAATAATTTAAAACGCATTTAAAGTTTTAAACAAAGATTGGCTCCTAATGAAATGTTTAAATGCTTTTAAAAAAATGCAGGTGAGTATGCAACTCTTTCCTGTAGCTTAAACTTCCGATTCAATTTAACTTTTGCCCTTTCGACCTTCTTTCTGTACTATTTAAAACAAGTTTTTTTCTAACATGCCGATTAAGAGTGTTTTCATAATTTTAATCCTCACAACTTCAAGTTTTATATCATCCTGCGAACATTTAAAAAAAGTCTGTATTCTGGTGCCGGACCAGTCTCGACCGTGCCTAATGTATTTTTCACACCGAACCGGGACTGGCATCATTGCTTCCTAGGTCTGCACTTGACGAAATTTTCAGTCCCGGTCTCGACTAAACCCGTATTAAAATCATTCTATCTGACTCAACTAATCCTTGCAAAAATCAGTAAAGTTTGGCTCAACCGAAAACATTAACAAAAAATGCGTATATTTTACAATCGCCATTACAATTAAAATATGTTACCATTTACAATTAAACTTTAAAAATCGTTTTTAAAAAAATAGTAGATTTAAACGCTTAAAAAAAAAAAAAAAAAAAAAAAAAAAAAAAAAAAAAAAAAAAAAACGCAGTAAAACATGTGAAAAAGAACCTGCCTATTACGGAATCCTGAAAACTGAATAATTTTTTGATCCATGCAAAATGAGTATAATAATACTCGAGAAAAGAACAGAATACATTTGCACCTCCTAAGATGGGAAATCGTCTATAATGAATTTTTTTCTTGTCTGTGTGATTCCGTCTTAGGAGGTTTTACTGTATATCATTTTTGAAAGTCTCCAATACATGGATTATGATTAACGATATTAAATGGTAAGTGAAACATTTACATACAAATAGAGATTCATTAAAAAAATAAATATCACAGTCTTTGACGCTTCTTTAAAAATGAAGATTATAAACATATAAAAAGAAAATCTATAAGCTATTATAAAGCTATAAAGCTATTTTTGGTCAGAAGTATTTCATACGAAAGAATTTTAAACCATATCGACTTAAAAAATGTATGTTTTCTAAAAATTCAATCAGGCCGGACCAGACTCGGTCTAAGATTTAAACATTTTTCCAGACCGGGACGAACTGTTTTTCCCTATGGATCGACTCGAGACCGGGTCTGGATAATTCGACCCGTGCAGACCTCTAATAAAGGTCTCCAGCATAATTTGAAAGAAGGTTTAACTTAAAATGTATACGCTGCTATTTTATGTCCAAAAGATAGGCATTGTCTTGTATCGACTTTTAATAACGTGCAATTTGTTGATGATCCCTATTTTGCATTCAAAATGAGTTAATAACTCGTCTCTCAGAGGCATAGGAAAATGGTGTAAGTCGCGAATTTTGAATTTTACTAAATCTGCGAGTTTTGCAGATACCAAGATGATTCTTTTTGTTGTTGTTTAATTCAGGATGGGATAAGAGTAAATTTCCTAATTATAAATTTTACACAACAGGGGCCGTATAAAAATTAGTTTTTGTATTTTCTCAAATAGACCCCCCATGGAAATACAACTTATGTCATTAAATTCTACACCTTTTTTTATGAAACTTCGCAATTGGAGGAATGTGCTTAGGGGCATTAATTAAGGAGATAGCCTATTGTTTCGATATTTAAGAATCCCCCTGTATATTGCCCTTTTCCTTCATAAGGGAATTAAATAACAACATCAAAAAAAAACCTAAACACTTTCATACTTGTTATGTATGTCCTGCCTGAACCCTACTTAATATTATTTACTTCTTTTCTTATTTTCTACTGTAAAATCTTCAATTTGTTTCATATTATCAATATGGAGAATCTGATAGTATTTCTTGTTCCCGAGCTCAAAGACCTACGACAGTTAGCAAAAACTAAAACGAACATCATCAGTCTTTTTCAATGACTGTTCTTCATTTGGAAACTGAAAAAGTTCGAGCTAGAAATTAACAATATGTCAACCTTGATTAATCGGTCAGCATATGCCACAGTAATACTCCTGTTTAGAATTCTAAAAACTCGCAGACATTTTTTGGTAACGGTGCCAGACATAAAAAAATTATAAAAAAGTCAATGAACTGTGAGCAGGAATTGACTTATTAGTTGAGAGCGAGTGTCTAGGAAACAAACGGCCATTACCCCCTTCCTTCTCCAATTTTTAGAAACAACAGAGTTTGGAGAGAAATTGAAATCATTCAGAGTGCTTTTTCTCAACGTGAGAACTTGAAACGAAACTGCTAAGAGGAAGACGGGGGAAAACTGCCTTTCTTCCCGAATTCGGGAAAATCAAATTAGACAAAAGAATTGAATCGAATATCCACACAGTGATAGTATAAGGAGAAAGTGCACATCCAACGCTTATTGTGTTAGTCTTAGAGTTAGAAAAGACCGATTAGCACATCAGTGCCAATAGTGAACTATACCCCACTCATTGGCTTTAAAGTACCAGAAACTGTAGATTTAAAGCCGTAATTATCCGATCATGTTAACCTGCATATCGACTTTATAACTGCCTGCAAACCCGTTGTTAATGACCTACGAATTAATGTATTTTAATACTGTAATCTCTATTCTAATAAATTTTGCAATCTGTGAACATGTGTTGAATGTATGACGGAAAATCTGTGAAAGGTATTTTTCCATGCTTCCAAAACACCTTCGATCCCCCAAAGTACCTAAGATTTGGCAGTATGAAGAAAATTCTCACATAAAATTACATAATTTTTCTTAAATAAAAAATAGATGTTTGTTTCAATTTTTTATTTTTTTTTAGGAATAACATGCGTTTAGTATTACAATTTTTATTAAACCTATATCAATAATTAATATTCCATTATATGTTTCTCCGTAATTTCACAAATATTATGCGTTTTTTAACAGAGCAATATATTCACTGTATGTCACCGGTTAATGCAATATTAAAAAAAAAAATACCCATAGGAAAATAACAGCTGCTTCTCAAATTACATGTAACGTATGCGAGTGTTTAATAAAACTTATTTTGAAAGAAAAATATTTTGTTTCTGTGACAGGAAAATTCGTTTAACACACGATGAAAAATCTGAGAAAAAAATAAGAACTTTAACTTAAATACTATAAACATAGAGAATAAAAAGAGAATAAAATCGCTTCGTATACGCTTAAGAATGAAATCTACCTATCATGTATAATATATTTTGGTGTAAAAAAATATATTGTATTAAAGCCATCATTGATTGTCTTATGACGAAGTTAAACTTTAAACTAAATATCAAACTGACAAATTTTTTATATCAAATACAGTTTAGATTTTAGTGTAATTTTATGCCTAGAAACATCTATGATTGGCAGTGATATATGAATATTCTAAACTTTTACATTTTTTTTTTTGCAATGTACAGAGAAAAATATGACTTACTATTCGTATGTATTACACAATACATTATTCCACAAGATAATAATAGACAAACGCATAAATTCCAGCTTATGAATATCACCGCTGTTGTAGTTCCGGTTAAATAATTACTATCAGGCACACAGCCAAATCACGACATAATTAGCTTTCACCGTGCGAAATGCAGTTACACGATTCAGTATATTTAATTAGCTTGCGAAAAGACTGGACACTTATTTTAATAAATGGTATTAATGCTGCGTCTAAAATTCTGTTCCAATTTCCAGCAGAATTTATGTATGTTATACGCTGTTTCAATACAATCGTTAATTTAAAATTGAATTAATCAACACACAATTGTGTGCATTTATATATTAAATCTGTTTGGGTATTCCACCATGTTTAACACCCCATTTTTTAAATAAAGGAAAAAATAAGCATTATATTGCTTGTTTCAAATGAACTATTAAATTAAAAGGCAGATTCGTTTGTTAAATAACGTATTTTGAAGCAATTTCACGTTAAATTATACTAATTTAAGTAGAAATCATTCAGTAGTTGTAGCTTAGAAAAAAAATCTTCATGGCAAATATAAAAGTGTATTTTTTTTAAATATCACACTGTTTGTTTATATTTATATTTTTACTTTTTAGTGTTTTAAATACTTCGTGGTTGCAGTTTCATAGCCAGTTGAATAATTTTGGAGAGTGTCATGCGGCAAATCAAATAAATTAAACACTTTTTTTTTAATTACTCGTAAAGGTTTTTAACCATAATGATTATTTAGCGAATTTTCATCTGAGGCCAGCTATCTCAAAAATGCCTTAAAATTCTGATATATGAAATTAAGATGATGAATTATAAATTAATTTTAAAAATAAAAAGAAGACATTTATTACTACAATAATCGAAAAGTTCATTGTTCACATATATATTGCGTATTATATGAGAAACACTATTTACACTATAAAACTAACTGTCTGTGTGACCTATAGATAGAAATCTCGTTTTGTAGTCATATTCTTAACAGAAAACATTTTAAACAATATGAAGGAATTCAGAACGGCACAGCCATCGTTAGTGGAAGTCAGAGTAGTTGGTAGCCAAAAACTTTTGCGATGACTTTTTCTATTAAAATAATACATCTGTATTCTTAAAAGTAATCATCATTAAAAAAAAAAAAAAAAAAAAAAAAAAAAAAAAAAAAAAAAAAAAAAAAAACAATAATACTCGCATGCGCGTGGACAGAAAGACGGATATCAGTATAATAAAAATACGGACAAGGTATAATACCGGTGTCAGAAATATAAAGCCTATAAGGAAATAAAGTGTAAAATTTTATTTTTAAGTACATTTTCATGTTACAGAAAAGAAAATGTGTGTTGTTGCTTTGAAAAATTTAATTAAAATAATATTTGACTTTTATCACAACCCTCATCTCTATCGTAACTCAACAGTTCATATTCAAACTTAAATATATATATATATATATATTTACAACTTTGGTCATATCAATGCCGAAAAAATACTTTGATTTGTCTGATCCAATAGTTTATCTTTCTTCAGTATAGTAGTATAAATTAGCTTCATTTCATTTATGAAAAATGCTACACCTATAATACTAGTTTATAAATATACAATATACTGAAAAAATAGATGACTTATTATTTCAGTATTAGGTTTAGCAATTAAATCACATAAAATGCATTTCAAAAACAAAATTAATTCTTATAAGTCCCCTCTACATGCGAGATGCTTTGCGGTAACGCCTATCTCAAATTACCACTGTTGATCTGCTGAAATGATTTCAATTGCTTCATAAAAATGTTTATAACTTGAGTTTTAAAACTCGCCCTATCCAAATTTTAAACAAATATCCAGTTCAGTTTTATCAATCAATTCTATTGGTTCACCAATTCTATTGGTGAACCTGCATAAAAAAAAACACTACAATCTACAATAGAATTAATTGTATCGTATATTTTCAGCATTGTAAAATATTGGTTTAGAATGGAAACCAAAGGACGCACCCAGTTTTTTTTTTTTTTCGCGATTTTCCAGAAATTGATTTTCTGATAAGACGAGTTTTGAAACTCTCGCCCTCATTTTTTTTAAAGTTTTCATGTAGAAATATATCAGTAGTAATCATAATTTATGTTTATTATACTACAATTGTAATCTTTTTTTTTTTGTTGTTGTTGTTGTTGAAATTTGGTTGAAAAAATCTCAGGTACAAATTTTGTTAATTTCAGTTTCCATTCCAAAATGTCTATGATCGGTACAAATGCAAATGAGCACTCGGATATATGTAAATAATTTCATGGTCATATGTAATCTTAAATGCACAAAGTGAAACTGTTCCATTCTGATTCCAATTTAAGATTCTAGCAACGCCTGTTCAGTGATTTGTGAAATTTTCAAATATTTGAAGTTAGTTTCGTGTTTCATAGTAGTTAATAACATGTAATTTAAGCACATCTAATAGTGTTTATTATCATTAGAATGTCATGGAAATTCTTTTTTGCAAAAAGTCATCTAAACATTGCAATAAATTTAGTAATCAACGGATCTTCAACAAAAGAGGTATGTTAATACATGGAAATTATTCCAAAGAGAAATATTCGCCTTGGATACAATATTTCAAATGAAAATCAAATTTCAATGTAATTGCTTAAATTGCTTAATATTCCACCTTGTGCTGCGTTCGTAGCCTTGCCAACATATAATAGTGAGAAATTTTCCGAGCTATGTATCGTTCCAAGTGGTTTAGTCGGTAGAACGTCAGTGCGCTATATTGATGGCCCGGGTCCGAGTCCCGGCTTGGAATCTTTTTCACTATGTTTGCCTTTGCACCTTTTAAGTAATTACTTTGAAATTTGATTTTCAGTTGAAAAAGATGTATGTTAAATACAGTGAAACCTCCCTGTTCGACCACCTCCATTAACAGCCCACTTCCCTGAACGATAATTTTTTCATGGAACAAAATTTATTCTCATCGGCTCAGTACTAATTTTACCTCCATTCAGAGACCATCCCAGTTGAACTCCCTCCATGAACGACTGATTTCTTTGAATAAAATGAAACAAATTCCGTTTTTTCATGGGCACTTGAAGAAGGTCTTATTAGAAAAATAATTTCGCAGAGCGCATTATACATCAAACTTCCAAACTAAGTTTAGATTTTTTTTTATTATTCCGTTAACTTTTAAGTGTTTAAACCCCCATCTGTGCCCTTTTAGACATGAATTTAACTCTGATGAAAAATTAAGAATGACGATCAAAAAACTATTCTGTCAGGAAACTCCCAAAGATTAACTCCAATAAATTAATGAAATCGTCATTATTTGTTCAAGTCCAAAAAAAATCGCATTTATTTGCAGAACTTCGAAAGGACTTGTAAATAAAAATTATAAAAGGTAAATCCGTAAAATCAAAGCAAACGTCAGTGTATTCATTTTTTAAACTCTCCTGTAATTAACGTATGTAATTAACTTTTGCTTTGATACTTAAATTTGTAATTTTTTTCATAATGTGAAAAATACATTATAGTAACATTATTTCTTACCTTTATTTCAACAATTAAAAATCTAGATTTAAACATGACCCCCATTAAGAGACCACCTCTCGCAGCGACCAATTGTTATTGGAAAAGAGCGTGGTCTCTTTAGCGAGGTTTTACTGTAATCTGAATTCATATTACTTTAAAATTTATAGTCAAGGCCTACAGAAAGTCAAAATAATCTTTGGACAACCTCATTCAGGATTAACCACTTTCTTTTAAGTAGAGTGGTTAATCGTTTCAATACGTATTAAAACTAACGTTGCCAGGTCAATTGATGCAAAAAATCGCGACAGGAAGTATTGGATCTGTATCCGGATATAGTAATAAAGTAACTCATATGAAAACAGATTCTGTCTATAACCGAATCTGTCTTAAAAAAAACAAAAAAAACATGATCTCGAACAAAAAAGTAGGATACAAATGTAAGAGCTAAGACGGTAACGTGTATAAAACGAAAATGCATCCTGTTGCTTTAAATACAGTTTTAGTAGGCTATATATACTCCATTAAATAAACGCAGTAATTTTAGGGAATGAAATCTATGAAAAGGAACGGCTGCTGAAAGCGTTAAAATTCCGTATTGAGAAGATTTTTTTATTGAGCTGTTATAATTGTATGGTATTCTTTCCGTAGGAAAAATGAAAATTTACCTTAAGACTAGTCAATTTCCGTTTAAACAGCATTTACTAACCTAAATAAACTAAGTACAGTAAACACGGTAAAAACAACTAGCTATGCTGAGGACAAATCTCCCGTTTTAGACGTTTTTGTGAGACGATATATCCTTTCGGCGACACCGTGAAAAATTTCTCTTATAGACATGTTGAGTTTTAACAGACATACTGCGTAAAGGTCCACTTAATGCAGACTACCGAATAACATAGATCGAAAGAAATTTAAAACAACTTCCACGTAATGAAATATCTGAACTTTTGGCGCCCGCGTGTTCCGCGTTCTGCGGAACGGATATTAAAAGCTACACTGTCAAAAGCAAAATCTGAAATTTTACAGATGTAAAGTTACAGAAATTTATGTACTAACTAAAGTTTTATTAATACACTGCACCAAAAAAAAAGATGTATATATACAACACTAGTTTTTTGTAAAGGCACAGATAGCTATAACTTTACAAAAGAATCTACTAAAATTACAGAAATCTTACTAAAATTTTTATCTGTAAACCGAGTTGCAGTTACATAACAAGTTCTAGGCATCCAAGTTTCCTAAAAAATTCTTATTAACTTTACATAGTTTTTGATTTACGGTGCAAACGTTTATCTGCTACATGAATTTGTGTTGTTGCCGTTAGATAAAATGTTCAAGGAATCCCAGTTTCCTAGAAAAATTTTAGTAACTTAGAGTTTTTTTTTTCTTTTTTTTTTTTTTACAGTGTATGCAGATCGTTTATAGTTATAGCCGCCTAATTCATGTCATTTACTCTTAGTATTTTTTAAATAATTTGTTGTTATTATTAGATTTTGCATCATGACTAAATTACAAGTTTACAGGCTCGAAGAGTTTGTCACAATTTGTTTAAAATACAATTGTGGAAACATTTAAATTCAATCCGCGCTTTTCGAGGACAATTGATTTTACACATAACTTTAAAATGTACCAGTTATCCAATGGCGGTATTCTTTTTAAAGCAGTCTAAATTAGCGTGTTTTTAGAGTCTGTGGTATTTCCATGGGGGATCACGAGCGTAACTCCTAGGAGGCAGAGTCCCCTAGTATTTTAAATATATTTCATGGTGTTATTGAAATCCAATATTTATCTTACAGCATTATCACAGACTAAAAATATTTACTTTTTAAATTCAAATACCTTTATATATATTTTTGATATTTAATAAAGTGCATCTCTCTGGTTTCATGAATCGAGATTAATAATACGCAATACACTCTTGATTTACTATGAGTACTTAATTAGTGATACCTCTTAATTTTAAAAAATATTTTGTTATTTTATATGAAAATCATAGGCTTTTTAACCGACTTCGAAAAAAAAGGAGGAGGTTGTGAATTCGACGCGTATGTATTTTTTTATGTATGTTCTCCAAAACTACGCTATCGATTTATGTGTTTTTGTTTTAATTGAAAGAGGACACTCTCGAATTGGTACCACTTCCGTTTTATCAAATATCTTTCAGTACTATTTTAATAATTCTATAAAAATTAATAAAATCAATAATTTCTCGCAAATTATATTTCATCGAAGTAATCGTTTTCCCAATCATAAGCGTAAAACTATGCATCGATATACTTTAGCGTCAAGTTTTTGCCAAGATTAGTGCCATTCGATGAAATATCGCCAAATTTGGTGAACCAAAATAAGTAGCCATAAATGAAGCTAACTTGGTTGTAGCGGGTTAATTTGGTGACATTAATATTAAAATTCAGTAATGGGTCTTCTCCAATCGGTATATTCGTATTTGTTAATCGACAATCATATTTACAACTAGATGATAGCCCTTCAGAATAAGCAGATTGCATTTTTAAAAGTATTTTAATTTCTTATAAATAAAAAAAACATGTAAGAATTTAATTTCTAATATTTTTTTTTAGCTATTAGTAAAAAAGAACACATGTTATAAGATTGAAAAGTCAAATCTAAACTGTAAACATTCACTTGTAATGCACTTGAAATAATTTATTTGAAGACGGTTTTATTTTTGGTAAAAAAGTTTATATTATTTCATATTTATTCAATACGTAATTTTACATATATTATTAATTTTGACTTTTTATTAATTTTTTTATAGTTTGAAAAAAGATAATCAGTTTTTCAAATAGACAAGAGCAAATTTCTTCTAACTCGACAATTACTTTTAAAAATCTTAAATTTACATTTTTATTCGAGTTTCTTTCTATTGAATCTTTAAGGGGGTCCGGGACACATTTTCAATTTTTTTTTATTTATTGAGTTAAAATTTTGAAATTTTTTGTGATGGTTAACCATATTATTTGTAAACAAAATCGCATGATAAAACTTCTCATATTTTTTTTTATTTAAATTTTAAATTTTGTTAAAAAAGTAGGGTAGTTTAAAATAGTTATAACTCGAAATATTATTTATAGAATTTCAATTTTTTTTTTCATTTAAATAAACAGAAATGCATAAATTTTAACTTACAGCCAGCATTTAAAAAATATTAATTTTTAAAAAAAATAAAAATATTTAACGAAAAAATTACAAAAAAGTGGTGCAAAAAATCATATTTTCAAAAGTAATTTTTTTTCAAATATGCTGGCTTAAAAGTAAAGTAAAATAATTGAAAAAGATATGTTCCGAGTTTTAACCCTGTTTCTTTAACGGTTCTCGAGTTATAAGAATTTAAATATGAGAAATGGTGGGAAAAACCTATCATGAAGAAAAACGCAGTTTCACAAGAACTCGTTTCCTTGACAACCATAGCTTGAAAGGCAGATTTTGAAAATAAAAAAAAAAAACGAAAAAAATTAATATTTCCTGTTCTAATTAAGATAGAAACATGATTTGAACATCATATTAAGTAGAAAACGGCAGAGAAATTTCTAGTCCAATTAAAAAAAATTGCAAATTTGAAGATTTTTGTGCCCCGGACCCCCTTAAGAGCTATTTATTTTTATCATTTTTCGGTGAAATAAATTTATTACATGATAAACGGTTATACACCCCTCTAGGAACATGATAAATTATCAACTGATTAGTCTAGTATTTTAAATATATTTGTTAAATGTTTGAAATTTCAAATCGTTTCAATATTTTTTGTAATACTTTTAGATCTGGTGTGAGATATTCTTAATTTTCGATTTGAAATAATTTTGAAGTATTGTACATTACCTTGTTCATTTTATTTACAAAAAATAAAGTGTATAGAGTTAAATTTCGTTAAAACCCACTGGTGACCCAACGATTCTTATTCTTTGAAGTTTGTAACTGTACACTCAAATTACTTTAGTAATTTCAGGAAATTTTCATACATCTATATTATCGAGCTCAACAGCAGACGATTAAATTTCGAGTTTATAACAATTATTTAAACTTTTAAACATCGCATATTTTCAATTTTTACACCGTCGAATTAAGAAAAAATGAGTTCTTAATAATACAACATGTTTCAAAACTGCATTGTGTTTTTCGTAAAACTGTATTTGAATTTACTCACTTTTTAAGGTTTTTAAAATAATTTGCATGCATTACTTTTTATTTTAAATCTATCTCTATTACGTGCAGACGATTATAAACGATAATTCCGCTTGGACCTATGTTAATCTAAACAGATCAGTATTTGATTCCAGTTGATATTTCATAAAGAAGTCAAAACTTCATCAATAAAATAAATCTTAAAAATAAAATATAAATTTAATTGACATGTAACAGAACTACTCACTAGATAACTGAAATGATCGGAACTAAAAATGACTGCTGTAAGTTACGAAATCTTTGGCGAATTCTTCGGCTATGAACTCATACGAAAGTATCGCATTTAATAAATTTCAAAATATTATTTCAATGCAAAATTGATTCTTTTCAAATGAAAATACTTTTTCTTGTTTTTAAAGTACAATATGAAAAATATATTAATATAAAAAATGGTTTTACCGTTTATTCTATAATGGCTCTATGTCCTAGTTCCTTTAATGTGTATGATATTAAAATAAATTTTATTGAACATTAACATGTATTTGTTTTATAATTGGGGTATTTATTAAAATTTTTACAACACAATTCGTGAGAGAAAAACAATTTCTAGGAGAAACAGCATTATACAGAAATCATCCCTTCAAAATTAATTTAAAATTCAGTGTAGATGGATAATTATACGAATACTAAAATATATTACGGTACATACAAATTAAGTATATATATATATATATATCAAGTATGTGCTAACAATGCTTGTGAGAGAATTTTGTTTTCTCTTTGGTTTCTACTATTTAATTAATTTTATTATATTTAATTCTTTATCTATTTAATCGACACTATAAGAAACTGGTATTACATTCGAAGTTATGGTTTAACAAGTTTTCAATACATAATTTGTTGTAGAGGAGACTAGGGAGGGTTGACCATACGGGAGGCTTGAGAAACATTTCAATTTTTACATTTAAAATAATTTCAGTGTTTTTCCAATAAGTGATAATCAGAGCTACTGAAATGTTTAAACAATAGTCTTCGTTTCATGCAGATAACAGGTGAGGAAAAATCAATTGTGAACAGTTTTCTATGTTAGAAAGTGTATTTTTTGAAACATTCTCTAAGATTGTCTCAGATAAAATATATCATAGAAATGTAAGTAATTTGTTTTTAAGTAAGGCATACATGCTAATCTTTCATTCCAGGCATAAATATTGTACAGTAAATTAGGCTAAAGATAACAGTGTGCCATACATTAAAAATTGGTATGTGGGGAAGCTTGACCGAACCAATATGGGGAGGTTTGACCAGATGGTCAATGCTCCCTTAATTTAGTGTTTTTGGAAATCTTTTTTATTATACACTGTACGTAATGAAGAGTTATATTTCTAAAATAATGAAAATTTGTTCTGTAAAGCCACAGTAAAATAGGGTAGGTAGTGGAGTTAGGGTAATGTAGTGGAAATGGAATAGTATAAAACTGATTAAATGAGGATGTGAAAAATTGCCATAAAAGCACGAAAACATTTTATGAAATATAAATTGGAAAGTTAACAGAAACTTTTATTTCATTTAAATAGTACTCATAGTTGGTAAATAGAAAGAATGGAAAAAAGTAGAAAGGATGAAAGCAGCACCCTTTGAAAATGTATGGCATGCCTCCGCAAAAGAACATAAAATTGATCATAACACTTTACGAAAGTATGTAAACAAACTTTAAAAAGATTAACACAATGAGATGAATGAATCGAAACTATATGTCAATTAGTGTTGCCAGGTCGAGTGTTGCAAATAGTGGGTATTTAAAATGAATTTTTTCTCCTGTGCTTTGAATTCCATCTAAACAGTTTTGTACGCATCACATTTTCCCAAATGATTTTTAATAATAATTAAACCATGTGGTATAAAGTTATTCTGCCTTTTTAAAAACTGATTTTATTTTCCTTAACAAATACTTCAATATAAAATAAAGTAGGTCAAGCCTCCCGTATGTGGAGACCTTGACCCAGTATTTTTACATTATTAAAATCAATCATTTTTCAAGATTTTTATATATGACAGTTATCGCAATTTTATTTTGATAACTGATTGTATACCGAATAAATCGATACATGAATTTTATTCTAGGCTCAATATAAAAAAAAAAAAAAAAAAAAAAAAAAAAAAACATTTTTGTAAAAAATGGGTCAACACTCCCTAGTCTGCCCTATATATTTTATGCTCAATTAAAAAAAGATATTGCCTAATATGCATTTTTCATATTTAATATCTTTATAAATGAAATTTCAAAATCTGTATCTAAAATTGTCGGTAACAACATACATTTTGCGAAGTCTTTTATTATGATAGAAATTTTTTTAGAAAAATATATTTATGCGTTAACCCTTTCCGGCGCAGTGAGTCCAGTCTGAACACACCTAATTTTAATTCCAACCTTGTAAATGGCACCAAGAATATTTAACAAAATTTTGATTTTACAGTGAAAGCTTAATTTAAGGAATTTTTATTTTCTAAAAGAAATCGTTTGCAATTTCCGGTGTCAGTCAATATTTTCTCATTTTGCTAATAGAATTTGTCTGCGCCGGAAAGGGTTAAATAGTGATATATTTTAAAAGTTTTAAATTAGTTTTCAGTAAGGTAAAACCAATTTCTCACCATTTAATTTGTATGTAACAATATAAGAAATATATCCTATAATTTCCCTTTAATTTGCAAATATCATTCATTAAAAATTTTTAAACCATTTAAAATGTCTCGCACAAATAACTTTTTATCTACTGCTTTATGATCTACTGCAATTTTTTTCATGTAATTTTTTTTCTGTTTCTACGATGAAAATTAAAGTATAAACTAATCACCCGTGAGAAATTTAATTATTTAAAGGTAATTAATTAAAGCGGTACTTTAACGTATCGTCCGTACACTATGACTAAAATATCCTAACAAAAAACCCACAAGTTATTTCAAGTTATTTCAAATGGCACCACGAAATATTTTCGATTTAATAAGTATGTGAAATATAGGCTTTTTCATGTTTACAAATAAATCTTTTGGCAAATTCCGGTGCCAGTCATTTATTTACACACTTTAGAATTGAAAATGCTTTGCTCCTGAAAGTGTTAAAAAAGCTATTTTTTTAGGTTTCGATCTTGTTAGCAGTTCTTTAGTTATGCGACGTCTATATCCCAGGGACAACATGCTCTCTCGCATCTCCACATATGCAATTTATGAATATACATATGCCATTTCTAGCATAGCAAAGACGAGCCGGTGCCACAACTTTTTCACTTTCCTATAAAAATGTAACAATGAAGCAGAAAAGAAATACCAGGGAAATGATCACTGCACTACATTTTAGTGATTACATTTTACAGCAGATGAAAACGATGGATAACTACACAGACGAAAAGTAAACCAGAATTTTTTCTCCAACACCCAGTGTACTGACAGTACTTATAAGTATCACCAAGTAATTAAACTGTTAAATCAAATACATGCACCGTTCGCCTAAAATAGCTAGTTAAACTGTATTCTAAGATCATATTGAACACATAAAAAAATCCAACACATTTCTTATATTATTTACTGTGTTTGCAGCAATAAAAAGACGAGCGTGATAATCTGTACAAAATGTCGGCACAAATCCATCGTCTGTGTCAAATATAGCCCGATTCCTCGCTAAAGTAACAAACCTAGAACTAATGCTGCCATGTATCCGGATAAAGAGGAGTTAAAAGATTGCTTTTACAAAGTACCATTAGAATAATATTCACTATGGGATGAAAGTTTAAAGTGAGTGGTACTTATAAGTACCGTCAGTAGATAAAGGGTTAATTGCTCATAAAAATGCTAAAATTGTAAATGTTTTTAAACATAAGTATTTTTTTCCTTTTAGAATTGCATTGTGTAACAAATATGTTCTTTAATAATATGATTCATAGTAAATCAGTCAAGAGTGTACAATAAACATGATGTTGATAGTATTTAGTGATATTTACATAAGCTTTGAATTTGTGAGCTGACCAATTATTTTCAGCGACTGTAGTATTCGACAACGAAAGTCATCTTATATATAGCTGAGTAGAGTCAACCTTCAGTATACAAATTAGTTTTAGACTTAGTAGTTTTGCATTTTTGTAATCTTGAGAAGATTTTGAAGATTAGAATGCTTTTAAGCAAGTGTATCGTAGGCTATAATTATAAGCTCCATTTTAGTCCCTCGCTACTCTTTTTTAAATAAACACTATTTTAATCTTAAAATCATCAGAATATCTCATTTACCTCGTGGCACTGCTGATGTGGTTGCTACAGATTAAGTTAAATGAAGTCCAATGGAAGTTAGTAACTTTAAAGCTCAAAATAAATGTTATCACTTACTAGGGAAAATCTCCAAGTCTCAGTTCTGAAATTTAACGAGATAGTAAGATTCAAAATCTCTTTTCAAGAGGAACAAGAAAATTATAGAAATTATACTCCGGAATACAATAGTTCACGAGATACGAGCCTTTTTCTGATTCGTGAGTAGAAAAATAAAGAAGGTAAAAGAGTATGAGATTCCCTCTAAAGGTATCGAAGGTATAAATTTTGTCTTATAATTAATCATGATAGTGATTTTCACGATAGTTCTTTCATGATAGTGTGGTAATAAGAATGCTATCCTGGTGCTGGACAGATTAAGTGGCCAAACAGATGACACTAAGTTCATTAAAAAGCTATTTTTGCAATACTTAATTCGAAAAACTAGGTATAGATAGCTTTCTTCCAACTGAATCGACAAAATATCTTCAACCACTGCATGCTTATTTCTTCCAATAGTACAAGTACTTGGTAAAGAACATAGGTTAGCATTAAAAAATCTATCGTTATATTTGCTGTGATGTTAACACTTTCACGACAGCTTCTACAATATATAGTGTGGAAATCTGCTATCCAAACAGCGCTAAAAAGGTGTATACATTGTATGTACAATGATGCTGAAATCCAGGGAGCCGATCGCCGCGACATCTGCAATATATTTTCAAATTTCAAAGTAAACATCGTATTACTACAGCGTCTAGACAAAATGGTCGTGGAGTTTTAGAAAATATCCTGCAGATGTTGCTGCGATCGACTCAATGGCCTTCAGCATCGTTTGATATTTAAGGTATCTAATATTTTAGCACTTTTTTAAGTATTACTGGGATAGCCGATTTCCACATTATACATTTCAGAGGCTGTACTTTCACTATAGAAAGGTTACTAAAAATACATCATTTGGCTGACAAACACTTCTTTTCACCTACTTTCAATGCAGTGGGTGGGTATACTTTTCAAAAGGCGAAACACGGATATCGTCTTCCTATGAGTAAAACAATTATGCTCCACTCTTATTAAACACACTTGCTGTCAAAAAATAATGCTCTTTATTTTTTGTGCGTGGTGTTGGAAAACATGTTTTTAAACATTTTTGCATAGAAAACCACTATCATGGTAAATTTTAAGGCAAAATTCCTGCCTTTTTTTTTTGCTTTTGAAGGAATTGCAAACTTTTTCCCCTTTCTTTATTTCTCTTTTACCGAACCAGAAAAAAGTCTCGCAAATTATTGGATTAGGGAGTATCGATCCCATACATTTTTTAATTCTCGTGATAAGAGCTTTCGAACTATACCGCGCTCGTAAAAATCCAGAATTAACACTTTGTTATGTTCCCTAGTTAGTCTAGTGATATTTCCATTCGCAACACCGAAATATGTAAATTCTATAACACATACACATCCGGAAGATAAATTCATATTGATGAGAACGCACATGACGGATTGTGAGAAATTAACGTAAAATAGACGTTAAATTGGTAGGGCGAAAGCAAGACATTATGCTTGTGGAGCTACAAAGCTTATATTTTGGTCACAGGTGTCAACAACCTTATATATTTTTGTTTCTAAGTATCACAAAATGTTTTTTTAAATTTTCACAATATTTCCCCTACTACACACATATCCTATATCCACATTTATTCTTTTTTTGCGCAACTATAGTGTTCTGTATTTTGAAGACATGCGAGCCATTACAAAATAAACTTCCATGCTCTAAAAAGTAGAATTCTTAAAGTTATATGAATTTTTATACCTATTCTTTTACTTTTGCTCCACCAAAATATTAAACGTTTTCTTCAGCATCTTCAATTTTCTCCATTGCTTCCAAAATCATCTTTCTTTCCTTCAAAAAGACAAAATATATCTACGGAAAACATTTTTATTTCAGGGATAATAATATATGCTTCAGAAAAAGCCATTTTGTCAGTGAAGGGTAAACAAAGATAAATCATGCAAACATTAAATAAGCTCTCTCGATGATGAATATTTTTTTTTGCTTAAGCCAATCTATAAAGAGATCAGTCTCTAAGCGAGAAACATAATTGAGTTACTAAATTTCTTTTTTAAATAAATAAAACGTATATGAATTTATCAATCAATAATATTATCAAAGAACAATATTTTATTCATTTAAATATTTCCATATTACATATAATATATTAGTTATGTATATACTGAATGCATATACTAAAAAATACAAAAGCACTCGATAGAGGTGTGTTTTCTGAATATCAAAATTATTAACATAAAATATTTTAAAGTAAATTTTAATCAATATAGAATGAAAGAGAAACGGTGACAAAAAACAATCAAGTAATAGTAAAATCGAAAAATTAACAACAAACGAAAGTTCGGTACTTTTTGTCCTTTATTGTCTTCTTATTTCAAAGATTTCTTTTGAATTTATTGTGGAATCATATTTTAAAGAGCATTTAATTAAAGTAGAATGATTACTTTACGTTTATTTTAACAATTAAAATGCTATTGTTAATTATTAGATTAACATTTTGATTTTTCGGCATTTTCATAAGAATACTTGTAAATCCAAGGATATATTTTTTTCACAGTTGTTTGATGCAAAAATATATTTCCTATTCCTTCCTTCAATATACTTTTTAAAATATAATTTTGTTTAAAAAGTCATTGTCTACAGCTATTTTAACACGATTTCTTGGAGCGGTAAAACACATCCAGCCGGCCCTATGTCCAACAAAAACGTAGATGCAGTAACTGACAAAATCACTGGAATAACTTTCAGTAAGGGAAAATTTTATTTAAAATCTTCATTTTTGTCTGCTGTTTATCAAACATTCTTTTCATAGCTTAGAAAGATAAAATACTTTTAAGTGAACATTCTTTTTATCTTGGATAATAAAGTATTTCCAGGTAAAAAGGTATTTTGTCAGGATAAACAGAGATAAATCACACAAACGTTAAATAAGTTATCTTAATGCTGAATACATTTTTCTGTTTATATCAATTTATGAAAGGATCAATCTCTAAGCCAGAAACAAAATTGAATTACGTATGTTCCTTACTGGAATAAGTTACACGTATCTGCAGTTGCCAATAAATATTCTTACGAAGGAGTTATGTGTTATTCATGTCAGTATTTCTTTAATATTTTTGTCATATTCATCTTCTATAAAGTATATAAGTTATATATGGTTATAAGTGTATATGCTTATAAGTGTAAATTTTAATGATATTTTTGTCAAAGGTGGTCTTTCTCTGAGCAACAGATTTCAATGCATTATTTAAATTATTAAAGTCTAAAATTTCACAGTTTTAAAGCGTCATTTAATTGTTAATAGATTAAAGGTTTATGTTCATATACATAACAACATTTTTGTATGATGTTAGAATAGTAATATAAATTTTAAGAAATTAAGTAAATATTCAGAAAAATAGATTTTTGACATTTATTGAATAGTTAGAGGGTTATTATAACGGAGAGAAAAATTTATCATTTTTTAATACAGGGTATTATATTTTAAAAAATTTACTGAATTCAATAACGCATTTGTAATTCGAAAAATACTCTAAAATACCCATATTAGCCCAGCAAATTTAGGGTTTGATAGCTAAGTAATTCATAATGAGCTGAAAATTTCAGAATTAGCTCTTTATGAGAAGTAAAAAAAAACCCTTAAAAGTCTCAGAAGTTCTCATGTGTGCTTCTATCCAAAATGGCCGATCAAAGATGGCCGCTAAGACCTTTTTGCATCGTCCAATGTTTTTATTTTCCATTTCTAAGTCATATATCAATATTTTTTCACTTCTGAAAAATTCTGTGACCTCTACTTACATCCTGTTTTAATGTATACATAGGGCCTGACTAAAGCAGTTGCACACGGGGCATACGCCTCGAGCCCCCGTGCCAGAAAAGGTCTCAAAAATTAAAAAAAAAACCCAATAAAAGTGTTTAAAAAAACCTTCTCTGTTGAGGTTTTTTAATGGTCTTTTAAAAGAACCTTAAGGTGTAGGGGTCCTGCAAAGAGATGCCTGCCCAGGCCTCAGTCGATTAGTCGGGCCCTGTACCTAGTTTTTATCAAAATAAAAGCTACTGCGACGTTTTATATGAGCTCAGGCAGAGACCAGATGACCATAACGTAATAAACATTTTTAATTGGGACTTCCAGATGCCTAACAATAAATTTACATGTCAATGCTTCACAAAATTCAGATGTAACGTGTAAACAGATTTAATGTTGTAAATATCTTGAGAAGTGCTGCGTAGCATTTGTAAGAACTGAAACTTTTTTGACGAAGATGACTCAATACACCACGTGGGTTGTCTAGGAGATAGACTGAACCCTCGGAATAGGCCCCGTGGGAGAGATGCTGCTTTGACACGACCGAAGGCTGTCAGTTATAGGTTCTGCTGGAAAAGCGATTCGCTCCTAAAAGGATCAATTTTTTTATGTGTTAAGACTGTATGTGTGCTTGCTGATGTGTGTGTCCGTGTGTCGTCAATAAAAAAAAAACTGTAGAAAATGAACTCAAAGTTCTTTTTATTTTAGTTAAGATTATTTCCTTAAGTTAGATTTTTATTGGCGTTACACTACGAATGCGTTGTACATTCATTTATTTGTCGCCCAATTAATAGAATTCCATTGCCCATAGCCTGTTTTGTCTCGTACTTAAGAAACTATTGACAAGTCATCTGTATGTTTGTACTCCTATATGTAACGATTATTTTTAAAATTTTGTTTTAAAAAATTACAGATATTCATTCAATTTTTCTATATAGAAATGTTTGTCAGAGGACTGTGATGGGAAAAAAAAGAAAGAAAGTTAGAATAAATTTAAATTATTTATTACAAGGCACAAAAATTTAAATCCAAAGTAAAAGAACAATAAAACATTATAGTAATGCTTGTAATAAATAAGCTAATAATCTTGTGGTAAATAAACTTAAAACAAAATTATCAGAATGCCACTCATTCAATATCGTAACCGTTATCGTCGTCTTCAAATCCGTTAATAGGACGAACTGAATTTGTGCATGTTTCTCCTAAGCAAGAAGTACAAAACCTAGAACAATGGAGATCTGCCTTCTTGCACTGTCATCTTTCATCACAGTCCCTTGCAGTAGTTATTTGCAATCACAAGAGATAAGCTGCAGAAGATCTTCGGCGCTGCGGGAAGTGTTGAAGGTAATGGGTTTAATCTGCCTTCTTTCATGAACCATCCCCATTCAGTAGGATCCAGGTTGTTTCCCAGCCACTGTTGGACTTGAATATAAACCCGATGTGAATGCTGCGAAGTTGCTGCACTTGTTGGTGGAAGAACAGCCAGGTTAAATTTTGATGAGATATTCTTGGTTACTCCTTTATTGTAACAGATATATCGCAGCTCATCTAGGGAGTCAACTTTCTCTCCTCCAAAAAGGTTTTTCATGAATATCTCCCCAATTTGAATTATCTTTTGGGGTTTAAGTTGGGGACTGTTGAATAAGGAAGCCAAAGAAAACAGCTCATGTTTTTTTTTTTTTTTTTTTTTTTTTTTTTATCAGTTTAATAGCTGAGGATTTCCCCTTCCTAAAAATTGCTGATGTAGTATCACGTCCAGTTGCTGTAGGAAGAGAATGGAATCCTTCATTGGGTCAAGTGATTTTTGAATTTTAAATACGTTATAGCATTTTTGTTCGCGAGGTCGTAGAAAGAAGAGTGGTTTTCCTGGGTTACCTCGTGCGATGAGAATGGTCAGCAGATCTGTGTCAGAACCAACTACTGTGACTAATCTAGAATTGGTCTTACTTGAATTAATTGCTGTTGTACAGATTAGTGCATCAGCAGCATCATCCGCCTGTAGGGCAGTTATTCCTTCGGCCTGGAAGTAGCCCATGATCATTCGAATAAGCCTAGCCTTGATCTCGGAGTTCAGTAAAAAACAGCCTGTTTGGTTGTGGCAATCATGTTTTCGTCAAAATCAATAGTTGCAGACATTTTCGACATCAACCTTCTTTGCCTCTCCACACTTTTAGTTGATAAGGCACAAGTGTACCCATCAAAAACAACTGCTTCACATGGAGAGAAGTGTTTCTGAACAAATCTAACATATTTGAGGTATATATATCTGTAGGTGCCGTACTCATTCCAAACCAATGCATGCAAAAGAAATTCTCCATCTACAATAAACGAGCAAGTTGGTGGATGTTTAACACAAGGCTCAGTTGTTTCAATGATAGCAGCTAAAGGTGATTTAGCATTCTTCCTCATTGAAACTTCATCAAAGAGGGAGGAAGGTTGAGGAGCCAATTCGTATTTGAGGTAATCTCGTAGATTTTCATTTGACTTGAGTACAGCAACAATCCTCGTAAACAACTGTAGAGGATTGAATATCACAGTTGAATACCTTATTATCAATGTGTTATTTGTTGCCGATATTGGTATAACTCTCTTTTTCCGTAGGAAATTCCTTCATTCATTACCTTTTATTCTTATTCTGATCTGCATTTTTTGTTGAAAAAATGCTATACGAAGCTTTGTACGTTAATACGTTTTGCTATACGAAGAAAACACATTTGCTCTTAATTTAACGCGTGAAAAACTGGATCTTAAATAATATGATAAACTTTAAAAAAATCATAATATAGAATAGATGAAATTGTTAACTAAAATAAAGCAGTTAAAATTAACGGTATAAAATAAGATGTTTTATATTTAACATCTTCATTTTATTCTCATCCTTCTAATTTTCTCATTTAACATATATGAAGGCAGAATATTTCTGTGCAAACTTTCTTTCTTCTGGGAAGAAATAAATATTCCTCGGAAAAAGACATTTTGTCAGTGAAAAATAAACAAAGATAAACAATGCAAAGAGAAAAAAGATCTCTCAGTGCTAAATATTTCTTCCTGTTTACACCAATTTATGTTGGGATTATCCTTTAATCCAACAACATAAATGATTTCCCCTTTAGAGAAAGTGTCACGTTTGTGTTTTTATTAATCAATATGCTTTTAGAAGAACCAAATTTTATTCATTTAACTATTTTGTTGTTATTCCTGCCGTATCCATTTTGTTGGGAAATACCACGTTCTTATAATTTATGTTCATAAACTTAGGGGCAGTGTGAAGTAGATGGGGCATTCTCACAATCTTTTGACTTTCATGTCCCTGAATAATAATTTTTATTTTAATACACTTTTTTGTGTTCTTTTTTATTTCATATACTGAAGAATATCCCATTACATGATTGCATAACAATATTAATGAGATAAATAAGTTTTGGATGATGTTGGGGGTCCAAATACCAGGAAAACTCCTATACCGTCCCGTGTCCATGATGCTGATTTTTAAGTTTGGAGCTGTCTGTAGAAAATTATTTCAATAAAAATAATTCAATGTAATATTTTTCCGAAACTGGGACAGTTGTTTTCTATAAATCTGTAGCAAAAAATTAACCTGCACACATTTTTACGGTTGATATTATTTTTTTTAACTCTGTCCCTGGGTTTTTAATCGTTACCGTCCCTCTTGCTAAACTTATACAGAAAATCACTTCAGATGCAGCCACAAATTTTTTTTCAAGTTTTTTCACATGCTAGAGAAAGAATGCCTAAAATTCTTTGACAGGAAATTTACTGCAGAATTTAAATCAGCATTTAAGTATCAATTTCAAGATCTTGGCATTATTGCTAGTCTTACCATCCCCAAGGTTTATTCCTGCACTTTTTGAGGTAAATTAAAAAAAAAAATTAATTTAATCCAATGTTAACAACTATTTCTAAAAATCAATGAACATTGTGGCTATCACATAGTCTTAACATGATTTGCCTAAAAATAGATGGTAATTTTCCGTACCGCTCCATCCTTACCGTCCCTTTTTTCCTATACCGTACCCCCTTTTTTTTTTTTACCTTACCGTCCCTTCTTTAACACCCCTTTAAGACAATGCTATACAAAAATTCTGTATTAAAAGTACTACATCTTTATTATTTCTTGTTTTAGTGTCCTGTGGGTACTACGCAAGTTCATTATAAGTAAAAATTTAGAAGAAAATAAAAAGATATACTTGTAAAATGGTGAGGAAAATTAAACTCGCAAGTATAACTTAAACGCCAGTTAAACATTTTTCATTGCTGACCATTTTTTGTTTATTTTGAATCATTAAGCATCCGTCTATCAGATTAAAATGTTATTTTAGCAAGTTTAATTTCGCCAGATTTTTTTTTTCCCAAAGTCAAAAGATTGTGAGAATGCGCCATATATAGTTAATGTTACAGTCGATTGTAACAAAATAACAATTAATCTTAATATTAAAAAAAAATTAGTATAAATTGTGTGTTTTATCTACGAAGAATACGCATTTTCTCTTACTTTAACGTATTACATACTGGATCTTAAATAATATCAGAAAGTTAAAAAAAATCGTTATACAGAAGTACAGTGAATTACATATTAAAATAAAGCAGTAGCAGTTAGCGCTATAAAATATGATGCGTTTTGTTTAGCATCTTCATTTCATTCTAATTTATTCCATTAACGTATGTAAAGGCAGAATATATCTATACAAACTTCTTTTCTTCCGTATAGAATTATATAATCCTCCGAAGAAACCATTTTGTCAGTGAAGGAAAAAGAAAGATAAATCAAACTTTATTCCAACAACATAACTGATTTTTTTTTGCAGAGAGTTACACGTGTGTGCATTTATTAATCCATATTCTTAGAGTAGAACCATACTTTATTCATTTAACTATTATTGTCATTCTTTTCGTGCCCATTCTGTTGTGGATTATCGAGTTCTTATGTATTAAGTACAAAAATGTATACGTTGTTTGAAGTAGATATAGAAGGTATCGTTTAATGTTACAATATAGTAATTTGTCTTGATATTTTAAAAAGTTTATTAGTATAAATTGTTTGTTTGCTATACAAAGAATACACATTTTTTTTTTCCTTACTTTAACGCATGAAATTCTGGATCTTAAATTTTAGCATAAACTTTTTTAAAAAATCATAAAATAGATGTAAATGGAATTATCTATTAAAATAATGCAATAATAATTAGCGATATAATATATGATGTGATTTGTTTAGCATCGTCATTTCGTTCTAATCCTTCTAACTTTTTTTCCTTTAACGTACAAAAAGGCAGAATATTTCTATGCAAACTTTCTTTCTTAAGGAAGAATTAAATATTCCTCGGAAAAAGCCATTTTGTCAGTGAAGAATAAACAAAGATAAATCATACAAAGAATAAATAAGCTCTCTCGGTCCAAAATATTTCTTTCTGTTTACACCAAATTATGTTATGATTATCCTTTAATCCAACAACATAATTGATTTCCCTTTTGGAGAAAGTAACACGTTTGTGCATTTATAAATCAATATCCTTTCAGAAGAACCCTATTTTATTCATTTAGCTATTTGGTTGTTATTCTTCCCGTATCCATTCTGTTAGAACTTACCACCTTTTTATACTTTAGGAACATAAATGTATGGGTTGTTTGAAGTCGATGTAGTAGGTATAGTTGATTGTAATAATATAACAATAATTCTTAATATTTTAAAAAGTTTCTTAGTATAAATTGTGTGTTTGGTGTACAAAGAATACGCATTTGCTCTTACTTTAACGTAGTACATACTGGATATTAAATATTATCATAAACTTTTTAAAAAAGCGTAATATAGATGTACATGGAATTACTAATTAAAATAAACCAGTAGCAATTAGCGTTATGTAATATGATGTGTTTTGTTTAGCATCTTCATTTCGTTGTAATTTATTCCTTTAACGCATATAAAGGCAGAGTATTTCTGTACAGACTTTCTTTCTTCCGGGAAGAATTATATATTCCTCCGAAAAACCCATTTTGTCAGCTAAGGATAAACAAAGTTAAATTGTGCAAAGTATAGATCATCCTTTAATCCATCAACATAATTGATTTCTCTTTTGCAGAATGTTACACGTATGTGCATTTATTAATCAATATTCTTAGAGTAGAACCATATTTTATTCATTTAAATATTTTATTTTTATTCTTACCGTATCCATTCTGAATTACCGAGTTCTTATGTTTCAAGTACTGAAATGTATGCATTGTTTCAAGTAAATGCAGTAGGTATAGTTGATTGTGATAAGATAACAATTTGTCTTAATATTTTAAAAAGTTTATTAGTATAAATTGTATGTTTGCTATACAAAGAATACGCATTTTAATTACTTTAACGCATGATATACTGGATCTTAAATATTATCATAAACTTTTAAAAAATCACAATATAAATGTAGATGGAATTATTAATTAAAATAGTGCAGTAATAATTAGCATCTTCATTTTTTACATCTGATCTTTCTAAGTTTCTCCTTTAACGTATATAAACGCAGAGGATTTCGATACACACCTTCTTTCTTTGAGGAAGAATTATATATTCCTCGGAAAAAGCTATTTTGTCAGTGAAGGATAAACAATGCTAATTCATGCAATGAATAAATAAGCTATCTCTGTGCTAAATATTTCTTTCGGTTCAGACCAACTTATGTTAGGATGATCCGCTAATACTGCAACATATTTGATTTCCCTTTTGAAGAAAGTAACTCTTATGTGTACTTAATAATCAATATGCTTACAGTAGAACCATATTTTATTCATTTAACTATTTTGTGGTCATTCTCGCAGTATCCGTTCCGATATGAATTAACGAGTTCTTATATTTTAAGTACCGAAATTTATGGGCAGTTTGAAGTAGATATGCTTTAAATATATGCGCAATAACTATTCTTGACCGACTTTTAAAAAAATTACAAGCATTAATAAAATAATGATATTTCAAATCGAAACAAAAGTAATAAATATTAAAAAGGAAAAAAAACATACTTTTTATAAATCATTGGCGTTATATTTTGAAGTTATTAAATCATATTGAGTATGTTATTATTTGAAAAACACGCATTTTCGTATATTTTTGCTCGTGAAATGCTGAAGATTAAATACAATAGACTCCCTCAAATACACATACCTTGGGACAAGAGGTTGTGTGGTTTTTAGAGGTTTGCGTATTTCTAAGCACTGTTTTGTTTACTTTTTTAAAACAGTAATTTGAATGTAAAAATAGAATCTAAGTTATAATAAATGCCGGCAATAATACAAAATATTAAAATAATTAAGTAAAGTAATAAATAAAAATAATAAAAATTAAATAAATTCGAAAATGTTTAAATTATTAAAAGTAAATAATTAATTATCATTAAATATGCATAATAAAGCTGATATATATTTTTCTTGAATTATTCAATGAAACTTGCCTTATAAAGATACCCTATTAATTCGCATCGAAAGAATAAAATAAGGAAGTTTTACTTCAGGTTTAGCCAAACTTAACTAAAAAAGTTTGTTAATACATAAATATATTACTCACAAATATAAGACAGACAAATATAACAAGACTGTCGTTACCAGTGATATATTTACCATTTATGCCATTTTATATACCCTTTATGCTTCTCCATCAAAAAGCATGAGTTCAATCATAGTAACTAGAATTCCATATTAAAATAAAGACGGAATTATATGTAAAAAAATATGTAATTTCGTCTCTACATCCGAATTAAAAATATCACTTTTTAGGACGATATGCGGATTTTAGGCTTTTATAGAGTTTAGGTTTATGATTTGAGTGTGTCTACTTTGTCATTGCGAATTAACAAATATGTATATTACGGTGGAGTGAAAAAAACGAAAAAAAAAATCAAAAGGTAATAGCGCGCAAAAGTTGTCTATGGTACTCAGTAATAAAACTTCGCAGTTTTTTCAAAATCAAATTTTATCTTCCGGTGCCCCCGTGCCCACCAATTTCCGCCAAAAGCGACCAAAACACCTTGTAGAAGCTATAAATAAATATAAATATAAAGCTGGAAGACAAAATGCCACACCACGGAAAATTTGTGTGTGGTACGTATTAATATACCTGCACAGTGTTTTTCGAAATCAAATTTTATCTTCCGGTGCCCACCCCCCCTATTTTTGCGAAATTCGTCAAACATGCCTTGTACAACTTATAAATCGAAATAAACATAAAGTTGGAAAATAAAAATGTCATACCGCGGAAAAGTTGCGTATTGTACGTAGTAATATGCCTACATAGTTCTTTTACTCGAAATCGCAGCATATCTTCCAGGGACCCAGTCATTCGAAAAATTTGCCGTAAATTCCTTTTTATATATTGTACATGCATAATAGAATGCATCACACAAGAAGCAATAGTACAATACAAACATTTTATCTGTGAAAAATTCACAAACAATTAAAGTTCAAGAATGAAAACTAACATTTAAATATTTTAAAAGTTTTTAATAAATTTAAAGCTCTATTTAATCTATTCGTGGTAGACGGATGAAGGGGACCATACACTTATAGCGGTCCAATTCGAAAAATGTTGGACAAGTGTGAATCCCTTCCCATCATTTCTTTACATACTATTCGCGATACTTATAACCTCGCAAGAGTTAAAGATCTCTGTACCGATCAAAAATCCATGAAGAAAGTGATCCTATCTATTAAGAAAGGAAGTTGTTAGGAATATGTAACAAATAGATTTCCTGATATACTTTCACATACCAGATGGGTTATCTTCGCCAATAGAATTTTGAGACTCTATGTGGGAAGCCCAGATCTAACGTTCAATCTGCAGGTATTGACGGAGCTTGTAGTCAAGGTGTACCCACTTGTAAGGTTTGCTATTAGGTGCAAGCCATCTTTGGGAAATTGTTTATTTTTTCGTGTAAATGACCCAGGCAGTTAAAGTTATAATTGACTCAGTAATCCAGTGCAATACCTTTTTTGCCCATCCGGAAAATCTGCTGAGTGGCATGGCATGGTAACTGATAATCGGAAACATTTCCGTGAACTAGGATTTCGTAGAATCTTTAAAGCCCGAAGTGCGAACACAAGTGGAGAAATTAGGTGGTTCCAAGTTCCTGCAATCAATTTTAGCGCAGCAGATTATATTGATATGGTTCAGTGGGATAATGCAGAAGTTACCGAACCACATATTTTTACTAATCTTTTTTGCGATGACTTAATGATGTGCATTGACAAACGTGACCGTGAAGATATCATTTCGTTTGCTGAATTTCCATGCAACACTCAAAGTGTAGAAAGGTGTGTCAAAGTGGTCACTGAAGCTGCCGCGACAGTTTGGGGTGCAAGCAACATGGATGGATTCATAAGATCCATTATGCCATATTTTGAGACTATGTCCTATTTTAAGGTTACAAAACTCCAACAATAACAACAATTAACACCAAGCCGAAGCTTTTTGAATATTTAGATTTTTGTTTTGAAGAGCACGAACTGATTTAATTGAACTTTACATTTTTGGAACACTTTTAACAGATTTAAATACTTGTTTTTAATTCTTGAACTCTAATTGATTGTGTACTTTTCATATATAAAATGTTTTTATTGCGCTCTTGCTTCTTGTGTGACGCATTCTATTATACATGTACAACAGATAAAAGGACTTTATGCCAAATCTTTTCAAAATTTCGAATGGCCGGGTCTCCTTGAAGATATTACGCGATTTCGAAAAAACTGTGTAGGCATATTACTACGTACCATGCGCAAGTTTTCCGCGGTATGATATTTTTATTTTCCAACTTTATGGTTATTTCGATTTATAAGTTGTACAAGGCATTTTTGACGAATTTCGCAAAAACAGGGGTGTGGGGACCCGGGCCTCCGGAAGAAAAAATTTGATTTCGAAAAATCTGTGCAGGCATATTAATAGGAACCACACACAACTTTTCCGTGCTATGACATTTTTGTTTCCAGCTTTATTTTAATTTTATTAACAGCTTCTACAAGGTGTTTTGGACAAGTCTGGCGGAAATTGGTGGGCCCGAGGGGCCGGGAGATAAAATTTGATTTCGAAAAAACTGTGCAGTTTTATTACTGAGGACCATACACAACTTTTGCGCGCTATTACCTTTTGATTTTACGATTTTCGTTTTTTTCAATCGACCCTAATGTATATATTAAAAAAGCGCTCAAATACTAAATTAAAAAAAAACGGAAATAAAATTTAGCAAGAAAAACAGTATGTTTTATTCAAAATCCCCACTTTCTCACCTACATCCAAAATTTCTTCTTGTGTCGTTTTTAAAGGGACAATATTTCTAAGTAAAAATTATTTCATTCGGGATAATGTTATATTTCTCGGGAAAAAGCCAGTTTGTTAGGGAAGGATAAACAAAGATAAATCATGCAAATATTAAATAAGCACTCTCGGCGCAGAATATTTTTTTTTTGTTTAGGTCAATCTATGTAGAGATCAACTTCTAAACCATGTTACATAATTGAGTTATCTAAGATTTCTTTTCGTGTAAAATGTATTTTTATCGCTCAATATAGTAGAACCTTATTTCATTCACTTGAATGTTTAGTGATTTTTTTTTTACTTAATTATCTATCTTGAGTAATTAATTAAGAATCTATAGATCATAACTATAAAATTTGATAAGATGTTTGAGGGATATATCTTTTAAATATAAAGCAATTATCGACATCAAATGTTATGAAGTTACTTTAATTAACATGTTATATAGAATAATATTGTAACACATGGAGTACATGATATTACCCAATTTTAATAATTCGATATAATGCATAGGGGGACACATTCCTTGGAAGAAGTCATTTTGTCAGACTACGATAAAATGGTAGAACTATGACTAATATTTATTGAAATAAAGACTTGCACTATTATTTTCAGTTTTTAAAATGTAATGAATTTTAAAACTTTCAAATGTATGCGTTGTACTCAATATTTGTCTTTTTTGTGTTTTTTTATAATCCAAATTGTGTACCTACATTTACCGACACACTTCTCTAAAATGCATTCGAAGTACACTCTGCTATAATAAGTTGATCCATTTTTTCTTTTACATAATTAAATCCTACGAAATCCTTAATACCTTAAACGAAACTGCGCATATTCATACTAGTTAATACCCATGTTACTTTTATTCTTCTAAATCAACGGGAGAAATACACTAGAAAACTTGATGATATCACAATAAATATTATCAAACACTACAGAGTGTTCCTGATCCTGTACAACTGAACCTTAACCCCTTCGCGACTGGAGCTTTTTACGAAATGTTTATTACTTTGCTACCGGTTTTAAAAAACAGAAGTTTGTGCCTATTCAAATCGGGAAAATGCTCGAATTAAATAAGGCAAATTTTACAGTAAAATTTTACTGGTGAGGATAAACGAGGATCCTTAGGCCTATTTCCGGCACGTATACGTGTCGCTCGTCCCCAAGGGGTTAATAAAACGTCGTTTGAACTCATTCATAGAAGGTGCTGTAATTTGAAACTGAAAAACACAAATTTATAAAGCAATGACTATTTTTATATCATAAATATAAATTTCAATATAAAAAATAGAGATCAGCAAGATTTTTTTTGAAGAAATGCTTAAGTTTTAATCATTTATTTTACTGCATTAGATAATCATATGTCCTAATATCACAGACTGCCAATGTGGCACTATTGTGACATCACAAATGGTCAGAAGTGTCACAAGATCAAATACCATTACTAGAAAAACAGTATTAAAAAATTATAAAAGATTTATTGGAGAAATTACAAATGTATTTTGATGTAATATTTTTCGTATATACCATTATATATGATACCATTTTATAGAGAATGAAAGACATGCATTCTTAGAATATTTTTACCAGAGTTTACTCTAATAGATTCATCAATCTAATTCAAACAATATTTTAGTGATCGGGAAAAATTGCAATTTTATTTGTACATCAACGATATTTAACATAAAATATGAATTACTATGACATCACTGTGATGTTGATATATTCAATTATGTGACGAGGTGCAAATAACACCATAATTAGTCTCTTTGGATTCAACAAGAGTCGTTGACTACAGATTAATTTCTCAGTAACTGCACAGAAGAATCAGGAAACGGAATGTCGTAACAAAAAAAGCATTGTATTTTGAATGTGTGAATCGAGCTCCATTATGAAAATAAATAGCACATAAATAATTAAAATATTGCATTGTGTAAAATAAATAAGATTTGTTTGATGTGATATGTAGAAGCCTAATAGTGAAATAAATTTATAAATATAATTCAATACCAATTTTATTTCAGGAAATTTAAATTATTAATATTAAAACTATAAAATTTTGAAGAAATATCTTAAATATATTTATTCGATTATGGCCTTGCATATAATCATCTATGGCTGACAAATATCTGGAGAAATAATTTAGAATGAAATAATTCATAATATTGGTTGGAACGGGTTTTTTTATATAAAATCACGCAACATGTTACATAAGAAATAGAATATTTTGTGATACATTATCAGCATAAATATTATGATTATATAATAGCATGTTAGTGAATAAAATAAATATGATAGGATTGAATTTCTATTTCTCTTTTCCCATAAGCATGAATATTGCAATTACGCAATAGCATGTTAGAGGAGAACATCAATATAGTAGGAATAAATTTCGAATTCTTTTTACTATATATTTATTAATTTATTGCGACGGTATATAAATTTGTTGGAGTTTTATGGTGATATATATGATGAATATATTGAAAGAGAACTTCCTACACCACAAGTAAAAATTATTCGAAATATGTTTTGATGAAATGAATTTTCAGATATAAATTTATAGATATTTATTAGATACATTGCAGAAAATCGTTATTATAGATTGTTAATGGTTAAATTGTAAATATCGGAATTTTTTCAGTTTTGCTATTTCCACTTTGTGAAACTTTTATATGTTTTAATATACATGTTGATTAAAACTACCACATAATACTTTATTACAGCATTTTGGAACAAACGACTTTTCGATTGGACACCAAGGTGAAAATCTTTTAATCACCTACGAATAAAGGGAGCCTCATTTCTAATCCAAACTGAACTATTGTTTAAAAGTTTAACAAAAAACATACAATTTTAAGTAAAAAATTTTCAATAAATTTAATTCGATTTTGTAAATTACAATAAAATCTTGAAAGGTAACTGAATTATACCATATTTCCGTAATTGGTAGGTGGCTAAGATATATTAGATTTGGAAATATGAAGCTTATGGAATGTATAGTGAAAACATATTTCGATATGTATGGTAACCATTTCTAATATTAACCAGATATTTTTAAGTATCTCATAAGAAAAATAGCAACAATTTTTACACATTTAGTTAAGATACTTGCATAATTGTTAAAGTGTCAAGCACTTTGTATTTTGAGTAATAAAAAAATATTATGGTATGATACATTATTTGGCACACATCATATTATTATATTAGTTTCTTATGAGAAGAGTGTTTACATCAAGTTTCAATATATTAGCCAAATTTTGAATATCATTTTACATGTTTGTAAGCTTAAAGCGGTTGAAGGTGTAGAATCTAGTGCAGAGATTTGAATGGATTGTGTACTTTTAAGTAATGATGTGAAAAAAAATATTTTAGTCTACTTTTTAAATATTTATAAATTTTTAAGAAAATAAAAAATAATCGTCCACATTCTATAAAAGAACACATTTTACATAATTATCTTTGGGATAAAATAATTAAGCAGAATTCATAGACGATATTAAAAGATCGAATAGTAAATAATATAGTTAATTGAGTTAATAATAAGAATAAAGTTATTATTGAAAATTTCGTTTTCATTTTTACAATTATATATCTCTGTGTATTTGTTCATTGACGTGTATATAAGATATATATAATATAAGATATCTATGTTGATGAATTAAATATTTATTTTTTTCTTTACTGATTTCTGACATAGTTAAAATCAATGTATATAAAATATGAGGTTATGCAGAAGCAGTTATATGACGACCAAGTTAAATTGTCTAATAATATGAACGTATGACAGGTAAAATCCTTGCACATTTCATATGAGTTAGGAGTTGACGACATAATGACTGTTTGTCATCTCGTAACGTATGCACAGTACTCACTTGCGTAATAATATTGTGAGAACTGCGAAATTCAATGTCTTTAAGATTTAATTGCAGACTAGATATTCTACGAATGGGCATACAGAACCTTTGGAATAAGATAAAGTACTCTGTATGTAAAATTATGCATATGTTTTTTTTTTTTTTAATATCCTAATAATAATTGATGTATTTGTTTTGGTGTTTGCAAGTTCTTCACAAATTGCTGTTTTTCACAGAAATATTTAACCCTTTATGTACTGAGTTATGAATTCATGAAAATTTTATCTTCTAAAGCATTTTTCGTGAATTTGTGAAAGTACATTAGAATATTTACATAATTATTTAATAAATTTTAAAAAAAATTAGAAGGATTGAAAGATTTAGAATGATTAATTAAATATGAATTTATAGGTATTTTGTGCTATATTTATAACCCCACTCAAATCTTTTTTTAAAACTTTTTTTTGTATTTTGTAGAATTAGGAAATGCACAAATATAATGTCCTTACAATAGAAATAGAGTCGAGCCCCGATTTAACGAATCGCACTTTAAAGAATTTCTCGATTTAGCGAATTTTTTTATGGTCCCGGTGAAAATAGAACAAAAATATTCGATTTAACGAATTTATAATCCCGATTTAACGAATAGTTTTCGATGTCAAAAAAATGAAAAATTGAAGAGATTTTCTAATATTTATTATAAATTTTCAATGTCCCTAATTTTTAATTTTTCTGAATATGTACCTTGTGATGCAGAAATATCTGCATGCGAAAAATGCACGTTACACCGAGGTTATTAAATCAGTAGTAGTGTGGATCGGATGAAGAAGATGAAATAGAGATGAGGCATGTAATGTTCAAAAAAGCAGTTAGCAATTTTAATACTTTGAAACGGTAGTTGATAGCTCATGATGTTGAATGACACTGTTTTCACAACTTCAGAATAAAAAATTGATAAAGAAGTTCGGAATATAAAATCAAAACAAAGCAAAGAAACATCTATAAAAGATGTCTTATAATTTATCGATAAAATTTTAATAAATGAAATTTTTTCTTAATTACAATGCTTTTGATTTATAGTAGTACATAAAAAAAAATAAAATTATACAGCCTGTTTTCTTAAAGCAACAAATGTTTAACATCAAGTGAGCATTGTTCTTCTTATTTATTGCCATTTTTTAACTTGTTCTGTTTTATAAAAATATCCCTTTGATTATCGCAATTTAACGAATAGTCTCAATTTAACGAACAAAGTTGATAGTCCAGAACGATTCGTTAAATCGGGGTTCGACTGTATAGAAATATTTCCGAATTGAAAAATGCCACGCCCAAAGCCAAGAAAGCTGAAAAGATGCAAAGGCTAAAGAAATCCTCCTTTTAAAAAAAATTTTGTTTTGTGAAACGAGTAATGCTTTTGGAACAAGATAAAGTAATGCATCCATAACTCATTCTAAACTGTATTACTATTAATCGATGTATTAAGGGGTCTCAGGACTCTTAAAATTGGTAAAAATGAAAAAAAGAAAGACCATTTTCAACATTTAATACTTTAAAATGTATTTGATTTTAAGACACAATTTTAATTGGAAAAAAATATATAAATATGTTCTTTCATTTCATGTATTTAAAAAATTATAAGATGCAGAATTAGCATTTACAGGGGGCTTCAAACTGTTAGACATTTGATGAGCAAAACATCGGCATAACAGTTTACGCGCACGATTACAAAATAAGTACACTATGACGCAAAAGTTTAGACAATGACGTCATTCAGCTTTAAAATGTAGAATTATGACGTCAGAATTAGAAAAACCTGTAAATATATTCAAAAACTGATTTAAAATGCTATGTACAAAAGACAGTCGTTTTATTTGCTATAATACTAATTTTTTTTCATAAAAATTCAAATGTGCTTGTCGCAAAAGTTTAGACACTATTCTAAATTTCTTTGAATATTCGCTGGCATATGCAAATTTAGAATCGATGATGTCACAAATTTGGAGTACTTAAGTTCTGCAAACGATTGCGCTTCATAGTCGACATGCCGAGAGCTAAAGAAATTCAAGTGAATGAGGTTTCAAGGATTTGGCAGTTGAAAGGTGAAGGGAAGAGCGTTTCTGAAATTTCTGCTATTATTAATAGGTCAAAAAAATCTATTTATCGAGTTTTATCGAGTGGTTCCGAATATAAAGCAAAATGTCGGTCTGGGAGGCCACGTGTGACAAATGTACGAGAGGATCGCCTGATACAAAGACTAGCGAGTACTCAACAAATGAGCGTACGTGGTGTTCAAAGCTCATCGGGACTCTCTGTATCAAAGGATACGATTCGTAGACGAATTTTGGAAAAAGGAACAATCGTTTATAGCAAAATGCAGAAGAAACCAGCTCTGAAACCACATCATAAGTTACAAAGACTTATGTGGGCTCGAAAGCATATGTCATATGGAGAGAAATGGCAGTCAGTCATATTTAGCGATGAAAAAAAGTGGAATCTGGATGGTCCAGATGGTTGTTTATCGTATTGGCATGACTTGCGGAAGGAACCTCGACGTTTTTTTAGTCGCAGACAAGGAGGGGGCTCGGTGATGGTTTGGGCAGCCTTTTGCTATAATGGGCAAGTATCTCTGACCTTCACCAGTGGTCGTCAAACTTTACAGCATTATACACAGACATTAGAAGAAAACCTACTGCCATTTGCTGAGCTTCTAGGGGGTCCTCAGTGGGAATTTCAGCAAGACAATGCTTCAATTCACACTGCAAAACATTCAAAATCTTGGTTTAATTCCCATAATATAAGAGTTCTCGACTGGCCAGCATGTAGCCCAGATCTTAACCCTATAGAAAACCTTTGGAGCATCATGTGTCGCAAAGTTTATAGCAACGCTAGACAATACTCTTCTGAAAAGGAACTTAAGACATCTATTGAGAATGCATGGTACGATATCGATCCACAAACTATGCAAGATTTAGTTTCTTCCATGCAATCTCGTGTATATGACGTAATACATAAGCATGGATGCGCAACCAGGTTTTAAAAATTGTTTATTTCGATTTTATTTAATTTGTGTCTAAACTTTTGAGACAGCAGTTTATTTTTGTTACCATTTAATTTATTGCAATATGCACAATTCCACTTTTCTTTGTTATAAATATTGTTTATATGTACAGCACATTAATTTCAAGCAGTGATTTGAAAATTGAATAAATATTTTTCAAAGTATGTAAGAATTTCTTCATTGTCTAAACTTTTGCGTCATAGTGTATTGCAACTAGAATGAAAATTTTGGTGCCTAATTATACTTCAGATTGTAATAATTACCCTGAACCTAAATAAATTTGTATTTAAAGCATTTTTATATTTTTAATACAAAGTTGCATTTAGCTAATGCAAAATTAAGATAATTTCAACAGTATAATCACCTAACAAAATATTGTTTTGAACAACAAAACTGAAATTTTAGGTTCAGTTTATACAGACTAACATAAAACATACGTTTTGAAAATTTCATGAAAAAATATTCATAAGTTTTTGAGATATCGTGCGCGTTATGCCCAAAAACGTCATTTGGAGAAAAATGGCTTCAAAGTTTCCGAAACGACGCTTCAGCTATTGAACGTGTATAAATGTAAAAGACATAACTTCAGTTCTAATAGGAATTTCAAGGAAACAATGATATAAAAATGTTCAGAAAAAATACGAGTTGAACATCTAAAAAAATTAAAATTTCGAAAATTTTAAAGCTTTAAGAGTCCTCAGACCCATTAAATGAATTTTATAACAAGTTATTTTGATGGTACTTATAAGTACCGTCAGTAGGTAAACAGTTAAAAAGATGCATAATTTATTCTTTACTAAAATACCTCTAAAACAATATAAAATGATTTAAAACATTAAAGCAATTCATATTAAAATGTCTGCTGGTATTCCCGAGCACTTCCATTCGGAACCTGGCGATCATGAAGGTGATGAATGAGAAAAATTGCAAATTACGGAATTCGATTACATGCGATTAAATGGCGCCAACATTACTATTGGAAAAAAAGGGAGTATTAAAAATTAAAAGCATCATACAGCGCGTTTATTACGAAGGGATTACTATCCTTTTAAAGTTTTCTGCATGTGAAAAAGAGTTCGCATTTTAACTAATAAAAATCATATGTTTTAGTGGCGTCATGATTTCTAAGATGCTTAGTTGGGGAATAAAGTTGGTGTTTGTACAACCACAAATTTCTTATTTAATCGGAATTTGTAGATTGAATGGATAGTTGAAGAGCATAATTTTTAGTACTAAAATGAAAATGAATGGGATAAACCTTATTACTATCAGAATAAGGTGAATCTCCAAGCATATTTTATAAATGATAACTGAAATTGGTGGCCTACATGGAAAAAGATGTAAAGTTTTAGAAGATTTTAGTATATGAATGTCTTTTTAAATTTTAGACTTATAACTACTAACATGAGAATGAGATGAGCGAAAAAGACAAACATATGTGCGGTATTTAGGCTATATTCATATCAATGTGATATCAATTCTGTATGCTTATGTATTGTCTATTGGGCATTATTATTAAATCTTATGGACGGACATAGCCTTGATTCATCCCTATAATCAAACATCACTTTAAATTCGGTTACATTTTTTTTGTAATTAACTGTATAACAGCATTAACTTTTTGGAATAATTGCATTCTTTAATTAAACTTTTTCTCTTTAATTTAAATTAGACGTTAGGCGTTGTAATACAATAAGCTGAATGTAACATCACTTGGATATAAGTCATTTTTGTGCAAAAATCGTATGTCATGATACTGTTAATTTTTAAATACACTATTAAAAATGAATGAAGAATTGAAATTACCCAAACAGATTTTTCATTATAGATATTTTTTATCGATGGTATTTTCTTAAGCCTATCTATTGCAAAAAACTCAAAATGAAACGAACTTGTCTTTAACGAGAACTTTATTTAATTTCGAAAACATATGTGAGAATAAATATGTATCAACTCTTGTGACCCCATAAAAAAATATTGTCTCCCCTTCGTCTCATTTAAGAAACTTTTCAAATAGTGCGTCTGTTCGATAGTATATTTATTTCTTTTGCAACGAAAGCCTTCGTAAAAGCAAGAGGTTATGTGATTACGCATGTGATGTACTTTAAATGTGCTGTTAAGTTCTTTTTTTTATTTATTTGATGAATTTATTCTATACATATACATTATTTATCTTGTGTATTGTATCATGTGTTACAAACTCTTTAGTTACATATGCCAATTAACATGTATAAATATTGAATAATTCAAGTGAAAAATAATATTTTCCGAAAAAAATTACTTTTTATAAAAATACAGTATTTTTATGATAAAAATTGAAAAGAAACCGTTTGAACAATAAAAATCTTTATTTTGTCGTTATTGATTGATTTATAACAGTTTTCTAGCAGTAGATTAAACAAACATGTTGGCAATGAAAATGTAGTTACATAAACATCTCAATTAAGTTGAGAGTTCATTGTATGTTTTGTAGATTAAAATGAAGTTGTTTCATCAACATTTCTTTCCTTAAATAATTTTTAAAAATGCAATTTTTATCATAAGTTTTCCTTGGTAAATAATTTAAACACTATTATTATTTTAATATCTAAAAAATTGAGCATACTACTAGATTAAACAGACATATCGACAATGAAAATAATCTATCATAAACTTCGCAATCATGTTGAGAGTTAATTTTATTTTTCATAGATTAACATGAAGTTGGTTTTATTCAACATTCCATTCCTTATGTAATTAAAAAATCGCAATTTCTATCATCATTTTGCCAGAGTAGACAATTTAAACACTAGTATTCTTGTAGTATCTGAAATTTTGTTTTTCAACTTCATCTTTTCGAGGTCAAAGACAAAAAGTGCATTTTTTTTTTCCTCTAAAAAATATAGATTTATTCTTACTTCGAATCATAAAAAAATCCAAAGGTAACTTGCATTTTTTAAATTTACCATTAAAATCCCAAGTCTTTATATTCCCCATTATTTTATTTTCCTATATAATGATACGTAAAACTCAGATTACTTGTTTCACAGTCATTATTTTCACTAAATTTAATTCAGAAAAAAGCATTTCGATCGTCATTCTTTTATATCATATTCCTTCAAGCGGAATATTAAAGAACATTTCCTTTTTCTGTCCTCTATTGTTTTTCTGTTTTCATAAACATTTTGTTATTATTGTTTTTATTTATGCAATTTTTCCTAAATATTTTCTTCTTCTTCTTCTTCTTATTTTTTTTTAATGTGATTTTTCCGAATTTCACGCACGTGTACAATTGTGAAGATATATAATGAAAACATGTTTTATTGCTCTTTATATATCTACTCAAATATCGGTATAAAAATTTTTTTTGATAATACTTTCCATTTGGAAGAAATGATCTGTAAGTACAAACAGAATTTTCGAAAAATTATACCTTTTGCTAGATACAGAGTGATTCAAAAAAAGTTTACAAAATAACATGTTAAATCAGTTTTACAAAACGGATGAAAAATCACACAGCAACATAGGGTCGCAAACCACTTATTTACTCACAAGTACAGGGGGTTTCATCCTAATTTAATTTGGGTTGGCGGTAATAACTTTCAGAAAACTGAAATATATTATATATATATATATATATATAAAAAAAAAAAAAAAAAAAAAAAAAAAAAAAAACATTTAACACAGATTCTCACCTTTGTTGTAAATGTGATAACACCAAACAAAAGTGGTAGAAGTTTCAATTGTACACGACAGCTGTATGCACTTCACGCCCCGTATTTTGGACTTATCAATCCATACGGTATCATCGATCGCTTGAGCACATGTTTTTCTAGACCTTCTTGTGATGTTATCACACTTCACACGATTTTTTTTTAAATTATTACCGTCAACCCGTGTTCAGTTAGGATGAAACGCAAGGTATCTGATAAAGTAAGTGGATTTCGACCCTATGCTCCTATGTCATTTTTTATCCTTGCTGTATGCTTGACTTTGCCATGTCATTTAATAGTCCAGGCAATAGGGAATTTTACCTAGCAAAATTAATGGTAGTTGTGGAAATCAGCTTACTTTATGTTTTTGGGGTCGCTGAATCCGAATTTATAACTTCCCACCAAAATTTCCCCCGGCAACCCCCCCCCCCCCAAAATTTTGGTAAAAAGCCCCGCGAAAAAGTTTTTTATTTAAAAAAAAAAAAAAAAAAAAATATTGTTTTAGGGGAAAAGTATTTAGAAATTCCGAAAGTAGACGAAATTTGCAACAAATTAGGTATATGACATTATGACTTAGGATGAAGGGGAAGGGGGGGATCTACCTCGGAACATGCGCGCGGTGCTGCGTATACTAAGTTGCGCAATTCCACTTAAACACTCACACGTTTACAGTCGCCCTGCCATCTCCCCTCCGAACTTTCTTTATAAGGTTTACTTTAAGTTATTTGGGTCGCTGAATCCGAATTTTTAACATACCCCCCAAATCCCCCCCCCCGAAAACCTCCCAAATAGTTGTTATTAACTTAAATATCTTATTGTTTTAAGGGAAAAGCATTACAAAATTTTGAAATTAGACAAAATTTGCAACAAATAGGATACATGACATTATGACGTAGGATAAACGAGGAGAAAGGGGGCTGCCTCGGAACATTCCCCGCGCGCTTTTCTCAAAAACCAATTTAAAAAAAATCAATTTTTGGTGGGTTGCCGGGTGAAATTTTAGTGGGAAGTTACAAATTCGGATTCAGCGACCCAAAAATCATAAAGTGAGTCGAAATACAGAACTAGTATTAATTTTTCCAGGTAAAATCCCCAATTGCCTGGACTTCATAACTTAGTGCACCGCAGTGCATGTTCAGAGGCAGCCCTCCCCCTCCCCGTTCATCCTACGTCATAATGTCATATATCCAATTTGTTGCAAATTTTGTCTAGTTTCTGAATTTCGTAATGCTTTTCCCCTAAAACAATAAGAAATTTAAGTTAAAAACAACTGTTTGAGGGGGTGTCGGGGGGGGGGGGGGGGGGGGGTTAAAAATTCGGATTCAGCGACCCAAAAAACTTAAAGTAAACCATATAGAGAAAGTTCGGAGGGGAGATGGGAGGGCGAAGGTAAACATGTGAGTGGTTAAGTGGAATTGCGCAACTTAGTTCACGCAGCACCGCGCGCATGTTTCGAGGCAGATCCCCCCTCCCCCTTCGTCCCAAGGCATAATGTCATATATCTAGTTTGTTGCAAATTTTGTCTTCTTTCTGAATTTCTAGATACTTTTCCCCTAAAACAATATTTTTTTATTTTTTATAAAAATGATTTTTTTATTAAAAACCTTTTTTTTCGGGGGGGGGGGGGGCATTTTACCAAAATTTGGGGGGTTGCCGGGCGAAATTTTTGTGGGAAGTTAAAAATTCGGATTCAGTGACCCAAAAAACATATAGTAAGCTTTTTCCCAGAACTACCATGAATTTTGCTAGGTAGAGGCCCTATACGGTCTCTATTGCCTGGACTATAAGTAAACTTTTCTTTTGTAGTGATTAAAAATATTCACATTTTCATAAACTTAATTTTTTTTTTTTGAATAAGCAGTTTTATTTTTTCAACCTATATATTATTATAAACTCTCAGAAAAATTCATTTATACAACAAATTATTCGTCATTTTTAAACAAATAATTTCCGCACTCCTAGAAAACATTCTTTTTTCAATTTAATTCTTCCCGAAAGTCTGAAAAACAGAAAAAAAATTCGGTTTATTGCATGCACGCATGCTCATTGGCCATATTAATACCAAAGTTCGAATTTATTCTTTTAATGAAATACCAAAAATTCAAAAAACTAAAATTTCTAATTTATTTAAAAAGAAACAAAGAAAAAAAAATGCTTTCGAAGTTAATAAATTAGCAATTTTCTCATTCACTTAAACTTACTCGTAATTATTTTTTTTTTGTATTTAAAAAATATTCGAATTTAAATGAAAAATCTAAACGAACACATTAGAAAATTACATATACTAGTCCAATCTAAGTAAAAAAAAATTGAATTGATTTTATTCGAAAAAGCAAACATTTATTTTTGCATTTATTTAAAAATATAGAATTCATATTTTACATCTAACAAACAAATTATGTCTTATTAAAAATATGTCTAATATGTAATAATTGATATCCCGAGGCTAAGGAAAATGAAAGGCTACCGCGGTGATTTAAGCGTATGTTTTTTACAGACCACTGTAGTCACGTGATGCTCGTATGCACCAATGAAGGTGTACGAAAAGAGCATGACATCACTCTAGCGGTCTATAAGGAAAAATATGTGAAATGCACCGCGGTAGCCTGTCTTTCTTAACCTCGTGATATCCTCTATTTTCCTAAAAGTTTTAAAACACCAACCATTATTTCATAACGACGAAATGTCCCTGCTATTAAGTTTAAATTTCCGAGTTTTCTAAAAAATATATTTAACAATCCTTACCAATCCCCCATTTGAAGAAACCCATATCTTCATTTTTAATTCGTTCTCGACCAAGCGCTCGCTGGCCTAGTGGTTAAGATGCTCGATTCGAAACGATATGTACCAGGTTCAAAGCCAAGCCCGTCCACGAAAAAACTAGTTTTTTTTTTCTCAGATTAAGGAAATTCTCTGTCCTTGAACGTAAAAAATAAATCGGAGATTTCTTCAATTGGCGGATATTTTCTTTTCTGAAAAAAAAAAAAAAAAAAAAAAAAAAAAAAAAAAAACGGACATCTTTCTATTCTCGGGTATATTCACTGTTTCCAGGAATATTTCCATGAATCGAAGAAAGTATTTCCGAGAGTGGGAAAATGAATACTAAAGGAATAATATAATAAAATAAAAACTATGTTTTGCAATTTATATTTGATTCGAAAAATAATTTAAATATTTTAGATATATTCGAGATAAAGTTTCCAAAGAAATATGATTATAAAACATTATAAATCAATTTTAATGCTTTAAATCAATTTCTGAAAGTTTCCAATGTGCGAATCTAAAACATTAATTAATCTCTTTGTAGTTTGCGAATTATACTAACAAAAAAATAACCCACCCTTATTTCAATCTGTATTGCAACGATTACAAGTAAATTAATCATTCTCATGTTAAAATTTTAAAATTTCATAATTTATACTTTACTTAACTGAATGATCTTACATTTATTATCTTGAGGTAAAATTTTTCTTAAAGGATAAATATGCTGTTAAAATTATATTTTTGAGCTGAAAAGTATAGATTTCGATACAGTTTCAATATGAAGAAGACCTCCAAAACTTTTTTTTTTTTTAAGTGAATTTAAAGAAGACGATTTTCAGTCTATTGGTTGCTTCCTTTTATTTTTCTTATGCAGTTTGGTGATCAATCAATAGAGTGATGTCTTTTTTAATTTTTTGTCTGACTGTACAAATACATCAGTGTACCTATTGGCGATAATTGATGTACATAAGGCCAGTCTCGGAAACATTTAATATAAACTCTGTAATAAACAAGAAACCTACATTAAATTTTTGAAATCAATATGAATAGGCGTAATCACATACTAAAAAAATAAACCTCGGATATGAAAATAAAAATATTTTGATTTCAATTGCTTGTTTTGACAGAGCAATACAACTGTATAATAGTCTTATAAGAATAGCTGTCCCCTCACCGTAACTTCAAATTGAAATTATTCATACTGGTGATCCATATTTCAGTAGTAATGATTATTGTTATGTGCTTAAGTGACACGGAGCTTTGTAATAATGCATGCTCATGATTTTGGAGAATAATCGATAGGAATCTGGAACATGATATCAATCGTCTTGACTTGTTACTCATATTCTCAACTGCATTCACATTTAATGACATTGCGAGCAATGGAAAACTTAGTTGTTTGCCATTAGAGGTAGCCATAAACTAAACCATAGCTATGAAATGGCGTTCTGTCGCTCGTAATATTACATTTATATCCACGTAGAGAAATCGCTCTAAAATGTTCTATAATAGTTTTCTTCGCTATACATTCAGTTTGTATTGAGAAATAATATATATAAGTATAAAAACTTATAAAAACTATTCGAGAAGTGAACTTCAAACGCTTCTCGCGCAGTACATCAGAATCGGGGTCTTGGTTCTCAAACAAGACATAACATAATTCAAACTTAAAATTTCAGTTTTACAAGGAACAAATTTTCTACCATAAGTTATTTTCCTTTTTAATGTGCTTAGTTGAATCACACAATGAAAAAAGTCACATGCGAGTATTAAATATAACTTTGAAAAAATATATTCATCATAACTGCTATTACAAATTCTTTGAATTTTTAGTGCAGGTGAAGCCGTTTCATTTAGAACACAGTATATAGTTGTTGCTGTTGTTTTTATTTTATATGAAACTGCTTTCTAGCTTGTTTTCAGTTTTCGATTTACCGAAGTCCTCTTAATTTCTTTTTTTTTTATCTTTTTTCACAGTTTTTACATTGTCTTTTACTGCTTGCTCTCTTGAGAGATGTTTTTGTTTGTATATGGTTTTTTTTTAGAAATTTTCATACAAGTGTATCCGTCTGTAAGTACGTCTTAATCTTATGATTTTATTTATTGTACAGAAAACAAAAAAAGCGTTCAATTCTGGATATAGAAAGTATTACTCAATATAAGAATTGGTAAAACATTTGCCATTCTATTTCATTTATTATGTTACTCATCAACAATTTTTTGTTATAAATGACGTTCTCTGCGTTCTATTGAATGTTACCTGTTGCAGGTTTTTCATTGTTATGTATTTAGGTGCGTAATACATTTTCATATTTTTTTTCCGAAAATAAGACACGAGTGTTGCGCCTTTAGTTTGTTGAGAAGTATTTTCCGTAAATTTTTGTTTGTAAAGTTTTTGTAGGTATATAATTTTGTTCGTGCCCCATCACTGTACTGTTGTTTCTAAGCAGCATTACGCTTAACTTTTAAGAAGCAAAATAATGTCCAAATGTATTATGATATCTTAAAACAAATGATTAGTATAACAGTACTCTACATTTTCAATTCTTTCCAGAGACAAATACTGTCCGTTTCTAAAAATGTATATGGATGTTCCGCCCAAGGAAAGTATCATAATTGCACAAAATCCAGAATTTTGTAAAATACATAGTAATTTTCATAGGCGTGTACACTATATGGCCAAAGGTGACCGGTCACTTTCGATTTTAGACGCTCTGCTAAATATCTAGAAACATACATGAGGAATTAACCTGAAACTGCAGGTGTGTAAACAGTATAGTATAGGTTAGATATTTCCGCGAAGATTTTTTCCCGAAACTCCATAGAAGGCCGTCAACAAATTGAAATATAACGAATATCTTTTGGATAACCCTGTAAAAACTAATGTAGCAAAAGAGTTCAAACTCGAGATTATTAATAAGTGGTTTATTGTAATATACTGTGTTCATTTTTATGAGGATAGCATGTATACTCGTAGAGAAAATTAAGGTTTTTATAAAAACAGTCAACAATTTCGCCAAATTTTATGCTTATAATTTGCAGAGTTCTTAGTATTAAAAAATAGTTCTTTTCAGAGATTATGACAAACAATATTGTACATAATACCCTGCAATCAGAATTAAAAAATAATAAAAATTGGATGTAAAATTAGCAGCTTTACTAAAAAATGTTTCATTGCGCATGTGCGAATGCAATCAAAATATAATATGCATAATGTATAAGCATAATGTATAGAGCAACTTTTGTGAAAGTCTCAAAATCATAGCTTGAAAATTATGAACATTATCGTCGATAGAATAATCTCGAAATCCGTTATTTCCAAAAAGAAGCAAAAATATGAGGTGTTGTATAAAATATCTGTTGATTAGTTCCAACATAGCGTACACGATATTGCACGTACTACTATATTTGGATACAACCCCTCATCTTTTTGCTTCCTTTTGGAAACAACGGATTTCGAGCTTATTCTATCGACGATAATTTTCAGAATTTTCAAGCTATGATTTTGGGCCTTTCACAAAAGTTGCTCTATATACTTTTCTAATACATTATGTACATTTTATTTTGATTGCGTTCGGGCATGCACAGTGAAACAGTTTTTAGTAAAGCTGCTCATTTTTTATCCATTTTTCATTACTTTTTAATTTTTATTACAGAGTATTGTGTGTAATGCTGTTTGTCATACTTTCTGAAAAGATTTTTTTTTTTTTGTATATATTAAGAACAAAAAACGTGGCGAAATTTGGGACTGTTTTTATAAAAACCTTAATTTCTCTACGAGTATACGTGCTATCGTCTTAAAAATGAACACAGAATAATACAATAAACCACTTATGAATAATCTCGAGTTTGAACGCTTTCACTACATTAGTTTTTACAGGGATATCCAAAAGATATTCGTTATTTTTCAATTTGTTCACTGTCCCCTATAAGATTCCGGAAAAACATTTTCGCGGAAATATATGACCTATACTATAATGTTTACACACATTCAGTTTCAGTTTAATTCTTCATGTATTTTTCTAGATATTTAACAAAACGTCAAAAATTGTAAGTGACCGGTCACCTTTGGCCATATAGCGTAATCACTAAACGAACCATTTCTCATAAAGCAATAAGTTGTTCAATAATCATTACACATACTTTTAGGTTATAAATGTTGGTAATCTTATTACCCAGATATCCCACAATTATCTCAGAATGGTAAATTTGTCATTTGAGTTTTTTCGTAATAAAATCAAATAGCACTAGAAATATTTTTATGTTTTCTAAATATATTATAGCTAAAAACAAATGTTTCGCTTGAATTCGTCGTAGAAAATTGTTGTGTATTTATTGCTTGATATATATGCATCTACTACCAAATGAATGGCCATCTGTGTATTATTTTCTGTAATAATTTCATAATTTAAATTTCGTCCCTATATAATTTTACGCTCTATATTTGTAAAAATTACAAAAATGTTTTTCAAATTAAGAGAAAAAAAAGTTAAAAACTATGTGTTCGTCTTCCAATGCTGATCTTTAGGGAGTGGACGATATAAGAAGTCGGATCAAATATTATTTAAATGAATTACTGCATTGTAATAGACCAGTACTTAAAAAAATACTTAAAATTTATTTTGCTCTATTATATTTCTATGTTTGAAAATTCATAGATATGTAATTCACATTTTATCGCTATTTTTTCATCAAGTAAACAAAAAAAAATGTTAAATTATACCTAATCCTCTTCTTTCGCACAACTTCATTTTCTCCAAATTCAATTTCATCTTCACTATGATTCTTAAACATCCGAAATTAAACTTTCACATAAAGAACACAAAAATTGGACACCACGGTTCATCTCGAGACAATAATTAAATTATTTCCAAAAAGTTAACTTTCTACTTCTATCGCATCGAATATTCCAGACAAAAACAATTACGGCTAACCCTTGCAACCAAAAGCCCAATAACTCTCTTCTCTCTTTTTTATTTTTTCCTTCTCGATTTTCTTATTCATCCATGTAAATTTTCTTCAACTGTAGTTAACAACTAAAGCATTAACCACATTTTTGTTAAGAAAACATATTTTTATACTGCGGACAAATTGAACTCGGGTATAAAATTATTGCTTTTTTGTTACTACAGTGGCAAATTTTGGAATGTAAGGTCTTAGACGAATACTTTTAAGTTATATTAGTATGTGATAGGTAAGATGAACAGGTTAAAATACTAGAAATTATAAAAAATAGTTTTTGATATATAGATGTCGAAACATGAGTATGGGTCTAAAAAAAAAAAGGATACGCATTTCATGTTCAAAGATTCCGAATTCCCCATTACAAGAGTATTTGATTACAGGGACATACTGAGATTAAACTGTGATATGACAAAATATCATGAAAAAAATAACCCAAACTGGAGCTCGTAAATTTGTAATCATCAAGTTTGCTCAAAATAATTTGCCTAGAAGAAAGTTTTTCCGTTCAGAAAATAATTTAGAATATAGATATTTTGCAGCTGTTGATCTTGCACTCGAGTTCTTTGATAAGTAAAACGATCACCAAGATCAAAACGATGATTTTCCAATTTTCTGCCGAAAATAAAAACGAAAACGGTCATTTTTTTAAGTAATTAAATTGTATGCATTAAAGTAATTAATACATACAAAAATATACATAATTATTAATTAATTATACATATTTATTAAATATGCATAATTATTAATTAATTATGCGTATTTATTAATTATACATAATTATTAAGTAATCAATACGTGTTGCCGAAATTGTCTCTCTCTGCCTTAGACCCAAAACTTTTTATTTTCACATAAAATATAAGGTAATTAATTCATCAACGATGCAGAAAGATTTTCTAGTTATACGAATTTCATTTAATTAAAAAATATTGTGGTTTTATGTATACACACCTCAATTTATCTTTTATAATGATTTCTGCAAATGATCATTTATTATACTAGAACATTCTCAAAGAGTATTCGAAACACTTCTGCAGTTTCAAACTGAAAATTTTCTATTACTGTTATATCTGCAGCTTATAATGAGCATGTGAAAAAGTTTAGTTACATATGCTTTGCTTGCTTTATAATTTACATGCACGTCTTGAGTCTGTCATGACTGATAATTATAAATAACGAAGTTCATAGCAATAAATAGTCTCATTTGATCCGATAAAGCTCAAATCGATGAATAATGTTGAAACTTTCCGAAGGATGAAACGAGATTTTTGGAATACAGTTAGTTTCGGTCCGCCCGAATTTGCTGCCGCATTTTTGCCGAAAAAGGGAACTCAGATTTTGGGCCAAAAACGAAAACGAAATCAAATTTTCGGTCAATCTCTAATTTTAATGTATTTGGTAATGATCCAAGACAGATTTATTAAGAAGAGATAAAAATAATGCTATAGCAATGATATATATTGTGCATTTGCAAGAAATAATCCTAAAAGCCTCGAATACGGTTAATGGATTTTTGTTGCATATTACTAAAGAATTTGCAATCTCATACTTCTTCTTAAAACAATTACTGATTCATAATTAGACAGAAAAATTTGCCTGTTAGAAAAATACATGAATACAGTGATTAGTGTAATTCTGTTTTAACTACGGGAACAATATTATTTATAAAAAAAAAAATGTTGATAAACTTTATCTAAGTTGAAATTTGCCGTAAATCTCGTTAATATAAAATAAAATTCATATTTGACTTAAAATACTGTATTTAATACGCATCTTTTAACATTCGAATTTTAATACTATACTACATATTTTTTTTATTAATCTAATCCTTTAAAATTATTTAAAAATAACTTATATGCTCTATTAAACACTGTCAATACCGAAAAAGAAAACTATAATTCTAAAAATGAGCATGTGAAAAAGTTTAGTTACATATGCTTTGCTTGCTTTATAATTTACATGAACGTCTTGAGTCTGTCATGACTGATAATTATAAATAACGAAGTTCATAGCAATAAATAGTCTCATTTGATCCGATAAAGCTCAAATCGATGAACAATGTTGAAACTTTCCGAAGGATGAAACGAGATTTTTGGAATACAGTTAGTTTCGGCCCGCCCGAATTTGCTGCCGCATTTTTGCCGAAAAGGGGAACTCAGATTTTGGGCCAAAAACGAAAACGAAATCAAATTTTCGGTCAATCTCTAATTTTAATGTATTTGGTAATGATCCAAGACAGATTTATTAAGAAGAGATAAAAATAATGCTATAGCAATGATATATATTGTGCATTTGCAAGAAATAATCCTAAAAGCCTCGAATACGGTTAATGGATTTTTGTTGCATATTACTAAAGAATTTGCAATCTCATACTTCTTCTTAAAACAATTACTGATTCATAATTAGACAGAAAAATTTGCCTGTTAGAAAAATACATGAATACAGTGATTAGTGTAATTCTGTTTTAACTACGGGAACAATATTATTTATATAAAAAAAAAATGTTGATAAACTTTATCTAAGTTGAAATTTGCCGTAAATCTCGTTAATATAAAATAAAATTCATATTTGACTTAAAATACTGTATTTAATACGCATCTTTTAACATTCGAATTTTAATACTATACTACATATTTTTTTTATTAATCTAATCCTTTAAAATTATTTAAAAATAACTTATATGCTCTATTAAACACTGTCAATACCGAAAAAGAAAACTATAATTCTAAAAACTATTGTTTTGTAATTTTAAAGTTATTTTAACAATAAAAGAAAGATAAAAACCTGGATATTGTTGTTCCAGTCTTCTTACGAATAAACTTTCACTGTAATTCATAAAGTCGAAATAAATATAAAATAAGGAAAAATACCCTTACACAGTCTAAAATTTTGAAGTGATCAGATGAACTTACATTGATACAAAAGATGAATTTAACATGATTAATTCAATAATTAAACTGACATGTATTTAAAACTGTTTGTACAAGCGTCAAATAATATTTTTTAAAGTTTTGATTTATGTTTATTTGGTTCGTACTTTTCAAATGAAATAAGCATAAAAATGTCTGCAATGCATTAGAAATGATTTGTAATTATTTCAGCCTAAAAATTATAAATAAAAAAAACATAAATAACGTTTTTATAATTGTATCATTTGACATCGGTAGAAATAGTGTAAATAAGCACTTAGGGCAGACTTTAGATAGGAATGGGATATAGTTTATTTCGATAGTTATATATATATATTTTTACATTCCTGTAAATCGTATTAAACGACTATAATAATATATATTTTTTTAGTAACGAAAACTAAAACACTAAAAAGTATTTAATAAATATAAAAGTCTAAGTCATGAGACTGTCATCAACAGTTCCGGGTTGATCACTTTGCTTTTTGTATGCCAGATGGCCAATTTAGTGATTTAATGTTAGTCAGGCGCAGGTGATAAATTGCCAAATATTGTTCCATTGCCATCATGTCAGCAGTATTATAATAGTCCATTTCATTCGACTGTCATAAACAATTTTTCGCGTGGTAAATTAAAACAATGCTATGATGTTAAAATTAAATGTCATGGTTCACGGTATTATTTATTACTTTTCCTTTTTCTTTTTTTTTAAGCAATAATTAAGAGTCATAAATTTTAAATATTTTAGTTATGCATTTTAAATAAAATGAGTGAAAGTAATGGTACAATGTTTGGCGATTTATCATTTGCGCCCGATTAACATAAAAATGCCGAGTTCGTGATTTCTGTATCAGAATCTTTGGATTTGGCGAATGATTGAGCAAGTAAATTGAATTATGTATAAAAGTAACATGATACAATGCTGAGCATGCATTTAAGGAAGACCAAACTAGTCGCCAAGGGCGGCTAGTTTAATATATATGCTTATAGGTTTTTGTTTTAGAAACGCCATGTGCGTCAGCTGGAAAAAGGAATAAAAATAGGTGAATATAAACATATAAACATATAGGGATGTTAATCTTCCATGTATTGCCAAATTTACTCTTATAACTTCATTGAAATATTCTTCTTCCTATCTTCCAACCTCTTCCGTGTCCAGAGTTTCAATATTTTTTCAAAAAGTTATTTTATAACATAGTCGGAACGCGTGAAGCATCATAATATTTTTTTATCGGAAGAGTATATTTCTATTGAAATGACTAATGGGCAATAAACAAACAAGCAAGACTTCCGATAAAAAAAATAACAAGATAAAAATCATTCGTGAAGCACAGTTTATGAAACACTTTTCAACGCATTTAGAGAACTGTTACAAAATTGATCTTTTAATAAAGTTGCAACGGGTACGGCAAGGCTGTTACTTAAAAAATCATTCATAAATCAGATTTCACCAATTTGTCTCTGGTGTCCCAATTTTGGGACGCTTTACTAAAAGAATTCCAATGCAAATAAAAGTATGATATCCTTTAAAAACTTTGTGAAATATATCCTTAGTATTCGTTTTCAATATTTATTTATAGATGTCAGCACATTTTTAAGAATAAAATGGTGAAATAAATGTTGGTTGTAGCACAAAGCTGGATTTTCTTGAAATAAAAATGCACGTAAGAAAAGGCAAGATATTTATTTTATTTTTTGAACAATTATTTATAAATGGTATTAGTCCTATATTTGGGACACTAGGAACGAAAGGTGAGGGGTTTTCTCCGTTACATTCTGTGCAATAAATCTATGTTTTATGACAGTTATTTTGTCACAAAATGGTTATATATCGTTCGGGGGTTATTATTTGGCAATAAGAATTTCTTTGTTATTACTATAGGGGGGGGGGGGGGGTCTCGGCGCAAAGACAAGACTGCCCTCCCCTTCTCATCCTTCGCTATTGGCATAGTAAAAATTTATATCATACCGTTATGTTTTATACTAATTTATATTTAACGTCCTGAGGTTACTAATATGTTTACTAATATATGAGTACGATTTTATTAATTCTTACTATAATTTTTTACTACATAATTTTTTTTTTTTACTATGTCAATGGCTAAGAAGGGTCTTGTTCTTGAGCCGAGCCCAGCTTCCCCTAATTATAGTAATAACAAATTGTTATAGCCAAATAATGACCCGAAATATATATAACCATTTTGTAACAAAATAAATGACGTAAAATATAGATTTAATACATGGACAGTAACAGAGGAAACACGTCAAAAATATTACTATTAAATTTATAATTAAAAAAAACATATTATTAATCAACGACTACTTAAATAGTGTGTACATATATATATTTGTAAATATATTACTAACCTCGTGATTTCAAATACTAAAATAGTGCAAAACATAATGGTATGTTACAAATTTTTACCACGTCAAATGGATAAGGGTGAGTGGGGGGGGGGGGCTTGTTCGAGCCGATCCAAGACCAGCCCATACCTCCCAACATATTGTAATATTAATAAAATTTTTATAGTCAAATAATAACCCAGATGATATATAACCATTTTGTAACAAATCAAATGGCATAAAACATAGATTTAATGCATAGTCTCTAACGGAGAAAATCCCCACCCTTTCGTGCCTAGTGTCCCATAGTTGGGACGTTTAGATTGTTATAAATTAAATAAATAATTTTTGAAAGAATTTTTTTTATTGTTCATTTTACATCATTTACTACAATTAGCAGACTATTGAGTTGTAAAAAATTCAGGCACAAATTGGTTAATGGTTAAACGCCTTTATGTAACCTAATCGGGCAGGGGTGCGGCTGAGTCACTTCAATAAGTTGGCCTAAATTACACAGCGACTAAGCAGGATCACGCATAACTTAATAACAGATAGAATATGAAAATGTTAAAGATTCAACTTACATAAAGTTCTTCGATATTCCCAGTCGATAGCAATCAAGCTAATATGTTAATTTGATATGCAAAGTAAAATTACTTAAATCTTCTGTGCAACGTAATTAACAACTCGTGGTTGTTAACAAACTTTTATTTTGTCATTCTACAATTCAAAATGAATTATAAATCGGCAATATAGCACACGTTTTGAACTGGCTTAAACTTTCCTCAAACTTATGCTTTAATCCTCGAAAGCTGTCTTTGTATCCCAGGGCTTTCCCAAATCGCACTATACAACCTTTCGCATCATCTTTTTTATGCTGTAGATTGAGAGACACAGATTAATTTGCAAAAAATTAAAGCGAAAACTCGAAACCGTATATTCCATGAGCTCCAACCACATCTCGTAAAATTAGAGTTAAAGAAAGTATAGCTCTGTACTCTGTTTCGAACACAGGTTACATGTTTGACGTCACTTATTCATTCAAAACATTACAGGCTCTTTATAGGTGAGTTAGTGAAATACGATATTTTAGTAAACAATTAAGAAAATGCATAAGACATTTGAAAATTCAATTTCAGCAATTACTATCTATAATCGGAAAGTATCCGAATTATTTTGTTTAACCCTGTATTTCAACTACAGATTTGTATAAATCCTACATAGAAACTACATTTCAGCAATTACTATCTATAATCGGAAAGTATCCGAATTATTTTGTTTAACCCTGTATTTCAACTACAGATTTGTATAAATCCTACATAGTATTCTTAAATCTAGTTCAGTTACAAAACACATTACAAATTTGAAAATTTCCTTACTGCAATTTCAGCCAATAAAAGGAACTGTACTCGATTTTTTGGTAATTCTGTATATGATTAAAAAAAATGTACAAATGTCAAGTAATAGGCAAAAAAATAGTTACCTTTAAAAATACACACTACAACTGAAACATTCCAACAGTTATCAAAAGAAAATATGTACTGTAACGCAATACTTATGTATGTTCATATAAAATAATTATGAATTCAACACAGTACAAACTTGAATCCAGCATAGTCGGCACCGAGACTAAGCTGGATTTTTGAAATATTCGATTTCTGAAAGAATGTTAAAATTACTTCGATATTCATAATTGTGCCTTTAGCCATAGTTCAATTCATAACAAAATGATATTTATGTGAAAAAGAATAAATTAAATATTAATAGCTTACATTAATTTATATGTATTATATGCTAATGAACAAAGTAGTCATTTCTTCTCATGTAACTACCAATGTACATTTTATTCGTTTTAATTTTCTTTCCGTTTTTAATAACTTTTTATTGGATTTTATACAAGTGTAGAATATATATTTCAGAAATTCAGCCTTGTTTTTCTGAAGCAGATGTACATTCTCCAGAACAATTTCAGCATTTATATAGGGCAACTTTTTCTTCTTCCGGTTCCACGTTTTTGTTCCTGTAAGTTGTTACTAGCTTTACTGGAGGTACTATTTAGTACAGCGTCAGTGATCCCGCTGTCCGTTGTTTTCGATCTCAATTTTTTTAATTTGTAAACAATTGCTATTTTTTCCCTGTAAGTTAGCATTGCAGAAAAGGATTTGTGGAAAATGACATTGATGTGGGATTTTCGAATGCCGGATTTTCGACTTCACACACCATACGCAAAACATATTCTGTAATGAGCTCTAACGTACTTTTTGTATTGAACCTCAGTGATGCACATCAATTTCAATATGTTTGAGATCATGTACCATGATTAAAAGACACTATAAACGATTTTTCACCATTAAAAATTAAAGTTCAGATTTTACCCTTAAATGCCTGATTTTGTTTTAAAAATCATTAAAATTATGTTTTTCGGCTTTCATTTTTTAAATAAATCATGAAAAAAATACTTTAAAAAATTCTATTTTGTTTTAAGTATGGTTTAAGGCTAAAAAACAGATTGTTACTAATCGGCAATACTGTTCTTTAATTAAAAAAATAATAATAATTTTCCCTGATAAAATTCTATAATATTAAACACACAAGAATTTTAGGAACTATAATAATAAATAAATTTTACTTGCTCACTGCAGAACAAAATATGATATTTCGCAAGCTTCCAAACAAAACAAAAAGAACAAGTAGCAACAATTGAAAAAATAAATCTATCTTTATTCTTAAACAGCACAAGTGTTGCCATCTACATGTTGAAAATCGATTTAATAATATTTTCAGAATGTATTTTATTGGCAACATTAGGCTTTATAGCTTCAATATTATTCTAACAGTATTTTAGAACCTAAATTGGGTATGTTGCCGAAAAGCAACACCGGGCATTTAAGGGTTAATTAAACTGTCTCTGCAAACGAACTACAAACGATACAAACTTCATTACAGTTTTCAATCACAACCTGCCATGATAAACCACAATAACATATATAAACTATATGACAATTTGAGTTTATTTACACGGTTTAGTGCACGGCAGAGAGGCAGCCAGAAAAATTGAAGTCGTAAACATTTTTCAACTATGTTGGAAAGTACTAAAGACAATTAAAAATATGAAATTCAGCTATTGTTATATTTCTAAATGAGTTACATATACCGCAAGTGTGCGATCAAAATTCTATTCATTAAGTTTACGCAAATTTTCTCAATTTAAACTTCTGTAAAGGTATTTAATTACTGCCTAAATTCTAAACGCATAGCTTTAAATTAAGTTAATTATTCTAATAATTTGAACTCGTTGCATATCAACATTATAAACATAACATGTTAGATTTTAAATGGCATAGTGACATTTTTTCGTTCCAACATAAACTAATTCTGAGTTATTAAACAATTACGTTATATGGAATTCTTAATAAAAGTATTTCAACTATGTTAGAAAATATTAATAATAATAATAAAAAAAAAAAAAAAAAAAAAAAAAAAAAACAGCTATTGCCCTATAACCTACAGAACGTAATTATACAGCAAGTATGAGATCAAAATTTTATTCATTATGTGTACGCAAAAATTCTCAATTTAAACATCTGGAAAGTCATTTAATTGCTGCCTAAATTCCAAACGCATAGCTTTAAATTAAGTTCAATATTTTAATAATTTGAACTCCTTGCATATCAACATTATAATCATAACATGTCTCATTTTAAATGACGTAATGACAGTTTGTTGTTCCAACATATTTAACTAATTCTCTGTTATTAAACAATTACGTTACATGGAAATACTAAAATATTAAAATAGATTTATTAAATTTCTGCGGAGTGGTTATAAAATCTCAAATTTATGAGTCTATTGCGATAAATAATGATACAAATTATTATTGAAAAATTATAAAACTTGAAGTAAAAGAAAATATTAAAACAATATATGCACAAATGTGTAAAATATTTTACTCGTTTAAAACTGATGCTTGTGATTTTAATATTTTGTGATAATAGCAGAAAATTGAAAAATTGTAAATTCTAACACGATTTTTTGAAAATTTATTTTAATGTAAACATCTAAACATAAAATCTAAGTGCTGGAATGTGTAGGTATCCATTCCGTGGCGAACAGAGACGAAGCTGTGAACCGACCATAGCTCAGCGACATGTTAGGCCTAATGAAAAACACAGGCTAACATGTGACAATTAAATGATAATTTCTTCTACTCAGACCATGTCTCCCAGCATATTTTCATATTAAAATGTATATAAATATTTCTGAAAACAATATTTATGTTTTGTACACTTTTTTTCAGAAATAGTATTTACAATAAGAGCTTTTGTGGTAGACTGTACCTTCCATGCATCGTTTACGCTACATTTCTAATAATTGTTTTGAAGCCATCTATTTATACTCGATTTTTTTCGGAACTCTCTATTAGATCTATAGAACTTATACGCACACAAAGTAATATACATAAAGTTAGTTAAATTTAAAAACACATACTAAAACTGAAAACGTAATTCAAGCAATTATCACACACAAACCGTATTGCAACATCTTCCCTCTGTATGTCTATCTAAATTAATATTTATATAAACTATGAGCGTCATATTCTAAAGTGAGCATCTTGTAGTGAATCTCAGTGATGTACAGTCGCGGAAAAAATAGTAAACACCCCCTACTAACTCCTCAACAAATTATGGTACACGAAAGTTACTGGCACCAAACGATTGGAAATAAAGCCTACTTTTAAATGACGTATATAACATTTGCTTAGGGGGCTATCTACATATTAAAACAAATCCAAGCTTCATTTTTTTCAATGGCAATACCCAGTTTTAAAGAGTTATTTCAAATCTTTGGATCTAACTATGCCTAGACACCGAATTTCAAGGCATTTGAATGATAAATTTTTGAAATAAAAATATCCAAAATTCAGTGCTTCTAACGTTAAATTACATTTTCATATCTTTATTTATAACTTCTGAAATTATGATCTTAATGTTCTAATTTTTTGTGTAGCAATAATACTAATATACCCAAACATAAATACGTTGAATTTGCAATTTTCAAAATTTTATGATATGAAATATGAATTATGAAATTAATATTTAAAACAATTATGAATTGCAACCTACAATTTTTTTGTTGGATTCAGATTTATTAAGTCCTGCTTTATGGAAATCCAAAATTTCACATTTTTCTTCCAAGTAGTTTTCAAATTATGCTTAAAAAACGGCAAAATGATGATGTAATGAGACGTCTATGATAGAAGTGACTAAATATTTTGAAATTTCTTATGCTATCCTGTAATCTAACAGGCTTAATTGACTGCCTTGATCAAGAGTGATCAAGGTGCCTTGATCAAGAAAGGAGCTCTCTCGGTCAACAATCGAGAACGGAACTTCAATTTGGATACAGCCCTTAAAATACGCTCATTTTAAAATAATTAATTTCTGGGACACTTATGGTGCGAATTGCATAAAAATTTGTTTTTAAACTAATTGAAGATTGTAGAGTTCATTTATGATGTCAGAATTGTGTACTGCTATTGAAAAAAAAACAAAGTTATGTTTCGTTTTAATATATAGATGGCCCCCTAAGCAAATTTTATATACATAATTTAAAAGTAGACTTTATTTCCAATCGTTCGGTACCAGTAACTTTCTTCTACGATAATTTGTTGAGGAGTGAGTAGGGGCTGTTTACTTTTTTTTCACGACTGTACATCATTTTCAATATGTTTGAAATAGTGTAACAGGAATAACATACACTGCATTTTATTTTTCCCCATAAAATTTATATAATGGACTTAATTAAAGTATTCCTGTAAAATAACTACAAATGGTAAACACTTCATCAGCATTTTCAACAGGGGTGATTCATAAAAACGTTTACAAAAATCACATGGCAAATCAGGCATACAACAAGGATGAAAAATAACATAGGAATACAGGGTGATTCAGCTCGTCGGTGACAAACTTTAAGGATCGATAGAGCACACCTAGACGAACATTTTTGAATAGGGAATGTAGGGTCCCTGACGCGATGGTAAGGCGCTAGGCGCTTTCGAAAATTTGGGTGCCGAAATTCGAAACGTCATAAAAACTAGGGAAATGGTTAGATTTTCTTGCTTGTTGCGTCGAAATGATTCTGTTTGTTTAGACTTTCTTCAGTACCAATTTGATAAGCGTATCTCTTAAAACATGGATAGGGGGCGCTGCAGACTTTGGAGAGCTAGACAACAACTTTAAGCCCGTTATTTTGATAATTTAACACATGCTCGCCAAAGTTTATACTCTAACTTAAAGTTTGAACCCAAAAGTAGAGCCCTGCAAAAAGCGTAAGAGCCGGAATAAAATGTCAAAGTACAGGGTGGTCGAAACTCGAAGGCTCCTAAGAGATAAACAAACAGATTTCTTGACTTATGGCATGCATTTTCATGATTCTGTTTGCTGGGGCTCTCTGAAACTCAGTTGAACGGTACAAAAAGAAACATCGATAGGGGGCGCTTTGGGCAAAAAACATAATTCGTTGACATTTCGGACGCTAACTGGAAACGGGGCGCTACGATCAGTTAGTAATAATGAAAACACATTTTCTACCTCTGCTCAACACTTCTGAATAAATTTAGACCAAAAACATCAATGATACTGGAAATTTATTTACAAAAAATAACACTACAGAAGATGCTCGAAATTTCGACCTTGGGCCATGATGCAGGCTTCGCACCTCCGTCGCATTGAGGAGTGTGTGTTTCCAACAATGCCAGGAGTATCTCTGATCTGCCCTGCAGCTGCCACAATGCGCGCCACAAGTTCTTCAGCACTGCTGACAGGTGTATGGTATACCTTGGCCTTCAGGTAACCCCAAAGGAAGAAATCCAAGCAGGTGAGGTCTGGTGATCGGGCAGGCCAGTGAACTGGACCCCCACGCCCGATCCACCGCTGGCCATACCTTGCGTTTAGATGGAGACGCACGTCGTTCGTGTAATGGGCCGGAGCTCCATCGTGCTGGAACCACATCTGGCGACACGAACCTTCGGGTACGTGCGCCTCATCCAGAAGCTGCGGCAGCACTTGATCCAGGAAAATCAGGTAATTTCCACCTGTCAGCCGTTCAGGTAACAAATAAGGGCCAATGAGGCAATCCCCCAGAATGCCGGCCCACACATTTACTGAGAAACGCTCCTGGGCTGCTCGGCTTCTGGTTTCATGTGGATTTTCATCACACCACACATGACTGTTGTGGGCGTTCCACATTCCCTCCCGGCTGAAGGTGGACTCGTCCGTAAACAAAATGCTGTTTACAAAACGGGGATCCCTGGATCTCATCGCCAAGTACCATCTTGAGAATTCCACTCGAGGGCCAAAATCCTGCTCTCTGAGCAACTGCACCCGCTGGATGTGGTAGGGGTGCAGATTCCGGGAACGTAAGATGCGCCACGCAGTTGCTTGCGAAATGCCAACATGTCTGGCGATATCTCTCGTGCTAAGACCTGGGTTGTCCTCAACCAGGTTAAGCACAGCCTCTTCGTTGTCGGGGGTGCTCACTCATCGCTCCCGTTCAGGCCTGCCTCCGTCGAAAGATCCCGTTGTGGACAACCTCTGGTGTACTCGAGCGAAGAAGGCATGGCAGGGGATTTGCCTGTTGGGGTAACGCTCGGCGTACAACCGCTGAGCGGCTCGTCCATTACAACCAGCAGCGCCATACGCCAAATGCATGTCAGCCAATTCAGAGTTTGTGTACCGTTCCATCCTACTACCGATCTGCAGACAAGTAACCCGAAGCTTAAGTAGGTACCGCACGTTCAAAAGACGTGTCTGCGCATACAACTACGTCATCTCGCGTTGTCGTCTACGCATTACGTATCTTTTGCATATCGATATGGTACGATATCTTTTGCATAAATCAGCAAAAAGCACCTTATGTAAATTTTATTGCGCGCATTGTGCATGATTGAAACCAGCTATGTTTGTTAAAACAAACAAACAAACTGCAGTTTTAATAGCTTCTTATGATAAGTAAATTACTCTCTTGTTTTGTTTCTAACTGATCGTAGCGCCCCGTTTCCAGTTAGCGTCCGAAATGTCAACGAATTATGTTTTTTGACCAAAGCGCCCCCTATCGATGTTTCTTTTTGTACCGTTCAACTGAGTTTCAGAGAGCCCCAGCAAACAGAATCATGAAAATGCATGCCATAAGTCAAGAAATCTGTTTGTTTATCTCCTAGGAGCCTTCGAGTTTCGACCACCCTGTACTTTGACATTTTATTCCGGCTCTTACGCTTTTTGCAGGGCTCTACTTTTGGGTTCAAACTTTAAGTTAGAGTATAAACTTTGGCGAGCATGTGTTAAATTATCAAAATAACGGGCTTAAAGTTGTTGTCTAGCTCTCCAAAGTCTGCAGCGCCCCCTATCCATGTTTTAAGAGATACGCTTATCAAATTGGTACTGAAGAAAGTCTAAACAAACAGAATCATTTCGACGCAACAAGCAAGAAAATCTAACCATTTCCCTAGTTTTTATGACGTTTCGAATTTCGGCACCCAAATTTTCGAAAGCGCCTAGCGCCTTACCATCGCGTCAGGGACCCTACATTCCCTATTCAAAAATGTTCGTCTAGGTGTGCTCTATCGATCCTTAAAGTTTGTCACCGACGAGCTGAATCACCCTGTATAGGATCTCAAACCACTTATTTAGTCAAAAATACAGTGTGTTTCATCCTATCTCAATTTGGGTTGTCGGTAATAACTTTCGGAAAACTGAATTATTATAATAAAACATTAAACAGACCTTCTCACCTTTGTCGTAAATGTGATATCACCAAACAAAAGTGGTAGAAGTTTGCATTATAAGCGCCAGCAGTATACACGCGATGCTCCACATTTTGGACTGTGATTTTCAATTCATATGGTATCATCGATTGCTTGAACAATATGCGTTTCCACATCTTTTTGTGATGTTATCACATTTCACACAAGACAATGTACACATCGTTGCATTTTCATTACAATGTTTTTATTTTTCTCGAAATTATTATTGTCAACGCGGGTTGAGTTAGGATGAAACACTGTATATTTGTGACTAAATAAGTGGTTTGTGACTTAATGTTGCTATGTGATTTTTTTCCTTGCTGTAAATCTGATTTGCCATTTCATTTCAGTAAACGTTTTTTTAAATCACATTGTATATATAAATTTACATGTCAATCTAAGATTATTTACGCGGTTTACTGGACAGACAGACAGACGGTCAAAAAAATCGAAGCCATAAACGCTTTTAAAATATGTTGGAAAGCGTTAAAAACAAAAAAAAAATGTGAAATTCAGCTATAGCTTTATACATAAAGTAGTTATTTATAAAACAGATTTGTAATCAAAATTTTCTACATTAAGTTCACTTAAAAAATATATTTGAATAAGTTATATTTTATTAGATTATCAAAATTTAATATTTTGCAAAGACATTTAATTACTGCCTAAATTCCAAACGCATAGATTTAAATTATGTTAAATATTCTAATAATTCGAACTCGCCGCATTTCAGTATTATAAACATAACATGTTAGATGTTAAAAGACCTGATGACAGTTTGTCGTTCCAACATATTTTAGTAGTTCTAAATCATGAAACCATTATGTTATATGCAATTCTTAATAATAATTGATTTAGTAAATTTTTTGAGAGTGGTCGCAAAAATCTCAAATTTAAGAGACTATTGCGATTCAGGAAGAACAAAATTATAATAGAAAAATTGCAAACATGTAATTAAAGTGAATGTTAAAAGAATACATGAGCAATTGCGTATATATATATGTAAAATGTTTCACTGTTCGAAAAGTCATAATTTTGATCTTTATGATTTGAGATAGTAGCAGAAACTAGAAAAAGATTGTAAATTCTAACACAATTTGTGGAAAAAGTATCTTAATTTTATAATACCGAGTGTTTAAAAAGTTCGGTGTGAAAATAAAACGCGATAAAAAAGATCTATAGGTTAGAGAGACATGCGGTTTGTAGATAAATATTCAGCGTGATACGGGATATTGTATGTCATCGACAGAAAAATTAGTTCGAATTCTCGACAATAGAGGGCGCTACTGCAGATAATTACATGGGATAATTCCATATTGATCAGCCAGTGTTGTAGTCGTAAAAAAAAGCAGAGAGTGTACGGTATAAGCAGAGGATGTACACTGACGTCATGAACATTCACAGATATGATATACGCTAATGCTTTATTTGAGAAACATGAGATATACGGAGATTTTTTAAATAATCCAGAAGGTACACGGCGTATACCCCCGTATACCCTCCACTACATCCCAGCAACACAAGATTTGGCTACAAAAAAGTGTACATGCTCTAATGCTTTTGCATCCAAATCTTGCGTTGCGTGAGCATTATGGAATTATTCCATGGAATTACCTGCAGTAGCACCCTCTATTGTTGAGAATCCGAACTAATGTTTGTGTTGGTGTCATTCAAAATCCCGTATTACGCTGAATATTTATCTGCAAACATCATGTCTTTCCGGCCCATATATATATTTTATTTATCGCGTTTTACTTTCAAACAGAACTTATGAAACACCCGTACATGCTATTGTCAAAAAAATTAAATTTTTACACACAAAAACATAAATAATTATGTAATTTTGAGAAACATTTATTAAACATTGTTAATTTTGTACTTGCTCAGACATTAAACTCTATTACTTGAATCGGAACGTTTCACATTCAAAGTTTACTCTCAATGAGAATAAAAAATATTATTTCCACACAAAATAATTCTGCTTAAAAATTAAATATGGCGATAATTATTTTATATAGGTAAAATATATTCAGTGCTGTTTAATTTCAGTGTGACTTCAAAAATCCGGCATCAAAAGGGCACGAGGAAGCATTTTCAGGCTTTAGAATTTCCTGCGAAAAGACCGCCCTTTATGAGCTTATTGAACGTGTAAAATCTGAAAATGGATTAAGTGTCGAAAAAAAGGATATAGATTATTGGCTTATGTATTGGCGAAAATGCACAAACAATGGACAATTTAACGGACAGCGAAATCGCTAACGCTGTGCCAAAAATAAACGCCTATAAAGCTAATAGCAGCTCAGGAGACGAGGATGAACAACCGGCTGTAGAAAAGGTTTCGCTAGAAAAATGCATAAACTTGACTGGAGAATTAATATCTGATTTCGAGAAACAAGACTATATTCCCGAAATCGACATTCTTCATTTGTATAAAATGCTAGAAAAACTTCTTAAAGAACGGTCTAAAAAATTGTAGCAAACAAAATTGGCCTCGATGTTTTCGAAATTACAAGGGAAGAAATAATGTCACTCTTTATTAGAATTTTTTTCTTTAACATTGAAAATAGGAATTAAAGTAAGTTTTTTTGTATTTAATTTTACTTTTTTCTTACACAAATATCACCTAACCCTTTCGAGGGCGGAGTCCTTAAAAAAGGACACCTAATTTTAACTCCAAAACTGACAAACGGCACCAACAATATTTAACTAAAATTTTCCTTTTATAATGTACGTGAAAATAAGAAAGTTTGTATTTTTTAATAAATTCGTTTATAAATTCTGGTGTCAGTTCATGATTTCATCAGTTTATAAACAGAATCACTTCGCGCCGGTAAGGGTTAAAAAAGAATTATGTTATAGGTAAAGGCACCATTAAGAATATAGCATTACTTTTGATATTCCTAGTTACTAGTTTTGTTATTCCTTCAAAAATCCGGAATTTTCCAAAATCCGGTATGTCTCGATCCCGATGATGCCGGATTTTTGAAGTTATACTGTATTCAGAAAATATAAAGAAATTATTAATTTAATATATTAGGATTTTAGTGATGTTTTTAGGATTTCTTATATATATATAAAACGGAAGATCACACCCAGTTTTCCTGAGTTAAGAACCCGCTGCTTAGTGCAGAGGACTTAAGCTGAAAATTATTTTTTTATTCAAATCCCTAATTTTTTTTTTTTTTTTTTTTGGGGGGGGGGGGGGGGATTGCCCACTAATAACAGCAAAATGTATTTTTAAATGAAAGTATAAATTACATATTCAAATAAATTTTTGAATTTAACACGTTCACGCCGGCGCGATGGGTCACACTCGGCTGTCTCAGAGTTGTCAAGTCTCTGGCTTTTTTACACACCATCTTATTTTAGTGAAAATGGGGTTCCTTTAAATCGCCCAATTGTTCTAATTAAATAAAACAGCATTTTCTGTAATAAAATACTGGTAGCCACAAAGCAGCTCTGAGATAGTCGAGTGTGACCCACCGCGCCGGCGTGAACGTGTTAATTAAAAATTGTACTTTCATGTTAGCTGAATTTTCGCAATTAATATCCCAACAAATCGCCAAAGATTAAATAAATTATAGAAACTCTTTTGTTGTTATTATTTAAGTGTTTAAGCACATAATTTGATTACATGTCTGCTTAGTTTGTATTTAACATATAATATTTTATTATTGATTGATTGATTGATTAAATTTTGATTTTGTTAAGGAATATTAACCTGAAAGAATATCTGTACTATTTATATTTTTAAGAACAAACTGGTTAATCATCCGTAATCGGACAGACCGTGAGAGAAATATATTTAAAACAATACATGCTTGGAAATTAATTTAAAAATCATAAATATAGTTACATGAAACATTAATTTTGATTGTGAAATAAGTCCAGATATTTAATGGTGTGCATTTTAATGGGTTAAAATAATTCATTTTATTTAACTCCTTTTGTGGTTATGAAATTTAAAATGTTTTATAGTGGTATCCATATAGGTTAAAGCGTACGAGAATGGTACGGGCTATGAACTTTTCGAAGATTACTGTAATAATAAAACAGCCATCATCGAACGTTAGCTATTGCTTTTCCTATTTCTATATTAATTGTAGTTGTACAAAATGTGTATTAAAGCTTATTTATCACTACATCATTAATGCATTCTTATAAAATTATTCAACTTTCTTTATAACATACTTGATAAATATTACGGATTTTTTCTACCATTGTATTTTAATAGTAAAATGTGCCTTATTAACATTTTATTTTCAGTACTTAAATTCGGCGTAATTTACCGTCCGGAGAACAACTTCAGCAGCTCGATGTTCTTCGACTTTAACATTAACCCATTAATGCCGGTTGGTACAAAAATCTACCAAACCGAATTAATTTTATTATTACTCACTAGATGGCACTATCTCTCAAACAATGATGCATTTGATATCTTAAATAATCACACATAAGTATAAAAATAGAATTCTCGCATTTTTGTGGAAAATGTGCGCAGTAGTAGGTGTAAAAACTGAGTAAATACGAAATCAATCAACATGCCTCTACCTTCCAAAAGAAAAAGGTAAATTACGCATACTTGTTTGAATTGTTAATAATGTTTTTAAATGGAATCACAATTGTAATAGTGTACTTAATACAATTATGCTATTTAAAGTTAGTTTTACTTTCGTTTCGTTTCGTATATTCACTTTTACTTTTAATGGTAGAAAATTGTACCAACCGGCATATATATAGTCTCAATCTTAGGTCCACGAGAAAATAAAAAAATAAACCTTCATTTCTTTGGCCCCACACCATACTGATTTTGAAAATTAATCAACACCATTCGTTTGAGCGGGTTTCTCCCGCAAAAATTTTCGTTTGTGCCACTTCTGTTCCCTCGTTATAACGAACAAAATGGGGCAGGGCCAGTGAAACGACAGCCCCGCACCATCAACGAAATGAAAATTTTATTACTGCATTCGTTTATGCCGCAAAAAGCTTTTTTTGTGCCACTTCCGTTCTATCTCATTATAACGAATTTTTACAACCAAAGGGCACTTAGAAAACCACTTATGAAAATCGTAAATAAATACGTGTCACGAAATGAAGTACGTAATTATTTATTGTTATGTAAATGTCGGTTTGTGCCGTAAAAAGTTTCGTTTCTGCCATTATGACTCTCTCGATATAACGAATTCTCCACTTTTTCAACATAGGGCGACCATTTCGGTGGACCCGCCCAGTCAACGAAATCTAAATTGCATTACGGTATTCGTTTGTGCTGGCTTTTCTCGCTAAGTGTTTCATTTGTGCCACTTCCATTCTCTCGTTATAACGAATTTTTATAATTCAAGGTCACATAAAGAAAGTCGTGTATAAATAAATACGTGTCGCGAAATGAGATGCGTAATTCTTTAGTGCGGTGTAAATGTCGGTTTGGACTCACAAAATTCTCACAAAGGAAAATATTCTTGCCTTCATTGGCATTTTATTAGTGTCTGGATATAACAAACTATCTAACAGGAGACTCTATTGGGCTGTTTCAACTGACATGCACAACAATTTAATTTCACAGCCGTTGAGAAGAGACACTTTTGATGCGATTTTGAGATCAGTACATTTTGCAAATAACATGGAAATGGACGATGATAGATTTATATAAAGTCCGCCCCCTTTTTGAGCAATTCAATACAGCATGCAAAGATTTAGACATCCCAGACTATCTCAGTGTAGATGAGTCCATAGTCTCTTATTATGGACTTAGACAAAAGGCATAAAACTAAAAATGAACAAAGATTTTATTAATGAAACAATTGTATAGTCAAATCAGACCAGAAACCTGCCCAATGTAAAAAGTGTGGCGGAAAAAATGGTTATAAATGTGAAAAGTGTTATCCACCCCTTCACCCCAAATGCCATAAAAGTAATCACGTTGTTTTTTATGCATAAATATTCAGTTTAATAAAAATATGTTACTATTTTTTAAAGTTAATTACAATTTTTAAATCTTTTTTTTTCTAAGTTTTAGAATTTGAAAATTATATATTTTACAAAATTTTCCTTTAATTGCGATTAAACTTTTTAAATATAATTTTAATTTTTGAAAACTCTTATTATACAAGCATAAGTAATAGTTTACTAGTATATAAATCTAGAATCTATTATTATAATTATTATGATTATTGTTGCAATCAAACAATAAATTCGAAATTTGCATTAAAAAAGTGATTTTATACTACACAAAAGCCGGTTGGTACAAAAATCTACCATTAAAAAAAAGTTAGTAAATACAACGGGAAAAATAAAATTTATGTACGATGTACTTAATAGACACAGAATGAACAATTATGAACAAAATTTTCAAAATTGATCGAATATTTTGAAGTCGGCATTAATGGGGTTTTGGAGCTGTAATTATTTCTTCAAATTCTACAAGTTTCTCAGAGTAAATTGTACAAATGTTTGTTTATGTGTTCATTTAAATAATTAGTAAAGAATAAATAATTAGTAAATAAAAGGTATTTTAATTAAGATACTAATTCAACAGTTTCAAAAAGATGATTTGATATACATGTGTTGCGCGCAGGATTATAAATAATATATTCAATACTAGAGAGGTAGCCCGTCAAAAATGACGGAAATTTAGATATAAAGATATATACAACTCATGTGCAAGAATATGAGTTTTCTCGCTTGTTCCGCAGTGATAGATGAAAATAACACATTTTAAGAACGAAACACATTTATGAAAAACTGTGTACAGTAATCTGCACAGTTTGGTTCCAAGTGTTATGCAGATTTGAGGCTTTTTACAGTCATGTCTATTCAATCATTGTTTACATTTTTTTAAATTCGTATATTGGACAATTTAGATTGTTGAGCCTCAAAAATAAATAAATAACACACTTGAAGTAAGGTTAAAAACTATTAAATTATCGTATACGATTTCATGAAATGGTATTATATGGTATTATATGTGTGTGCTTCACGATCTTGGTTACGACATTGGCGAAATTGGCTGCAACTTGTCATAATCCTAATAGTGTGGGCAGCTATAACAAAAAAGTAACCAGTTTTTAGTAAAATTTCTGATATAAAGTAGCTTTCAAAAACTTGTGTAAAATTGCAGGCCGTTCTCGTGTTATGTCAGTCCTAGCAATAATATTTCTAACACTGAAGATTTTCCATGCATATATGGAATTTAGAAAAGCTTCTCCAAAAGAAAGGTCCCGAAATAACATTGTAATTCCTCTAACTTCAAAGTTTAATCAGGCCCTGAGGTAGAGTACTGAAATCTAATAAATACAGTTATTTTGAATATTACAACAGAATTAAACAGTTAAACTTATTTAACTTAAACCCGCTGTTCAATCCCGATGTTATTTTTTAGTATTAAGAAAGAAAATTATTTAAAATTTTCAAATCATGCATTTATGATTTTTTTCCGTCTTTAATAACTAAATAATGAAAAAATAGGCTTTTGTTCTGAGCTCATAAATATGACAATAAAATAATGTAACTAAGAGAGATTGCAAAATTAAATCTTTGTGATTACAAACCATAAACAAACGATACCGCCACCACTTTACCTACTATGACGTCATTAGATTATTGCCCATTGATTGTTGGAGAACTTACTTTGTGAATGATTACCTCAATGATTTCATATTTTTAACGTTTCACGATGAATGAATCACTTGTGTTTGTTTAGGTATATGGAATGAGATATTAAGCTGTGAAACTAATTTCATTTCAAGTTATCCAAGGATATATGTATTTTTAATCGAAATTAAAAACAATTCTTTGATCTCGAAATAGAAAGTTTTAGTTTGTATAATTTGTTATTTCTGTTAATCATTTATTTAAGTGCTTTTCCATTATAGCGCATTTTTAAAAAAATACTTGGCGCTATTCGGGCATCAGAAATTGAGATATGTTGCGAAAATATATAAACAGCTATGAAAACAAATCTAATGAACTTTTATCTTTGTTTATATATGCACTTATATGCATAAAAAAATCGGGAACAGATGTCATATTCGCCCCATATTGGCGCGATTGTTTTCGGTTGCCAATTTGGCGAAAACATCAACAGCATAAACAACATAATCCGGGTTACCACATCAAGCAAAATAACCACACTTTGGCGCAAGTTAAGTACCTGTTGCCTATATGATATTGGCGACAGAAAAAAATCGCGCCAATATGGGGCGAATGTGACATCTGTTCCAAAAATCGTTTCTAAATATATATAATTTTTTATATACAAATCACGGCACAAATTTCAGATATCAAGCGGTACAGATGTCATACTCGTCCCATATTGGCGCGATTTTTTTCGGTTGCCAATTTGTCAAAAACATCAACAGCATAAACAACATAATCCGGGTTAACACTAGAACGGCGGGAGGGGTCATTTTGACACCTGAGTTCTTTCGCCCGTTGATTACTTTTGTTTGCTTGGACGAAATCATTTGAAATTTTTTGACTTTTCCTAAATAGATAACATATATTTCTAAAAAAAATTCAGCTTTCTAGATTTGTTAGTTTTTGAAATATTGACTTGTATTCCTAGAACGGCGGACGGGGGTCATTTTGACCCTTTTAGTAAAATACTCTTTGTACTCGAAGCTGCTTTTGTTGCTATGCTATATGTTCGAGGAGCAATAAAAAAAAAGGTTTAGATTTATATTCAATGTCGTCCAAGGCATGAGGAATACTATTTTGCAAAGAAACTATCTCAAGAGATAGATTCAAAGAAAGAAAAAGATTTTTTAGATTTGATGAAAAGACAACGAGATCTAGCAGACTACAGACTGATAAATTTGCTCTTGCATCTGAAATGTGGAATAAATTTATTGAAAATTGCAAAACATGCTACCGACCAGGACAAAATATTACAGTTGATGAACAATTGTTCCCATCTCATGATAGATATAAATTTACGCAATATATGCCAAATAAATCGGATAAAATTGGAATAAAATTTTGGTGATCTGTTGACGTTGATACTAAATACCTCTTGAATGAATTTATTTATCTAGAAAAAGATGAAACAGACAATCCTTAATTACGTTTATCGGAAAATGTTTTCATGAAATTAACAGATCCCCATCTAAACGAAGGGAGGAATATTACTACAGATAGCTATTTTACTAGCATCAAATTAGCAGAAATGTTAAAAGCTAAAAATACAACTTTGGTTGCACAATGAAAAAGAACAGAAGATAAATTCCTATATCATTGAAAAATATGCGCAGTAGTCTTTATTCATCGAAGATAGTGGAATGTGATAATATGACACTTACCATCTATCAAGCCAAAAGAAAAAAAAAGTGTTTTTCTACTGAGATCATTACATTTTTCTATAAAAACTGAAGACGATCTCAAGAAGTTGCCCGATTCAATAAAATATTAGAACGCAACGAAATATGGTGTGGATATCCATGATCAGATGTGCCGAAAATACTCCATGAAATCGTCTTCTAGACGATGGCCTGTACACATCTTTTTCAATATTTTGGATCATGCAGCTTTAAACAGCTGTATAATTTATAAAAGTGTAACAAGCAAGCCTATGAGTAGAAGAGATTTTCTATTAAATTTAGGGGATGTGTTCAGAATGGATCTTATGGTTTCAAAACTTCCAAAGATCTTTTCTGAGTCTTCAGAAAGAAAAAAATAACACGAAAATGAAGTAGATATGAAGAGAAAAATGTCAAGTACAGACATGCAATGGAAACAAATCTCAAGAATTTTGCGCACCATGTTTCAAAGTTGTGTGCAGAAAATGTACTGGAAAAATTACTATTTTTTAGTTACAACTGAATTAATTCCTAATACGTGTGCACAATTTGGAGTATTATAAGCATTAAATAAAACTGAAACAGAATGCTTAACATATCAACCATTCAGCTGCACTTATAATGAAATAACGGAAACAACAGAACAAATTTCTCATTTATGGATATTTAGAGAGTGAATCATTCGGCGAATAAGTTAGATAATATATATATATATATGTATATATATATATTATTTTATAAATTGTGTTTTATTTTAGTTAACATTAGTTTTAGTTTGTGAAAACATTAATTTTAAATCGATTTTTATATCAAATTAATGAGTTTTTTGAGTAGTTGTAGTATGATCTAATTAATCGCCATTTAGGCATCACTTATACAGTACTTCTAAAATTCAATAAATTATCTAGTAATATTAAATATAAATTATGAAATACACGGAAATTACATATTTTTGCCAATGTATGGCATTTAAAATTGTTTTAGCGTTGTTATTTCAGTATTTTCATCGAGGGGTCAAAATGACCCCTTCCCGCCATTCTAGTAGGTAAGATTTTCCCGCCGTTCTAGTGTTAACACATCAAGCAAAATAACGACACTTTGGCACAAGTTAAGTACCCGTTGCCTATATGATATTGGCGACAGAAAAAAATCGCGCCAATATGGGACGAATATGACAACTGTGCCGAACCGGGATACCTAACTGGCGCCAAAATGGTGTTATTTTGCCTGCTATGGTAACCCGGCTATTGTTTTTAATTTATTAATAAAAATTTTATTTACTTTTTTTTCTGTTTTTTAATTATATAAACTGCTTTGTTCTATAGTTATTATTCAAACTTTTATTTATTTATAGTTATTTCTTTTTCAAAATGATGGCAAACAATTGAAAAATATATAAGTAACTGGTATTCGAAAGAGAGATTTCTGTCAAATTGGCGTCATAGAAAAATCACGCCAACCCCCATGCGTATATGACATCTGTGCAAAAATTACTTCTGTTTCTTTATAAAAATGGGTAAATAGCTTTTTTTATATTAAATTGTCGACACAGATGTCATATACGCCCATATTGGCGCATTTTTTTTCTTTTTTTTTTGACGCCGATGTCATATACGCACCGGGTACTTAACTGGCGCGAAAGTGTCGTTATTTTGCTTGTAATGGTAACCCGAATGTTGTTTATGATGTTGATGTTTTCGCCAAATTGGCGTCGGAAAAAAATCGTGCCAATATGGGTGTGTGTATGCTTTTATGTATATGACATCTGTGCCAAATTGTATGCATATGGAAAAAATTGTTTGTGAGTATAAAGCAGTAAATAGGCTGTCAGAAAATACGTTGGTAAACTTCTTTCTTGCCAAGAAACTTTTATCCGAAGTATTGTACATAAGCAATGATTGCTATAATGCATTTTTAATTATGATATGCGCTTTTATGTTTCACTACATTTATGCATATTATACTGTGTGTATAAAGGCTACAGGTCATATGCAGGGCTACACAAAAGAATTCGTAAGGGTTACTGAATATGAGAGTAAATTGCTTAAAGGTGGTTTTTAAAGGAGTTATGCATTTTTACGCTGAACTGCATTTAGTTTCCTAAGAAATATTTGTGGAATATAGATAAAATGATATACAGGGTCACGCAAAGAATTGGATACATAACCGTATATGTATGATAATATCTGGAAATGTGATTTCAGTAGTTTTAAGAGTAGTTTAAATTAAACTTTAGCTAAATAGTTGCATATAATAACGGTACTATTGGCTATGGACGGAAACTGCTGAATTCAATTTTTTAAATTTTTTATGCGTTTTCTAAAATGTTTACTTAGTTATCTTGGTACTTCTTAGTTATCCCTTCGACCAAATTACTGTTGCCTAATTGTAAGATTAATTGCCAATAATGGTTGCCATTAATTAATTAATTAAATGCCAATAATGGCCAATAAAACCATTAATTCGACGTTTTATTTGTATTTTTATTAATGTTTTACTATTGATTTGGCGATTTATATAATTTGGCGAAATTGGTCGACGGGATATCTAAGAAGTAACGTTATCTTATTTACCTTATTTCCCTAAATAACGAAGTTTTGTTAAAGCATTCAGGGTGTGTTTGAAAGTGTTTCATATTCTATGCTTAACGCATGATTTTTCTTTCTTCTTGAGTCTTATTTTGCATTTATTTTATTCTTAATTATAATTCTTATACTGCTTTATAGAAACTTTGGCACAGTCGTCATATACGTTATCATTTCGCCAATCGTAATAGTTGGCGCAAAATCGTGAATTGAAGCATTTGAAAAATAAAAGAAAAACCATTGTCGATACTAAAGTGAGCATTTAAAAAAATATAACCTTTGAAAATTCCGAACTATTTTTACGAACTATTTCATCAAATCACAAATATATACTTAAAATAAGTGAACAAATAACTGCTATAAAATAAAGCAATAAAATAAAACTCATATTAAACTGCTGGCATAAAATTACAAATATCTTTTAGCATTTTGAAATAATTGGCGCATTAGCATACATTTTGGCATGGTGTTCGTATAACGGAAAAACATCTAGATTTGTTGTCAAATCATATAAACAGCTATGAAAACAAATTTGATGAGCGTTTTTGTGTGTTTTATATGTATATTATTGAGGTTTTTATGTACAAATTGCATCTGTTTCTGTATAAAATTAGAGAAACGGCTTTTTTATATTAAATAAATCGTATAAATATCGAAAAAAAATGCGTGTGTATATAAAATGAAACAGTGAATACGTTTCCGGAAAATATGTTACCAAATTTCCATTTTCGCCAAGGCACCTATACTGGAAAAGTACCTAGAGCACATTAAAATCGCGCACTTAGGAGCTCATACACTACACAGTACACCGTTGTCTATTGGCGGTTATTTTATTAGTAGCATCGGGAGGAAGATGTAAAGATGTACTTTAAATTTTCACCCATAGATTTCAAAAAAATATCTTAAAAGAGTGCAGTTTAAATTAAATTTCGGTGACCTCCATTATGAAAGATTAATGGTTTTAAATGGGAATTTCGCCAAATTAGTCAGCTATCGCCAAGTTGGCTAACATTTGGCGCTACTGTGGTAACCCTGCATTAATATTTTTCAACAATTACTCATTTCAATGAGGCGGTACTACCGGAATAGTGAGGGACACACAGAGACTTGGATTTTATATAAATAGGTATGAACATAATATTACATATACATTTTAAATATTGTATTTAACGTCAACCAAAAATATTAATCATGTTTGCGCAGGAAAATATCTTTTTCAGACGATTAAACCATTAAACGCAAAATCTATAGATAAAAATTCAATAATAAAAAATAAATATATTACAGGCACTTACTCAAAATAGGTATATGTCGTACATATATAAAATATAATATATTAAGTTTCTATGTTACTTACAGTGATGGAACAGTATAGCATCAAGGAATCAACTGACATGGCTAGATTTTAATAGTATTCTTCGTCTTACTTTAGGAAAGAATTCTTGAGACTTTTAAAGGCGAAGACAACTATAAAAATTTAATTGTGACAATCGCCCAACTGCTGCGCCACTGTTCCATCACTGTACTTAGTTCTGTATACATGATACGTGAAACATAAAAAATATCAGTTTTTGAAAACATAATGACTTTTAAAGTTCAAATATACCCTGCTTTGGTTAGGAATCGCTCCACATATTTTATCAGAAAGCTGTTTCTAAATGGAATATCGTCATAATTTATTTTTAAGTTATGTAACATGTTATTCATTAAATTTACATATTTTTTTATTAATTTTAAGTAGATCTTCAACTAATTTACAATAAATGATGATAGAAAAAAAACATTAATATTTGGCAGTTACGTCACCTTTTTTATTATCAACAATTAAAGTGTATAAAACCCTTTTTATAAGAATTATATGATCTACTTACGCACAACCCTTAACCCATTGGGGACGAGCGACACGAATAAGTGCCGGAAATAGGCCTAAGAATCCTCGTTTATCCTCACCAGTAAAATTTTACTGTAAAACTTGCCTTATTTAATCCGAGCAGTTTACCGATTTGAATAGGTTCAAACTTCTGTTTTTTAAAACCGGTAGCAAGGAAATAAACTTTTCGTAAAAGGCTCCCGTCGCGAAGAGGTTAATGGGATTAAAATGAAAGTTACATTCAACGACACTAATATGCACTAGTAAACCATTTATTAACATGGTTTATACAAAAAACAAGATAATCCTCGAATTGAATAAACCGATATACATTAAATGTTAGTGAAGCACTAATATTACAATATTCTATATTATAAAGGACAAACATATCTGTGCGTAATGCATAAGTCATTTTGCGAATGGCCACACCGATGAAATTTGAAATGAAATTTTGGTTTTGCAATTATCGCTACTTCAAATTTTTATACTTCTAAGCATCTTACATTTTAAATTTTACACCGTCGTATAAGGAAAAAAATGCTCTTTTAAATGCAATTTGTTTGAAAGCTGTATCTCAATTTATTTTTGAGATATTAATTTTTTTGTAGTTTTTAATATCATTTTTCTTATTGTGGCAACAAAAATAACCCATTTCTATTGAAAGTCATTGAAAGTAAACGGAAAATAGTCGAAAATAGGAGATACTGTATCTTTCTGTTGCCATTTTTTTCATAAAAACTGAAAAAAAAAAGGTGAAATTAAAATATGGGCTATGTCAAGAATATTGTCTGTTATTCCGTGATAATGACGTCATATGCATACTTTTCTACAGACGAAGTTTAAGACTGGGTTGTAAAGTGGATTGCTTTAGCGGATGCTCATGACGTCATTTTATAAAAAAAAGTACGTATTATAATTCTTAAACATGAATTATGTTTTGTAGAATTGCATCATTTTCACAGGCCAGCTGCTTTGAAATTCTTCGCAGGTGAAAATGCTTCACTTTTGAAAATAATTTAATCGAAATCACACACTGATAAAACGCAATGTTTTACAAAAATGTAGAGTGTCTTTAGAGACGAAAGGTGGCATGCAAATAATAGCGATTTATATTACAGAAATTGATGATTCTCGCCTGGATGAATTTTCTTCGCCGAGTTAGACAAGCAAACAAATAATTCGTGGTTTAAAATAATATCATGTTCCTGAAGTTTTTGTCCAAAATTCTCTCGAATAATGAAATTTCAATGCTATTCTTCAGAGCATTCTACTATAATTTTATCAAAATAACATAATGTGCTTAATTTAATTTTTCCTAATTTTATATAATCTATATATTTAAAACACAAGTGTGTTTTTTAGCCATCTGCCCTGATCTTTCTGCTGAACCAAGTTTACTAATACATTTTTTTTTTAAACTGAAATCTCTAGATGAGATTGCACTATCTGTTGTTTTTTTGTTTGTTTGTTTTAATAGCCCAAGTTTTATATTTTAATTTTAAAAGCATTTTGTGAAATTTCTTCAAAATGGTGGAAATTAGATAGCTTTCATTATTGCAGACAAGAGAGAAATAATGCGGTATTTTTATTTTTATTTATGCTATTTTCTGATAAAATTCAAACGTGTTGATAAAAATTGTTGTATAAGGTTTAGTGTCGCTAAATCCCATTAGGAGCAGAATGTTATATTAGGGCCATAATAACGGAAAATGACATATTGCTTAAACATGCATTTTTCCTCATAAATTTTCTATATTCTTTTTCTTTCGGCATGTGTACTGATGCTAAGTTTCAGTCACTAGGCGAAATGCTTATTTAAGTGAAAATGAAGTGATATTTAAAGGAAAACGATCATTTTCTTATATAAAACTAAACATTTTAACACAAATGCGTCTAAAAAACATAAATTGCGGAAGTCTTTACTCTCCGTAATTGAGATTAGAATCTCAAGTAAAGGTTGCGTCTATTCACATAAAAGATGTTGCTGAGAATCGTGACTTCAGGTTTTGAGTTAAAATGATTTTTAAATGATTAAACAAAATACATTTTTTTTAATGATGAATATGGATATGAGAAATGCGTATGCAAATTTTGAGAAGGTGAAAATTGCTGTTTTTCATTCCGGAATACCAAGCATAAGAGCCTCAGTTGATAACTACATCCTAATAACTGATCTTTATTATATTTTACTGATTAAGTATCTATATTATAAAGAATAAACCTAACTGTGCGTAACGTTGACGTCATTTCGAGATCAAATTCCTGTCTTGAAATTTTCGCTACTGCAATTTTTAATCTTCTGACCATCGTACATTTTCAATTTTCGTCGCATTGGGAAAAAATTTACTTTCAAATACAATTTGTTTAAAAACTGTATCTTAATTGACTGATGTATTATATTTTCTAAAATAATTTTTAAGCATGTTTTTTTTTTTTAAGTTTATTTTATCACGTGCAGGTTTCAATACATAATAATAATAAACATTTTGCACATAAAGCAACAAACATTTTTCAGCATTTGTTTCTGACTATTTTTGCATAACGAAATTAATACTTCCTTTATAAACAAATAAAATAATAATATTTAAAAAAAACCACCAATCTAACATATTTGTGAAAGACAAATTAACGAAATTAATACTTCTGTTATGAACAAATAAAAGAATAATATTGTGAAAAAACAAATCTAACATATTTGTAATCGTACAATTTAAATTTTTAGATCACCAAATAGAATTTTTTTTTTTTTTACACAAATTTAACAGACATGTATAAGCTCTGAAATTATAAGAATGTAAAAGTATACCATAAATAAGTAGCAAAATCTTCGTTAAATAACTCTTAGCATGCGGCTAATAAGAAAATATCGCTTTTGATAAATTTCAAAAATTTATCTGATTGTATAATTCGTATTTTCCATATGAAAAATGCTTTTTTAATGTAAGTCTGCAATCTAAAAAATTTATTGCATATAAAAATGATTATTATTTTTCAATTTAAAAAAATGTTTTCACCTATATTCTTTAACCCGGGAAGCCAGGGCACGATCCCCTACTTAAGAATAAGTTCCACAATGCAAAAATACTACATTAATATGTATATTCAGAAAATCGAAATTAAACTTTAATTGTAAAATAGTAATATTAATGGCGTTCATTTCAAAGTGAAGCAGAGTTTATTGAAAATTGAATTGAATTTCCAGATTTAATTATTTTGAGAAAATAAATATTACTTATAAAAACAAGTCGGACATTGTACGTCAAGCGCGGCAAATGAGTTGCCGCGAGTATTATAACTCGTTTTTTAAATATCCAGATCTTGGTAAAATAGCTTTTACACTTATATAAAAAAATGTATGAATACAAAATTTATTACGATCATATATATTAAATTCAGTAATGAGGAAACAATATAGCTCCATCTTATATGTAATGACGTAATCACCGTGGCTACCTAGAATCAGTACCAATTATAGAACGACACTGAATTAATTGCGTAGGATACGATTTAATAGAATGAAGAAGACTTTTATTAATATCGTTTTAAGTTTTGATTCGATTTTCATAAAATTTGAAATGATTATATTAAATTTCATACAATTCGGTCGGGTAGTTTTTGCGATATGCGGACAGACGGATGGACCAGAACTCGACTACCGGCGTTACGTATTTATATAATTACAAACGTGCCTAAAAAAAAGGCTTGAATTACTTTGAAAAGCTTTTCAAATGATATTTCCGTCATAGGAATAAATTTGTTACAGTTCAAAGCGATACCACGTAAAAAAAGATTATGAAACTGAAAACGATTAATGAAGAGCTTGATGAAGACATCTTTATACTAACTAAAAATTCATAAACTATCAGCATGAAAAATAAATAATTTAAAATAATGTGCATAAGAAAAATCGTTTTGTTAATTTTTGTGTGGGGTATTAAAAATTAAAGTTGGATTTTAATGTTTCAAAAATGAAGCTTATAGATTTTTTAATATGTATGTGATCGCTTAAGTAATAGAGCATTTATATTACAAAAGAAACAAAGAATATACTCTCCCTATTTGCACCTTATTTATTTAGTTAGTTACGACAAAAAGTAATAAAAATACATTTGAATAGTAGTTCTTTTTCATGACTTTGCTACATATTTGTAAAAAAATTCCAATTTACTGTGAAATGCATACTTTTAAAAAATATATAATGCATTTTTATGTTTAAAGGATTTAAATAGACCACTAGCTCAAGAGATTCACGTTCATTCACTGTAAACAAAAAGTAAAACACAATTGATACACTTCGTTTTTTGGATACCGTTTACGATAGCATCACACTGAAGCTGTTATTAAACTCAGAATATTGTTTATATATATATATATATATATATATATATATATATATATATATATATATATAAGCTAAAGCAAGAATCAAGGGTAAACCTAGGTCTAACCAATCTTGGTCTGTTAAAGCCCGAAATTATTAAATTCTGATATCAATTACAGTTATAAAATCAATTTTATCTATTATTTTTTGTGGGGTGTCCATTTCTGGAACAGAGAGTGTCCATCACTGGAATTTTGGACGTTTTGATATATGCTGGCCTTACGAATTTTGCACATTTTGAGATTGCTACACAGCGAGAACTACTGAATTTTGAGATTGCTACACAGCGAGAACTGCTGAATTTTGAGATTGCTACACAGCGAGAACTGCTGAATCCAGTGATGTTTTTTTCGGTTAATGAATGAGTAAGCGTTCATACGACGTTCAGATTGCTGTAGAACAAGGATGCTGTATTCAGTGATATATATTATTTTATTATGAACGCGAAGCGTTCATACTTCCGTAAATTAGAAATGAATTGTTCAATGTTTACTCTGATATAGGCACATACTTTAAAATATTAAATGACGCCATGATTTTTTGTGAAAGTTGTTGAGAAATGAAAATTTTAATAATTGTCAGAAAGAGCGTCTATTACAGAATTTTTAATCTTTTATCACCGGTTTTTCAACACATAAATTTTTGAATACTTTAATCGGGAAAATGCCAGTGAAATTTTACAATAAAAAATAACTGGGGGGGGGGGGGATAATGAAGGAGAGTTAATAAAACGGAAAAATGCATTCCCGAGGAAATCTTGGTTTGTCTGATTACAAGGTTTTAAAATGTTTCTACAAAGATGTTTTATAATAATTTCGGGTTTTAACCAACGAAGATTGATTAGACCTAGCTTTCACCGGTTAAAGATGGAAGCGTTGGGACTTCTTCGGGCATTATACGCAAGACCTGGGTAATTCTGCACTTTAACCGGTTTAACCTAGGTTTACCCTTAATTCTTGCTTTAACCGTAACATATATATATATATATATATATGAAATTTTTGCAATAGGTGTCGTGCACGTATAAAAAATTGCATCTACTGCGAATTTTGAAATGGTAATGCGCATAAAATATAATGTGAACTTTAAAATGTTCACTGTCTTACTTAAAAGGTGACTAAAATAATGAAAATGTTGTTTGAAGATAAAAATATACGCTTTATTTAAAACTTCTTAGTACTTTCAAGGTCATCATCAGATAATATTTTAATAACTAAATTTTGGTTATTTATACGTATACGTCACTTTGTTTTGAAAGTGAGAGAGCCAATAATTATTTGAGTTGAAAGTAGAAGTAGCAGTTTCTTGGATTAAATTTAATTAGAGAAAATATATACTATTATTAACTGCAGTTCCATTTATTTTATGACATTACTCTGTTCTCATATGTCAATTTTCATGGGTAGAAGAAATATTTAACTGCCGTACCTTAAATTTTAATACGCCACTTTGCTCAGTTTTTCAGGTTTTATTGTCAGGATACTGAACCATAAACTAATGATTTGGTACGATAGGGCGTCGTTACATACTTGATTGTCTCTTATATTGAATGCGTAATAATTGGATGTTGGGAATATAAATTTTGCATGATCAAAATCTATTGCGATATTCTTAATGAAAATTAAACGAGAGAAAGCTGTGGATAGACAACAGAATTTTCAAATCTTTCCACATTTTTTCGATGTTTGCAACAAGTTGAAAAATTGCGTTGAGTCTTATGATTTTATTTGGTAATACACATTTTTGACACTTTAGTTACGTTCACATTTTTGTTACTTGGACGGAACCATCAAGGTAATGTACATCTCAGTAGAAATGACAAAAGTTATGGACAAAAAAAAAAAAAAAAAAAAAAAAAAAAAAACTTTTGAAAACCTGGTTAAATGTACGCTTTTAAAATCGCAATTAGTTAAAACATATTTCTCGTATTCCACGTTACTTCAGGTCCTTAATTACTTGGCATGCCCCATTTCATAGCAACAAGAAATTTATTTCTACGACAAGTAGAACGCCAGTTACAGAGGTTATATTTCCATTTTTATCAGTCATCAAAATGGTATCTGGACAGAGTACCGTGTTGTTGTGGGGCATGACAAAGTCTGACTCCAGTTAGATATTCCCATTTTTAATACACGACGACTCAAAACCTTACACTTAATTTCACTAAAAGCGCGTAAAATAAATTGAAAAGAATACAAACATGAGAAGGTCTCTAGGTGAGATCCATTCCCGTACACTGCACATTCACTCAACTCACTTCAGTTCGTGTTTGACAAAAGATCCTTAGATATTTTGTCGAAAGTGGCAACAGCGCCGTCATGTTATTAAATCTAGGTAAGGCACTAATTTTGTTACAACCTCCCCCTCTATTTCCGCGGAAGTCTCGGTGAGGAACCAGTAACTTTCCAGGTGGTCTGCCGGGTTTTCGGATGGGTACAGAGATATTACACAGTTTCAAAGTTGAAGGACGACAGTTAGCACCATTTGGATAGTCCATACTTGCTGTTACAAATGTTGTGGGTAAGTTTTGAGTTAAAAAGATGTATGCTCCATAACGTTTAGGCATGAAGTTTGATGTTTTATTGCTAGAGGTATTATATACTGGATGTAAATTAACCCAAAAATTATCTCCTGGTACAAAGAAATGTCCGTTTTCCTTTTGCAGACAGCGTATTTCTTTATTTGGTACAACTTTGTCGTTAATTTCTTTTGAGATGGTTCCAAATTTCTTGAGGCATAGTGTAATTTCAGGTACAAAGTTGTCATTGTGAATGACACTACAAATGTAGTGTTGAACATCATCCGTCGTACTTAATTCTCTCCCAAATTTTAAGAATGCTGGTGTTTCTCGAGTAGTATATCACTTAGCAGCATTAATTGCAAAACGTATTGTTTTGCAATTAATACTGCGTTATAATTTAAACGTTAAGTTTCTCTTCCCATGAGCAGTGGTCATTCTCTACTAATATAGCAAATTCCGGCCTCTATTGGGGTCTCTATTTTTCTATCCACTGGATTAGTCTGAGGATGATATATGGGAGTTGGTTTTTTTTAATCCTAAAAATTGTTGCATCACACTACTGGGGTCCGTTTTCGTATATTATACGTCTGGGTAGATCACATCTAAGGTTAACTTCTTCGATCGACGTAGTTGCGCACTGTGCTGCAGTAGCGTATGTGAGGGCAAATACTTTAACTCATTTTGTTGCAAAGTCTTCTACTATGAATGTCCATTTTTTACCATTGTTACTTTTTGGTAAAGGGCCAAAAAGACCAATTGATAGAACTTTAAATCCTTGTGAATACACTGGTTTTTGTAATAAACCGGATGGTTTTTTTTTATTAGAAGGGTTTATATGTATTACATTCATCTCAATTTTTGACGTAATCTGCAATGTATGAACGCATTCCAGTCCAATACCACATTTTGCATGTTCTATTTAACGTACCTTCTTCTCGGTAGTGACGAGCCTTGGGTGTTCTTTTAAAATCTTCTCTATTTTATGTGAGGTTGCTACTAGTTGAACTTGGGGAAAATTTGTTTTAGACTCCTCGGTTCATAGTAGAACTGCGTTATGTCCAGTTTGTGTAGTCTAGTTTTTTCTTCATGTTGAAAACTTTTATTAATTTTCTTTCATTTGTCACCTTTCATTTGATCAGCACGTAGATCACTAGCATTTTAGATTGGATATCTTCCATTATAGTGAAAATATTGCACATGCAGGACGAGAAAGCATGTCATCAATAATGTTCATCTTGCAAAGCATGTGTTATATTTCCACATTAAATTCTTGCAATTATAAAGCCCATCTGGCATGTCTTCCAGAAGGTGACATTAAGCTCATGAGCCATGGAAGAGGCTGGGATGCCACAGTAACTTCTGATCCATCAACGTATCCTCTGAATTTATTAAGAGCACAGACAGCAGCAACAGCTTCCCATTCCGCGGTGTGATAGTTCCATTCCTCAGAAGTCAGCATTCTACTAGCATACTCAATCGGATGCTTTTCAGCACCCTTACACTGGAGAAGTACTGATCCAAGACCATGATTGCTTTCATCGATCCGAATGATGAGTGTTTTTTTTTTCATCAGCCTGTTTCGATATTGGTGTTGAAACCAGGCATAGCTTCATGGCTTGAAATTCATTTTATTCATTGGCAACACAATGCCATTGCATATTCTTCATAGTGAGGTTGCTTAGTGGTCTGGATATTTCTGTAAAATCGTGTTTCAAACGGCAATACCATACTTGCCAACCTCCCGCTTTTTTAAAATCAACAAAACATACTTTAAACCAGAAATTTGACTTAATAAAGGAAAACATATAGGTTTCGAATAACTACCACATCGACGGAAGAAACATTTGATTTAATAAATTTTGTGGTTGAAAGTTTGTTTCTTCATTTAAAAAAAGCGGGATGTTGGTAAGTATGCAATACCATAATCATGTCTGCAGAAACGATTGCCGTAGTTTTATATTATTGGGAGCTGGGATTCTTATAATAGCATCGATTTTCCCAGGATAATTCTCTAGGCCATTTGGAATGATCCTGTGTTTTGTGTACTTTACTCTGTTACATACAAAGTTGCATTTTTCTCCATTTTCAGAAAGTTTCCATTTCTCTAATCTTAGAAAAGCAGATACATAATCAGACAGATGTTGTTCAAAACTTGATGATAAAACAATTAAGTCATCAATGTAAGACAGAATATTTAAAACTAGGAATACTTTACGGAAACTATGATCGTCCTCTGGAACGTTGCAAAAGCGTTACGGAGGACAAAAAGCATTCTTCGAAAGCGGTATGTTTGGAGAAAACATACAAAAGTAGTTTTATTACAAACTGGTCCGTAGACACTCACCTGGTGGTGACCAGAATTTAGATCTAGCTTTGTTATGAGCTGGGCAGTCTTTGCATGATGTAGAAGACCGTCCATACGAGAGTGGATAGGTATCCAGTATAATTACCTCGTTGATCTTCCTATAGTCTACACATAGACGAATACTACCATTTGGATTAGGAATTAGCACGACTGGTGCAGAATATGGAGATTCTTATTGCTCAATAATTGCTTTGACTAGAAGATTATCAATTTGGGTTTTCAACAACTCTTTCTCTGTCGATGATTGTCTTTAAGGTGGTATTGATATAAGACGATGTTCTCTAGTGTTTATGGGATTTTAGACGACAGGTGTTAACTTTCAGTTTCTCTTAACATAACTAAGATAGATTTGGTAATTTGTTTTTACATTTCAGTTGTTGTTTAGACTGAAAAATCAGTAAAGGAATTTTATATCTTGGCTTGTTCTGGAAATATCAACATTGGCTTCGCCTATCCAGCACAATCCCCATTTTGTTGAAAATATATATGCCTAACAATGTTGTGTTTCCTGCGGCTTCGGGTAACACAAAAATTATTTTACTAGTTCTCCGACCTTCTATTTCAACAGTGTTTCAAGGACGTTGGTTTCTCTGCTCACGTCATCAGGAAGCGTTATGCTTACACTGGTTTCTTCGAAGAAAGATACTTGGTGATGGAGAAGATTGAACAACATTTCCCCAGCAATTGAAGGAGGAGCTCCGGTATTTGCTCAAGCAACCCATGCAATAACATTTACCTTTATGTACAATACAGGTGCTGCCTACGTATTAATAGAACAAGACTGGAGATGGAGTGAACCAAAATTTACTGATTGGATTTGCGTAGATGGGGAACAATTAGGGCATTTTGCTTTGAAAAACAGCCTTTTTTTCCATAGACATAGTGGCTTGTAATCGGATGCTTCTCATTGTTTACAAATAATGAGTTCATATATTTTGAGGCAGGCCAACTATTTTTGTACAAAATGTTCGTAAATATTCAAGCTTTTTACCAATTTAACATACCGTATGATATAAAACTTTCATTTTAAATATATGAATTATTATACATAATTTGATGTGGCTTAATTTTTATCCACAAATAAATATATTATATAAATAAACTGCTTAGTTTATATCTTTAATATAAACAAAATACGAAATATCTATGGAAGTTACGAAATCTTTTTTTTTCTAATATACTCTGTGCACAGTTAAAACGAATGATGATACAATTAAAAAAATACCAAAAGAGATGATATAAAATTCTCTTAATATTCTTACCAAGATCAAAACAAAAAAATGTGTAAAATGTCATTTAAAGAAACAAACAAAATTTAATCAAAACTGTTACCAGTTGGATCCAGCAATAAAAAGAAAAACAAAAAATTCTTCAAACTTTTATATCGGAAAGCAAACAAATAAAATAAATTTTATCCTTATATAATTAGTTTGTGATGACTCATGTGAACAGTTTCAGATTTATTTAGTGTAAAAAATCGATTAAAAAGTATACATATGTAAAACACACATAATTATGTTGATAGCAGAGATAAAAATTAGCTGAAACAAGGTCGTTTCTTTAGAAGACGAAACACATTCATACTCCGCCGTGAAGAATTTTCGCGAATCACAAGCAGCAAATATTTAAAACAAATTTGAGCAGAAACTCCAAGAATGAGGAATAGGACTTAATATAGCTAGCTTTTACACACAGAGTACATTTTGAGAAACAGACAATTATTCGAGAAGAATGACATTATTGCAAAATCTGGAAGATTCTTTTTTTTCACTTGATTTCTTATCAAAGCGACAATACACACTTTAGAACCAGAGCGGCGGTACTTTTTTTTTTTTTACTTTAAATGATTCATAAAAAAATTCTCTCTCAAAATTAAGAATCAGAATGATTCTCTTGATCAACTTGATTTCTTACAAGGGTGACAATATTTTGAAACAGACTGGTTGTAACATTTTTATTTCATTTTGGAGCAAGTCAGATGTTTTGCGTTGGGCGTCAATACGATTATGTGTGTCATGTTAAACACTGAATCCAGTTAGACAGTCAAATTTTTAACATACGACGGTACAAAACATTACATGCAACTTCGCTGAAAGCGCATAAAATAAATAGAAGAGAATACAAACATGAGAAGGTCTCTAGATGAGATCAATTCCCGTACACTCCGAATATCTACGTTCCCGTACATTAGTCATTTGCTCATCTCACTTCACTTCATGCTTGGCAAAACATCCTTTGATGTTTTGCCGAAAGTGGGTACAGTGCCAAATATATTTTATTGAATCTATGAAAGGCTGTGATTCTATTACAATACTAAATTTATCCTCTAAATTCGTTTTCATAAATTTCGTAAATTCCTCGTTCAATGTCGATTGCATCGTTTTTTATTTTACTTGGCGAGAAATTTAGAACGTAAACAGAGTTTTTATGATAGTTCTTGTATTTTTTATTAGGTGCAACAGTCGAGAATACTAATCTTAAATTCTAGTTACAAACATAACATTACACATTTTCAAAATATCATCCGATTTTTTTTTCTTAATCAGAAGCTTTGAATGGACCCAAAAATACTCTAGGTCTTTTTATTAAACACAAAAGCATATTTTTATCTCTGAAAATTATTCATGATATCATATTAAAAAATTATAATGTGAACAGCATCTACTTATACGTAAAGAGAAAGGCCATTTTAAAAAACATTGAGGAATCGATTTAGAGTACGCAATCATTATGTTTATATGAAAAAAGACATTTTACTTTTCGGAGGTTTAATTGCAAACATTATGATATCCTTCATTCATATAAAATAAATTACAAAGCAGCAAATACAAAAAATTCAAAGACTTTTTAAATTAAAATTCGAGACATACTTGGACTTAATAATATATGATAATTTTCTTTAACATTTTTTATTATCAATTACCTTTATCCAATTACCAATTTTATCAGTCCAATCAATTACCAATTTTACTAATGTGAATTTTAAAATTTTTCTCATGATACCTTAATTTACTTTTTTTAAATTTGCGGATATTCCTCTAATATATTTTCTTTATACACAGTGTTGGTGCTATTGCATAATATGTAGATAACTCAAATTTCAAAAATTGATTTTCTATTCGGAAAAAAGGTAATTTTACCGAGTCAAACCTCCTTTATTGTAATTTTATTGTAAAAGAGATACGAGTAAAGGCAATTTTTATGCGGACTATATATTTTTTAGATACATTTCAAAGGCTAGAAATGTATCAACAAATATAATTCATTACAATATTATTTAAAATGTCTATAGTATGTATATTGTACTCATAAAAGAATTTACCTGTTTCAAAGGTATAAATTCGTCTATAAATTAGTTGGGAAATTTTGTAAGTTAAGAACTTCCGCATTATTTAAGTAAATTACCTAGTTGAAAGTCAGACTAGTACTAATATTGCGGATGCTTATTCATAGAAGGAATTAGGTATCATTTCAGACACTATCGCTTAGTGAGCGGAGGTGTTATTCAATGGACACCACAATCAAAAGATTTCTCACGACTAGATTTCGGTGTATGGGATTTTGTAAAGGGTCAAGTTTACAAGCCGTCACTTCCTGCAGCCATTCCTGAACTAAAATTAAGAATAAGCACTGCAATTAATTTGATCGATGGAAACTTGCTGAGAAATTTGTGGACATAAATTATTTACCTGTGGAACATTTACAGTGTCGCGAAAGGAAGTCACATTGAACATTTGTGATAATGTTAAACTTGATTTGTTTCCCTATCTTACAACAATATGTACTTTAATTTTTTCCCTGTCAATTCTATTCAATAAATTATTCTGTTTTCCTAACTACTTTGTAGACACCCTGTATTATAGGTGTTTAATTTAGTCTGTTTACAACAAATCATGCATACAATTGGAGGTAAACTAAACTGTTTTTCTTTAAATAGTTCAACATATGCATGTTTAGTTATACGGTACACATCCAGCTTAAAGTTCAATTCGTCCCACACTTCGGTTTAACAAGTCCAGAGTAAGCGAAGCAATGGCGTCTTTAATTATGTGTTTCAACTCCGGCAAATCATTAGATAGCGGAGGAAACTAGACATCGTCAGGCAACTGAAGTTCAAGACTGAAGTTCATTTCTTAGGACTACGCAGGTAAGATGGTCTGCACAATTAACATCATGTACAGACAATTTTGGTCATCCTGTGGTTCTGTGCCGTATAACTGAGAGTGCACATATTGAACATTTCTAACAAAAACTAGGTTAGTTTACCTACAATTTCATGTATAATTTGTTGTATGATAACATTTTACTGAGACATACTTTATGGGCACTTTCTATTTTATAATCAAAATTATTTTTAAAACACTAATTTTTCTTTTTTCCTGATTTTTTCCTTAATCTACCAACTGCCGTGAACTGATAAATCTTTTTACTAAACTCTAGGTTTCACTGCAATAGAAGTCATTTATAAATTAGTATACAGATGTAGTTCAGTTTTGAAAGATTAAATAATGATATGATTAATACTCTGAAGGGTTATATTCTTGTACATAATTATTTTTTTTTTTAATTTCATGTTGAAAAAAAATTTTTTTTTTAGCTTATTTAAAAATTTACAGAGAAAACAATGTTACAATTTTGCCCTTTTACTCGGCTGTCAGGGGATTAGAAATCGTCTTTTATTAATCTTTATATTTGTACATTATCAAAATATTCTGGTTTACTTAGAAAGTTAACTTACAGTATTAAATTACATTTAAATGTTCTTTCATTTCTTTTCTAATTTATCTTCAAATAAAATTTACTGAAAGTTCCAAAATATTAGGCCTTTGTGAACTAGAGCTTTATTTTAAAAAGAACTTAACTCGCAAATAACATAGATCATTTTCAAAGCTTAACAAACGGAATCCATTAATAGTTCGCGAAGCGCTGAAGTTAATATCATTTATCAAAACTTTCGATTATGTAAAAATAATACTTTACTGGTATGTTACGCAAACAAACATTAACGCAAATCGAGCAGAATAACTGGTATAATGGTTTTCTTTTACAAGAGAAGCATTGTTTATTGAACATTGAAGTCAATTTTCAGAGTTAATTACTTTAAGAAAATAATCATTAATCATATTATTATGTACTTGACTTGTTTTAAAAAATCTTTCAAATGATATTTCAGTCGTTGGAAGATATTTGCTGTATTTAACAGTTTTTCATCCAAGCAAGAAAATTAAATTGAATGGTTCTGAATTAAAAAAATAAATATATTTTAAAATTGAGAGTTAAAAGAGAAAATGAATAAAATATCGTATTAAAGTTCCGATTGTTTGCTTTTTAAATATTTAAAAATACAGTCGAACCTCGCTATAGTGAATCTAGGATATAGTGAACACTCGTATGTAGTGAACTTTTTAAGTGGTCCCTTACGAACTCCCATTTAACTAATGTTATTTCATACGCTTATAGTGGACAGCTGAGAATTTGGTAGTTCGTTTATGTTGGACTGAAATTTTATTTCCCCAGATTTTTTTTTCAGTTCTCTAACTTTAAACATGCACTAATTGCAACTGAAAATGATGGCATTCCTTTACATTGTGTCAAATTTCACTCGTTCACGATCATCGCCTTAAACTAGGGCGAACAAGTTGTTAAACAGCACACGCCTCTTCTTCCCCCCTATTCAGGAACAAAACTCTCTTCTTCGCCCCTCCCTAATTCTAGGTATAATACATATTAGCGTCTGGTGTTTACTTGCTAACACCCCTCTGCATAATCGGAAGAGCCCAAGAATGTCTCCCGTGTTACAGTGACTTTCTTCATTATTCTTATGAATTGATTTGAGATAAAAAGACTTTTTTTTTTCAAAAGTAACTAAAATTTCGTGAAAATGGCGAATTCTGTAAAAAGGAAAGCATTTTCGATTGAGGATAAAATGAAAATCTTTAAACGTATTGAAGATGGAACCAGTCAATTGGCACTGTGCAAGGAATTTTCCTTGTCAAAATCTTCAGTTTCAAGCATATGGAAAAATCACAGTGCGACTCTTGCGCCACACAAAAAAAATTTGGATTCTTCGAAGAAACTATGTGGGGCTGAAAGGAAAAAAGCGAGATATAAATCTTGATGTGATGGGACCTAAAGTTCTAATTACAGTGAATGAATTTGCCGAAAGATTCGGAGAAAACGGTTTTGTGTTTCCTGACGGATGACTAGATAGGTTAAAAAAAAACGGAACAATGTTTCTTGTGGAAGGATTGTTGGTGAAGCAGCAAATGTTTGTGCATCAGATGCGGAAAAGTTGAATGCTCAAAAGTGTGTGGATGCAATCTAGGATTATGAAGAGATATTTAAATGCGTCTTTCAAGGTAACGAAGCTGGATTATTTTACAAAATGACTCTCGATCAGACGCTAAAATTTAAAGAAGAAAATTGCATTAATGTCTCAAAAGTGAGAATAACTGTTATTGTATGTGCAAATATGAAAAACGAAATTTAAGTGTCGTTGGTAAATCCCAAAAGCCGAGGTATTTTAAAAATGTTAAAAAACTGCCCGTCAACTGCTATGCATATGAAACATCCTGCTTGACTTCCAATTTTTTTCAAGAACTTTGACAATGGGACAATGATTTGTTGAAACAAAAACGTAAATTTTTCTCCTTGTCGACAATTGGACAGCTCATCGCCACTTGGAAAATCTGAAGTGCAGTAAGCTCGTTTGTTTCCTTTAAATACCACCTCTGTGCTGCAGCCATTGGACCAGGAAGTTGTTCGCTGTCTGAAGTTCCACTATATGAAACAGCTAGTGATACGTGTTTTAGAGAACTACGAGGAGAACAACACGGAATACAACATCTCTCTTTTGGATGCAATTCTTCTGTTGGTTAAGTCATAGAGACAGGTGACATCAGCAATAATCCGCAACTGTTTCCGAAGAAAGTTCTTTCGAAGGATGTTTGTTGGGTTGTTGGAAGGAGAATATGCCAACGTGGAGGACGAAGTCGACGAAGAAAACATACCAATAGATCTGTGGTTGAAAAAGCATAGTGTGAACATTTTTCAAAGAGACGTTTCTGAGCTCTTTGAATCCTGCGATGATGAAGTGTACACTTCTGGTACCCCCACAGATGATGGCATTGTATCTGAAGTTAAACAAAAGAACAATGCTGAAGAGGACTTAGAAGACGTTGTTGAAGAATAACTTAAAATGTCGGCTCCTTCTATCTCAGAAGTGAAATCGTCAGCGAATATCCTGAATATTTTTTTTTGTTGTTGTTCTACAGAAAATGTGTACCAGAAAATATTGGATTCTTTACTAATTGTTCATAAGAAAACTGATGAACTCTACATAAAATTGAATTGCATTCGATCAAAAATCACAATTATTTTCCGTAGAATGCAAAATTGAATCAAGTTTTAGTAAGCAACTATTTTTATTTTTAATATTTTATTTATTATCTATTTAATTAATTAATAATTTGTAAGCAAATTACTTATTATTGTAATCACTATTTTAACAGTACTATATCAAACGCTAGAAAACACGTTTTCAAAAAATTTGGATATAGTGAACCATCGGTTATAGTGGGCATATTGTTGGGTCAGCAGACGGTTTACTATAGCGGGGTTCGACTGTATATACTATTCCTCATTAAAAATGTTAGTTTAGAGTTAAATTATTCAATAGTGCAAAGCAATTGGATAACATAAAATCCCATTTCTCTTACTTATGAAGAAATATTCTTTATCTTTTAGCCTTGAGAATTATTTGAATAACTTCAATCAGAAATAATAACATCAAAAAGCGGCTTTAGAAAGCGACAAATCCCCGTCATTTTTTTCCAGTGAAAATATTATTTGCAGCAAGATATGGGGTCTCATATTCAAATCACGATTTAGGATTGACAATGTTTGATGTTTTAGATACTTAGAAAAGAGCATCCAGTCTGATTAGCATTTTGTTGCAATTGATAACTGTAGTGACTTTATAATTCAAAATATTCCAGTACTATTCCAGTATTATCTCATTATTATTCTGCAAAATTTTATTAATTCATGGCTCAACTGTTCATGGTTTCAAATTTTACCTATTAATTGTTCAACGTACAGTAGTTTATAATTAAACCTAAAAAAATGTTGACTCAATAAAGGATGATTCAACAGGCATCTGCCTTTTCTTTCATAAAACTTTTTATTTACAACCTGGAAATTATAGCAGAATTTCACACGTGTGTTCAAACAAAATTCCGTACATTCCAATGCGGGGCACTAAAAATGTACGAAACGTTCTCACCTGTCTTGCACTTACCGCAGAAAATTCTCCAACATAACTTTAGTGATGGCTCTTTAAGTTCATTGGTGTATCATTAAGTCTAGGCTGTGGAACTCCCCTAGAAACCCCTAGAAATTTGAGCTACAGCGTCTAGAATATATCGTGTGGAAATCTACTATCAAAACAACGCTAAAAATTTATATCCCTTAAATATGCAATGATTCTGAAGTATAGATGCGATCGCAGCGACATCTGCGATTTATTTCCAACTTCCAATGTAAACATCGTTTTATTACAGCGTCTAGACCAAATCGTCTTGGAGTTTCAGAAAATAACCTGTAGATGTCGCTGTGGTCGACTCATTGGATTTCAGCATTGTTTGACATTTAAAGGATCCAATATTTTAGCACTTTTTTTAAGTATTACTGGGATAGCCGATTTTCAAACTATATATTCTGTACTTGAGCGCAAATGAATCAATTCAAGAAAACGATCCACTCAAAATCTAGCTTAACAACATCCTCTATCTCCTGTATGGCCTCTTCGAAAATCATCTTTATTATGTTCGACAGCTGAAAAAGATCTTCTTGTGTCTTTTTAATAAGGGAAAGAATTTCGACATCTACCAAACTGCATAAAACTTATAACTTTAGTGGCTCGAGTTGGTCGTCTTTATCAGTCAACTGTAGACTTTGAAGCATTCTCCTTCATTTAGGTAAACTTTTTATTCTCGCATTAAATCTATTTTTCTTTAATTAAAAATGTATTCTATGATAGTTGTAGTTAAACAAAAATTGTTGATACAAATTATCGCCTCCGTTCATAAAGAGTTGGAGACATCTGTGACCAATAATAAACGTTTTTCATTGAAGAATTATTTGATTTTAATTTATGCAGGCCCTGTGTTACGAAATAGCTTTAATATTTTTTAACCCATTAAAAATCGACCTTATTAGAATAAATTTCTTGAAATTCGAATTCAAACTTACCGGTTCTTTTAAATTATATGTATTTTTGAAATTCTAAGACGCTTATACGTCGCCCTGAGTAATAAATCTCTCTATTCTAAAAAAAAGTAACTACCGCTGTCACCGCCGCCTCCGCCGGTTTTGAATTTTTTGTGACCGGAGGTCTTTCTTCGTTAATATTGAGAAAAATAATGCATACAAAAATATGAAAATCAGTGGTTTTATACAGAAATGTTTGATAAACACGCTGATGCAGACAGTTTTCAAATCGAAGAATTATTTTAAGAGATATTTAATGCTAAAGTTGGACAAAATCATTCCACTAAAAAAGTTTTATAGCAGCAAAAACTATACATGGCAGTGTAATCCTTTTTAGATCATTTTATGCGTTAGAATTTGCCGGAGTGCAGATTGCATTAATTTTTTAATTTTGACTCATTTTTTCAGGTTTTATTTCTATTTTAAATTCAAATTTTCAGCATTTCTAGAGATATTTTTTACAGATTTCAGAAAATTGTACTAATTTAAACTGTTGCCAACTGTATAAAAAGCGCAAGCAATAATGTTTGCTTCAAATTAAAAATTTATTTACACGTGACTATTATAAACAGGAAAAAAACTTTCAAATTAGAATTAAATAATTATGTATAAAAAGCAGGAACTTGTTAAAAATTACGTCATAAAAAGTACACACGTGAATTTTAAAAGAGAAAGTATATTGTAAAATAATAAATTCATTAACATGCGTTAGAAGTCTTAGGAGAAATTACGTCATATTTACGTCACATTATAGTTATTACATAAAATGAACACAAAATAATATTGCAAAAAAGTTTAAATTTAGAAATTGCGCTAGACATTTATTTAATATTTTGTGAGGATATTTTCAACTATTTTTGTTAGGAAAGCGCAAATAATATTTCATTGCTAACAAAAGTACTTTCACGCGATTATTTAAAAGAGAAAAATAGCTTGGTAAAAATTACGTCAGATTAAAAACGATTAATTTAAAATGTCTCATTTAAAAGAACTTTCTGTTCGCTTTGTTAAAAAATACCAGGAGACAAAGACTCTGTTTACTTAATTCCTTTTATATTAGCTTATTTTGAAATGTTGTTACACGTGTCTACGTCATCAAGTTATTTTTATTTCGACGTTTTATTTGTATTTTTATTAATGTTGCACGAATTTATTTGTTCTTTCGTTATTTAAAATAAAAATTATGTCAATTTGTATAATTTGGCGAGTGGTTTGGCGATTTATATAATTTGGCGAAATTGGTCGACGGGATAATCAAGTAGTACCGCAGCGGATTTGGCGTTAAAATTCCCCAATCAAAGAGAAATGAATAGAAATTCGTTTATAGGGAGATCGCCACTGTTTTTTAAATTATAATTCAATTTTTTGAAATCCTTTTAAAGGCGATCAAATTAGCGTGCATTTAGAGCCTGCGGTGTCTGGACGGGGGTTGGCGAGCTAGCTCGTAGGGGGCCGAGCCCCCTAGTGAACTATATAATTTGAATATCAGTAACAATTTTCATTAATTGGCATATAACAATAAGTTTTCATAGAATGAGAGTAATTTTTTTTTTATGTTTTTTATTAAGGTAACTCAAGCACAGGAACTAAATAAAAAAATAACTCCTAAATAAAAAAAAAAAATTCCTAAGCAAACAAGGAACTACAGCATGTTACATTTCGTTTTCTGCAATGAAAAATAAAAACTTTGTGTCAGTTTGAATCTTTTGGGTGACGAGAAAATGAGTGTTGATTATTTAAGTAGAAAACTTTTTTGTTTTTCTGTAAAAGAAAGTTTTATGCATTCTTTATTAGATCTAAATAAAAGTTTGGCATTCAGGATAAAACAATTGCATTAATAATGTTTAATTTGTTCATTTTGATAGTCTAAATATACTTTTATTGTATATTTAAAATGGTCCTGATTTTTGGGGGGCGGGGGTGGTTGTATAATTTTTTTATGATTTAATAGGCATTTAGTTATTTTTTGTGTGTGTTTGTGTTTTCCCAGATACTGAGAGAAATGATGTTTTAGATTTAAAATGACACTTTTATAACTATGGGCATTCAAATTGATATTACTGTCAATAAAATAACAAAGAAGTGAATTATATTGCATGCAGTAGGAAATCAGCGCACGCATTTACTAGCCTTAATATTGAGGAAATATATATTTTTACTTTATCATACTGAACACAGAATACAGGAAACCTTGCTCAAATATTGTTTAAAAAATATTTACTTTATGAGATGTAACTAAAACTAGCACCACTATTTAAATAAACTCTAAAATTATTTTTTACAAAAAAAGTAAGTAAAATCGATCCTGTTTTAAAGTTTCTAAGAACCAAAGAATCGAAATATTTCACTTTATAATTTTCCTCAGTCAAAATTAAGAATGGAAACTACTTGTGGCAGTTTGGATCTCTTTTAAATAAAGAAAAATAATATTTGATTCTTTATGCCGGAAAACTGTCATCCGTTTAAATTAAGTTTCAATGTTTTCCTGTGTGAATCATTAACGAAATTCGCGGTTAAGTGACAAAAGTTTTCATTAAAATTACAAATTTGTAACATTAGATAATCACGAATTCTCTTCTAGGTTTGAAAGTGTAATGTTCATGCTTAAAAACTAAAATTAACAGCAAATTAACAATTTGTAAAAAAAAATATAAGTGTTGTTTTAACAATTTTATTCTGTGACGTCAAGATATCTTTACTAATAAAAAAAAGATGCTTGTGTGTGTGTCTGCGCACATGAAGGAATTCAACCTTGCTTAGAGATCTGAAAATTTGGATGCCGATAGTCAATGACAGCTCCACATGTACCTGAGGGTAAGATTTGTATTTTTCGTTAATAAACTGCGACAGTAATTTATAACGCAACAATGCGAAATTGGCTTTTTTCGTATGTCTGTCTTTATAAACACGCATTGTCAGAACCGTTCAGAATACGGACAAACTCATAAATATACACTATTAAATTTCTTACTTCTTTTTAAATTATCGTATTAGAAATACGGATTTTAATCTATTGATTTTTTTCCCGTTTTTTCCACTTTTATCGAAGCTAGGCTAGGGTTCAATTTTAGAGTTAAGAAAAATTCAAACACTTATTTCGGACGAACTTTCATCTCTACGATCATTCAGTTAGTTACTCAAAAATGCGAATATTAACCCTCTCAGAAAAATTTGCGACTGGAAATGACTTCGCAAATCGAAGAGACAATAACTATTTCTTTGCTATTCTAATACAATATTTTGATATTTTCTCTGTACACTCGATTTAGATCACGTACACAAATCTCGAAACATTCGGATAATAAAAAGAATTTTAAAAATAACTGTACAATTTTCCGAAAGCGAATACGTAAGTGGATTTTCCGCACGAATTTACAACTAAATTGTCATATTTATGAACGAAAATTATACGCAGGCTTACGAAAATTTATTTTTATAAGTATAAATTTTATTCTCATTATCTTTTTCAACTAATTTTTATCAATATTCTTTTACAAAAGTTTTACACAGGCTTCAAAACCATTCTAGTGTTAACTGATAAAAATTTCAAAGCGTTTTAGCAATAACAATCGCCAATAACTTTTAAATGACATGATAGGAAAACAATGTCTTCTTAGAAGCGATATTGCAACTAAATATCAATACTTTTTCACGAATAATGTACGACTAAATTTTCGAAATGTATAGAAAATAAAAACAGTGTTTTGTAAATCTTAAATGACCTGATTAAATAAGAAACATACGTTTTTTATTACAAATTTTCTATTTTTGTCGACATACGGAAAAGTGTATAAAATATACTTAAAGAGCCCACATTTTACTTTAAACGACTCATTCTGTTTTAAAAAATATAAATAATGCGGGCCCACAATAAGTTTGCAAGTTATTCTTTTAAAAGTATAAGTTCTTTCAAAATGCGGTTAAAAATATAAAGAAATAGGAATTTAAGATTTGTTTACCGTTATTATCAAGGACCAGTGCAACTCAGGATGGATCAATTAGCATGCTATAAAATGTTTATTAGGATTAAAAAAAACTAGTAAATAATTTCCGATGATAACATACGGACACTTTCATCACTTTCAATGGAAAAATAAATATTTTTCATTACATCAACCTTAAGGATTCAGTAGTTAATAGAAAAACAATTTTTAAGCAAAAAAGTAACGTTTAGAAATCTATTTACGTGACAAAAATTTAAATTTACCGGCGTTTGAATCATTTAAAAAGTAATGATCGCAAAACGAATAGCTGCAGAAGTTTAAAATATCTTTCTGTTCTAAAGTACCCAGTATCTCCAGAATTTACACTTCATGTACAATGCACATGTGTTTTTTTCAACAATCACGTATGCATACTACCTCACCAGAGACAATGCAGGAAGAACGTCGATCTTCGGCCCTTCGTCCGCTATTGGAATTAAGAATAGTGATCCTTTAGATATATTGCTGGAATGTAATGAAGCAGATTGAACAGATACACTTACATTTTTAAAGCACTTGCAACATCCCGATTTAACCCGCTGTTTCTAGCTGTTCCAATTGTTAATGCCTACTATAAATTATAATGCCTACTATTTTATATATTTTTTACTGAGACTAAGATTTCAAATCCAGATCAATAATAGTGTTGAACAATAATATTATTTAACAACTACTGTTGTTTTCATAGCTAATTTTATAATATTGCAACAATGTCCACGTTAAAAAGGATATTGATAATAATCATAATCAACTGTGATAAACGACAGAAGACATGCATATGTTATTAGTATCTTCGAATTAATAGTAAATTACAAAAAAAAAATTGCGACTGAATGTTACTTTAAATTTTCTACATTTATAAAAAACACAGAAATTCCCTAGCCTCAGTTTAAATCTTTCGTGACGACAAGAGAAATTAGAGTTGATTCTGTAAGTCCTTTTTTATTTTGGATTTTCTTTAAAGGGCATTTTCGGAATTTTCTTCTCTAGGTGTGAAAAAAAATAGCATTGAGTTCAAAACATTTTTATTAAGATGTTTTTTATTTGTTATTTTTAAAGTCATAGGGATTTTCCTTCTATAGATGATTTTGTGTATTCTTGTCTGTAAAAAAAATAAATATACAGAACAGAGGTATTTGAATAATAGTATTTCAGCTATTTTAAACGTAAATTAATAATTTATTATAAGTTATATCAGTTTACACATACAGGGTGGTTTTAATTAAAGTTCCACTTTGGAATGGTCATAAACGGAAAACTACTGGACCAAATACTATAAAATTTAATATCAGTTTGAAGGAGGTCATGGGAATTTATTTCCCGCCAAAAAAGTAAAGTTCAAATACACACCAACAGGGGGAAAATGGCGCTGTATGCAATATTGTTAAACGAAATAAAGGTCGGAATATAACTTAACCTTTTGTTACATGGGTTTAATATTTTTTGTACCCTTAAGAAACATTGATCCAAACAAAATTACTATTTAAAGACGTTAAAGGCGACAAAAGTCGAGTGCGCCATCCGTGTAATAACGCCCGTTTGTGTTCAAACCACAAACTAACTATCACATATTTTGAGATCGCAAATCACTCGCAAATGTGTGGCGCTTTCCTGAAATAGTGTTATTACAGATGGCTCATTTGTGATTTTTCAAGCCTGAATTCAGCCTTAAGACACGAAGATATCGGTTTAAAATGTTTTTAACCCTTTCTAAAACGAAATTGTTTGTGAGATTATGCAAAACCGTAATGGCTTGTAATTGGCTTACGGCAGGAAGAAAAAAATTAGATTTATGCAAATAACCTTTACACGTCGATCTGTCAGATTAAAGTGAGCCTGATTGTCATAGTTTTATTATTACGATACTACAATGGCTCTAACCATGCAAGACCGTACTTTTCTCTTTAAATGTTATTATGAATGCGGTAGCAATGAACGGCGTGCTTTTCAAAGGTATCGTTCAATAAGAAGAATACGCCGAGGCCAATGATACCGCAAGTTTTGAGGAAAATTATGGCAAAGTTTGAAGCGACGGGTTTGTTATCAGTGGCACCTGGGAAGAGAAGGGAACCTGCTTCTGAGGAAACCGAGGAGGTTGTTGCATTAGCGATGGAGGAAGCAACAATCCAAAGTAACACACGGTATGCGCTGTAGCACATCGAATGAACGAACTGTGCAGTACGGTGTACAAAATTGTCCGTAAAGTGCAGCAGTTCACTCATACAAAATTAAACATGGTGAAGAACTTCAACGTAATGATCCTACTGCAAGAGACTCTTTCGCTTTGAAATTCTTTTTGAAAAAACTGTTTTATTTGCTTTGTAAATTTTTGTCTATTGAAAATCAATGATTTAACATTTTTTAGGTCTTATTTTGTTGGAAGAATTAAAAACTGGCGGGTATGATGAATTCATATATGATAGAATTATGTTTTGTAAAAAAAAAAATATAAATAATGTGTTCTTCATTTAAGATTTTTTATAAAATGAAAAATAATAGGGGGGCTATTTTCTTTCTTACCTTCAGATCAGTTGTTCATTGCGTTTTGAATGCGTTTTTTCACTGAGCCCTCATATCAATATTATTTTTTAACCTTAAATATTTAAAAGAGTGTGCAATTACAGGGGGAAGGGAGGGTGCTCCGGGGGGGGGCTGTTTGCTAAATTTTGATTAAACCTCGTGTGACATATCGTTAGATAGGTCTATGAAAACTTATTCATATTATATACATCCAATACCCCCCCCCCCATTCACCCCCTGCCCGTTGGGCACTTTCGAAATTTCAAGGACACCAATCATGTAACATATCGTTCGATAGGTCTATGAAAATTTATTCATATTATACTCATTCGATGCTCCCCCCCCCCCGTTTTAATGCTCTTTTTTGACGGAGTCCTATTATAAATATTATTAGTTAACTTGAAATAGGTTAGTAGATGCTTTCCGGGTGGGTGGATATACCTAAATGTAATGGTGCCGCCATTTCTGAATTAATAAATTGTGAATTAATAAATTAAAATTATCTTTTTTGATTTGTTAATTTAAACCTAAAGTGTTTTAAAAGTGATATTAAACGAAGCAAGCATTCTGTACAATCTGCGATCAAACTTACCCACTTGTTTTAATTTTACACTGAAAAATATTGTTTTAAAAATTTTATTAGAATGGATAAAAAGTTACATTTTTAACGTGTTCTCCTGCGCCATTATTTCTGAAAAATAGAGTAGTTCAGTCAAGCTGTCTAAATGATAACCACGGGGAAGGACTTAATCAATCTAGCAGCCACAACGCACCATTTTTCAAAGATACTAACATTATTTTATTCGCATCATTGATTTTCGGCTTTAGAGAATCAATGACTTTTCATTTTCTATGTATCTTCTTGTTTGAAAGAATTGATAACGGGGCACTATAACGATTTTCCGTAAGATAAATGCTTGATTTCTGACAATTTTTAACTTATTTTGTCTACTTTAATACATTGTATAAAATAAGAAACATTGTTTAAAATATACTTATGGGAAACGGACTTAAAAGTATGTCAAAATAAGTTTTCTCAATTTAAATTAATGTTAAATGGAAGCCTTGAATTGTATTTTTTGTTCAAGTTTATTTGTAATAGAAAAATAATTTTTAATTTTCTTAATGTTAAAATTAATATAGATTTATATAATAATTGAAACGATGAAATACGCCCGAGAAACAGTATTTCTGAATATAATTAACGTGATATATTATTCAGATTGCTAACAAGGCGTAAAACAAACACAGTGATAAAGTATCCAAGCAAAGGTTCGAACCTGTGTATTTGGAAACCTACACACATATATGTTGGATTTAATATTTCTTGGCCGTATTCCATCGCTTCAATTATTGTGTATACACAGATAAAAGTTAAATTTAAAAAATAAAAAAAACCCGACTTCGTAAAAAGCGAACTAATTAATTCTTTCTCATCAATGTGAAACTGTTTTGTATATTATTTACCTATTTCTTTTTATTTATTTACTTGTATTGATAAGTTTTAAGAAGTAATTGTTACTTCCTATCTATAAACACTGTTTTGATAAGTCCTATAGATGTCTATGAAGGTTAGTTGCAGTAAAGCTAGGGATCCTACCTACACAACTTCCAGGTTGTGTAATATTTAAACGGAGCTTCTGACTGTAAAATAGTCAACAAAACATCGTCTTAATTTTGAAAGACCTATCCAGTGATATTCCACTTAATAGGGTGCGTAAAAAAAAATTTCGTATCTACCGAAAGTTTGTATTTTACGGCCGCTCTTTTGAATTTATAAAAACAAAAGCTAGCCTGTAACTATCGGACGGTTAAGACGAATCGATAGAAACCTCAATCATTAAAACCCATCCAACCGTTGGATGTTTCGAGGGTATAAAGTAATCCACATACACAGATACGCGTGAAACACATAACCCTTCTTGGCAGTTGGGTAATTAATCCATGCTGGATTCATTTCGGCTCATGTTTGCAGCAGGGTTGTGGTTAATGAAGTTATCCAATATTGTGCTGCGGTTTCAACCTCACCAACATATATAAGTAAAGGGTTCCAAGATTGGTGTGTTGTTTCATGTGATTCAGTCTGTTCGCTGATCCAAAGATAAAGGTTCGAACCATAGCCTGGATACTTTTGCACTCTGTTGGTCTTACACCTCGTTCAAAATGCGAATACAAAATGTACGTAAATAAATTCAGATGTAATTTAGATTTTTTACAAATATTTCATTTTATATCTCATTTAAGCATTAATTCATTCAAAATTTAAATTTTCCTACCTTCAGAATGTCCCAGTATGATTTTAGTATCACCATTATTTTTTTGTTCTTGAATAACATTAATTATGTTTCATTAATGTTCCATACACATACATATAAAATTTAAAAAAACTTACTAAAATTATATACATTTAATTTAACCCTCCGACTGTCTTGGAAAAGGGCAAAATTGTAATGTTGTTTTCTTTGCATTTTGTTTTAAATGCTAAAAAAAATGATTCTTCGAACATTTTATAACAAAACTTAATAACGAATATGAATGCAATCCTTTGAAGTATTAATCGTTGTTCAATGTATTAAAAATACATTAAATCACTAGAATTATATTACTTTAAATATTGCTTGTATTGCAGTGAAACCTGGAGCTTAGTGAACGTATTAACACGGGCTTGTCAGTGAGATGGTTTTAAGTAATTCATATGTTATATATATTTATGAGAGTGTGTTGTGTATTCACTGTATATATATAGAGATAGATAGATAGATAAATTGCCAAAATATGAAATCTCTAAGTCCTTAAAAGCTTTAAAGAAGTTGTATATTACAGTTAAACAATTAGGTATGAACCTTGAAATTATTGACATTTAAATATTAAACTAAACAAATAAAACAGACTGCATATTTCACGTCAGTGACTTGACAGATAGAAATACCCCACACACATACACACAATATTGATTCTACTAGTTTTCGAAACGCGAGACAGGTTTACATTCCAAAACAATGCTGAAACGTAACATAAAATCTTAATTTAATATAATAAAAAAAAAAAGTTTGTTTGCGTGCATTTTAGGCAAAATTTAGTTTTATGATTTTCCCATTTATAGAGAAAAAATGTAATTTTGTTTAATAAATCTCACAAATGCACAAAATTGAGCGCACAGTTTAGAGGAAAGTAAATAAGTCTGACAGCAACATTCCTTTTGAAAGTAATTCAGCTTTCAACTACAAACTTGCTCCATTCAACTTTTATATAAGACGAGCATTTAGTTTTTGCTATATTAATTATCTTAAAAATGAATTAAATAACATTAGGAACATTGCAGTTGACAACGGTTTTGCAAAAAACGTATTATTGATAAACTATTCAACTCACAGAAAAGCCACATGAAGATACAAAAAACTACCTAGAGTAATAGGAGATGAAGTACATTCCACGTGCAAAATGAAGTACATTCCACGACTTTTAGAAAAAATCAGACATGCACTTTCTCGCTTTGGCGTAAACTTAATCGCCACTCCTTTAATAAAATTAAAAGATCTAGTTAGTCCCAAAATAGACCCGGTCCCGAAAGATGAAGTTTCTGGAGAACATGTAATTCCACTAAAAACAGAAAACATTTATCTCGAATACATAGGGATGTCTTCTCGTAAACTTAAAGATCATATTAAAGGACATTTGAGAGATTTGAAGTATAAGCGGCCAACAACAGCCATTTCAAGACTTAACTAAAAGCAGAATATACAAGTTAATTTCGAAGGTACAAAAATTACATGCCCTTAAAGAATTATCATGATTTAATTATCCGTGAATCAATTGAAATTATTACTAAGAAAATACTGTTTGCAATGACGTTTACTCCTATAACATACCCAGAATTTGGCGCAGTTTGGTTAAAGAATCGTAAAACGCGTCATATTTCGCTTCCCTCTATATCCATATTTTTATTTTTCCAATGTTTTCCGGATCAAAAGTTGACTTTCACTTTCACTCCTTTCGATACTAACTACGTGAAATTTGAAAATATTATAAGTATTTTTGTATTCTGTGACGTAGGCTATGTATATATTTGGAAATACTAAGAATTATTAAAGTAATTTAACACCTTTTTAAATATTTTTTAATCTTTTAAGTAATTTGCACATAGGGTAATTTAAAGTTTAAATCGATATGATATAAATGTAACAAATTCTCCATATTTCATTAATTTAATACAGAAAATCAAACTGACCCTCTTGTGTTACCCACAATTCCGAATAGCCATTTTTTAAATAAAGAAACCTCGGAAGACATTTTAAAAGGGAATTGTGAAGTAAGAGAATTTTTGCCACCAATTCTCGGAAACGTTTGCGTGTAGTTTTTGCATATATTAAACACTTTTCTCAACCAGGTGTAAATAATAATCATCATGTGAAGTAAGAGATTTTTTGCCTCCAGTTCTCGGAAACGTTTGCGTGTAGTTTTTGCATATATTAAACAGTTTTCTCAACCATGTGTAAATAATAATTATCAGTTTTTAGAATGCCACAAAATCTGATATAAGAATTTTTAGATGCGTAAGAGAATTTATATAAGCAATAGTTACAAAATACCGTTATATCTATGCTGTTCATGTAGCATGTTTGTCTTGCCCAAGTTTGTAGACATGTAAAATGTTTACTTAAAAATCGGTAGAGTTCAAATAAATATTTTTCCGTGGTGATACAGAAAGGAGAAAAATATTAATGCACCACAAAATTTACTTGGAAACATTTTCGATAAATACAGACTGCAAAAGAAATGTTTTCATTTAAATAATCTTGATTAAGTCTCTGAAATCTGTTGGTGTCTTGTGAATCTTAAGATAAAAGAACGCTTTACGAAATCGTGGGTAGCACGAAAGATTTTACATTTTACTTCCCTTCATCTTTTGTTACAATGTAGAATCATTTCACTTAAGGACAAAATGTATTTTAAAGGAGTGTAACTTAATTACATCGTGGTCTTAAGTGATTTTCTTATATATAAACATAGTGACGATAAAGAATCAGCCCTGCATTCATTTTCCTTCTATTATCCGCTTGATTTATCGTTATTTATTCTCCAATGACAAAATGGTTTTTGACTTAAAATATATCATTATTTCTGATATCATCATTCATTTAATAGAATTCTTTTTATAATAAAGACGGGTATGAAAAAGTTCCTTTAATAAATGAAATATAAAAACTGCCTCTTATGTAACGTAACTTTTAGGTTTACCTTGTAGTATCATTAGAAATTAACAATTAAAAATATAAGAATTAAGTGGCATACAAATGACGGTATCGAAAATTTAAAAAATCTGATAATCCGAAAGTGAATATTTTCATTTATCTCCTAGACATCAATATATAAGCATATCAAGATTCTTCCATTAAAGGCGTAGAATCAGATTTACTAGTTAACCCATTTATACCTGAATTTCATCTCGTTCGTAAAATTCAAAAAGTAATTAACTGGATTTCATCATTGCATAACATAGAAGAGGGAATCAGATACACATGGCGACATATAATCTGAGCAAAAGAAAAATAATCACTGAAAACCTAACATACGATTTTTTTTAACTTTTATGAAACAAAGAAAAGAGTTACTCTATTTTATTTATTATTTTTTATTGGGAAATCGCGTACTGATTTTTTGGCAGCGATAATTAAATGCGCCAAGAATGCGACGAGAGAAGGGGAAAAACTATTTCGCAATGTCGATTACTGTTTGATTCTTTTTTGTGATTAATATTCCGAGAATGTCCTCAAAAAGAAAAAAAAATTGAAATTGTAAGTGTATGTGAGAAAGAGAAATTGAGATTACGCATTCTTGCTAAACGTGTTAAAATAGGTAAAACACAGGTGGGAGATATTTTATGAAATAAAGAAGAAAAAAGATATTTATGGATTACTAACTCTAGCACCAAAAATGTGAAATTGAGAAAGACCATTGAAATTGATTCAATAATTCTGAAATTTGTTTACTTCTGTTCGTTCAAAAACCATTCCTATAAGTTGGACTCTGATTCAGAAAAAGGCTTTAGAAGTCGCTAAAGAACTCGGAGTACACGATTTTAAGGCTTCCAGTGGGTGGTGTTTCGATCTCGGAACAACTTCTCTTAAAAACAAATACGTGGAGGAGAAAATCTGTAGATCTTAAAGAAGTGGACGATTGTCATGTACAACTGCAATCAATTTATAAAGGTTTTGATGAGAGAAACATTATTAATACCTATAAAACCGGTCTCTTTTTCAGAAATTTCAGAATAAGACTTTGTGTTTTAAAAGGGAAGACTGTATCGGCGAAAAAATATCAAAAGATAGACTCACTATTTTAATATGTTGCAATGTGTTAGGATAAATATCTCTTATTATTTTAAAATCTCTGAAACACAGGTGTTTTCACAAAGAACATTCCATTCAATAAACTTGGGATTGTGTGGAGAGCGAATAAAAAAGCATGGATGACCAGGCCTTGGATGATCGAATGTTTAACTTCCGTTGATAATAGGATGAGAAAAGTTCTCTTGTTTTTGGACAATGCAAGTTCAGATCCAAAAGATTTGAAATTCGACAATATTAAAATTGTATTTTTTCCCTAAACCACAACTTCAGTATGTCAGCTATTTGATCAAGGCGTAATATACAGTTTTAAAGCCTGGTGCAAAAAGCTTTTATTATGCCACATTCTTTCAAAGTTAGATTCTATGAATACACTTGAGAACTGCATAAAATTAGTTAATTTTCTCGATACTATAATTTGTATTTCCTCAGCTGTAAGAAAACAAAAAACCGGAAAGCGTACGACAATGTTCCAGAAAAGCATGCTTTATATTAAAAGAAAATGAAAGACACATTTCCGACACAAATGAAGAATTAAGCGAAATATGTGAATTATTAAAATGTATCAGGTGTGAAGAAACTGCCGAAAATTTCATTAATATTAATCATGAGTTACCTACTGAAGAAGAATCAGTTGATGTATGCGATTATATTCCTTCAGAAATTTCGGCAAAAGCTGACTCTATTAATGATGATGAAACAGGTATTGAAATTGGAGATGCTTTTCCTGCAATATCGAGAATTTCCAAGAAGCGTCTAAATTCAGTGAGCAGTTACACATATTTTTATATAAAAAAAAAGATGATTCAGAAGGATTAAAACTACTGGGAGAGATATAACTTCACATTGAAAAGCAAATTATATGTAACCGCAAGCAAAAGCAAACTTTTGTAACAGATTTTTTTTGTAAGAATGTAATAAACAGGGGAATATAGATATGCACAATTTTATTTCAGTTTTATTGCTTAAAAAAATAATATCATAAGACGCAATGCAATATTTCACTATGATTCAAACATAAAATATATTATATGAACTTTAAAAAGTTCACTGTTTTACTGAAAACGTGAGTAAAATAATAAGATGTTACAGATGTTACACGTTAAAAATGTGCATTTTATTTAAAACATCTTAGTACTTTCAAGCTTTTTCAAGCACTTCAAATAGTTATTGAAATGTTCTCTGATTAAGAGCTTGGAAAAGCTTGAAATTAAGGGAGACTGGGGATGAAAAGGACACTCAAAATTTCAGGAAGAAAATAAAATGTACAATGTTCGAACTTTGGCTTAATCGATGACGATACTTTTTCTGTCTTACTAATCCCTATAACTAAAATAAGCAACTGTAGCATTGTAGGTGATGAAAGAAAACCTGTTTTTTGATATAAATATGAAATTTTAATGTTGCTTTTCTTTTTTCTCTAAAAAAATAATATTGTGTTTAGCATTATAATATTTATGTTATTTAGCACAGTAAAGTAAGCTCTTTATGTGAATACAAGTATATTTTGTTAGGTAAAATACTCTGATGGGTGAATACATTTTTAATTTCGCTAGGTGGGTATGGGGTTGAAAGGGACAGGAATTGGGGGGTTGAAAGGGACACCCCTCAGGTTGTTCCTATCAAGCTTCCTTTAGTGAAGCTCATAAAAAAAGTTAGCTTCATGTTTGCTACAAGAATCTAATATCAACTATGGTTTGACAACTGTACATATGAATATTCAATTGCTTTGAAATCTTGTGCTTATCTTGGCAAACAAAGAAGCAAGCTGAAATTGATTGGTTCCAAGGTTTTATGCAACGAAATTCATCGCTTCCTCTTATGAAACCTATGGCTATTAGTTTAACAAGAAGTATAAGTTTCAACAAATCTAATGTTGATATTTTTAAAAACCTTCAGTTAGTTATGTATCGCTATACATTTACACAGAACATAATATATAACTGTGATAAAACAGTCTTAATGACACAGCACAAACCACCTAATATAGTAGCAAAGCGTAATGGAAAATTATTTTCTCACATAACATCAGCTGAACGTGGTAAAGTTGTCACACTTTTGTGTTTTGTTTCTACATCAGGTAACTCTGTTCCACAGTATTCGTTTTCTCAAGGAAGAATTTCAAAGAGGGAGGTGCCTGGGGTTTCTGGGAGGTTTCTGGGAGGTGCCCCATCCCAAAAACTTAGACTTTTTCATCAAAGTTGGCCAATGATCTCAGAAGTTTTTTAACGATTTTGTGTATTATCTAATAATTCTAGTTGTTCCAAAACAGATCATGCACCTCTTTTATTTGATATCTATGAAAGCAATATAAATATTAAGACATTGAAATTTGCGGAAAGTAATGGAATAACTATGGTGAGGTTCTGATCACACTATAGCCACAAACTCCAGAAAAGCACTCGTAAAGAATTCAAAGTACATTTTTTCAGAAAAAACAGAATAAAACCATTTTGTGTTTACTGATACTATTGACATGAATAATGTGAATATTAATGATATTGTGGTCTAGTTATCTAAACCCGTAACTGGTGGTGAGACAGCTAGAGCTAAATATTTCTTAAAAATTTTGACTGATTTAAAGTTGTTTTATGTCAAATAGGCCTAAACATGTTATTCTTCTTGTTTTTATGTTATCATATGTTGTAATATATGTTATTTGTATTTGTGTATAATTAGTTTTTATTTTTGAATAATGTAATCACAAATAAAAAGAAAAAAAGTTCATAAAAGTGTTTTATTTATGCGTGTCCCTTTCAACCTGTCACAGTGTCCCTTTCATCCCCTACAACGGGGTTAAAAGGGACATTTCTCCCAATTTATAAAAATGGATATATATTTTAATTACTGTATTTGAGGATAAGAGGCTTTAGTAGTTTCAAAGTAAAGATTTTAGACGGGTAGTAGGCGCAGATTGGAAAGTGATACCTTTTATTGTTATTATTTTATAAGCTTATAAAGACAAAATTCATCCCCATTCTCCCCTACTAAGAAGTTTTAAATAAAGTACATATTTTTTACTTCTAGCATATGTTTTATTGTTTTAGTCACATTTTAAGTAAAACCGTGAACGTTTTGAAGTTTATATAATATATTTTATAAAATAATTTTAATTTCTGATTAATCACATAATAGAGGTCTTACGACATATAAAAGTGAATTAATGAAGCAATAATCATTTCTTAAAAATATTTGAATATCTGAGGTTTTCCCAATAGCGGATCTGTTTTCGCGCTCACGAGGTGTCCGTTATTTAGAGGTTTTACTGTAATTAGTCCTACATTTTCCGGATATGATTTCCTACCTCATAACACATTGGGCCATTTGCCAGATGAAAGCTATATTTAGTGCGTCGGCATTGAAAAAAAAAAAAAAAAAAAAAAAAAAAAAAAAAAAAAAAAAAAAAAAAAAAAAAAAAACAATATTATTAACACATATTTCATGCACAGTGAAATCACTAAAAGATATTTTTCTTATTTTCTTATACTGCATCTAATTTGAAGAGAGTGGCAATTATTTTTTCTAAACTTATTGTAGTAATATTTACTAAATGATGAAAAAAAAATAATAGGGAAAAAATTATGGACAATGTTTTATAAAGGCATACTTCTGCATAATAGTTTACAAAAGTGTAACCGACTATTCAAAAAGATAATTTGGAATTTAACAGTGTATTTTTTTACTTCGTTCAGGAGCAAAGTTAAGCCTAAAGGCATTTGCCAAGTTGATAAAGAAAGTAAGAATGTATCTTATTTTATGTTTTCTAGCACTAGAAAATAAAAAAAATACTAATATACTTGCGTCAGTTTTACTTTTTTTATTGACAAGAAAAATTACAGTTGATTCTTTAATTTCAGGATCGTCTTTGGTTTTTATTGAACGAAGTTCGAAACTTTTCTTCATTTGATCTTAATGAAAGTTTACCGTTAAGTTTAAAATGTCTTATTTAACTCTGTTAAATCTATTTTGTTTTTACTTTCAGACATTCTGTCTATGTTAAAAAGGTCACAGTCGTATGAGTGAAGCATTTTGGGGTCTTGAAATTACCAATAATATAATTAGTAAATTAATGAAATAATTCTTTTAATAAGAATACTTCAAAAGGAATTAAATTGATTAAGATAAATGATAAAAATTTTTAACAAGACAGAGTTTAAATATATCATTAGATTTCAACCAGTAATAATAAAGTTATAACTACCAAAAGCCATGCATTGTTTGGATTTGCGAAGCATTATTTAATAAGATAAACGTTTGAAAGTAACAATATTTTTTTACATTACTTTTGCATCTTTATTAAGAAAAAGCGTTATTTTATGTTTTCGTGCATTTTAAGTTTAGAAATGTAAATTCAGCCAAATAACTAAGAATTTCCTCGGATTTTTTTTTATTATTATTTATTATATAAGACTGGTATAAATAAAAATATTTTCGAAGCAAAATTTTACAAAATATTTTTAAATTTTCAACTAAAAGCTCTTTTAAAGATGTTTTTACATGTTCCAGTAGCCTCTGGCGTTTTCTCAAATGGTTTGAAATACGTATTTTCTCAATCTTTGTAATTCACATTAAATAATTTTTTATAGCAATCTTAGAATAATATATTCAAAGAGAGTTTGAAGAAAGTGACTTCTTAAAATTCCTATTTTCTGGAAAAACATTTGAAATCTGCTCTTGTTGATACGAAGAATTATTACATGTAAAATTTTTCATTCTAATTTCTTCAGTTTTTCTGCATGTTACCATATTATAATTTTTTATATTGTAGAATTCTCTCGTTAGGATATTTTCTATTGAATGCTAAACCTTGAAGGGTTTTCACTCTAGACAACGCTGCGTACGTTACGCCAACTGATGTCTCTTTATCCCCAATATCTACAACTGCTTTATCTGACTTTAAACCTTGGGATTTATGAATTGTAACTGCAAAAGCTAACTGCTGACGAAATTTCTTTCTTGATCAATTTATATCTAATTTTCCAGAATTTAGTTACTGTAGGAATCGGAACGCAGCCATTCTCATAAGTTGAATGACTGTAGTTTTCACATTTAACCATGATTACTCTCGGCATCAGGGCTGGTGTCCCGTGATTTTCTTGGTAAATAATATCTGCAACATAGCCTAAAACCCCGTTGTCTAAGAAATGGTTAAAGTCCGTTTATCATTTCATAATCGGCCAATTTTGCTTTAGTACAATTATGAAGAGTTTGAATCAAGGCAACAGATTGACACAGTTCTTTTAATTTTTCATTATTATATTCTTTTACGTCTTTATTCGTTGAAAACTGCCTAATTGTATCTTTAAATAAATGCTGTTCGCTTTTTGAAAGAGACTGCAAGCTTCGATTCATTAATATTTCATCGTCTTCAATAGTGCATTCTCCATTGCTAATTCGATCAAGTATGCTACAAAATATTTGTTGAGTTTTATCTTGCCGGAAGAATGATGATAAAAAAATATTTTTGAATAATCAAAGAAAATAACAATTGTTCTTCCAAAAGCATCTCAGGTCCTTGATTTTTGTCACTGTAAAGAGTCCTGTCGTTTACTGGAGGTAGTTGTTTGATATCTCTAAATGGAAATAAGAAAATTCCACCAAAAAGGTTAATCTTGATTCGATGGCACAGCTGTACGTAATCGTATTTCTACTTTTTGCAAAAGATTGCATCCAATCATACACGTTTCATCTATAATTATGAATTTATAATTTCGAAACTCCTCCTGAACTGGAACAAGCAAAAATTGACTAAGATCTCTTAGCTTTTTATTTAATCCCAAAAAAGTTTTGAATGAATCGTTGATTCATTTATATTAACTGCGGCAACACAAGGTGGTGCAAGAAATTGAAAATATTATGGACCAAATGTTTCATTTAATCGAGCTGTGAAGTAAAGTATTAAAGTACTTTTTCCCGAACATGCTTTTCCTTGGACAACAATTCTTTTTATTAGCATTTCTCGCCTATGACCTTGCAAGAAATTGAGCTGTTCTTCAAAAATAGTTATTACTTTTTTCTGTTTATGGGAAAAGACGAAACTTGGCAAATTCGAAGGAATAGTGACACAATCACATTTTTCATCTTTTCATTTTCAATAAAATTCTCTAATTTATTAAGAAAATCTTGACTTTGAATTGTATGCCAGGTATACATTATATCAATGACCCTTCTGCCCAAATCTAATTCATCCTGTGCATTATTTTGTCTTGAAGTGATATTCATCCAGTCAAATGGTTGATCCATTTCAGTAGATTCTATTTCTTCATATTCTTCATCATCTTCTCTATTTTGCAACAAATATTCCAAATCTAATCTCTGGATTTCAAAATTCTGTTCATATATAACTTTCCATGAAGTATTATTTGGATTCATATATGAAAATCACGCCCAGGAATATGCAACATAACTTGTTCCTTATAAAATTCTTCATTATTTACATTATTGGGATTATATTTCAATTTCGATATGATTCTGGGGATAAATGTTTTTTTTTTCTGATATTGAAAATTTTCACCGCGTTTATAAACGTTTGTGAAGTAATTCTGCAAGGACATATTTTCAAATCTCACTGGGCATTGCTAGTACTTTTACAAAATATTTGAAACTTATATACTTCCATTTTACTTTTTAATATCTAATTCTTCCCAGGCGTTCCTTGCTAAATTAATGGTGACAAACTGACGAGATGACTTATACAAACGTCATCCCATTAACACCCAAAAATTTCCTGGGCAGAATAATCAGGTTCAGCACACATTTTAATTAAAATTTTCTGAACTATTTGCTGAACATTGATGTTATTGCTTGATTCTTGAACTGTTTGTCTGATGAAATCTTTCATCCCTTCTGATCTGGGTTCACCTCTGTTAGCATATTTAGCAATATATTTTAGAACGTGACTGGAAATGACTGCTTGGAAATCCACGTTTTCCGGATAAATTTTTAAAATTTGTGGGCTACGACTGTTTAAATAAGGACTATTTCTTTGTGAAATGTATACGGGTTTATTATTAAGAAACTGGATTTTACACTCGTGGGAACATTCGTTGGGAAATTTGAAACGGCTTGTGACTTCAGAAGAATCTTTTTTCTTTCTCTTACATTAAGCTTTAGAGAATTTATGGATTTGTAATGCACGTAAAATGAAATTTAGATGGATACATATCATAAACGTGATTAGTATCTAGTTGCCAATTCGATACGAATTTGTCAAAGTATTTTACAATTTTACGTATCTTTTCATCATCATTTGAACTAATATTGTTTAGATCAAGAGCACCTTTAAACTAAAAAGGACTATGCATGTGAAGATTACCTCTATGTTGAAACTCGATACGAGACCGAAAGTCCATGACTTTGAAATATTTCTTGAAAAAAAGTTCCATAAAAATATCCAACCGCTTATGAAAAAAATAAGCACCGATTAAAGGATTATAATTTTGATTTTCTGATGAATTCAGAAGTTTGGTTACGATTAGTGTAATCATAGTCTGCATCAATGATCCGATAAATTCTAGGCCAGTATAAATCAGCTGCACTAAGTGTAATGAAAACAGATAGAGTTCCCAATTCCTCAACAGTGATATCGTTAGATATCACATATATTATTGTTTATAGGTAATTGATACGATCCCTATATAGTTAAAATTTAATATTAACTATCAATATAAATATGCGCCGTTCTGTTTCTTTTTTATATCTGAGTTTTAAATTAATCTACTTCCCTTTTAGATATTACTGTAACGATCCCAGAAAATTATCTCTGCTCGTTTATCTAAGAAAATAAAATTTAAAAAATATATTATTCTCAGCCATTTCATTTCGAAAGATAGATTCTTTTCGCGTTGCATTTGTCTATAAAATATCTCTCTGTCAGATTTTTAATTCGATGCTTTACTAAGAGATAATCAAAACTTTAGTTAAACCATTGGTTATATAATAATATACAGGTGTATTTTTAAACTTATGCCGCCTTTCATTTTACCGTACTCGTTCCAATGCTATCGGCAGCCTTCGGATTATTTCTTACTTTCTCACGTACTAACGCTTGGCTAATTATCACCTATTAGGCTTTTCATCTAAATTTAAACTTCCCATGTATTCCCATATAACGGTTATCCGTTGGCAAGATCTGTGTCTTACCCAATATCTAACTATCGCCTAAACTTTAGGAATGGAAATTGTGAACTCTAGCACTCTTTGCCTGCTCTTCATGATGTAAAGATATAATTAGATTTTTGTGTGTTCGCGGGGTCACTCCCAAGACACCCGTGTGTCTTCGCTTATCTCCTTAAAACTTACTTTTTGAGCTACAAGTATTATTTTTAATCTTCTGAACCTGTGTTTATTTTCTTGTTCGCGTATTGTACTCCATCACGGAAAATCTTCAGTTTTATTTTTAAAAATGAAAAAAGCATTTCATCTGCTTATATTATCCGCAGTTTAAGAAATAAAAACAACCACAACAAAAGCAATCGTTAGTACACTCAACCATGTCAACAACTCTCGTGATTTGATAAACCAATCTCGATAACCAAGAGCTCGATGATCTTTTTGGCATTGAAAGATAAAATCGACTTATACAATGTAGGATCTTTCTTCAACCGTTCCTGGAGGATTTCAACTGTTTCAACATCCTGTAAGTGATAAATTTTTTAATACAAATAATTCCATTTTGTAATGTTGTGCAACGCATTATGCTATTGGAAGCAAAAAATCTAAATCTTGGATGCCGTGCAAATCTTCCATCGTCATATATCATGAGAAACTTGAAGTATTCTTTTGGTGTAACTTTACGAACTCTAGCATCTATAAGATCACCTCTTCCTGTTGGAAATAACTCTAGAAATACATCCATCACTTGAAAACTCATTTATAGGCTTAGTATCTATCTGAGGCCACGGAATAACACTGCATTCATCATCTCCTTCTTTAATTCCTAACATACTATTTATTGCCTCTCGATTATATCTGAAAGTTACATCTGGAGCTCCGGATTCATATATATTATTTGTTCATGGACATTGATCATCTACAGGATTCAAAGTTTTTTCAACTGATGGTAAATAATTCTGCTGTTGCTCTTGACTGAGTATAATTAGATGAAAAATATTTTCATTTTCGGGTAAACTTTGCAAATTATTTTCATCAATAGTAAAATAACGATACCAAGGATTGTTTTCTTTTAGATATTCTAAAGCAGACTTTCACGATTTACTCTAACATTTTCGTATCCTTCAACCTCTTGTCTTCTAACAAAGATGTACTGAAATACTAGTATCAATAGAATGAAGTAATAAAGTACAAAATTCTGTAATATCTTGATAAAAATTAATAACTTGGCCTCTGTATCGAAGCTGACCCCCTTTAATGCGATAAACAGTAATAACTGGATAAACTTGGGCAACTAATTACTCCTCAATGAAAGTTAAGTTTTTCAATATTTCCGGTTGTGGACCTGTATCCATATTATTAGCTATAGAAAAAATATTTAGTTCATTATTTACTATACATTTATGGCAAGTCGGATTGTATATGGCATTTATGGCATTTGCCATTTGGCATATGGCATTTTGTATATGAAATTTATGGCAAGTCTAACTGTCAGATTGAATATGCATGTAAAACCAAAGACGATGGCAAGTTTTACAAAAATATAATTTGTAATTTTTTTGTGCAACTTCAAAATTTAAAGCATATTTCCGAGCACATTCTTTTTCTGTCAGAAGATATTCGTCTTGTCGTCGTTTTTTAAGCTGATATCTAGCTTCTTGCCTTAAAGCTAAATCATTTTCACGTTTTTTTTTCGATCAGTAAATGTACGTTTTATAATAGAACTAATACCTTCCATAAATTGTTTTTAAACAGCAAACATATTAAAAATAATACTAATAGTAATTACTTCTAATAGTAATTATGTTTCATTTGGTTCCATTTTCAACCTTCTAATTCCAATAGCACTTTATATAACAAATTTAACAATTAATTTTATTTGTTTACAATTCTTTTGTTGCCACTTTACAAAAAAATCATAATATAATTCATTTAAAACGCGTAAATATCGTCTACGTATATGATTTCATATAATATGAATAGTGTATTTGAATTATTAACACTGAAGAATACTTTTATAATTGAATGTAAATAATTGAATTTTCACAAATTTTAATTAATTAAAAATATGGTATAATTTTCATAAAAAAGGGTATTTTAAAAATTACATAAAAGAAATCGTTAAACTTTTATATGATTAAAAGGGATGAGAACCAATATATGTGACATTTCTAACCAATATTAATAAAGTATTATATTAAAATGTACAATTTCCTCTCAAATAAGATACATTTTTAATATAAGAAAGTTTAATGTTCTTTTACGGTTTGAAGTACAACTTCTGCAGTTATTTTCAATATTTAAAATATTTCGTCTTCGCAGAATGCAGATATATAGGTTCCTCTCCTTATTTAAATAATTTTAAAAAAATGAGAATTTTTTATGCAACGATAAAATTTCACGTACTTAATCCTTCATGATTTTATTTATTTTTACTGACTGAATGTTTCTTATTTACTGCAAGAAATACGCAGGTATTATTATCGTTTACAAAAATAAATCCGTATAATGAAAAAATGTATTCAACAAAATAATAAAAAAATGTTTTTTGATAAATTTTTCGATAAGAAAATAATATTGTCAGATTTTACACATCATATTTTTTTTCTATGAAGTCCAAAAATATTTCTTTCCTTAATTAAATTTAAAAAACAGTTTTTGATATATTTTGGCGGAAAAATGAAAATATATTTTATTTATTTAATTAATCATGATTCTATCTATAATTACTATCTACATGAGTTATTTTTTCTTCTGAAAATATCCGTGTTTCATTTTTTATTTGCAAAAATGAGTCCGTAATGCAAAAACATGAAAAATAAATTATTTTAAAATAGTAAATTATTAAAGTTTCTTTTTGTAAAAAAGAATAATATTGTGCAAATCTACAGATCATAATTTATTTTTATGATTAATTTTAAGTCAAAATACCGAACAGAGTTTTTGTAAAGTGTAGGACAAAATATAATTTGTGTAGTCCAGTTGAGGATTCGTTTCGCTCATCCTAATTGAGTATTTGAAAAATAGAGAAAACTACAAGAAAATAAAAAAAGGGAATTAAATATTTTGAGAGAGAAGAGAAAATATACCCTATTATTTTGTAGAAATTTAAAGATACCTTAACTCCTTAGGACGCGCATCGTGCCTGTAAAAACCGCGGACTGCAAAAACACACTGCTCAAAATAAGCCACTCTGTGAAAAAATCCCAGTGTTGGACTAGTTGCATTCAAGGTAATTTATTTTCTAACCACGGGCATTTACAAGGATTTTCTTCTTTTCGATTCTTGGAAAACAGGTTGCCGCGCTAATGAGATTTTATTGTAATCTTATTGTGTCTTTTAAAATGTAGTATTCTAAAAGCATTATTTATTAGAAAATTATTTTTTATATAATAAATGTGTGTTTGTACAATAAAAGTTTTCCGTGCTGTAATTTTTCTTTTCGTTCTGTTAAAAGATCTCCAGTTCTATGAAGCCGGGCGCGCGTCCTCCAATAAGTAAAGGTGCGAACATCTTTCCATTTTACGCATAATCAAATGTAAAGAAAATTACAATAATCTTACATTTAGGATTTCGCATGTTTTATTTAAATCTTAAAAGGTGTCACCTACATATTTTAATTGAACCTAAATTTTAAGTGATAAATAGCTGTTCCATTATTTTATTAAATTTTTAGTTCCATGTGCTCAAAAACGTAGAAGCCCGGATCAAAAAAATTCATCAATTTTGGATAAACAGGTAGTGGTACAAGCGTTAATAACAAGTAAAGTTAATGAAAATGTGAAATGTATATTTCTTACATGTAACTCGAAAAAAATTCCATGCACTTTTATGAAAAAAAGTGCATTATTTTAGCTTCATGATGTTAATTGGTTAAGGGGCCATAACAGGTTATTAACCCCCTCACTGACAAGCCCGTGTTAATACGTTCACTAAGCTCCAGGTTTCACTGCAATACAAGCAATATTTAAAGTAATATAATTCTATTGATTTAATGTATTTTTAATACGTTGAACAATGATTAATACTTCCAAGGATTGCATTCATATTAGTTATTAAGTTTTTTTATAAAATGTTCAAAGAATCATTTTTTTTAGCATTTAAAACAAAATGTAGAGAAAACAACATCACAATTTTGCCCTTTTCCAAGACAGTCGGAGGGTTAAAATATATACAGTGAGTGAAAAACCACTCCGGCAAAGCGTGTATCCCAGGTTGTAAGACCTAAATTATTACCACTCAAACAGATGGGGTACTAGGACGGTACTCGGCCGATACAATTCACGTACACAACATGACACAATCGTTACAACTTTTTTATAATGAACTATATCTGCTTGTTATTTCAGATAGTAGAGCTTTGGAAATAAAATGAGACATCCTGGTTTGTTTGTACTCTGTAACCATTTTCAATAAAATTGTAAAATTACTGAACTAGAATAATTAATGCATCTTCTTATACTTAGTTTAGCATAATATTTCATAAAAGTTTAAATATAATGCAAATGCATATTTTGGAATTTTTATTTTGAATATTAATTATTAACACGTTGGGCGCCACGTCAGTCACTGATGACTGACACTGAACTTTCAGTTTAAGCCGCATCAGTCATCAGTGACTGATACTCATAGACATTGTAACAGGAATCTTATTTCGTGGCCCAAACGAAAAAAGATAAAAAATAGAGTTGGCATTCAACGTGTTAATAAATGTTTCCTCTGCTTCTCTCTCGTTGGTTGTTTATGGTGCATTCGCTGCCCGCATCGGGTATATAAGGTCTCTGTCATTTTGCTCAGCCTTGCTTTTTCCAGCACGTTGTGTCTTGCCCTATCTTGCACTGAAGACGAATCTCGCTAGTAGATTTTAAACAGCTGTTTGCTGCTTTTCATGTATTATTTGTGCATTTTAAACGTTGTTTTTCTGCTTTTTAAAATTAATAAATGCTTCGATTATTAAAACTTTTAAACACAAGCATATAGCTTTCCGTTACCATTTCAATTTACACTATAGAAAAAACCTAAAAGTCATTTTCTGTCATATTTTACTATAAAAGTCAAATTATGCTATTTGACGTAAGACCAAATAATTTTCTGATAATGATACACATGTTGAAGCCCAGTGGTGTAGTGGTCAGCACGCCTGTCTGCCGCACCGCAGATCGAGAGTTCGACTCCCGACTGGGCAAGGTTCACTCAGCCTTTCATCCCTTTGGGGTCGATAAAATGAGTACCAAGCTTGCTTGGGAACTAAACACTGAGGGTCTCGCGTTAGGTTGTCCACCTGGCCGGGACGCATGCTGCATAGCACCTCGGGGCCCAGGGTCAAGAAAACAGAGATGGGCACTGCCGGCCCAGATCCTTAATGGATTGTATAGCCACAGAGTTTAGTTTAGTTAGTTACACAAGTTATATTTGATGTTTCAACGAAAATATTTTAACATGGGTTTGTATAGCATGTTTTGAAAATATTTTTTTGAAAATGTAAATTTGTTTGTAATTAATTTGAATCCGAAACGAAATATTGATAATTTAACTATAACGGAAAAAAGTTAATTGTAAACAATAAGTATTAGCGCAAATGGCTTTCTTTTGCGATTCATAGTATTGAAGTCATGATTAATGTGCTCCCTTTTTTTGTAAACCTATAACAAATTACTTTTTTTAACAAATATTTTTAATATTTAGCTAGGATTTTTTTTATGATTAAAGTTAAAAGTCTAATGCTAATGTTAAAAGACTATAGTTTAAATAGTTTTAAATTGAAAATACATTCAATGTGCAAATTATGCTATGTTAACGAAATTTACATTTTTTATCAAAATAAAATAAAATCTTCCACCATACCTACATGATATATAATATACGATGCACATATTCTGTACCGTTTCCATTTCTGAAATACTCTAGATAGAGGCATAAATCATATGCCGTTGTCAGAAAATAGATGTAATTTTTCTCTTAACGCGATCACGTCGCTGTTTGTAGATCACGTCTTGTATTTTATTGATATCGCAATATAGCGACGAATTTTCTTAGAACGTAATAAATAAGCTATAGAGTTATCGATGTCGCAGTATTAAGACAAAAATATCTTTATGATGTTTTCTTGATTAATGATGAAATTGAATCAATCATAAGGTACAACATTCTAAATGTAATATATTTCCCTTTATAAGTAATTTTAACTGTTAAAATATATAATTATCGTTCATCCAATTTTTATTCAATGTTTTGGAAATTTTTTCGTAGATAGAAAATAAAAATAAACTGTGAAATTACAAAATCCTATATACTTCATATAGAAAGGTGTTGGTGTTGGAGTTGTTTTATAACGTCCCAATTATTTAAACTAGGGATATATTCCCGGGAAGGATGCCCTCCGCGGCGGGCTTTGTAGGGGAATCTAGCACGTATATACGCAAGGAAATCCAAGGTTCGAAGAAAACCACGGTAAACTCCGAACGATTAGGTCGGCGTGCGCGTTTGGGTGCGAACCCTGCACCTCCCGTCTACCAGCTTCGATAGCATATATAAAGGAATTTTATGAAGTTTTTTCTGATACAGTTAACTTCAGTTGTCTATATAGATGTTTTATAACTAACGTTAAAACTTTATGGTACATGTACACAAAAGCTGTCAATAGATAGTACGTGACATCAGAAAGGTACGAGATTAATTTTAACACAATTATTCTAAACAGATTAAATTGCTACAACAGACTATTGCTAAACAGATTAAATCGCAGGTTTAATTACGCATCCAGCGCTTTCTGGTTTTCCGTTACATGCGATTTATTCTGTTGAGCTGAACCGGATTTCAGACCAGATGCTATAATCAATAAGTTTAGCTTGGTGAAACAGTTCCACCAGATTCGTCCGGGAGAGCTCAGATTGCAGACCATTAGAGGCTTCAGCCAAGAGATCCTTGGTTCGAATCCTGGTCCGGACATTTTTCGACCAGTTAGAAAATTACATCTGATATCAGAAAGGTAGTTTAAAAAATTTGACGAGCTCGACTGCAACGAAGAAAAGATGTAGTTAATTTTACAATACCGATTAAATTATTTTTAATTTTCATTTCACACTACATTTATGTCAAAGAAAGGATAACAGCAAAAGGCAAATTAAAATTATTTTCAACTTGCTAGGAATAATCATAAGGATTTAATAACAAGTCGTGTCATTATTCACAATGAGATTTTTACTTTCTTCTATCTTCAATAGAAGAAAGTATTGTAACCGAAATTTTTTTCGACTTCCGGTTTTCGACGGATTTAAATGTTTTAGGGGTCAGAGATCCCCAAAAACATGTTCATAGAAAATGTCTGTCTGTCCGTGTGTCTGTCGCCATTGTACATCAAAAAGTGTATGAAGTTATGCATACAATTGAACCAAATTTTTATGTTAAGTTTTTGGCTATGGCAAGCAGATCCTCCCTGAATTTGGAAAAAAATCGCCGGTAGAGGGCGCTTTAACAGCGATTTTTGTGCGATTTTGAATATTGTACCATCGAAAAGTGTATGAAGTTATGCATAGAATTGAACCAAATTTTTATTTTAAGTTTTTGGCTATGGCAGCTAGGTCTTCTCTGAATTTGGAAAAAATTGGCCGGTAGGGGGCGCTGTCACAGCGATTTTTGTGCGATTTTGAATATGATACTATCCAAAAGTGTATGAAGTTATGCATAGAATTGAACCAAATTTTTATTTTAAGATTTTGGCCTTTGCAGGCAGATCCTCCCTGAATTTGGAAAACATTCGCCGGTAGGGGGCGCTGTAACAGAGACTTTGAATATTGTACTATCCAAAAGTGTATGAAGTTATGCATAGAATTGAACCAAATTTTTATTTTAAGTTTTTGGCTATGACAAGCAGCACCTCCCTGAATTTGGAAAAAATTTGCCACTAGGGGGCGCTGTAATAGCGATTTTGCATATTGTACCATCGAAAAGTGTTTGAAGTTATGCATAGAATTGAACCAAATTTTTATTTTAAGTTCTTGGCTATGGCAAGCAGGTCCTTCCTTAATTTGGATAACATTTGCGGGTAGGGGGCGCTGTAATAGCAATTTTCGTGCCATTTTGAATATTATACCATCGAAAAGTGTATGAAGTTATGCAGAGAATTGAGCCAAATTGTTTGTTTCTTTTTGTTCATGGCATGAAGGTCCTCCCTGAATTTGGAAAAATTCCGCTGGAAGGGTACGCTATAATTACGATGTCTGTACCATTTTCTTTATTGTACAATCGAAAATTGTATAAAATATGCATACAATTGAACCAAATTTTTTAGTGCATGTTTTTGGCTTTGGCAACAGGTCCTCCTTGAATTTGGAAATATCGCGCGGTAATGGGGCTCTGTGATGGCGATTTTTGTATACTTTTCTTGATTTTTCGTAGTTCTATTCTCCATCGGCGGCTCGTGCAAAGGCGGGAACTCACTTCCTGCTAAGCCGGCTATTCACAAACATCTGATAACAACAGAATAAGGAAAAACTATTAATTTTAACAAATATCATGATATAGATTAACTCGTTTTTAGTTCATTTAATTGACTGAAGCAGAAATTTAAGATGAAAATCAAAGTTGGTATAGTAATGGACTAATAATATTGAAGTATTAACATGTGTAACTAGTTTTTGAAATATTAAGATGTATAAGATAGAAGAAAGTTTTGGGATTGGCACATCCAACTAGTTTCCTCATGTATTACTGACGATGAACTCAAGAAGGATTTTTCGAAATGATTTTTAACTGAAAGGTAACCATGGTATAATTTGATACAAAATATTTCATTCCGTGGAGATTGAAAACAACAACATTCGAAATCTCACCGTTGGATATAACAGAAATAGTGGCAAGAAAAAAAATGATAAAGTGGTCGCATCATCGTAATGAAATCCGTAGTGAAGTACAGTAAATTTATATTGAACGATACGTAAAACATTTTGAACAGCTTCAGAAGACACTTGAGTAGAAGAACATAAAATCGAAGTTACGAGAATAAAAGAACTTTCTCAGACTAACAGTTGTTACTTTACTTGCCTATCTATGTAAACATAAACAAATGCAAAATATTGAACATATGGAGAAGATTTTGAACAAATGTGGAAAATGTATAATGCCATAATGAACATGAATATTACCATGTGTAATTGCTACTGTTTTATTTAGCATATTTGGCGTGCTTTTTGTGAGTATTAAAAATTCTGAGAGCCAGAAATCGACGCTCAATTGCTAGAGGTTAGCAAATTGCGTTGAACATTATAGGTATAAGTTTCTCTCTGGCTATCGTCAATGTTCATAAAACAGTTAATGTCTTCCACGGCCAATAAAAAGCACAGAACATACGATCACTTCTGTTTCTTTGTCAGAACTAGAACTTGAACAATAATTGAACTATGTCTAGCACATATGTGCGTATTTAGTTTTCAATAAATCCCATTTCGGAAACGCAGACTGGGACCCTTAATGGATTTTGTGAGCTTAGATTTTTCTTTATATCTAGAAATCTATTTGAGTGTTGTCGGATAAGTATGGTGAGCAGAAAAAAAAAACGAAGTAACAGAAGCTGTTTTTGTTACCAAAATGCTTCCAATACATGTTTAATACAGGCACCAATATATGGGCAGAGACTTCCTGCATTCCTACTACATCTTAACACTTATGCGTCGAAGAGCATTTCTGTATTTTCATAAATATGCTTTTTAAACTGACATTCACTTATATTGTCTTTCATGGTTTGGTGCTAAACCGTCTTTTATATACATACGGGTTATACAATTATTAAGATGTGATTTTGTTAAAAATATTTTTAACAAAAGAATATTTATTGGGTCTCAAGACTCTTAAAGATTTAAAGTTTTGGAAAATTTAAATTTTTTAACATGTTAAACTCTCATTTTTTCTAAAAATTTTGATATAATTGTTTCCATGAAATTTTTATTAGGACATTAGCTATGGATTTTTTTAATTATACCCTTGGAATAGCAAAAGCGGCGCGCTTTTTTATATTATGTTGTGGCACAGATGTCATATACCCCATACTGCCGCGATGTTTTTCCGATGCCAATTTGGCGAAGATATCAACATCATAAACAGCAACATCCGGGTTACCATATCAAGCAAAATAACGACACTTTGGCGCCAGTTAAATACCTGTTGCGTATATGACATTGGCGTCAGAAACAAATCGCGTCAATATAGGGCGTATATGACATCTGTACCTATGTTGTTTATGCTGTTGATGTTTTCGCCAAATTGGCAACCGAAAAAAAATCGCGCCAATATGGGGCGAATATGACATCTGTGCCAAAGAGATTTCTAATTTTATGGCAGCAGTTTAATATGATTTTTTTTTATTTTATTACTTTATTGTATAACAGTTATTTGTTCACTTATTTTAATTATATATTTGTGATTTAATAAAATAGTTCGTAAAATTCTGTAATTTTCAAATGTTATATTTTTTAAATGCTCTTTTTACTATCGACAATGTTTTTCTTTTATTTTTCAAATGTTTCAATTCACGTGATTTTCATTTTGCGCCAACTATTGCGCTTGGCCACAATGTTGTCCGTATAACGGTAAAGTACAAAAAAGCATAGCCTACTATGATATATACGGCCCACGCATTTCGCCGAAAACCGTTGAAAAAGTGAAGTCTGATTCAGCTTCAAACTCTGAACCAAAACATCACAACGTGCACTTTTTTGTTTACATTTATACCCTGACCAGATAGCGGCGGCTTGTTTCTCATCGTCGAAGTTTCAGAATCATTGATCGTATTTTCAGAATAATAAATTAAATACTTATATTCTTCGATTTCCTTCGATTTAAAAGGATATTTTACACAGCTTGTAGTATTTTAGTGTTCACATACTTTTAAGATTAGCTAAATTACTTATTGTTTACTTGATCGTTTGGTTCATTCTGTTATTCTTTTTTTAATCTCCCGTATTTACATAAAAATAGCTTGTGTTTCATATACACGTTTTAAAATTAAAATTTGGTTTTTATCAAACTACAGTTCTCATAACTGGCTTGAGGCAGTTATTCTTGACGAATTTATTGCTACCCGTAAAATGTTTGTGATTGATATCGTCCGAACTAAATAATAATAATAATAGGAAAAAAAAAAAAAAAAACGATCTTCCTTAAACATTAAATATTCTTATTTTTAATCATAGAAAGAAATGGTGATCGCAGGTTTAAATATCGTAGCAATATTTTATGTTATCCAAGCAATTTTGATTAAATCATGTAAGTGTATTTGTTACTTAATAAATTATATTTATTAATTATTACAAGGAATTTTATGAGTAGTTTAATATATTTAAAAGAAATTCAATTAGTTTTGTTGTTTCAGTAGTGAAGATAGCAAATAAATATGTGACATTGATGTTTTTAGACTATGCATGTTTTTATTTATTGGGGTGAATCGTAGAATACTCTACTTCTCCCCAACCAGGCGATAAATGCGCCAAAGTGGCAACCTTTAGTATTAACTTGGTATTAAGAAGCAACCTTGGAAGTATTCTCCGGTCGCACCATTTATTATTCCGATAATTGTTAAAATGATATTTTTTTTTTTGCTTTTTTTTTCTATTTGATGATTAGAGTTAATATTTTTATTAAACTCTTTTGAATCATATCTATCCTTCTATATATATAAAAACGTTTTGATTTGGAAATGGACCAATGAAAATCTGCGTAGATATTCCGGGTAGATCCACATCCAATTTGAATGCTTAAGCATAGCCTTTCATCGTTAATATTAAAAAAACTGTTGCATACAAAAATGTGAAAATCGGTGGTTTTATAGAGAAATGTTTGATAAACAGGCTGATGCAGACAGTTTTCAAATCGAAGAATTATTTTAAGAGATATTTAATACTAAATTTGGACAAAATCGTTCCATTAAAAAAGTTTTATTGGAGCAAAAACTATACATGAGAATTTAATCATTTTTAGATTATTTTATACGTTATAAGTTCCCGGTGTGCAGATTGTATTTATTTTTCTTATTTGACTCATTTTTTGAGGTTTTATTTCAATTTTAAATTCAAATTTTCAGCATTTCGAGAGATGTTTTTTACAAATTTTAGAAAATGTTATTAATTTAAACTGTTGCCAGTTGTATAAACAGCGCAAACAATAATGTTTACTTCAAATAAAAAATTTATTTTACACGTGGCTATTACAAACAGAAAATATAAAAAGCAGGAACTCATTGAAAATTATGTCATAAAAATTATAATTACACGTGAATTTTAAAAGAGACAGAATATTGTAAAATAATAAATTCATAAATATGCGTTAGAAGTCTTAAAAAGGAGAACATAGGTCACATTACACTTATTATATAAAATGAACAAAAAATAATATTGTAAAACAGTTTAAATTTAAAAATTCCTCGAGACATTTATTTGATATTTTAAGATGATCATATATTTCATTTCTAACAAAAGTATTTTTACGTGAATATTAAAAAGAAAAAGAAAAGTTTGGTGAAAATTACGTCAGATTATAATTCTCAGATTCAAATTATAATTCAATCTTCTGAAATCTTTTTAAAGCCGATTAAATTATCGTGCTGTTAGAGTCTGCGGTGTCTGAACGGGGGTTGACGAGCGTAGCTCGTAGGGGGCAGAGCCCCCTAGTACGGGAAAAAAAAGTAAACACATTGGAATTCTCTGAACCCTGCCCAGAGCGGTTTGATTGGTTGTCGTCGTTGAAGTTACGGTCAGAGTCAAATTTCTGTTTTGGGCAGCGTATCAGAGTCTTCTGGCGAGCAACTTCATACATTAAACGCAAATCGGTCTGCCGGTAGTAGTATCTAAGTATGCCTTGCAAAAAGTAATGCTTTGGAAATAGAACAATGAAAATCTGCGTAGATACCGTGAAATGCAACTGATTGGTCAGAGCTTTATGACGCTATAAGGGAGGTTACCAAGGGGAGATCCGTCTGTCTGTCACCAAAAGTGACGCCAACATTGCTCTATTTCCAGTATTTCGCAAATTTCCATAGACTCCCATTGAAATACAATAGGGTTTACTTGCATGCAGGAAATCAACAAATTGAGATATTTCAATGCAACAAAAACTAATATTAGCTTATGAATAGAGCTTAATTGAACTATTTACATTATTTTTAGGCACAAACAATAATGTGGGGTTGGCTAGAAAATAGGAATTGCTTCGCTATACTGAATGGAATAGCTAAGCGATTACGTGGGGGGGTTAGTGAGCGTAGCGAGCAGGGAGGCGGTGCCGCCCTAGTGTTTTTACAAAAATCTTAATAAGGCAAATCTTTCATTTTATTTGTCCATATTTCTAACTTTTACTTCCTTAAAACAAATTTTATTAAAGACCGGGAGGCGTCTGCACAGATCATCACCTCATCGAGTTGACGGCTCAAATTTTAGGAATAGTTAAAAATCGATTAGCGTATTAAAATGTAACTGGTCTGCCAAGTCATATCTTTGTGGAAACCACCTACAGACCCGATTTTACCGGTTAATTGGTGGATTTTCCATTGTGTTTTCCTGCACCCATTCCTCTGTTTCCATACTTTTGGATGAAGGAAAATACAATAGTAAACCTATCAGTTAACCACTAAAATTATGTCTTCAGGTGGTTTCTACCAAGATATGACATAACAGACCAGTTGCATTTAAATATGCTAATCTAGTTTTAACTAATCCTAAAATTTCAGCTGTAAACTCCATGAGGTGATGGTGTGTAAAGACGCCTCCCGGTCTATTATAAATGTCGGAATTCTAATCTCAATAGCACTCTGGTCAATCTGGCAAATATCCCTACTATTTATGGAACACTATTCCTTTAAGTGCGTTTTACTGATGTTAAAGAACTTTATACATATGCATCATACATATTATACATATGCATATAATATGGAATACATTTGCATCATACATATTATAGGTATGTGTATAATAAATAATACATATACATTATGACGTCAGAACAAACAAAACATTTTTTGTCGCCAAATTTGAGAATTTACATGATATATTACCAAATTTGGTGACTCTTCGCTAAATGTCGCCACGCTTGGCGAGTATTTGACGTTTGTGGCTATTTTTCAATGAGTTAATTATTAATGCGAGTCATCTATTTATATTTTTCCGCATATCATCTGAATAGTTAAATAATAAAACGTACGAATATTTCCAAACTGCAAGTAGTTTCGTCACTGCACAGAACCTCTGCTATTGTTAATATATTGTACTGTTATTATACTTACTGTGACTATGTTGTTAATCTTTACTCTGCTGAAACTTCTGTATTATATAAATAGAATTCACGGAAACTATTAAAAGCACCCAAACTGACAATTCTCCTTATGATTATTATAATTTTATAATATGTAACCTGTTAATCGATATGAACCGTTAGAAGGAATCTTGTATAATCCGGTTCCTTGCATTTTAGTTTTCAGGTTTCAAATAAAATTACCTAAAAACTTAAAACCATGGCACATTGGCTAGTTCTTCAACACGATTGGAAGAGAAGAATGATAGATTTTCAAATGGATCATAGTAGTCAGCCCTAGACCTTCTATTCTTCCGTAATCGAGTCTATTGAAAAGGTTAACGTGAAACAGAAAGATATTAGCATCAATATGGTTTAATGCAAATGCAGATATTGTCCAAGGATTTCATAAGAACCATTTCACTTGTACCCAGTCGTATCAGTTAAAACACAACAATTGGCAGTGAGCCCAATTAGAAAAGATTACTTAATAGGATTAAAATTTCCGCATTAGAGAACGAATCGTAACTGCTAAGGAAACATGCATAAGTGAGTTAAGAGATATTTGTCACGAAAGATGAAATATATAACAACACAAAATATATGATGTGCTTACATGATCGTAAAGAGTTCTTGATTTCTTTATCAAAAGCTTCCGACTTCGCGAAAGAATGGGCAAGTAAATTAAATTATGAATAACAGTAACATGATACAACGTTTAAAATGGAATTAATACGGTAAATACTGCTTGCCAGAGGCGGCTAGTACTTTAATATAAAAAGAAATAAAGTATAAATTTGTAAAGCTCAATAAAATAAATTTAGGTACTTTTATGTTAGCCGGGAGCAAGTGGCAAATCGCCAAATACTGTTCCCAACTCCATTGTTCATATTGCATTCATTTCATTTAAAGATATATACTTGTCAGTCATCTCATTTAAAATAGATGCATTTCCCTCATTTTATTTAATAGAATATTTAACATAGAAATAAATAAATAAATAAATAAGAAATAATAACATAAACCAAAATATTTTATCTGAAAACCAAAGCATTGTTTCTAATTTACACATGTGAAAAATGAAAACTGCTATTGGCGAAAAAACAAAAGGCTAATGAGGAGATTTGCTCCCGGCTAACATAAAAGTACCGACATTTAAGTTTTTTCATATTAATATAGTTTAGAATAACAAACTTGAAAAAACATACAAAAAGTAGTGATATCCCAACAAAAGTTTTCGGTAAAAAAAAGCGCCAATTTCTTCTTAATGCTTCGGCCAGAAAAAGTAGTGATATTTGAAGTTCGCACAAGTTAAAAGCCAAACATCCCAAATCTTTCATTGAAAATGGCTTCCTGCGACTTGGCCGTTAATGCCTTCGAGAGAGTTTTTCAAATTTTAAAATATGTACAAATGAACTACATGCCAACTATGTTTTTTGATTATTTTAGGCATTTTGTGGGACAGAGTACAGAAATGAAATACACATTTGAAAAAGCATTTAAACCACTTCAGCCTATTTAAATGCTTAGAAGTTAAAAATAACGAAATACTTGTATTCAGGAGATAATATCCCTAATTGCTAAAACATAATTAGTATCAGCTTTTAACAGTTTATAAATCGAATACTTCTTAATGTATGGAAACAAACTATAATAAATGTTCAAACGAAAAAAATCTCTTTCGTCAATACACAAGATTTCAATATTATACAATAAAATATAATGTAACATATTGTGAGATTTGAAGTAAGTAAATTTTGTTTTATTTCTTGGGTTTTACGTTAATGACTTTAGCTTTACACCGTACAAAATAGCAATTAAACCACAAGCGGACTAAATGATCTGTAATCAAAACTAATGTTTGTTGAAACTGAATGGTAGTTATCAGAAATCTTTTACTTATAATTTCTTAATGTGAATTTTCTTCTTTGCATTCTAATATTACTTTTAATATTTAAATAATTCATAAATGCGTAATTTCCAAACATTAATTTTGAAATGCTGTAGAAGGCATTAACGGCCAAGTCGCAGGAAGCCATTTTCAATGAAAGATTTGGGATGTTTGGCTTTTAATTTGTGCGAACTTCAGATATCACTATTTTTTCTGACCGAAACATTAAGGAGAACTTGGCGCTTTTTTTTTTTTTTTTTTTTTTTTTTTTTTAACCGAAAACTTTTTGTTCTGATATTTATTTAGCCGAAAGCTACCTTTTCCTGAACCATTTCGGCATACTTTCCACCCCCCTCATAACGTCGTTTTAGGGAGAGATATAGAAATGTTTCTTTTATACACATCTTAGTATGGTCAAACTGAACTAAGGTTCCACGATTTCATGTTTCCTTATTTAGTAGTTTTCGAAATATTAAATTCCGAAAAAGCGCTTTTTTGTCAGTGACTCACTTCGCATCATCAAATAACTAAGGTACTTCTAAAAGTCGTAGAATCATGACATTTCACCAGTAAGTCGGGTTTGTAGCACAATTAACCAGAAAAATCTGAAAACACAGAATTTCCGTCTCTAAACCCTTCAGATAGGGGGTGTTCATTTGGCCTTAACACATCCAATTGTGCCAGTGTTGGTCGCCAAAACTCGATTACAGAGTTTTGAAGGGTTCACGTGATTTCAAGCAGAATAACATTTTATATATATATGCTTTTCAAAAGATGTTTGTTAAATAGAAAAAATGGATATACCTAAAAATTTTAATCATTATAGGTTATGATATATTTACGATATTAAAACAATAAAACATTTAAAAAAACATAACCGCAATTCGGTACAATTCCGATGAGCCTTGTCGAAATACAGAAAATAGCCTTGACGAGGAAAGAAATTTGATAATAATATATTTTCTGGCAACCTATTTACTGTGTCATATACACAAGCAATTTTTTCCATATGTATACAGTTTATTTAATGTAAGGAACCTGTTTATATATTTTATATACCAACATAAATAATTTGTATATAAAAAATAATATTTTATATATGTATAAATAAAATTTTTATATGTATATAAATACATATATAAATAACATAAATGTTCATCAGGTTTGTTTTTATAGTTGTTTATATCATTTGGCAACATCTCCGTTTTTGAAGTCTGAATTGCGCCAAGATTTTTAAAAAATTCCAAGGTCCCTATAGAGGAAAAACATCCTAATTCCATATGAAAGTTTAAAATCTCCTTTTAATTAAATGAAATGTGTAACTAATAAACTGTCTTTAACGATGTGCGATAGATGCGGCGTCCGAAGTCCGCTGCTAATGTTATTATATTGTATTATTAGCCTACTTACTGTAAATTTATTGTTAATTTTAAATCTGTAAAAGAAAGATTATAGTTATAGATAAGATATGTTGGTCACCAAAAACCGATTACATAGAAAATTAGCCTGAGTTATAAAGGTGTTACATGATTTCAAGCTGAATGAATTTTTATATGCTTTTACAAAAATCTTAATAAGGCAAATCTTTCAGTTTATCTGTCCATCTTTCTATCTTTTACTTCCTTAAAACAAATTTTATGAAAGACCGGGAGGCGTCTGCACAGATCATCACCTCATCGAGTTGATGGTTGACATTTTAGGATTAGTCAACAATTGATTAGCATATTAAAATGCAACTGATTTGCCAAGCATATCTTTGTGGAAACCTGCTACAGACTGAATGGTACAGACCCGATTTTAGCGGTTAATTGGTGATTTTCCATTGTGTTTTCCAGCACCCATTCCTCCATGTTTCCAAACATTTGGATGCAGGAAAATACAATAGTAAACCTATCAGTTAACCAGAAAATTAGGTCTTCAGGTGGTTTCTACCAAGATATGACTTAACAGACCAGTTGCATTTAAATATGCTAATCTAGTTTTAACTAATCCTAAAATTTCAGCTGTAAACTCGATGAGGTGATGATGTGAACAGACGCCTCCCGGTCTATTATAAATGTCGGAATTCTAATCTCAATAGTACTCTGGTCAATCTGGCAACTATCCTACTATTTATGGAACACTATTCCTTTAAGTGCGTTTTAGTGATGTTAATGAATTTATGCATATGCATCATACATATTATACATATGCAAATAATTCGTAATATATTTGCATCATACATATTATAGATATGTGTATAATACATAATACATATGCATCATTATGACGTCAGAATAAACAAAACATTTTTTGTCGCCAAATTTGAGAATTGACATGATATATTACCAAATTTGGCGAAACTTTGCTAAATGTCGCCAAGCTTGGAGGATATTTGACGCTAGTGGCTATTTTTCAATGACTTAATTATTAATGCGAGCTATCTATTTATATTTTTCCGCATATCATCTGAATATTTAAATGATATAACGTACTAATATTTCCAAAGTACTAATAGTTTCGTCACTGCCCAAAACGTCTGCTATTGTTATTATATTGTACTGTTATTATACTTACTGTGACTATGTTGTTAATCTTTACACCGCTAAGACTTCTGTATTATATAAAGAGAATTTACGGAAACTGTTAACGCATTGAAACTGCCAGTCCTCCTTTTGATTATTATAATTCTATAATATGTAACCTGTTAATCGATATGTACGTTAGAATGAATCTTCTATAATCAAGTTCCTCGCTTTTTAGTTTTCAAGTTTCGAGTAAAATTAGCTAAAATCTTAAAACCATGGCACATTGATTAATTCTTTAACACGATCAGATGAGAAGAATGATAGATTTTCAAATGGATCATTGCAGTGAGCCGGTAGACCTTCTGTTCTTCCGTAATCGAGTCTATTGAAAAGGTTAACCTGAAACAAAACTATATTAGCATCAATATGGTTTAATGCAAATTGCAGTATTGTCAAAGGATTTCATAAGAACCATTTCACTTGTACCCAGTCGTATCAGTTAAAATACAACAATTGGCAGTGAGCCCAATTAGAAAAGATTACTTAACAGGATTAAAAATTTCCGCATTAGAGAACGAATCGTAACTGATAAGGAAACATGCATAAGTGAGTTAAGAGATTTATCACGAAAGATGAAATACAAAACAATACAAAATATATGATGTGCTTCCATGATCGTAAAGAGATCTTGATTTCTCTATCAAAAGTTTCCGACTTGGCGAAAGAATGGGCAGTGTAAATTAAATTATCAATAACAGTAACATGATGCAACGTTTAACATGGAAATAATACGGTAAATACTGCTTGCTAGAGGCGGCTAGTACTTTAATATAAAAAGAAATAAAGTATACATTTGTAAAGCTCGATAAAAAAGATTTAGGTATTTTTATGTTAGCCGGGCGCAAGTGGCAAATCGCCAAATACTGTTCTTAACTCCATTGTTCATATTGCATTCATTTCATTTAAAGATATATACTTTTTTGTCATCTCATTTAAAATAGATGCATTTTCCTCATTTTATTTAATGAAATATTTAACATAGAAATAAATAAATAAATAAACAAGAAATAATACATAACCAAATAACACATAAAATGAGCATAAACCAAAATATTTTACTTGAAAATCAAAGCATTGTTTCTAATTTACACATCTGAAAAATGAAAACAGCTATCGGCGAAAAAACAAAAGGCTAATGAGGAGATTTGCTCCCGGCTAACATAAAAGTGCGAAATTTAAGTTTTTTTCATATTAATATAGTTTAGAATAACAAACATGAAAAAACATACAAAAAGTAGTGATATCCCAACAAAAAGTTTTCGGTTAAGAAAAAAAAAGCGCCAAGTTCTCCTTAATGTTTCAGCCAGAAAAAGTAGTGATATCTGAAGTTCGCACAAGTTAAAAGCCAAGCATCCCAAATCTTTCATTGAAAATGGCTTCCTGCTACTTGGCCGTTAATGCCTTCGAGAGAGTTTTTCAAATTTTAAAATATGTGCCAACTACATTTTTTGATTATTTTAGGCATTTTGTGGCACAGAGTACAGAAATAAAATACACATTTGAAAAAAAAGCATTTATACAACTTCAGTCTATTTAAATTCTTAGAAGTTAAAAATAACAAAATACTCGTATTAAGGACATAATATCCCTAATTGCTAAAACGTAATTAGTATCAGCTTTTAACAGTTTATGAATCGAATACCTCTTAATGTATGCAAACAAACTATAATAAATGTTCAAACGAAAAAAAAAATCTCTTTCGTCAATACACAAGATTTCAATATTATACAATAAAATATAATGTAACATATTGTGAGATTTGAAGTAAGTAAATTTTGTTTTATTTCTTTGGTTTTACATTAATGATTTTAGCTTTAGACCGTACAGAATGGCAATTAAACCACAAGTGGACTAAATGATCTGTAATCAAAACTAATGTTTTTTTGAAACTGAATGGTAGTTATCAGAAATATTTTACTTATAATGTCTTTATGTGAATTTGCCCATTTGCATTCTAATATTACTTTTAATATTTAAATAATTCATAAATGCGTAATTTCCAATCATTAATTTTGAAATGCTCTAGAAGGCATTAACGGCCAAGTCGCAGGAAGCCATTTTCAATGAAAGATTTGGGATGTTTGACTTTTAACTTGGGCGAACTTCAGATATCACTACTTTTTCTGGCTGAAACATTAAGGAGAACTTGGCGCTTTTTTTTTTTAACCGAAAACTTTTTGCTGGGATTAAAATAGTCCTGAAATGCAACGTTTTATGCTAACATTTGTTTATCATTATACAGAGGATATAAAGTATAAATTTTTAAAGAATCTGATAATTAGAAATGCGCATGGAATATTTCAAAACTTAGAAATGTGCGAAATTTTCAATTTTGAGAAAACAGCATCTAAAGTAAAATAATCTCCATAAATATATAACATTTTACAAATATATAATCTCTACAAATATAAAACATTTACGAAGAAACGTCAGAATTAAAAAATTCTTTTTGCATCACATAAATTTTTGCTTCTAGTTTCATAATTCTGGAAAGAAAAAAATGTATTTTTTGTCAAATTTCGGGATTTTGAATGTCCACTGTCGCAATAATTTTTTTGTAGTGAAATATAACTCTTTTAAAATTGAGGAAAGTTCTAAGGGTATTTCAATTACTGTGATTAATTTAAATTAAGACAGATTTATTTCTTAAAAATCACTAATTTTCCATTTTAGAAGAAAAAAAGACTAATAATGTGATACATTACAGTGTGAATTTACAAAAGGCGATTTTTTATTTCAACTGAAGAAATAATTTGAGTTTTAAATTCCAAAGAATATTTTCCAATGACGGAAACTCATTTTAACGATTTTCCAAAGTAACTCAAACGCATAGCCCAATGATTAATGAGAATTTTCACAAAGTAATTAACTTCACAGATTAACTTTAATTTTCAATAAAGCGTGCTTATTCTGAATAAAGACAATGCATAGAGTAGATTGTTTATATCGATTCACTTTTATGTAGGTTTGTTTCCGTTCTATTTTAAACTTAAATTTTACAATTAATCGAAAGTTTTTCTGAATTCTTGCTTTAAAATTTCAACATTTTTATTAAATTCTCTGTGTCCGCTATATATTAAAATTTGAAACTAGCTTTAGAGTATAAAAAAAAATAAAAAATATGCATAAAGTGTATATGTATATAATGTATACATACAATATGCATAAAATGTATATATTAGGTCACCAAGGTCAAAATAGGTCAAAATTTGTAGAAAGAAGACAAAATTATTTGATAACTTACAAATGTAAGGAATTATTTTATTCAAACTTAAGGACTTGCAGGACTCTTATAGCTTCCAAATTTTCGAAATTTTATTTTTTTTTTAGATGTTAAACTACTATCTTTTCTGAATATTTTAATATAATTGATTCCTTGAATTTCTTATTAGAACAAATGTTATGGTTTTCAGATTTATACCCGCTCAATAGCCGTGGCGGCATTTCCAAATGACGTTTTTTGGGCATAACGCGCAGGATATCTCAAAAACTTCCAAATATTTTTTTCTTAAAATTTTGAAAACAAATGCTTCTTGTTAATCTGTATAAACTGAACCTAAAATTTCCTTTTTTATTGTTCAAAAAATTATATATATTATTTACGTAATTACGTTGTTGGAATTTCCAAAATTTTGTATTAGTTAAATAGAACTTTGTATTAATAATAGAAAAAGGCTTTAAAAAAACATATATTTAGGTTCAGGGTCATTACTATAATCTGATGTAAAAGTAGGCACCAATATTTTCATCCTAGTTGCAATATTTATTTAGTAGTCGTGTGGCCTAAGATATTATAACAATTTTCTGCTCGTAAAATATCTGACAGTTTGGCGTTCGCTGTAAGTGCTATTTCTGCACCTTGCAATTTCTTAAAGACATAAAATGTAACACGTACATAGTCTAATAATATTAGACTAATAATAAGCTAGAAGTAGCTAGGAGTCGTTCGGTAGCTTCATTGCCCCAAGCCCAACAAATCCCGCTTTTCGGTGTCTTTAATTTGTGTAATTTCCCTTTTAAATTTGTCCGGTTTCAATTTTTGATTTTTTTTTTCAATCTGGCTTTCGCTAGAGAGTCTTTCATTCGGGACGTGGCTGGGGACTTAAGAATCTTGCTTCCGCAAAAGAGTCGGACTCCAGTAGATGGGCAGCGGACGAAGATGGGCCGCTCGCCGCGGCGATTACCTTCGTCCTTCGGTCTTCTTCCGCAGCCCTTTATTCTTCTACTCTAGTCCGACTCTTTTGCGAAAGCAAGATACGTAGGTCCCCAGCCACGTCCCGAGTTAAAGACTCTCTGTCGAAAGCCAGGTTGAAAAAAAAATCAAAAATTGAAACCAGACAAATTTAAAAGGGAAATTACACAAATTAAAGACACAGAAAAACGGGAAGGTTTGGGCTTGGGGCGATGAAGCTACCGAACGGCTCCTAGCTACTTCGAGAGAGATCGTTTTAGATTTAGATCTTTAACCTCAATAAAAATTGTGTTTTAAAATCATATACATTTTAAGATATTAAAAGTTGAATATGGTCTCGTTTTTAATTTTTTTTTTTCGATTTTAAGTGTCCTGAGACCTCTAAAGGAATTATTTTTATCCAAAATTCAGCATTCCACATTCATAGGCATAATGAGATGGGCCTTTAGTTCGCCATTATTAACCATTGATTCTGGGCGACGCGACCGTGTGACTCAATTTTGATATGAAATTTACCTGTACGAAATTTGGCGAACCAATTCGATACTGTCTGTTGTGTAGTAAAACTAGAGCCAAACACATTATTAATGTTTTGAGCTGTCTGCGATAGAGGTCTGCACGGGCCGACATTTCCAGGCCCGGGACCGACCCGACTCATAGAGAAAAAAATCGGCCCGACCCGTTAAAAAACTAAAAGTTCGGCCCGGGCCCGGCCCGGCCGGTACAAAAAATAATATTGGCTCGGTTCGGCCCGATAAAAGAATTAAAAGTTCGGCCCGAGACAGGACCGGCCCGGAAAAAAGTTAAAATCTCGGCCCGGGCCCGTCCCGGCCCGAGTGAACTTCTACAAAACATTGATTTTTACGTCGGATTGGTTAAAAAGTGTCTCGTACGAGGAGTTCTGACCAAAAATATTTATCTTAAATTTTTTTATGCTTATAATCTTTATTATTATAGAAGTGCAGCGGGCTGCGATATTTATTTTTTTAATGAATCTCTATTTCTTGTATGTATTTGTTTCAGTTATCATTAATATTGTTAATCCATATTCCATGTATCGAAGTGCTATACAGTATATAAAAATGCTATACAGTAAAATCTTCTAAGTATGAATTGCATAAAAAAGAAAAAAATATGCGTTATAGACAAGTTCACTCCTTAGCAAGTGTAAATGTATTATATATCTTTGCTTACTTATTAGTATAATAATTTTGCATGGATCAACACGTTTTTCAGTTTAAAACAGGGTTCCGTCATAGGTAGGTTCCTTTTCACACATTTTACTGTATTTTAGTTTAGTTATATTTTAATATGCGTAGAAATCTACTATTCTTTAAAAATAATAAATTTTACTGTTATAAGTCTAGAATAATGGCGATTCAAAAATGTATGCATTTTTTGCAAAAACTTTTGGGCCAGGCTTAAATTTAACTGACCTTTAAATGGACCAGGCCACTCTGAGACAATGATTTTCATACGGGCTGGCTCAAATCTAGGACTGAAAATTTTGGGCCGTGAAAACTAGGAATGAAACCAGGCCCGGCCCGAGTGCCGTGAATGAAAATCGGCCCGAGCCTGGCCCGTGCAGATCTCTAGTCTGTGATACCGTAGTTCCACGTAAGAGCTTAAAATTCATAATAGTGTGAATTTCAGGCCGTTCCATTTTGAACAAAATTAAAAAGTTTTAAATATTTTTAGAGGTTAGAATGATTTATTTAAACAGGCAGTATGTGTGACGCTTAAAAAAAAAGAGCTGCAAAATATTAATTGAATGTAAAATAATAAGCTTTTAAAGTTTTATTAACTACAAATTTTATCCTTTACGACCTAATATATATATATATATATATATATATATATACACTGCTCAAAACAATTAAAGGATATTGCAGTTTTAGGTGGATTTTGTATCTGGTAAACTGTTTAGCTGATTGATACATGGTCGACAGACATAGTAGGTTATACGAGAATAAATTACACATGTTTGGCAGAAAAAAATGCATTTTATTGCGCATTTGTGTACTAAAGGAAAAAACACAATTTGTGCATATGAGAAAAAAAGAATAAGAAAAGGTGTTTTCTTCAAAGAAAATCATTTTCAGTAGGGGGTATGGTTTCCACGGGCGGTCAGCAACGTTGAACACCTTTGAGGCATGGACTCAATGAGGCTATTAATGACGAGTTGGGGGTATTCTGCCCCACTCTTCCAGAAGAGCTCTTTCCAGTTCTTGGAGAGTTTGTGGGGGTTGTTGGCGGCCAGAAACTCGTCTTCCTAGAGCGTCCCAAACGTGCTCGATTGGATTCATGTCTGGAGAACACGCTGACCATTCCATTCGAACGATTCCTTCCTCGAAAAGGAAATCCTCCACCAGGTTTGCACGATGTGGCCTGCAGTTATCGTCCATTAAAATGAAGTTATCTCCGATTGCTGCAGCGTAAGGGACTACAATAGGTCTGAGGATCTCATCCCTATATCGGCGACCAGTCAGAGCTCCATCTCGAATGATGTAGAGGTCAGTGCGTCCGTCAATGGAGATGCCACCATGCACCAACACTCCTCCACCGCCAAATCTGACACTTTGGTGCACGAACGCAGGATTATTCCTAGTGCCATGGTCCCTCCAGATGAAAATACGCCTATTATCCGGATGCACAGAAAAACGGGACTCGTCAGAAAACAGAATATTGCTCCATTCATTTCTCCTCCAGTTGACATGCTCGGTTGCCTACTCCCTGCGGTCGCGACGATGCCTTGATGTTAATCTAACACATACCATCGGTCGGCGAGCATACAGACCTACAGCATGGAGGCGGTTTCGGACAGTCTGAGTTGAAATCGTTGTGCCTGTAGCCGAGCGAAGGTGTTGTTGGAGAAGAGTAGCGTTCATGGTTCGGTGTCTCCGAGCTGTTAACGCTAAATACCGATCTTCATTGGGCGTTGTTGCCCGTCTACGACCTTGCCCTGGTCTTCGGCCTGCACATCCACTCTCCAAAAAACGGTTCCAGATCCTGGAAATGACACTTTGTGACACTCCAATGGTTTGCGCTACTTCGGCTTGAGTTTGGCCCCCTTCTAACCTACCAACAATTCTCAAAGCTTCTGAATCTGTCAAATGACTTCGCTGAGACATCGTACTCATCGAAACAAAGCAATCGCTGAATGTCGATCATCCTTGTCTTCATTCTCTTTTATCCAGTTGAAAGTCAAATTTCATTCGCTGCCGCTGAAGCGACGTTTTTGACGTCGAACTCAAAATTTGCATACTCCACAGTTTGAAAACCAGAAAAATTTGCATTTGTGATTCTCTTCTTCTATTTTCGGCAAAAAAATTTCGTTTATATCTTTATTTTATATAAAACTTCAAATATCCTTTAATTGTTTTGAGCAGTGTATATATATATATATATATATATATATATGTGGGAATTTCGTAGGAACACCTTCATTAGAACGAATGTCTCCAACTCCGTGCTTCTGCTTCGAGATTAAAAAAGGGAACGTAAACCAACGAAGCTGTGTGAAGTAGAAACGCAGTGGAAGTAATGGAACGAGGAAAAAGTTTGCCGATGTTTAATTTGTAAAATAATCAGAATACTTTCGACGCTACAAAACGGAAGGTTTAAACGACGTGTAGAAATGCGGGAAATATTTAACGACGTAATAAATGAAGCCTGAATTATAGCTTTTAAGCTAATTAAAGAACAAGAAGAGTGTTTTTTTTTCTGTATTTTTGTTTGTGTGTTCGTCTCAATAAATGTCAGTACTCGTCCTAAAAGTGAGTTGTGATTCATGTATAGTGTCTCAACCCAAAAAGTGGTATCAGAAGTCCCAGTTAACCCACCAATATTATTAATTAGAATTATTCATCATACAGATTCAAGCCGGATATTATTCTAACGGTGAGTTCATTATTATTATTTTATTATGAAGTTAGTTGAAATACCAGATCTGGAACTTGCATTTAAAAACGAAAGAACAAATAAAATAAAATTATTACATAAATTCCTATTTGATGCTGACGGTGATCGATCTAATAGAAAGAGAATACGTGATTTTACTGGTTTCGGTTTTCAAACCGACAACATCGAATTCAAAAATAAAATAACTAAAGTTCAAACTGATTTTTCATTAAATGATCTGATTACAGTGTGCAATCTACTTTGTATTGATAATGAAGGATCTTTAAACGATCTCGCAACCCGATTAGTTACATACCTTTCAGACTTGACCTTACTACAAAATAATATTATACCAAATGAAAGTGACACTGACTCGGAAACCGAATTGCCTTCAAATAATATGGCTTCAAGTAATAATACTGAATTATCAAATTTTGACAAACAGAAGCAATTTCCAGTTCAAAGTTTTGTGCCATCGTCTATTAATTTCACTGATATTGAAAGTGTCGTTTCTCCTTTAGATGGTAGTTCTTTTAGTGATATAAATGTTTGGATAAATAATTTTGACGATGTCGCTAATATGTTTAACTTATCTGACTTTCATAAATTTATATTTTGTAAAAGATTCTTACGAGGAAATGCCCAGTTATTAGTACAGACAGAATTTCATATCAATTCATATGACAAACTTAAACAACTCTTAATCTCAGAATTTAGTACCACTTATAATTCTGCCGAGTTACATGATATATTAAACGAAAACTGCAAGAAAATGAATCGATAGAAGAATATTTTATTATCATGAAACAAATATGCTCGCGTGGTAACATCGAGGATTCCGCATTAATGCAATATATCATAAACGGTATACCCGACCCTGTTTTCAGAAAATCGATGTTATATGGATGCCAATCCATTGTAGAATTCAAGCAAAAGCTCAAAATTTATGACAAAATTCGACATGACTTTGAGAACAGTAAATTTCGTAAAGTCAAACCTGAAATGCCAGTGAAAGACAAATCCTTTCGACCAAAATCTGATCTTTTTTGCTTTAATTGTGGCTTGTCAAATTTTAAAAGTAGCCAATGCAGACAAAAAGACAAAGGCCCTCGTTGCTTCAATTGCTCAAATTTTGGCCATAAATCGGCTCAATGTGATCAACCAAGGAGTCCTAGAGTTAAGTCAGAACCCTCCAATGTTTCAACAGTTATGTCGAATACTTTCATGACCAAAAAAGTCACTATTTCGTCTGTAAAGATTACATCATTGGTAGACACAGGTAGTGAAAGAAGTTTGCTAAAGGAAAGTATTTACCGCAAACTCCCTACAGTCTCGAACCTTGAACATTCAACTATCACATTAACTGGATTAGGAAATACTATAATCAACCCCCTGGGTTTTTTCTCTACGGACATTATGATAGAGGATTTTAATTATATAACTAATGTTTATGTAGTCCCAGATTATTCCATATCCTTTGATCTTATTATTGGTACAGATATCATACAACAAAGTATTTTAACAATTTCTGGAAGTAATATTTCGATGCAAAAAATCGAGGAAAATGATGATAAGACCAATAAATTTTTGATTAATGTTGCTCATGTGCTAGACGATCTTAATCTTGATTTATCTCATATTACCGATGAAACAATACGTTTAAAAATTTCAGAACTTATTCAAAATTATTCTCCCAGAAAAATAAAAACAACTGATGTTAAATTATCAATTCATCTGGAAAACGAAGAACCTGTCACTAGTCCTCCCAGACGCTTGGCGCAAATAGAGAAAAACTTCGTCGAAAAACAAATTTCTGAGTGGCTCGAAAAAGGAATTATTCGTAAAAGCACTAGTAATTTTTCATCACCTATTAAAAAAAAGAAAGTAAAAAAGAAAGATCGTTCATATAGATTGTGTGTTGACTATAGGAAGTTAAATTCTAAAACACATAAACAACGATTTCCCGTCCCAGTAATTGATGACATTATTGATCAGTTGCATTCTGCAAAATTATTTACTACTCTTGACCTTAAAAATGCTTTTTTTCATGTCGAAGTAGAAGAAAATAATAGAAAATATACTTCTTTCGTAACACATTCTGGTCAATTTGAATTCTTATATATGAATTATGGCCTTAGCGATGCACCCTTAGTGTTTCAAAGATATATTTATAACGTTTTTCGAGACCTCATTAATGAAAAAGTGCTTATCGTCTATATGGATGGCTTCATAATACCAGCTGAAAACGATGTCGAAGGAACCCAGAAATTACAACGCGTCCTTACAACTGCATCCGAATATGGTTTAGAGTTGAATCTCAAAAAATGCCACTTTTTACAGCGAGAAATTGATTTTCTGGGTTACCACATTAAAAATGGTCAACTGCACCCATGTGACCAGCAACGAAATGCATTTAATCAGCTGAAACACATCCTTTCTTCAGGTCCTATTTTAAGCATTTATAACCCTAGTAACGAAACAGAAGTTCACTGTGATGCCTAGTATATATATATATATATATATATGTTTGTGTGTGTGTGTGTGTTATAATTAAAAAGAATTGACCTTTTACCTTAATTAATTTATTCAAAATTCTTATAATCTTATTCAAAATTCCTTTAATAGCCTTTTATACCTGTCTTAAATATCCTTTATATTTTAATCCTTAGTAATATCTTAAATATCCTATATATTCTAAAAACCTTAATCTGTTACTACACTAGCTAATAGCTACACTTCTTTGTAAAAACCTACAAATTTATTTTATTCTTTCATAATTTGAGACATTAAATTCTCTTTCTTTCAAAGTTTTTATTAATACCATTTTATTTTTATTAAATTCGTTTGGCTACCCATTAGTCTTTGAGAGAGCTTTCGTGCGCTAGTCTGTTTCCTTTTTAAAACTTACGCCGTTAGGCAAAGAATCCCGTCTCCACATCACGATTCCCCACCTCCTTCCTGGGTTTTTGTCCTATCACCTGCGCGGTCTCTACATCCCGTTCCCTCCTCTCTTTGCTGGATTGGCTCGTTGCCATCTAATCGTACGCGTTCTTTCTAATACTTACACGCATCTATTGACTTGAGCGAGTATATTTTGTACGATTTTTGTCTTACTTGAAAAACCTCTGTCACCTGGAGAGCTACTTTTCTGTTTTTTCGTCATGCTGTTTCTAATGTTTAACATGTATAAGTTTATTTTTAAGACATGACAACGACCCGAAAATGGGTAACTAAATCAGTGGTGGAGTTAATGCATTGAAGAGGTCATCTAATAAATTATTTGATGAATGTATTAATTTCTGTTGTAATCTCTGGGAAAACACCCAAGGGATCCTTTTGTCTTCCCTTTGAGCCTGATCTTCTACTCCAACCATGATGTACGACGGCAAAACATTGAATATCGGTTGGTGATATATAACGAGTGTATTGTCGCTGCTTATTCTCGACATGTTTTAGAACACAATTGAAAGCATATCATATATGTGTGTGTGTGTGTCTTTGTGTGCAGGATTTTATCTTATAATTACCTCAAGATTAGATTGACTGATAACCAAGAATGGATGCTTCACTGTACTTTTTAATGTTATACCATATGTATTACTCAAACAAATAATACGTTATTCTGAACACCAAAATTCATATACATCAATTAGAACCCTATTCGTACATACGAATACTTGCATTTTGCCTAGAATTCTGGCACGAACTCTTTTTTTGGCATATAACCAATTATCCAACCTTCTTCATAAGATAAAAACTATAGAACTGCCAAAATATCTCTTGTTTGACGAAATCTCTCCATAATTATCCGCGCCCGTCGTGTTACGCTTTTTCTTTTCGCATGATATCATGTATCTGTTAGTTAAACCCTTGATTTTGTTTTGTTGCATTGTTGAGGATAATTATTATCCTACACATAAATATATATATGTAATATGCATATATTCAGAGCTATTTATTACCGGTGCCGGACATCCTATTTGTAAATCGTTAATTTGAGATTTATTTTTTCAATTAAAATAGGGTTTTCAAATAGAGTACAGCCCCGATTATCCGCGGAACTGGGGGGCAAGGGTACCGCGGATAACCTGAAAAAGATTAAAAATGGGTGCAAACACGAAAAAGAAGAAGAAAATTCAACATAAAAACTATGTTTTAATATACAAAAAACATAATAAAATGTTTAAAATACATACATATGCACAGTAAAGCAGAAAACTTTGCTCTACGTCTAAATCACTAAAATAAAGAACAGTAAATTAGAAAGAATGCAGTAGTACACACTGTACAAAAAGAGTTGAGTTACACCTTAAAAAAAAAAAAAAATCAGTCGCTTGTTTTGCTGGTTTACATTTGGTTAATAAAATCAAGAAAAGACACCAAGACGTTATATCTGATATTTCAAACATGGCAACCGAATCTAGAAATATTTTTCTATTACTTTCGAATACATGAATTTTTCTGTTTATATTTATTAGTAGGGCTTATTTGATTTCCCTTGCTATTGGCTTAAATTTAAAAAAAAATAATAAATAAATAAATAAAAATAAAATTATCTTTGCGGATAAACCACACCGCGGATCATCCGCTTGCGGATAATCGGGGCTTTACTGTATTGTTCTTCAGCATCTAAAAATCCATGTTCGTCAAAAGTGTTGCTTTTATTTATTACGAAATTTTCATTTTTTAATGAACTTGAATTACGTGTCTTTTTTTTTATGTTGTATGCAAATATAATTATGCGGAAATTCTATTAGACTACAATTAAAATTACCAAGCTATGTCGTTAGGAAATGAATTCTAGAAATTTTCCTCATCTTCAGGCTCTGAAAACTAAATAAGACTTTTAGGTCCAACAAACAATATTTACCATATATATATACACACATGTGTGTATATAGAGTTCCCTTATTATCATTGACCAAGAGCTAAGTCGTTAAATTTAGAGTTATAGTTCATATTGAAAAAAAAAGTTTTCGAATATGTTTCTTCAGCATCAGAAAAATATATTTACGTTCTAAGAGTTAATTTATTATTTAAAAAAAGCTTGAAAAAAATTATCACCCTAGCGCCAAATAAATTGTATTTAGAAAGTTGTTTATGTGGTAAGAAGTATAAATTCGAAATTCCATTCGACTACGAGCAAGACGTATCGCTATAATATACTTTAAATTTTAGAAATGTTTAGCTCTTTTTAGCATTTGAAACATAAAGATGCTTTTTCAGTGCAAGAAAATGGTGAAAATTTAAGAATGCAAAATATCGTAAATCGTAATTACTAAAAAATAAGCATAAATAAATAAATAAATATGATTTTGACATAAATGGATTTTTATGCGTTGTCTAGCAAGCTACACCCGGTACCCTGGTTCTATTTTTCGAAACGAACCTTGCATTAAACGAAATACATCGGTGCATATGACGTAACACAGTGTGATTCCTATCTGTAATTAATTTCCTGGTGTTGGGAAAAGACATGTTTTCTAATGTGTTAGACGAAATTTGAGTTATTATGGACCAAATATTTTATTTGATGAAGTGCAGGAAAATTTAGTAGAAAAATGAAACCGTCATGGAAAAGGGAATCAAAATGCTCTCTAGTCACTACACTTCTGAAATACCGAGCATTAAAATGATTGCAGCGATTGTCCATAGTATTAACCCTCTCGCTGCGTAAGTAATTCTTCGCGATGAGCGTCTTTTACAGAATTAATAATCTTTTATCAGCCGTTTCTTAAAGCAGAAATTTTTGACTATCGTAAGCGGGGAAAATTTCCTGATTAAATCAGACAAAGTTTTTCTCTATTCTAAAAAAAGTAACTAACGCTGTCACCGCACCGCTTTCGTCGCCACCGCCTCCGCCGGTTTTGAATTTTTTGTGACCGGAGGTCTTTCTTCGTTAATATTCAGAAACATATTGCACACAGCAATATGAAAATCGGTGGTATTATAGAGAAATGTTTGAGAAACACGCTGATGGATACGATGTCCAAATCGAAGGTTTATTTTAAGAGATATTTAACGTTAAAGTTGGCCAAAATCGTTCCATTAAAAAAGTTTTATAGGTGCAAAAACTACACATAGGAAATTAATCATTTTTAGATCATTTTATACATTATAAGTTTCCGGTGTGCAGACTGCATTTATTTTTTTTTATTTTGACCTATTTTTTGAGGATTTTATTTCTATTTTAAATCCAAATTTTCAGCATTTCGAGCGATATTTTTTACAACTTTTAGAAAAGGATGTCATTTTAAATTGCTGCCAAATTTGAAAACAGCGTAAATAATAATATTTCAGTCAAATTAAAAACTTATTTACACGTGACAATTATGCACAGAAAAAAATATTTCAAATGAGAATTTAATGATTACGCATTAAAAGCAGGAAAATATTGATAATTAAAAATTGATAATTACAGTATTAATAAAAATTGCCAACCATAATATTGCTGAACAGTTTAAATTTAAAAATATACTTGCACGAGACATTTACTTCATACTTTGAGATAATCTCTTAAAACTAATCTATATAAATATATATATATATATATATTGCGCTATCGTATCAATGAAACACATCTCATTGGTTATTGGACGGCATTTAATGCAAATCCATACCTTTAAGGGGGTTACCATAGGGGGGGACCCTGTTCTGTCGCCAAATACCGCCAAGGTTGTCGTCAATTTGGCGATACATCGCCAAATTTGGCGACCAAAATTAGTCGCCAAAAGTGACGTCAACTTGGTGATATCTCTTACATTTCGCCAAATTCCCGTAGACTTCCATTGGTTTACTTGCTGACAGAAAATCAACATGGTGAGGTATTTTGAACCAATGCAGATGTTATTGAAGCGGCTATATGAGCCGCATTGCTCTCGTGTTGAGAATTCGAAAACAGCGCAAATAATATTTCCTTTCTAATAACAAAAGTATTTTCATGTGAATATTAAAAAAGGAAAGAAAACTTTTGTGAAAATTACATGAGATTTAAAACGATACATTTAAGCGATACATTTTAAAGCCGATCAAATTAGAGTGCTTTTAGCATTTGCGGTGTCTGAATGGGGGTTGGCGAGCGTAGCTCGTAGGGGACACAGCCCCCTAGTTCGTTAAAAAATAACTGGTGGTAATAATAAAATAGTATTAATTAGACGGGAAAATGCATGCCAGAGTATTTCTCGGGTTGCATAGCGAGAGGGTTAAAATAATGGGATATTTACGATAATCCATTATTGGTATATATCCTTATAGTTTGACGACAGATTTTTGGTTGACGGGATAATCAAGTAGCACCAAAAAAGCCTATGTGTTTGTATATTTATCTAACTGGTTTAGAAGTTTAAACGTTTTACGTCGCAAAGAAATTTATCTTCAGTAACATTTGCTGCCACATAAACGAAATAAAACAAAATTTTATTAACAAAATTATAATTATATGCATTCAAAAATGCGAATAACGGCTCGAAGTTTTCGATTTGTAGCCAGAAAATTTACTACTTCATTAAGCGAGACCTTGTGAAAACTGATTAATTGAAAAACCATAAACTTATAAATAATTGCTAATTATTACATCGGCTCATGTTCTGTGATCTGAATCACCGTCAAAGTTCTCTTCAGCGTAAGAGATGCTGTAAAATATAGTATATACGACAATAGGCGGTGTACTCAATTACGGAATATTAGCCAAAAATCCTATAATCACCAATCAGAAAAAAGAGTAAGGGAATACCCAGTTGTACTAAAATTAACGGTAAAAGGATTTAAAAATTTATTTGAGAAAAAAAAAATTGTTACTGTGTGATTGCCCAAATTTCTTTAATAATATTCGTTAGTTCCTATAATTTGGTTTTATTAAACATATATTTAAATAACATTACTAGCAGTTTCTGAGAATGTCCTTCTAAAGTTCTGAAATCATTTCTAAACTTTTATCAATTTTCATCCTACACGTATTTAGATTATTTTTGTAAAGATGGTCCTTCTCAACTATAAAAGGAATGTGAGTAATTCAAAAATGCTCATATAATTAAATAAAATACCTTCTTTAATAACATTTTGAGGACAGCCATGTACATTTAAGTGTGACATAAAGAAAATTTAAATTTTACTGCTTTGCTTAAGCTATTTTGCGTTTACATTACTCCATATAATGAAATAATGAAATTTTGCGAAAGAATAGTAATAAACTATTAAAAATGTCTAAAAGAGTCTTTGTTATATCTTTGAAATAATAATTCTAAAAAGCCGTGGTAATGGCAAAACTAATGATAATTTTAAAGTTAAGCTTACTTGCTAGTAGCAATTAAAATATTATAAGATTCTCTTATTAGGAAAGCAGGTATTTATTTAAAATTATTACAGCAAGGTTAAATTATTAAAAACGTATTTAGGCAATAATTAACTTGGCAAAAACGCAAGGTTTTGTAATGGTACTCGGGATACTTTTTAATGTAACATTTATAACTTTTAATATTTGAGGTAACTTCCTTTACAAAAAAAGAAGAAAATGATATGAAAGCAGCAGTTCGGAGGTAAGCTATTCGGTAGATTTTTACTGATGATGACCATAAGAAATCAAAAGAACTGAGAAGTTCAAATGTTGATATACATATGTAATAATAATTTTTTTGGCTCTTTTATCTTAGTTAAACTATTCCAAAAATATTTACCTTTTGTCTTTTATTTCATGCCTTTAAACCTGTGTATTCTTCATTATTATTCTAAAAAACTTAATCCGTTCGTAAGTTACTTCTTATAAAACCCACTAAATTACTTATTTCTTTCATTTTATTCTGAGACTAAATTCTTTTTCTTTTGAATGTATTTAATATAATTTGTTCTATTTTGTTCCATATCCCGTAATTCCTTGCAAACTTCCTGCCAGCGTTCTGATTACGTTATAAAATTAACGTAAGCGTATTAAGTTCGATCATCTAAGTCATGCGTACCACGCCTCCATCCCAGAGCTGATCCTATCCCTGCAAGTTCTGCTGTCCCGCTCCTCCCTCTCACTGCAGGAGTTAGATCTGCTATGTAATGTAACCGTTCGCGGCCTTTTCTGTTTAGTATTTATACCGTTACAATGGCTGGGGAATCAGATTTTATACGATTTTTGTTTGTTTAATGAAAAATGTCACTTGGTGTTTTGACTTTTGATTTGTGTAGATTCTAATACCTTTTAACATTATATAGTTTATTATGAAGTGGTACAGCTATTATTCGAGAGCCGATGGATAATCTACTGGAATTGTCATGAGATGAAATTAAACGTTTAAAGTTTATGATGCCTCTATTACTTATTGAACAGACAATTCTTCCCAAATTTTCTTGAATTCTGCCTTCCACTTGCCGCCACGACTGCACTCCTATTGCTCACCTGAATGAAGGAGGTTTGGTTAAAAATATAACATGAATTCATAAGCTACTTTAAGTAGATATACAAAAGTGACGTAGGAATTTCACACATATATGTATCTATATATATATATTATACATAAATAATGAAAAATTATTGCACAAGTGGCGCTAATAGCAGCTCATATCAAATGCAACAAAATGTATTTCATCACTACTTTAAAATGCAAAAAACACCATAACTCCGAAAAGAAAGTGTATATCTGCAATATATAACTATAAAAAACTCAAACTTTCAAAAATACAGGTAAAAAACAAACAAAAACACAGGCAAATAACAGCCTGTTCTTCATCAGTGGGAGAACAGACAGACCTAACTCAACCCCCGCTGTTAAAAGTCTGCAGGTTTTTGAACACACGTCCATCCTGCACTCAACCATCCTGCACAATAGTTTTTTCTGTATCGAGTGCAGGATGGACGTGTGTTCAGAAACCTGCAGATTTTAACAGTGGGGGTGGAGTTAGGTCTGTCTGTTCTCCCACTGATGAAGAACAGACTGTTATTTGCCTGTGTTTTTGTTTGTTTTTTACCTGTATTTTTGAAAGTTTATGAGTTTTTTATAGTTATATATTGCAGATATACACTTTCTTTTCGGAGTTATGGTGTTTTTGCATTTTAAAGTATTGATGATATGTATATATATATATATATATATGTGTGTGTGTGTGTGTGTGTGTGTGTGTATACATTTATTTATACAGGGTGTTGCCAAATTCGACCGACATATTCAGAGCGGTGATAGTAGGCATCAAAAGGAAGAAAAAATATCGTAGAACATGGAGTCGAACACCACGTATTTAATCAAAAATATAGGGTGTTAGACCCTAATTCAATTTGTGTTGAGGGAAATAACGTTCTGAAAACTGAAGTATATTTTAATAAAACTTTTAATAGACATTCTCACTTTTGTTGTATATGTGATAATATCAAAAAAAGAAAGTAGTAGAAGTTTCCGTCATATGCGCCGCAAGTATGTGCTTGAAGTTTCACGTTTTGGACACCGGTTACCAGTTAATTGCAGTGTTTTTATTTCTTTCAATACTAAAGTCAACACAAGTTCAGTTAGAATGCAACATCCTGTATTTGTGACTAAATAACTGGTTTGGGACTCCATGTTGTATGTCCTTTTTTCATCCTCTTGCTGCCTATTATCACCCCTCTGAATTTGTCGGTCGAATTGGGGAGCACCGTGTATATACAGGGTGATGAGAAAGTCAGTATACATTTGAAAAATTAATAAATCACGGAACAATGTCGGTAGAGAGGTAAAAATTGACACACATGCTTGGAATGACATGGGGTTTTATCGTAAACACAAAAAAAGTTAAAAAATTGGCCGACAGATGGTGCTTCATGGGATAAGAAAAGCAATAATTAGCATAGCAAATTATGACAAATCAAAGACGATGTTCTTCGGAACAAATGCTCAACATGTGCATCGTCATCCCTCAACAATAGCAGAAGTGTCAATGGACAATGTTGTGCACAGCACTGTATAGCATATCTGTAGTTATGGTGAGAAATTGAATCTGGATGCTGTTTATTAGTATCCCTTTTGATGTCGGTCGATCGCGGTAGACTTGCGACTTCATGTAACCACAGAGCCAAAAATCACGCGGACCTTGGGGGGACACGCATGAGGAAAATGGCGGCTCAGCAAGCAACCATTTCTAAGCGACGTGCGCAAGAGATTTTTCACACGTGTAGCAATATGAGGTAGAGCGCCATCCTGCATAAAAATTGTACTTTCCAGCAGGTGTTTATCAGCCAGGCAAGGGATGATGTGATTCTGTAACATATCGGCGTACTTCTCACCCGTCACGCTAACAGTTACAAAACCAGAATCACGCATTTCCTGGAAGAAAAAAGGTCCGATAACGGTAGATGTTGTAAATCCACACCACACCGTGACTTTTTTTTTCACATTACATATCCTTTTATACACGATTCTCAGGCAGCGTCACTGGCGTTTTGCTGTACAGCACCATCTGTCGGCCATTTTTTCAACGTTTTTTGTGGTTTACAATAAATCCTCATGTCATTCCAAGCATGTGTGTTAATTTTTACCTCTCTACCTACATTACTCCGTGAATTATTAATTTTTCAACTGTATACTGATTTTCTGATCACGCTATATATATCTGATATTTGCCATGCCACAGCAGTTGTATTTATCAAACGATTTGGATATGACTGAACATGCGTATAGGGCATTCCAATGTCTCGAGCGAGTTTGTTGGTCAGCTTCACCTCCCATCTTATTTAAAATTGGCGGCTAGTTAAAGATCTCAAAATTAAAAAAAAAAATTCAAACATTTAGGATTCCAAATATTTTTAACCTGAAAATTTTTACCTTGATACAACGAATCAGGCCATTTTTGTTTTGTTTCTAACTTAAAATATTTGCTGAGATATATCACTTTAAAGTACTAGTGTGGCTGAATTTTCCATAATCAGATTTCATTTATGAGGTTGAAATAACATGATTTTTTTTCAAATGTACGTTGATTGTTGAAACCATTTCTACTACTTTCAGACACTTAAAAGTACATAAATTTAATCGGTAGAGTAGAATTCGCGCTAAGCTTGGCGATGCTTAGCAAAATAACACCAAATTTAGAGAACAAAATCGTCCAAATTGAAGACTTATTGAATTGCCCTAATTGAATTCAGAGATAGCTGACTAATTTTGAAAAATGCTCCTGAATATTCAGTATTGGCAAAAATTGGAATTGTATCCTCTATAATCTGGATAAACTTTATAGCTTCATCTGTAAGAGTAAAATTATGTGATTTTTTTTTTATAAACATGTATTTTTTCTTCTCTGTACATTCCAGAAGTGTTTTCAATTTTTAATATAGTGTACGGCGTAATGCTTTGTAAGAATGTTTCACAAAATCTTGAAATATTATTTGGTGACTTTCTGTAATTCACATTTTTTATCAATGTCATAAAATTTACCAATATCAAATGTAACCATTAAAATTTACATTTATTATATAAAATAAATTTGCAAGTATTATACGAATCCATTAAAATTTACCAGTGAGTACATATTGAGAAACAACAACAACAAATCTATTTAAACTAATTTAAATCCATGATTTAATTAAAAGATGAAATGTTTACTTAAATCTAACTCTGTCAGCAGATTTTATTTAATTATATTTAATAATACTTAAGATAGCCATAAATTTAAACGATTAGGTTTTTAAAAAATACTTCCATCAAATGTTCACTGATACATTAGATTTTATTTATCTTCTGTGAAAAAAAAAAATCTATTTTGTCAATCCTTTTATTTTGACATTAAAATGCACCGCTATATTTCAAATTTTTCATGGTTCTCCAAACATTATGCTTGAAAAATTGAGCAGTTCAGTCAAGCTGTCAAAAAGATAAGCACTTTAAAAGGCGTAATCAATCTATTGGCTTAGCAGCACCATTCATCAAAGATTCTTAGATTGTTTTACTCGCATCATTAATTTCTGGGTTCAGAAAATCCGAGATATTGTTTTTTTTTCTAGTTAACCTCATTCTTAAAGGGAATCAATACTGAGCTATAGTGTACGATAATGATTTTTAAATTTATTTTCGGTTAAATTCTGGAATTTTTCAGTTTAAACTTTACCGCAAAATTTATTGGTCAGTTAAATCTTAATAATAAAAATTAATATATTTAGATGTTTTTAATCGTCATAAAAATACTTTTATATATTACTTAAAAAATAAAGGATTATATTGTTTCTTGTTATTTATTTTCACTGCGAAATCTATTAAAACGCAATATTCTTTTGCTTTTGAGTTTATATGAATGTGTACTACAGTGCAATGAATAAACACATACAAAATTTACCGAAATTACATATAGAATATGAAAATATCAAAAACGAAATAAGTAAATATTGTGGCTCATCAACTAATGTTGATAAAACCATGGTAATTGGTGTTTAAATTATTAACTATACCATAATGTCTTGTGTTTATGATTTTTTTTTCTGACTGCTTCGTTCGCCTCTTTAACCCGGCAAATTTCCAAACGAACGTACTAATGGAAAGACTGTCTTCGGCAACGTAGGTCCGGTCTTGGTTTATTTTTGGCTCAAAAAAAGATTAATACGATGACCGCTGTAACAGTGAAAACCGTGCTTCTTGTGCACATAAATCATTAATATGGGTTTCGTTAGTTCAGGAAATTTCTATAACTGGGTCTTTAATAACGATCATTATGTGATTCATGACAATAATTCGTTAATATGGCGACCAGTATTTAAATTTAAATTCTCTACTTCGAATTACAATTAAAAAGAATATATAACATATTATAGTTTATATAAAAATGCAAACGGATCGTTTTAACGCGGAAAGGTAAATTAACTTATACCTAGTTGCATTGAATAATAAAATTTCTTTAAGCAAAATTTAATTTATTTCATTTATTTGTCAATAAAGGGACTGACGTAGCAAACACTTTATGAAGAAAAGTATAAGTATTACATTAATTGACAATATTATACAGGCGTCAAACTTAATAAGTATGATTTTCTATTGTCTTTCAAAAACAGCGTACACTAGTTCATATTTTGTAATGTATTATATAAATGTAAAATGTATTTTCCATAATTTAACATGCACACATGAATTTAAAATCATTTATTTGAAATTAACTAGATGCTTGTTGTACTCTTTCCTCCCCCACACGCTGATTTATTTTCCTAGACCCACCATCACCACTCGTAGGGACTTCGAAAAAATGTTCTTTTATTTTTATATGCTTCCACCACCGATATATATACGTGATGCTGATAGATCATTATATCGGACACGTTGTGAGAAGGATTATCAATAAGAATTATAAGCTTATTCAAATAGAATAAACGGAAAAATTATTTTCAAATTATTCGCATACAAATAAAACATTGCTTACATTTAACAGCTCGCATATAGACGATCCAGCCTGATACTAAGTTACACATAGCAAGTACTTTCTGCGCACAGGTTTAACTTGTTAAAAAATTATATTTCCCACTCATGTTAAAGTATCTCATTTTTTATAGGAGGATCACCCTTGACATCCACGTTGCACCGTCTCTCTCCGCAAGCGATTCAAACTATTTTTGGACTTCTTTAACTCCAGTCATGAAACATAAACCTACCACGTTGAGGTCTACGCCAGAACTACCCTTTACCTCTCACCACATATCCTCAGAAACAGTCTACTGAGTTTTTCAGACTGTTTAATAGAGTCTTCATCTCTTATCTTAAACTTATCCCGTCTCATGGCAATTCACAATCTATCAGATAAGGAGTTTCTTTGTCTCTATTATCTGGGCCATACGTTCTTGAATAGCAAGAGAAACTGCAATTCATTGATACAACGGGGATTATTTATATATTAGGATCTAACTTTATTATCTCTGATCAACATCCAGATAAGGAAAAATATTATCTTAAACTATTATACGCAGAAAGTGATACATGTGAAATAAAATATACAAACAAAAGATAATATCAGATAACAGTAATTTTAATTAGTTACCTGCTCACTAGCGTCAGAAACCTGACAAAGCTATTTTATAGTCCTTTTTCTCTGCGGTTTTTTGAAACATTTGTAAAAGAAATAAATTTTTGCGAAATTTTTTTTTACAAATTTTAACATTTGAAAATTACAGTCCTTTGCTACCCATTTCAAATGAAAATGAAATTTCAAAGTAATTGCTTAAGAGGCGCAAAGGCCATCACTGTGAAAAAGATTCCATGCCGGGACTCGAACCCTGACCATCAGTATAGCGCTCTGACGGTCTACCGACTAAACCACATGGAACGATATCCAGCCTGGAAAATTTCTCTCTATTAAATGTTGGCGAGGCTACAAACGCAGCACAAGATGGAATATTTATAGTGAGCCACTGACATGGGGCAAACACGAAGATTAATTAAATCCAGCATCGATAGAAACTATATTAATACATAGAAATTATTCCAGAGAGAAACATTCGCCTTGCATACACTATTTCAAATGAAAAGGAAATTTCAAAGTAATTGCTTAAGAGGCGCAAAGGCCAACACAGTGAAAAAGATTCCATGCCGGGACTCGAACCCGGTCCATCACTATAGCGCTCTGACTTTCTACCGGATTATGTAATAAATACGGAATATGTAATAAATTAATAACAAAAAACTCAATTTCGGAAGACTGAATTATAATTTAAAAAACATTTGCGATCTCCCTGCTAACGGGTTCTTTTTGTCTTTGATTAAATCAGATCAGTAAAACATATAAAAATAAGCTAATGACTATAAAATGAATTAAGTAAACAAAGTCTTTGTCTTTCGGTATTTTTATAAGTTTTTTTTTTAAAAAAATAATACATTTTAAATGTATCGCTTTCAATCTGACGTAATTTTCACCAAAGTTTTCTTTCTCGTTTCAATAATCATGTGAAAATACTTTTGTTGTTAGAAAGGAAATATTATTTGCGCTATCTCAGAATTTTCAACAATAGTAAAGATTATCAAATAAATGTCTCAGGCAAATATATTTTAAAATTTAAACTGTTTGGCAATATTATGAATAGACAATTTTAAATATGACTTAATTTCCTCCATGTACACTTTTAACGTATATTAATAGATTTATTATTTTACAATATCCTTTCTATTTTAAGTTTCACGTGTACATATAGTTTTTATGACGTAATTACAAATATTTTCCTGCTTTTAATACGTAATCATTTAATTCTCATTTGAAAGTTTTATTCTGTTTATAATCACGTTTATAATCACTGTTTATAGTCACGTGTAAACAATTTTTAATTTAAGGGAAATATTTTTAATTGTTTTAAAATTTGGCAACAATTTAAAATACCCTTATCTAAAAGTTGTAAAAAATGCCTCTGAAAAGGCTGAAAAATTGAATTTAAAATAGAAATAAACCCTCAAAAATGAGTAAAAAAAATCTGCACACCGGGCACTTTTAATGTATAAAATGATCCAAAAATGATTAAATTCCCATGTATAGTTTTTGCTCGTATGAAAAATTTTTAATGGAATGATTTTGACCAAATTCAACATTAAATATCTCTTAAAATAATTCTTCGATTTGAAAACTGTCTACATCAGCGTGTTTATAAAACATTTCTCTATAACTCCACCGATTTTTAAATTTTTGTATGCAATATTTTTCTTAATATTAACGAAGAAAGACCTCCGGTCACAAAAAATTCAAAACCGACGGCGGTGGCAGCGTTAGTTACTTTTTTAGAATAGAGAGATCATTTTTTATATTTAAAGTTGAAAAAGCGTATTGTGATTATTTTCTAAATACAATTTATCTGAATATTCACCAAAAAATTCTGTTTTACAATTAAAGTACCATTGATCCGAAAAGTCTTCTTAATACATAAAATTTCTATTGTTGTGACATGCATTACTGAAGTTTGCCGACCCTTGGTCTAGAGGTTCATGGAATGAAATACAGTAGAGCCCCGATTATCCGCAGAATTGAGTGGCAAGGGCACCGTGGATAATCCGAAAAAAACTGAAAATCTGAAGTTAAAAAAAAAAAAAAACAGAAGTTAGAATTAAACAAACAATGGCAGTAAAGCATGTTTTTTGTTCTTTAAACGGCTTGAATAGAAAAAAAAATCAGTACAACACATGTACACGAATATAAAATAAAAACATGCACTGTAGGCCTGCTCATAGAAGCCACCTTAAAAAATCTCGAACATCAGTTTGTTTCGCCAGTCACTATAAAATTATTTTTTTTAATGCAAAAAGATCAGATCATAAAAATTTATTTTTCTTTTCAACAGCTTGATTTCGCAAATCATCTACAGAAATGTTTTCTACACCCTCCTTGTTGACGTAGTGAATGAGCTATTTATAGATTCGCGATTTTGTAACGTTTGTAAAGAGTTGTTACGCAATTTCTTTTTCTGAAGTTCCATTAGATTATTATAAACATAAAGAGTGATTAAACAAGCAATACTTTTTTTTAAAGTCTTGTCGGATTATTCAGCATGCCTTAGGGTGCTGGTTTAGACGATCTTTATTGTGTATTACTGCGTACTTATAACTTACATTTTATTTTAGCAAACACCTTTTTCTTTTCTATTTTTATCAGAATTTCGGGTAATTCAATTTTTTTGTCATCCGAACACGCACCGGTCCTAATTAGCTCGGATTAGCGGGGTTCTACTGTATTTTAAACGTGGCAACCGAAACTAGTAATATTCTTCTATTACTTTTGAATATGCGAATTAAACTTTTTATATTTATTAGTAGGGCTTATTGTATTTTCCTTATTGTTGGCTAGAAAAAAAATCGCTTTACGAATAATCCGCACCGCGGATAATCGGGTCTCTACTGTATATAATTATTAGTTTGTTGTTGACGTCGAATGCATTTGAATGTTTTTCAAATTTTCATTATAAAAATAATAAAATTCTGTTTTTTTTACTATTGAGAAAAACGGATGTTTATCTCCTTTCTTCGAAATATTCCTGAAAAAGTTACTTTATGTATAATAATGCAGTATTGTATATTGAGTCGCCTGATATACAAGGTGGTACAAAATTATAAGAATGACAAAACATCAATTTATAGCTGTACGGGTTTGTCATGAAATCGCTCATATATTTTCATTAAGTCTAAATATATAATATTTCAATTAATTTTACAGTAACAGCTTACAGATTTTTTACATACTATTCTAAATCCTTTTTAAATATTTATGTATTAATATTTACTTTGTAGAAAAATAAAAAGAACTGCGTAAATATTTTGTAACCACGGTTCGTTATTAACAGATATTTTTGTATATTATTTACCGTATGATTTAAAAGATATTCTGATCTTATTCTTTAATTTGTTAAAAAAAACAAAAAAAAAGCAAAAAAAAAAAACAAAGTGGGCAGAAAAAATGATCTGTGCCTTTGATCTGTGACGTTAAAAAGCGCCATATCTCAAATAAAACAAACAACCTTGGATATTCCCTCCAAATAATTGTTCATAGCATGAAACATTCAAAGAATGTCATTTTGTAATGCACGAATTTCGATGCAGTAAGTTTACTGATAAGATCTCATCACATTTATTTTGGACAACAGACACAATGCACAAATGTATACATAGTTAAACATAGGCATTTTACACCAATATTTCACACTGTCTATCATTTAAAAGCACCTAGGACACGTGGATTGTAGACAACTGTTGCAGATTGTCAGATGCGACATTTCTCCGACGCTAAATCTAAAACAAAACGGGGAGGGGGGGTTTATGACTGTATGTGCGAGGAACTAACGTTCATAGCGCCCTCTGGCAAATCGCAGCAAGCGGCAAAAGTAAATGCAGTTTTAAATTTCCTACAGAATTCGACTACTTCTGGTATTTCCAAACCTTAGGTTAAGTAAACCTTATGTTATAAAGCAAGACAATATATTATTTCAAAATGATACAAACCTTTGATTATTTATGCGATTTGTTACTTACTGTTACGATTAGTTAATTACTTTGATTATAAATAGACTGTCTAAAATTGAAATTGGAATTCAGGTAAAGAAACCAGATTCTCTATGGACATAAGATTAAAAATTAAAATGTTGAAAATTTAAACATATATATATATATATATGAAAAACCATGTTGGTTTTCATGTTTAAGATTGTAAAAAAAAAAAAAAAAAAAAAAAAAAAAAAAAAAAAAAAAAAAAAAACGTTGAATCAGCAAAATGACATCTGAAGCAACAAATGGAGTGAGTGAAAATTATTTTCAGTAAAGAATTGTTATATCTATAGTTATGAGCGTATTCATGAATGAAAATGACTATATATTTCACGCAGCAACTACTACTTGGAGGCTGCCTACTGATTTCTCCATATTCATTAGCCAGTAGGTAAGATTAGAGTTGCTCTTTCTAGAAGTGTGACAAAGTAAACAGACGAATATCACCTTCTAAGAATGTAATTTGGTGATCAAGTGTAAAACAAATTTCCTTTTGAAGTGTATTTTTCCTCAAAGCATTCCATCAATGTATTATGTAAAATATTTAAAATTTGATTTTTAGGTAATAATAGTCGTACACTCAATTTGTCGAATAATAAACCGGGCTTAAATCTCATGTAGGACATTATGGATATTATAGGGTGTATTTTCAACTTATCTAATGTTCCAGTATAACTCGAAAGCAGAAATAACAAAAACGAGAAGTCATCCATTAATATCCAATAGATTTTGAAACATATACCAACATTCTCAGAATAATGATAAAACGTTTACTTTTTCAAACAAAGAAATGAGAAACTGCTGCTCAATTTTATTTCTTTAAATATGTTTTTTTTAACTTACATAATGAGAAAAATGTTTATTAGCCTTTAATGATTCAGATTCTTTAGCTGCAAATGAACTTTTCACATTCAAGATGTATCATCACCAATTTAATAAATAAAGATCGTAAATGTCATCCATTCCTGGTATACAAGATAACGCCATAAACCTCTTATTAAATTTCATTACTAAGGATATAAATGCAATTCTTTACTCATTATATCGAATAAAATTGTTAGTTATTTTAATTTTCTTATTATTTCACAAGACTAAAAAATTCCTTTCAAATAGTATGTTTTATAATGCATGTTTGGCTTATTCTGTAAAATCTACTCCATATAATTCTTGAAACTTTTGTCTAAAAATAAAATTTTAAACGATTTTTATTTTCTTTTGTTTTCTTAAACTATATATCTCTCAGTTGATCATATGATTGTTTCTCTTTAGATGAATATCCCAATTATCTGACGAGGGGATATTTATATTTTATACAATAGCATACAAGTAAAGGTACTATAGTCTGTGACGGCAAATTTAATTTTTTATAGCCCATTCCATTAGTCTCATCCAATTTAGTAATTTTTTACCTCGCATAGCGGCTATTGAGTTTTTATAATGACAGGGGCCTGGTCAAAGTTCAAAATTACAGCGTCCAGAATATATAATGTGGAAATCATCTATCACAGCAAATACTTAAAAAAGTGCTAAAATATTGTATCCCTTAAATGTCAAACGATGCTAAAATCCAATGAGCCGATCACAGCGACATCTGCAGGATATTTTCTAAAACTCCAAAACTATTTTGTTTAGACACTGTAATAATACGATGTTACTTTGAAATTTGAAAATATATTGCAGATGTCGCTGCGATCGGCTCCCTGGATTTCAGCATCATTGCATATTTAACGGATAAAACTTTTTAGCACTGTTTGGATAGTAGATTTCCACACTATATATTCTAGACGCTGTATTCAAAATTTCGTTCAATGAAAAACAGATGACTTGAAAGAAATAAGTGCGATTTAAGTTTACTAATTATTTTTAAAGTGCCATACATTGCCAATAACTACTATAAGTTTATATTATTGCTGTTATTATAAGAATTTCTAATTGCAGACAAAATATTCGTAAGCTATTTGACAAGCAGGTTTTCGCAAGTTATGATGTCCCCGTTTAGTTCAGTGTTACCAGTGGGCTACTTTTTTAAAATTTAGTTTTCTTCATTGGCACCACTTTTCTAAAATGGTAAAATTCCTCTTGTTTTCTCCTTAATTAATATGTCATTAAATAAGCGAATTTTACTAATTCAAAAATATGGTGATAATAAAGAAATCTGAATTTTTAAAAAGTAACCCATTGGCAACACTGGTCTAATTTTGTACATCCCGTCAATCCTTTATTCCGAGTTACGAACAAAAATCTTTGTAACTACAAATTGTTGGTTCTTTTGTCAGTTTTTCAGTCACTTCGTAACTTACGAAACATCTGCGTACGGTTGCATGCGAAGAAATTTTCTGTTACTGTTTTATTTTCAGCAATTCACATTATAAAAAATTTTAAAATGTTACCCTGTCCCCTGCCATTATTAAAACTCAATAGCCGATATGCGTGGTAGCAAATTACTTAGCTTGATATGACGAATAGAATGAGCTCTAAAAATTGAAATTCCCTACCACAGACCCTACCATAGACTTGTTAGATCCAAAGTATATAAATTGAAAATAAACTACTAAATTTTATGTTCGTTTATCAACATAAACTAAATGGATTATAGGTACTATCATTTCAGTATAGAACACAGTATTTAATGACTTTCAAACAACAGAGGTGAAAAAATGTTATTTCCTATACATTATATACAAGTATAAACTTTTCGATTATTTTTCTTTTTTTATACGACGCCATCCAGTAAATCGATTTCTTTCCTACAAGAATAACTCTTACTAATCGTTCAGCTTATACAGCTAAAGGTTTATTTTCTGTTTCTTGATAAACAGTAAACACTCCTTTATCCTTTTATCTAACGTTGACAAGGAAGCATTCCATCAATGTAAATAATGTCCATAAAAATAATGTAAATTACATGTAAAATGCAACTGGAAGAGGTTTGAAATATTTCCACAGAGGGAAACTGTTTCTTCTTGTTTGATAATTTTAATCATCTGTTAAGGTGATTTACATTGTTTTTTTCTGATTTAATTATTCTCTTATATATTAATGTAAAACATTCTTCTTCTGCAGGAGTTTCCACTAAAGAGTGGGTTACCTAGACCCATGAAAATAGCTCCTTTCCATCTCTTTCTGTCCAAAGTAATCTCATTTAACCTATATATTGAAGAGAAACTTTTTCTCTGCTCCCATGGCAACGAAGGACGCGCGATGCGCGCGCATCCTACCTTAGAATGCGACTTCGTTTTGTTGTGGCTGGAACGATACGAAGCGATTTTTTGATTTAAAAAGCATGATCGCTGTAATTTTTTACAGTTTGTTGATGAGGCTAAGCCTCCCTTTCGAAGAACCAGATCAAGTGTGTGAGAATTTTTATTGTATATATGTATAGAACCATGCATCTGTAAATATTCATCAAAATAATTAAAGAAAAGAATCCAGAAAGCACCTACTTCATTGAGTTTATGTTCGACTGTCTTTGAAATTTTCTTCATGGTGCATCACGCCGGAAAAGTAAGAAAAAAAAGTATTTGTTACTTTTTTAATGTCTTCAAAACACAAATAGAGTATAGTAAGTGATAAGAAGACAGCAAAGGTAAGATAAGTTTTTCATATTTTATTTCCAAATGTCTGATTTAGAAAAGTTGAAAAAGAACCGTACAGTTTTGAGAACAGCAGTAACAAAGCTGATTAATAATATAGAAAATGTTATGAAGGATAGTCCAATAAATTTTGATAATTTAGAAGAATTATTTATTCAGTTAGATACTAAAGCAGAATTATTGAAGTCAGTTGACGAGAAAATTGAGCCCCTTTTAGGGTTAGACGACTATGAAACTGAAATCAATTCTGTTTATGATTACGTGGATAAAATATCAGTTGCAAAATTCCGGGTGAAGAAAAAATTAACCGCAAACAAAAAAATTGTTAATGTTGATTTAAATAACAGTCAAGGTTTAAAATCGAATGTGATTAATGATGAAAACTCAGTTGTTAAATTGCCAAAACTCAATATACAAAAATTCTATGGCGACTGTACGCAATTTATTTCATTTTTTAATACCTTTAAAAATACAATTCACGAAAATAAATCACTTTCGAAAATTGAAAAATTTCATTATTTGAAGAGTTATTTATCTGGAGCTGCGGCTAATGCTGTAGAAGGTTTTGAAATATCAGAAGCTAATTATGACGCAGCATTGAAAGTTTTAGAATCGCGTTATGGTCAAAAAGACGTGATAATTAATCATCACCTGAACAAGCTTCTTAATTTATCCCCTGTTTATAAGGCTAACGAAATTCAAAAATTGAAAAAAATGTACAGTGATATAGAAATAAATGTTCGAAGTTTGTCCACATTAGGACTCGAACCAGTAAATTATGGCTCCATGCTTATCGCCGTAATTTTAAAATTAATACCGGCAGAATTAGCTTTGGAATATAATAGACAAAACGTAGATAATTTAACGCATTCAGATATACATAAATTATTAGATTTTCTGCACGCTGAAATAAAAAGCAGAAAACAGACATTTTTTTCGAGAATGAAAGCATTTGAAAATAATAAAACAAAAATCAAGAGTCAAACAACAAAATCTGAATTTAAATCTACTTGTGAATTTATGAACATTTCGAATGATAAATCGACTTCAGATAGGCAGCTGGCTCATTGCATTTTTTGCAACGATAGTAAACATTCATCTGATTTGTGTGAGGCTGTTGATGTAAACACTAAAAGAAATTTGTTGAAATCTCAAGGAAGATGTTACCTTTGCTTAGACAGGAAACACGTTATCAAAAATTGTAACTCTAAAACTAGTTGCAAGAAGTGTTCAGGCAGACATAATCAAACGATATGCCTAAAATCTAAATTAATAAAAGAAGTAAACACACCCGGATTAAAAGGTAATGAAAGTGAAACTAGGGAAAAAGTAATTTCGGCTATTTCCTCTACAGAAAACAAAAAAAATCTTCTACAAACTTGTTGTGTAAAAATAAAATCAAACGGAAAACAATCTCTAATTAGGTTACTTTTAGATTGTGGGAGCATGCGAACCTTTATATCTGAAGAAATAGCAAATAAATTGAATTTACAGGCAATAAGAAAAGAAAAATTGTCGGTTTTTACATTTGGAAATAAGAACCCCATTGAAAAAACCTTTGAAGTAGTTAAACTAACTATTGAAAATAAAAATGTACCTAATTCAAAATTAGATATAGAAGCGCTAGTCACCAATCAAACATCAGCTACTGAAATCCCCCCACCTGAAATCAATGATTTGATGAAAAGTAAACAATTTGAAAATTTAACCCTTGCGGACACACCCACATCCAAAGAACCCATTACATTACTTATAGGTGCTGACTATTATTATGTGATTGTTACTGGAAATATAAAACATTTGAATAAAAAATTAGTAGCTGTTGACACCATTTTGGGTTGGTGTCTACAGGGAAAAACAACTGACAGTTATACGCCCTTAGCATTTAATATAATAGTAGAAAAAAATTTTATTTCTGAACAGATTGAAAAATTCTGGAATATCGAATCATCTGGCCTTTTTAATACTAAACAGGATTCAGATTTTTCAGAAAACAACGTTATGAAGCAGTTTGAGTCAGAAATTAAATACAATGATAAGCGATATACAGTTCGATTTCCGTGGAAGCTTGAAAGGGAATGATTAAATAACAATAGGAAAGTTGCAGAATATAGATTTTTTAAACTCAAACAAAGATTGATTAAAAACCCTGAATTATTTTTTTAGTATAAGGAGGTGTTAGCAGATTATTTGAAACAAGGTATTATTGAGTTAGTTACAGAGCCTGAAGAAAAACAAAATGTAACTTTTTATTTACCTCATCGAGAAATAATTAGAACTGATAGGACAACGAGCAGATTACGCATAGTTTTCGATGCCGCTGCTCATGACACAGGCTCACTGTCTTTGAATAATTGCCTGCATGTAGGTCCAAATTTGTATCCTGAAATATTTGATATTTTGTTACGGTTTAGATTTAATCCCATAGCTTTTACAACTGATATAAAACAAGCATTTCTACAGATAATTATAGATGAAAACGATCGTGATGTAACAAGATTTTTATTTTCACAAGATTTGTTTGATAATTCTAAACCCTTTGAAATTTATAGATTCACCAGAGTGTTATTTGGAATTAATAGCAGTCCCTTTTTATTGGCTGCAACAATTAAACACCACTTGAAAAAATACACCGAACAATATCCAAACACAGTAAAATTTTTAAATGAAAATACCTACGTTGATGACGTTATAGGAAGTCATGAAAATATTGATCAAGCCCTATCCACGAGTTTACAATGTATTGATATATTTGAAAATGCAAGTATGCATTTACACAAATGGCATACGAACTCTTTACCACTTAGTGAACTATGGAAAGAAAATGGCATAACTTCAGAAGTTAATTCTGAAGCTTTTGGAGAACAAAATCTCCCTTATAAAGTTTTAGGAATCGCTTGGAATAATTCCAAAGATTTACTTTATTTTGATGTTCGAGGTTTAGTTGATTTCGTTTTAAAAAGAATAGACACCAAACGATTTATTCTACAAGTTTTAGGTAGGGTTTTGTATCCACTTGGATTCCTAGGACCATTTACATTAAGACTAAAATGTATAATTCAACAAATTTGGAATTTGGGTCTAGATTGGGATGACACCTTACCCGAAGATTTACGTATAGTTTGGAGTAGCTGCCGTAACGAACTCCCTCATTTGAAAAACTTTTCATTACCCAGATACTATTTTTCTGACATCACCAATTGGCATGATTATGACATACAATTACATATTTTTGCCGATTCGAGCATGAAGGCTTATAGTACGGTTGCTTATTTACGTGTAGCAACAACCACCGAAAATGTTCGAACAGTTTTTGTTGCTTCGAAAAACAGGGTTGCTCCACTGAAAGCGCTTACCTTACCAAGGCTCGAATTGATGGCCACACTGTTGTCGGCGAAGCTAAGTAGTAACATTTTGAAAGCTCTAAAATTGAATGTACCGACTTATTACTAGACAGATTCACAAATATCCTATTTTTGGATAAAAGGATCCCCTAAAAAGTTTAAACCCTTTGTCAGAAACAGAATTGAAGAGATCCATTAATTGACCTCACCTGATAACTGGTATCATTGTCCTGGCACGGCCAATCCAGCTGATATAGTTTCTCGAGGATCAAAAATCTCTAGGATAATCAATGATACAACTTGGTTACAGGGACCAGAATGGCTAACTTTACCTCCTGAGTGTTGGCCAATATCAGAAAACAAAGAAATCGCTTACTCAGATGAATTAGAATACAAAAAAAAAAAATCCTAACGATGTTTTTCTGAGCGCGTGCTTAGTCAAAAAACTCGAAAATCCCATAAACATTTCAAAATATAGTAATTTAGAGAAACTTTTGAGAATTACCGTTTGGGTAAAGAAATTCATTATGAAGCTGAAAAAATCAACTGAAGTGCAAGACGTAGTAACAACCGAAGAATTACTTGAAGCTGAAAATTTTTTGATACAATCTGAACAAAAACAATTTTATAAGGAAGAAATAGAATCTCTAAAAAATAGTAAATCAGTGGATAAGACGTCATCCTTATCAAATTTCATGCCCTTTATTGACAAAAACGGGTTGATGAGGTTGGGCGGAAGGCTCGAATTTTCCAACCTGTCCGCAGAAGAGAAAAACCCAATAATTCTCCCCAAACATTCTTGGTTAACTGCTCTAATAGTTCGTCAAGAGCACGAGAAAATTATGCATGGAGGGACAGCCAGTACTTTGGCAAAAATTAGATCTCGTTTTTGGATAGCTAAAGGTCGTCAGTTGGTCAAGAGTGTTATCAAGAATTGTATAATATGTAAAAAATATTTCTCCAAACCAGCAGACCATATCACCGCACCATTACCAAAAGACAGAGCTAGTGAAGCACCACCATTCCCAATCTGCGGTTTAGACTTCGCCGGTCCGATCTATATCAGAAATTTTAAAGAAACGCAAAAGTCTTACATTGTCATGTTTACTTGCGGTGTGACTAGAGCCATTCACCTGGAACTCGCGTCTGATATGACAACAAATTCCTTTTTGATGGCATTCAGAAGATTCACAGCTAGACGAGGAAATCCCAAAATTATTTATTCTGACAACGCAAAAACCTTCAAAAAGGCCAAAGGTGAACTCGAAAATTTATACAACATGCTGACAGACAAAGTATTTTTAAATTTTATTACAAAAGAGAGAATTATATGGAAGAATATAATAGAAAGAGCTGCATGATGGGGAGGTTCCTATAAGCGACTAGTAAAGTCAGTCAAAGACTGTTTGAGAAAAGTAATTGGTAGAGCACTCTTAAGTTATGATGAATTAGTGACTCTGTTGACAGAAGTGGAAGCAGTTTTGAATACGCGACCACTGACGTATGTATATAGCGACAGCGATGAACCAGAACCTCTTACTCCAATGCACTTTTTAAATTTTGGAAAAGAACTTTCATTTCCTATCAATTTTTTTGAAATAATTGAAGATTGTTCAAAGAGATCAATACTCCTGAAAAGAAAAAAATATCAATCTTTACTATTGAAACAATTGTGGACCAAATGGAAAAAAACAATATTTGATGGATTTAAAAACAGCCCATTCATTAAAAAATCCTAATGCCCATACGCCACTGAAAGTGGGCGATATTGTTTTAATTCAAGATGACGCAAAAAATAAGTTTCTTTGGAAACATGGTAAGATTCAGACTGCCATTCCTGGAAGAGATGGCAATATTCGTTCATACGAAATAAAAACAGCGAGTGGGATCTTAAAAAGATCCATACAGCACTTGTATCCCTTTGAAATATAAAATGACTAACAAATGACTTTTTGCAGACTTTTTATAAACATTCATACACTTTTATAGACATTTATTTAGTTTCTTTTTTCTGCATTAGGACTCTAAATATTTTTTTTCTCTTTTTTTGATTTTTAGTCTTATTTATATATAGAATCTTTGAATTTTGGTAGTATAAGTAAGTATATGATTTAACTGCAAAAAAAAAAAAAAAAAAAAAAAAAAAAAAAAAAAAAAAAAAAATGTGTGTGTTATTTAACTGTCATTATTTTTACTTTGTTTGAATTTAAAGTGTTTTATTTAGAATTTATTGATATTTTGAATTTGACTAATTAAGTGATTAATTAGATATTATTTGAATTCTTATATTTAGTATTTTGTATTCGAATTTTAAAAATTGTATTAGATTACTGAACCACTGATACGAAAAATTGAATTTTTATGATTTTATGATCGAATTCTGATTTGTGAACTCTTTAAGAGTTCAGGTGGGGAGTGTGAAGAGAAAATTTTTCTCTGCTCCCATGGCAACGAAGGACGCGCGATGCGCGCGCATCCTACCTTAGAATGCGAATTCGTTTTGTTGTGGCTGGAACGATATGAAGCGATTTTTTGATTTAAAAAGCATGATCGCTGTAATTTTTTACAGTTTGTTGATGAGGCTAAGCCTCCCTTATTTCGAAGAACCAGATCAAGTGTGTGAGAATTTTTATTGTATATATGTATAGAACCATGCATCTGTAAATATTCATCAAAATAATTAAAGAAAAGAATCCAGAAAGCACCTACTTCATTGAGTTTATGTTCGACTGTCTTTGAAATTTTCTTCAATATATTCATTGCCTGTAGAATAGAACTTTGCCACGTCATCTTTGGACTACCTCTACTACGTTTGCCGTCAGGACATCATTCAAAGATAATTATAGAAAGGCGTTCTTCTTACATTCTGCGGTCATGATCATACCATCTGAGCTTTTTATACTCGACTGTATTTATAACATTTTGTTTCACTTGCAATTCTTTGCGTATTGAGTAACAATGTACGACATAATGCTATTAATTGATGGCATCACAACAATAGTAGACCAAGTCCATTTTTACACTTTTCACATATTTTCTCATATATGTCATCTATTCAAAGATTTGAATTACTGTGAAATTAGATAAAACATAGTTTTTTACCTTATAAACTGGCTATCTCAGTTTTAGTGTTCCGTACTTAAACAGTAAAAACGAAACCATTATAAAATCACTCCTGTGTCTGTCTGTCTATCACAGCCGTTTTACTCGTTAACTATGGAACGTGGAAATGTGAATTTTTTGGAAGTAATAAAGACTATTGACCCACATATTTACAGATTATTAAACATTTACAAATATATTTATGAAAAATGTAGAGGGTCTAATTAAGTTACTTAAAAAAAATATTTTCCTAGTTTATCGTGGGGGTATCGTGTGAACGCATTAGTAACTCTGAACTCAAAAATACATTTCTTTTAATTTTACGTATTATATTTATAGATATATCGTCAAAAATGTAGTGCGAAAATATGTCACCCCCCCCTCCCCTTCTATTTCCGAATCTACTGAAACTAAAATTATGAAAAAAATAGAGGTAGTAGACATTAATTTAAACTATTGAGGAAAATTATAGTGATTACTCTAGATCACAGAGTTTTTCAAAAAATCGCATTTTTCCGTTACAAACAAATTTTGATTTGAGAGCATTTACCAAGGTTGGTGAGGAGCGCTGGAGGTACCTATCGTAGCAGAAGTATAAACGCATTGTTGATACTGATTTTCGAAAAAAATCGTTGCTAATTAGCCGAGATATTAATCCTTAAAACACGGGCATTTTGGACGTACATAATGACAGGGGAAGCGTACTCTATGCACCATCGACTTTTGAAGCCAAAAGGTCAATTTTTAATTATATATTTTTGTAATGCAATGCCCAGCAGCAGTATAAAAGAAATAAACATCAAATGTTAAAACAGACTAATTTAATTAGAATTAATCACATAAATACTATGGGATTCGCGATTAATTTGCATTGTGTGGATCTGTCGATGTGCCTCCAGTGTCTTTGAATGTTAATTAAAAACATATCTAGCAAATCGCGGCACGAACCAAGGCGAAGTTGCACCTTTGCGACATCCTTTCAAAGTGCGCTAAGCACAATGCCAAGTTTCAACTTTGAACAAGTGTTTTATTTAGCTACAATTTAAAAATAAAAGATTATTCCTATACTCAATTTAGTTTTATGAAAGGCCAAATGAAGTTTAAATATGCATTACTTTTATTTTCAGCAACAAATTAAGCACACCTTAATCAGATTAGAGTAAAATTAAAAATGTGTTATGCAGAATAGCTATATTTGATATTATTTAGGCTTTATATCTCTTTGAACTTTTATGGTATACTCATTCGTATATTTCTATTATATACAGCTATACCCAACCCTACGTTGTATAGATTTTTACAATGTCTTATTATTCTTCTAGCAACGATTTCTTTAATAATACAGTTAATGATTCATATATTTATTTTACGGAATTCTCTGAGCGCAAGTAAGGCTCGCACTTGGCCGTTTATCTTTTCAAAATGGAATTGGTCTACTATGGGTGTGAGCCCCTTAATTCTAGACTCTATCATAGCCCTCCACTTACTGAATTACGATATTCGCGTACAAACGATAAGAATATAGACTAATTTTCAAACTACATAACTCCATAAACTTAATTTATACACACTGCTAAATTGTGTAATCATGTAATTAATTTTACTTTTTTCAAAATTCTTTAAATGTAATAAATTTTTAACAAACGACAACATATAATAAATATATTTCTAATTTTTTAGATTACTCGATTAAAACTTTATTTTCTCATTTCTGAACATTTTTTGCTTTAAGCGATTATTAAAGTATTTTTTATCACCTTTTCGGATTTTATAAAATATTGTTGTTTTTGTTTACATATGTATTGTAATTACCTTATGATACATTTTTTATTAGTATTGAGTACTTCGAGCCTCTAAAAGAATTAAATTGAAAAATATATTTTATTTAAAGATTGATTTATTGTCATACATCTAATAAAATATGACCATTAATGTCATGCTATTATGTACAAAAGATAACATTATAGAATATACTTAAAAATAAATACATCGATGTATATTTTTATTTCTATATTATGACGAAAGGTAAACTTGTAATTCATTTATGTTTTTTTTTTCAACGTTAGTTGCCTAATCTGTAAAAAAGGACGCATGTTTCTTAACATACAAAAGCAGAATATAATCCAGAACAAAACTATACAATTACCTCTTTCGATTTACCAACGACTCCTAAAAGATTTCATTTTATTAAAAACATTAGAAACTAATATATTTTCGAGATTCAAAAAATAATATATAAACCCAAAGGTTCTTTTGCTGCCACTAATTTTTGGAAACATTTTCGTTTAGTGTATTTATGGCGTATAAATACTTGGAAATTTTTCCAGAGAGAAACATTCACCTTTCATACAATATTTCAAATGAAAATCAAATTTCAAATTAATTGCTTAAAAGGCGAAAAGGCCAACATAGTGAAACAGATTCCATGCCGGAACTCGAACCCGGGCCATCAGCATAGTGCACTAACATTCTACCGACTAAACCACATGGAACAATACTGTACCTGGAAAATTTCTCACTATTACACTATTATCTCACTATTTGAAACTATTAAACTATTATCTCACTATTTGAAACTATTACACTAGTATCTCACTATTTGAAATTTGATTTTAATTTGAAATATTTATAGTGTATGAATCAGTTTTCTGAAACCGGAGTATCGTTTTTTAGAATGACGTGAATTCGAAATTAAACATATTCAGTCTCTTAATTGTATTTTTACATGTACGAGTAACAAGATAATATTAATTTTAATTTTAATTCTGTTAATTTATCACGTTTGTCTGTAATACATGTTTGTTGAACATAAAAATATTTACTTGAGAATTGATAGCATCTGAAAAACCCATATCATATGGCCAGAGAACATTAATATTATTATGAATAAACATTAATATCTATATTATGAAGGACAAACGTGTAAGGGCGTAACGCAGCCGCCATCTTAAATGTGGCAATATCAGACGACTAAATTTCACTTTTACGTTATTTTTTTTAAACTTCTAAACATCGCATATTTCGAATGTTTACGTTGTTGAATGCGGAAAAAAAATTCTTAGAAATGCAATTTTTTTTCAAATCGTATTGTAGTTCATTTAGAAACTGTATCGCAATTTACTCATTTTTAATGGTTTGAAAAATAATTTCAAGCATGACATTTTTTTAAAATCGTTCTCTATCGCCTTCAGACTATTATGAAACATGAATTTGTTTTCACTTAACACATTGAGCACGGGTCATTTTTCGAAAATGAGCACGAAATTTATGTTTACAAATGTCGTTAGACCTGCGCACAACCAATCAGAATTAAGCATGTCTGGATTACACCTTCTTTACTCATGCTTACAAATTTTCGGGTACCAGTAATATTTTCTTCCATCAATCCCCAAAAATCACGTGACCCGTCCTGAATGTGTTAAGTTCATATACATAGTTTAGCTTTTTTTCCTGACTGACAACGCATTTAAAATTTCATCAATAAAATAAAATAATAAAAAGAGAAATTTAGCAAACGCGTAATCGAAGTACGTGAACTGAAAATGATCGCATGAACAACTGAAATGACCGCATATAAAATAGACTGCTGTTAGTCACTAAATCTTCAGCGATTTCTTTGGTGTTGTTAGTGGGTAATTAATATAAAAATGGTTTTATTTTATATTGTCTAACCCGAGACGCCCGGTTTAGATCCCCTAGTTATTATAAAAACTACTATAACACTATTGAATAATTCGGGAACGTTTCCGTCACGTTATATTTTCAGATATCTTTTAATTTCCAGTCACATATGTGACCATTTAGGAGTGCAATCTATGAAATCATTTTTAATAAACTGACATTTTAAATCAAAAGAAGTGTTTTAAATGAAATTTAGGTGTACTATGTTTAAAAAAAAGAAAATGTTCGAAAACCTTATGGATGATTGTTCATTCATTTTTGTATGTGTCTAGGAAATGAGATCCTGACATCAAAAACAATATATGTGATTTTATATTTACTTGTTTTAATGGTGATTAAATCGAAAAATGATAATTGTTTTCAAATGCTTTCATGATTTTGCATCAAGTGTGTCATTCGATTTTGAATAAACCATAAATATACTAAAAAAGGAAAATGCTTTTAAAAAACTTTCATGGAATTGCAAATGTTGACCCTGAACCTAATTAAGTAGTCATTTATGCTTTATACGAGCTACGTTCTAAAGCCTACTAATTATATGAACATATGATATATATTCTATACCGAACGGTTTTTGTAATGCAGATGTTCTGACTTAACATTTTGTTTTAATTTTACCTTTTATCGTATATACTATATACAAGTTCTGTTGCTCGGTATTCAACGTGTAACGTTGAATCGCTACGGTTCTGAAAATTGCCGCCGGATTAAGGAAAATTTCACTCTACGTTTGATGCCTCTAGGCTCAAAAATTCATTACTGAGATTGAATGGGATATAAACACTTGTGGTTCAGTATTATTCTGATCTCTAGACTGGAAAAAATACTATACGGATCCTCAAGGCCCATGATCAAGGACGAATAGTTTGGCTCTGTTGGACACGAACTTTAATAGATTTTAGCAACGCAAAATGTAGCATTATATCTATATGAAGGTAATGAACTGACATTATATATAATTACACTTTAATAAAATTGAAGTATTTATACAGAGAGTTAATATATACAAATTGAAGAATTATTTTCCAAATAACATCATAGGATGAGCCGAATTTATCCAATATTCTTGAAAGAACTGTCTAAAAGATGTTGTTTCCACATCACATATTGCCTGCTCTCTCGATTCATTTCATGTTAGCTTTTATATGTATCTACTCTGCCACAAAACATGCGAAATTCTTTTAGAGTTTCCAATAAGCGATGTCTTAGTTAAGTCTTATGTTGAATTTCACATACTGAATTCCAATTAAATTGATTTGAAAAGTCTATGCATATTTTAGAATCCTGATTCAAGTGCAATAAAATATAACTAAGACTCTCTCTAATTTAATGAAATACATATAACTTCCTTGCTACTTTTCCCACATTGACTAAACCGAACACACTTAAAACAACCGAACAAACTTAAAACGAAACATAATTAAACAAATAGAAATATATTTTTCAAATTCAATTTCTTATACCTATTCTATAACTTTTCAGCACACATTTTGTATTTTCACAGATTACGTGAACAGATTACAGAACACTGTGAACGCTACGGGTCTGAGGTTTTAATGCCGGATTAAGGAAATTTTCACTCTACTTTTTATGGCTTCGGGGTTAATTATTGATTACTAAGATTGATTGGGAAACAAACACTTGTGGTTCCTTATTAGTCTGATCTCTAGTCTGAAAACAATACTATACCGCACCTCAAGGCTAATGATCAAGGACGAAGAGTTTGGATTTGTAGAACATGAACTTTAATGGATTTTAGCAACGCCAAGTGTAGCATCAATATCTATATAAATGTAATGGACTGCCATCATGCATAATTACACTTTAATAAAATTAAAGTATTTATACAGAGGGATAATATGTACAAATTGAAGGTTTATTTTCGAAATAACATCATAGAATGCGCCAAATTTATCCAATATTCCTGAAAGAACTGTCTAAAAGATGTTGTTTCCACATCTCATATTGTCTTCTCTCTCGCGTCATCTCATGTTAGCTTTTATATGTATCTACTCTGTCACAAAACATGAGAAAACCTTTTGGAGTTTCCATCTAGCGATGTCTTAATTAAGTCTTAAACAGTCTTAATTAAGCTTTTTTGGAACCTTCACGCAATATGCATATTTTATATACATGAATGAATTTACATAAAATAAATACCTTACATATTGTAATTTACATATACACCACAATTTACATATGAATAATTCGAAAATAGTCATCATGAAAAAATTATGCAAATTACGTTTTACTAATTTTTGTGAAGTGACTATGGTTATTTTAAGATATTTACGTTGCGCTAAATGTGTATAAAATTACTTGAAGATTTTATTTTGGCTTACACAGAAAGAATACATATGATACAGAATTCATATGATATACATATGAAATACATATGATACATGAATTATGATACAGAAAGAATAAAAAAAGAGGAAAAAAAAGTCTATCGAATTTAGTTTCAGACATACATTTTACATTATAACAATATCCACTATATAAATATATTAGTCATAGCATTATTATTATTATTATCAGAAAATCAAATATTTCAAATTAATTTATTCCTCATTTGTTTTAATACTGGGAATAAAAGATCCTGTTGATACATATGTTTTATATTTCTTGGGAATAATTGTATCTGATTTAAAACAATGTATTTTTTTTCTTCGCATCTTTTTTTCTGAAAAACAGGTTTGATCTTTCACCGAGTCAACTGTGCAAACAAGCGAAACTTAACGACAATAAAATATAACAACAAAACTAAATCAAGAAGATTTTGCAACTTCTAGGCTTGAAAAGAAAGCAACCTGTCTGACTAAGATTTAGTGGTTTATCTACAAATTCCTTTCTCTGACAGAAGATTAGGAAAGTTATTCTATGTAATCTTTTCTTTTTTCGGAAAGAATCCAAAATGTACAAAAAATTATTTAAACGTTATCACACACACAAAAAAAAAAGAAAATCAGTATTTTAGAAAACTGTTATTTTGAAGTACGTTTTCTTAAAAACTTAAACTTTTTATTCTTTTCCGTAAGATTGTAATTAAAATTTCCTTTATTTAGAGTAAATATTTATGCTTATAAATCTTTCTGTTTTAATTTCATATATAAATAAAATTAGTGGCATGTAATTCAAATATTTTACTTGTCGCTGGCGATTGGAATTGAGTGTTTGGACGAGAGAATTTTTTGGTAGTATAAAATACAAATATATGTATATATATATATATATCAACTCCCCAGACAAAAAAAAAAAAAAAAAAAACAAAAAAAAAAAAAACAGAAAATGTACCAAAAACATTATATTTTATTTTCTATCCATATTTTGTATCCCTCCCAATTTCCAAAATATAAAAATGACACCGAATTCTATTCTAAATTAAACTTTTCCCCGTTCAATGTATTTCTTACGCTTGTCTCTAGTTTATCTTAAATTGAACTGATTATAAAGGAAAAACATGTCTGTGCGTAACGTTGACGTCATATCGACGGTGGCAACAATATATGATTAAATTTAACATTTATAAATTTTATTGTAGATTGTTTATTTTCTATATACCGCACACTTTCAAATTTTACACCGAAGGATAGGGAAAAAAAAGTACTTTCAATTGCTATTTGTTTGAAAACTGTATCGCAATTTACTCATTTTAATTGTTTTTCAAATAATTTTAAAGCGTATTTTTTTTTAATTTAACTCTATCGCGTGCTGATGATTACGAAATAAAAATACATTTGCATATAATATAAATAGTTGATAATTTTTTTCGAGCTTATATTCCCTGTGGAAATTAAAACATGCATCAATCAATAAATCAAACAATAAAATATAAATAAAACATCAATTTAAGACATGTAATCGAATGTAGAGCTAAAACCGCTAAAACGAACAAAATTAAAAAGGCCAATTGTAAATAGAGATTTTATGCGATTCCTTCAGCTGTTAACTCATAACGAACGGTCAATAAAAAATATACCATTTAGTACGTTTCGAAACTTTATTTAAATACATTATTGCTATTTATCATATAAATATAATTTTTAGCATTGTTAGTTTGCATTCTAAACAAAAATACGTCCATAATTAAACGACCCTACTATAATCTTGTCTACAGACAAAACTATTGTCATAAATTTGAGAAATTTTGTGAAAGATATAATAAAGGAATGGGAATTTGTTTATAAAAAAGTTCAAAATTTTGCCACCAGAGGGAAAAATTTAATAAATTAAACATTAAGCATTACGATTGTTTAGAAATTTTATTTACAGGTATCCATAATAAAACGACCCTCTTTTTAAATTATCTATAGGCGAAACTATTCTTCAGAATATTATGAAATTTTGTGGAGGACATAACATGTACGGGGATTTCTTGGAGAAAAAAAGTAGCAGGCCGCATTTTAACCAATTACACATTTAGCATACATTTACGATAATTTAACAAATTTCGTTATAACCAAACATGTTCCGCATCATTTTCAGATAACATCTGGAATCGTAAGATAGCATGTTACACAGTTGACCACGTTGTGTTCTGGGAAATGATAGGAACATGTCGTGAAATGCTGTCTTTAGAATCAGGTTAAGATAATAATTAAAATTTCTGAACTATCGTAATGCTAAATAAGTAATTTATTAATAATCGCCCTCTGGTGGCGAAATTTGGAACTATTTTTAACAAATTGCTTTTTTTCATTATGTCTTTCACAAAATTTCACAACTTTATGAACAAAAGTTTTGTCTGTAGACCACTTTAAAGTAGGGACGTTTAATTATGGACACACTGTATATTAAATGTAAAAAATCTATTCAAGTAATCAATTTAAAAAAAAAAAATATTCTTATGCTAGGCTTTCTCTGCGCAATGTTTGAGATTACTTGCTAATGCTTGTTTTGAATAATTTTTAATTAAAGGAATTTTTTTGAAAAGAGGATGTTAACATCAGCAAACTGTACATGATAGTTTTCACCTATATATTTTTTAAACCATGAAGCACTGTTTTTTACTTTCTTCTATTTTTAGAAGAAGAAAGTACTGGATTCGTGAAAATCTTCAACTTCCAGCTTTTGATTGATTTATACGTTTTAAATGGTCCTGAATACGATTTGATGTTTTTTAGAAAATGTCTGTCACTCTGTGTGTCTGTATGTGTCAAAAATTTTGTGGGCGCTCTATCTCAAGAAATAATGCACAAAATTTCACAAAACTTTAGATTCAGTTAGACCTTGATATAAACTGACCTTGATTACTTTTAGCAGTATATCGTCTAACTGGTAACTGCTATGCTGCATTTTTGCGATTTCCGCAATAGCTATAGCTCAAGAACTAATGTATGGATTTTCTTGAAATATCAGAATCAGTTATTCCTTGATATAATTTGTTGTTGATGATTTTTTGTTGAAAAAACGCCCAACAGGTAGCACTGCTATGCTGCATTATTCATGATTATCGTAATAGCATCTCAAGAACTAACGCACGAATTTTAATCAAACTTCAGATTCAGTTAGTCCGTGATATAAATTAGTTCTGTTTCGTTTTTGGTGTAAATCACCCAGCATGTGACGTGGCATTTTTCACGATTTCCGCAATAGCTATATCTCAATAATTAATGCATGAATTTCCATGAAGCTTCAGATTCAGTTAGTTCCTGGTATAAATTGTTCCTAATTAGTTTTTGGTGTAAATCGCCCAACAGCTGGCGCAGCTAATCAGATTATTTTACGATATCCGCAATAGCAGTTTCTCAAAAACTAATGCACGCATTTTCATGAAACTTCATGTTCAGATAGAAGTTGACATGAGTTATGATGATTAGATTTTGCTGTAAATCACCTAACCGGTGGCGCTGAAAGAAAGTGATTTTATTATAATGACTTAAAGGTATTCTTTCTTAGCTCGATTGTCTTGGTTTAGGCTTTTATTTTCATCGTTTTATGCACATCGCACACCCATCTTAGAACATCAGTTTATATTTAACGCTGGTCTATACAGGACATATTAAGCCCTTCTATCATAAATAGTTTATGTAGTGTATAAGAGAAAAACAATGTGCGTAGAGAAACCAACGTGTCCTTTCATCAGCAGATGCATTTTGGTAAGGTTTTTCGTCACTTGCACCACTTCAAAAAAAGGCTGGGAGAAAATAGTTCGCATACATTTTCCTTGAAGTACATTGGACTTTGACCACATTTATTTTTTTAAATGCGACCTTTCAACGCAAGAACTGACTGACAAAAGAACCACTTTTGGTGATGCTTGCACTTAGCATTGACACCTTGTGCGTATTACAGACCTATAAGCCAAAATAAATAAACAAATAAAATCTGTCTGGTAAAATCACATTTAGCAAATTTACAGCAGCATAACTTTCTGTAATTACAATATTTGAAACTACTTTTAGACTTTTAACATAGATATTTGATTAAATACTTTAAACTACAAATTATTTGATATGAATAATATTTTGTAAACTTCATATAATTACCGTAGAATTTTTAACGGTAATTTTAGCTGACTAAAATTATCGGTTAGCTAAATTTGGCATACATGGCTATGGAATCCACTAGGTCCCAATGATAGGTGTGAGTTTCAACAAAAAGGGTTTCCTTAAAAATATTGGCTATAACGTACACTCACACACATACAGAGACATGCACAGATATATACACATATATATGTATATATATTATACTAAAATAACACCAATTTTACTTATAAATATGGTTTTGCTCACATTATTACTTTCTTCTACCTTTACGAGAAGAAAGTATTTGATTCGTGAAAAATTTCGACTTCCGGTTTTCGACGGATTTACACGCTTTAGGGGTCAGACGTTCCAAAAACATGTTTTTACAAAATGTCTGTCTGTGAGTCTGTCTGTCTGTATGTGACACAGATTTTGTGTGCACTGTCTCAAGAACTAATGCACGGAATTTAATAAAAATTTATACTCAAGTAGTCCTTGATATAAATTGGAGCTGATTAGTTTTTGGTGTAAATCGCCCGATAGGTGGCGCTGCTATTCTGTATTTTGCAGGATTTCCGCAATAGCTCTATCTCAATAACTAATGCACGGATTTTTATAAAATTTCAGATTTTGTTAGTCCTTGATATGAGTTGGTGCTGTTTACATTTTGGTGTAAATCGCCTGTGTGGCGCTGCTATGCTACAATTCGCAGGAATTATACGATTTCCGCAGTAGTTCTATCTCAAGAATTAATGCACACATTTTCATCAAACTTCAGATTCAGTTAGTCCTTGATATGAAATGATGCTGACTACGTGTTGATGTAAATCGCCCAATAGCTGGCACTGCTGTGCTGCATTTTGCACGATTTACTCAGTAGCCCTATCTCACAAACTAATTCACGAATTTCCATCAAATTTCAGATTCAAGTATAACTTCATTACTATTACTGCTGATTATGTGTTGCTGTAAATCTCTCAACAGGTGGCGCTGCTATGCTGCATTTGACATAATTTGCGCAATAGCTCTATCTCAAGAACTAATGCACGAATTTCCCCCAAACTTCATATTCAGTTAGGTGTTCACATAAGTTGAATATAATTAGATTCACCTTATAGTTGGCGCTGCTCTGCTGCATTTTGCTGGAATTAAATTATTTCAGCGATAGTCATATCTCAAGAACTAATGCACGGAATTCATGATGATCATAGATTGCCATTTAATTTTGGTACAGTCATAACGAATTTTGATGCATTGCCATGTATGAGATAGAAGAAAGTTTTAGGATTGATACATCCGACTAGTTTTTAGAAATATCTTTGTTTGAAATAAAACGGTTTTTGTAGGTCTACAATAGGTCTCATATTAAGACAAAGGAGACCGCTGTCAGTTTGAAACCATGATAGTAAAAGAAGAATTAATTTTCAATCCCTAATAAATCATACGTTCGTTTTAAAATAATTATCACGTAGACAGTTAAGAAAATTATTTCATGCCTATAATATTGATAAAAACAATTCCTTCCTTCAGTTTGACATTCTGATACACAATGATGGATTGTGTATACTTCATTAATTGACAATAGATTGGTTTTAGTTTCCGGTTATTTCATTTTATTTAGGTGCCCATTTATCATTGCAAGACGCGAAAAGGAATGTAAAGTAATTCTAATAACATTTAATTTTATTTTAAGATATGCTTTGTTTTTCGGGGGTGGGGATGAATAAAAATTGTTTTATTTTACATTAAGCCATTGTATTGTGCTTGCAATTGTAGATCAATTTGTTAAACATATGTATATTCTTCAGATTATGAAGCAAATTTTAAGTTTTGCATAACGATTTAAAATTATATTAACGCCTAAATGTATTTATATATATCACAATTTGAATTATTTTTTTACCATTATTTCATTATTATTCCATTATTATTCCATTATTATTCCAATCTTAATTCCTTTCATTTTTATTCAATCTTTATTTCTAACCTTTTTTCAAAAATTTTCCCTTTCTTTTTAGAGGAAAGGCAAAACAGTTTAATTTGACATATCGTTTTATTATCGTTGTTACAAAAACATATAATATATAATCATACATATAATATCATAGATGCATCATATGTTTCTCTCAAAACGGGTGGAATGAATGACAATATAGATTTCCTGCACCAGTAGTGGATCATTAAGCGTTCTAGGGAATCCATCCCGGGTTACAGAACAAAGGTAAAAACATTAAAAAAAATTGAAAACTTCAATAGATCACTAGATTTCATTTCTTCTCTATCATATCTACTTCATCTATTATCCATACATTATACATCTTCAAAATAGATTAAAATACAGTACCTTAAAGTACATCAATATATAGTGTAGATAACCAAAAGTTTAAAAATGCATAATTTTTTAAACAAAAGAAACTCGTACGGATATAAAAGGATTTCTGATGCATCTACAGTTAATGGTGTATTTCGTTTCTTACTCGATAGTTGGAAATAGATATTCATTGTAATAAATATATAACAGCTTCACTGTAAAAAAAAAAAAATAAAATAAAAAAAAAAACAGGAATTCTGCTTTTTCAGAATTTAGTGTCGCCCCAGATGAAAAAAATATATACGTATATATAAATAGTACAAAACATATTTCAATTTTAACACTTAAAGCATAAACTTTTATTTCATGTAAAATGACGTCATTCGCATCCGCTTAAGTTTACACATTTACGATCCACTCTTAAACATCTACAGTAAAGCATGCATAGGATGTCACTATCTCGAAATAATACACAAATGCAGCAATAAGATGCCGTCATTAAAGAAACTCGACAAAAAAGGGCTATCTAATGATGCATAGGCATTCATTTGTTTGTAGCATTAATACAGACGATTTCAGTCGTGACGTCAGTCATGACTTTTTCGTTGGAAACTGACTCCAAACAAACGGTTGCTATGTTGTATTTTCTATTTTGTTTGTGTGTTGCAGCTATATCTTATATCTATATCTCACATCTAAATGTTTTAATACTTGATATGTACTGTTAACATTTTCCACGATTTATATTTAAAAAGAAATGACGCATAGCAACCGTTTGTTTGGAGTCAGATTCCAACCAAAACGTCATGACAGACGTCACACTGAAAGGGTCTACAGATACTTAAAATTAAATATAGTTTATAATAGCTCCATGTTTTATTATTCATAGAAATTATTTGTTTATATTTTTTTTCAAAATAGCACGTATTTTAATTACATTTTCTTTCGGTTGTTATGAGAAAATGGCAACAAAAAGATATAATTGCTATTTTTCAACTATTTTCCCTTTACTTTCAAAATAAATTTAGTAGGGGGGCTAGGGGATGTATGGGACAAGGGATGGATGGGACATTCTCAATATTTCAGGCAATAAACATTTATTTTAAATTGCTTCCTAACCCCATATACCTCTACCACAGTGTGCTTCAGAACTAAAAGTAGGACCACATTGCTGTTTTCATTTTCCTTCAAAGTTGCATTTTCTGAAATCTCTGCTTAAAAGTAAGTTTTTTTTTTTACATTTGAAGATGTGAAATATCTTATACAATATAAAAAATTCAGCTATGTTGTAGTTATTTATTTTAAGGTTCAATATCAATAATTAAAATGAATGAATAGTAACCATTGTGACAAAATAATTTTTGAGGTAAAATGGCTGAGAAGGGATATTATGCATCGTGGGGATGATTGGGACATTTCAAATGGGGTTGAATGGGATATTCTCACTCCTCCCTAGAGATATTGAATATTTTATTTATTAATTAAATAGTATTATATAGGATGATAAATCAATAATTTACGTCAAGTAATAGTATTAAATTGTATTATATGAGTTGTTATTGTTTAAAATTTCTGAGTTTTACTTATTGTATTGTAATAATCATTAATGGATTATCAAAAAATTGTTACTAAAACTTAATCAAAATAGATAAAATTGATAAAAATAGTATATGTGTATTGATCAAATCGGGAAAATTATATTGAATTTTGAAATGTTGCACAAATAAATCTCCACCCCTAACATATTGGGTCAATCGGAAAGTCGGGTCGTGTTCGAAAAATCAATTCATACCGAAAAATTCAATCATTTAATTATTAGACATTGATTCCGATATCTAATGCCTAATAATTATCAGGCAGAATTTTCCGGTACGAATTGATTTTCCCAACACGACATGACTTTCCGATCGACACAATAATTTCCGTTCTGCATGTTTCTACGATACACTTAATTAATATTAATTAATAAGTTATGATTGAAAATTATTAGCTATGCTATATTTAAAAGACATTTTGCTCTTTCATTTCAAATCTAAAATGCCTCATAAGTGGAAAAAAAGAACAGGTTGATAGCCGAAGTCCGCATTAAAATTAAAACTGCGATAAAAGAAGTTATTGAAAAAAAAATATATATATCGATTCGTGCTGTAAAATCATATATTACAAATATAATTTTCATATAAGGTTATAATTATAAATTTTAATTTGGTAAAATTGAATACAGGGAGGAACATTTTTGTGTCCCATCCATCCCTGCTGTGGGAATGATTGGGACAGGGAGGAACGTTTTATTGATTTCATAATATTTTTATGAATAAATCATAATCTAGAATAAATATTGTTCATAAATGTTGGCAAATACCTAATGTATGAAATGTGATATATAATACTGTTAGTAACTTAAATAAAAAAATAAAAAAATATTTTTGTGAAAATGTCCCATTCATCCCCCACCTCCCCTACTTGAGTTGCTAAAATTAAACAAATGGTGCTAGAAACTACAAAAAAATTAATATTTCAAAAATAAATGGAGATACAGTTTTCAAACAAATTACATTTAAAAGTACTTATTTTCCAAATACGACGGTAAAAACATTGAAAATGTGCGATGCTTAGAAATTAAAAAAATTGCTATAGAGCATTTAATTGTACAATAATACATCTGCTTTGTTTATTGCTAGCGTCTGTAAGCTAACATTATTTTTTGGAGACACAAAATAAGCTGAGAGAAAGAAATAGCATACCGTTCCGGGGGCTAAAAAATTTTAGACCTACTAGAAATCTCTAGGTAACTGGGATTCTATGAACTTTTCTAGTAACCAAAAGAGCTTCTTCTTAAGTAACATTACTGCATTTAATTTTGTAAATAGAGCATAGACTTCCTTAGCGAACATACTAAGGTATCGTTAGTAGCCATTCCAGGTGCTTTTTTAGTATGTATACTAAGAAATTGTATTACAGATACCATTCTTGTATCTGCACTAAGAAATGGTGAGAACTGAATTGTGTATAAAAAGTGAAAAAAGACGCCAGTGGCATCAGGTTTGGGGGATTTCGGAAGCACCTATATTTATGAAGTTTTATTGCGGAGGACAAAACTGAATATCTGGGGTATTGAAACCGATCGTTCTTCATACCTCGCTACTGGGGCCGTGTTTGTAAATGATTTTAAATGCGAGTAATGGGTGATGAAGCTGTTTCCGCTGTGTGTTGATAATTTTATAGTACTAAACGTAAATTTATAGACATGATTCCTCAAAGTTTCAATTAATAAGCTTAATTTTGTATTAAGGTTTTTCTATGGTTAATGGATGATTAGAATATGGCTCGATCAAGTCATAACTTGGTGAAAACATCTGAAATCTCGATTTTAAAAAGTTGACTCGCAAGTTTACCATTATGTTTTCCTGCACCAAATGTATGAAATCATGGAGGACTGGGAACAGGAAAATGGTAAGTCTACGAGCCAACCGCTAAAATCGGGTTTTCAGGTGTTTTCCACCATCATATGTCTTGGCAGACCGATTGCGTTTTAATATGCGAATCGAGTTTTAACTAATTTTGGAATTTCAGCCGTAAACTCGATGAGGTGAGTGTGTGTTCTGCTGCCACCCGGTCAATAATTTACATGACATTTTATCTGGCAATGCACTTTAATAATTTTGACCACATTATTTATAAAATAAATAATTCATAATCTTGCGCTATGAAAATTCCTCTATGTGGAAAATTTACGACATCAAAATAACATGCGTCATTTAGAAAGTTTAATGTTTGAGAGCTTATTTCACATGTAGAAAGCCATTTAGAATCCTGAAGTATTGTAGGATATGCTGTGGTTTTAGATTATTAATTCTAAAATTAATAATATTTTTTTAGAAAGAAATAGATAATGAATGATGTTAAATTATTTCGTTGTGATGCATTTCTAAACATATATAATTGTCGCTAGAACATTTAATTGTAGCCTTATAAAATAGAAAAAAACCTGTTGGCAATTGAAATTCTATTTTTAACTAAATATGATATGATTTCAATATATATATATATATATATATATATATATATATTGTCGCGGTAATCGATGAGCAAAAATCTCTATCGCAGTGAAAGGAATATTAACTATTCAATAGAAGACTTATTGGCAGCAATTATCTATCGGACATCCTTTTAGGATTAAAGAGCTAATCTGTAAAATCAGATCGTATAAATAATTTAACAGTAGCATAACCTAGTTATAAAAAATATCTGTCAATCAAAGCCAGCACAATAATTGCATTTGTGTACCAAGCAAAAAACAAATAATCACAGAAACAGCAGAATCTTTTGTGTTTTCCATGATCAGTAAATACACACAGTTATAATCCACCTTTTTTATTAACATGATCATTGTTCAGACTAGTGGAGCACTCTATGGTGCACAAACACGTGTTAATTTGAGAATATTATAATACGAATTGAGTTTTATCTTCCAATGCTGCCGTTACATTTCAGCCGTCAAAATAAATGAAAAAAGTTCTTCTAAATCAGGGCAGAAAAGATTTATAGTAAATACGTATGAATACAAATATCTGCATTATGACAAGACAACTATTCAATGACAAAAACGGAAAGCGCGGATTAAGATAATTGTTGCGATTTGGTTTTACTTTTGGCGGGAAGGATGATACACAAAAAAGCATTCGAACGGAAAATTAAAAGGGAATTTTAAGAGGGAAGCCAGTATTGGCACAACGCTTAAATGAAATATGCGTATATTACTGAAAATAAAATGACGATTCCACACCGCTGGACTCGCTAAATACAGAAAAATGAACAGTACACGACAAAAAGTCCAGCGATTTTAGTTCGAATGAAGCGAAACCCAAATCTGTAAATAAACACACACTACCAACGCAGATGGTAGCGTTCGCCATGCTGAAATATAAACTAAAAAATAGACACAATCCATTTTCCAGTTTCCATTTCTAATTTATTCCCAGGTCAGCACCATTAAGCCCATCCATTATTATAAAACTGTCTTTTTGAACACTTTTCAACATTATTGTTATTAACAACTTTCCAATATATTTGAGTTTATTTTCTCTGTTTATCGTCTATCATCTTTCGTCTTTATGTGCTCTAACTCTTTGTACATATACTCATTTCTAAGTGAGTGTTATTTTATGATATTTAGGATTATTATAGCATGTTTGCTATTCAAAACACTGTATTGTGTGTGTAGCCTTTATATTTCATTTTCACGAATACTGAGAAAAACCCGTTATACTTTAATCGATCCAAAGAATCGTTTGCTGTGTCTTTAACAGTTTACACTATTTTAAACATAATGAAATTGATATGAATATCTGAGGCTCATAAAATATACTTTCTGTACATTATGGAGTGCAAAGATTTTATCATTCATTTACAGTGTCACTAGCAAGAACCTGGTTATACAACGATGCAAAGAGAAACATTTTATCAACGTATTTTAATGATTTTACTCTCTTTCTAACATAACGAATATTACATACATTATTGAGGTGAGCTAAAAGATTCCTATTTTAGAAAATTACATGCATAATAGTTATCGGGCATTTAAAGGAACAAAAAAAATATTTCAATTTAAGTACTGTCTATGAGCGAATAAATGGTAGAAGTGCGCTTTCAGTTGTGGTATGCGTTTTTAAGTTTAACTGTTTTTCTTTTGGTTTTTTTTTCATAGTACATGGTGCATATGAAATGTGTCGATATTATAAAGATCTAGACAAAATAATTTGTAAGCATTACTGTGTCTAAGGGTAAATTGTCTAAGTTTGTTTTTATTGGTTTGTTTAATTGTCTAAGATTGTGAGAGTTTTGCTCTTATAGTTGAAGTACATTTAGTGCGTGAATCTGTGTTTGTAGAATATAAATAAATTCATATACAAGGCAACGCAAAGAGCAGGAAAATGACAGGCAGGCGTGCGAGTTATTCGCAAGTTATATATTCGCCCGAGCTGCGAGCAAAAATCGTTTGCATCCACACAATGCCGGTTTTTCCACTCATGAGTTAGTCACTTCGCATTCAGTTATCGCGCATGGTTGGCTCCGGGGTTTTTTCCTTCTGTTATTGATTATTTCCAGCATCTTGCTTTATGCAATTTTTTTGGCAAATGTGTGGTGTGACATAAGGTTAATGTGTGACAATATGTACATATTGTGTCGTTATGATATAAGAGATGACTCTGTTTTCCATTTGAAAATTATGTAATTTTTATACGCTTAAGCAATATATTGTTACTATTTAAGAGTATGACTTTCTTAGTTACCTTATTTAATGACTTTTAAGTTTTTCGAAATCAAAGTAGTGATGTCTGTTTTTGTGATTTTTAAATTAAACTATGAAAAGTTCAACATCTCTTCAATTTTTAATCAGCTGGTTATAACTTTTACACTGTAAAAAAAAATCCGTAACGTTCCTGGGAAAAAATGGGCAGCTGAGTTGCTCATTATTTCCAAGAAACATTTCTTGAAAATGACTGGAACTTTACTGTATTACTTTAAAACTTTCCACAGAAATGCCAGTAAGCTTCCTGCGAAATATCAGGAATGTTTCTATTAAAAACAAAACATTACTGATATTTCACAAAAAGCTTACCTTATTTTCTATGGAACGTTTCAGAAGTGTTCAATAAAGTATGTTCAATATTGTCAGAAGTGACAATAAAATCCATATTTATGGCTGTTACAATAGTAAAAAAATTACTTTAAAAAATGAAAACATTATTTATTTCTTACAAAATATAAATGAAAAGTATTTTGACAACCTTACATTCTATCTTATTTTATTTAATATAAAAATGTAAAAGAAAATATATTCCCTATAATTGAGAACACTATGACTGCAGTTATTCAAATGTATCAAGTTTCAACTTGTTTGTTTACATTCGGCTCCACCGAAGAAATATGACTCCTCCTTAGCTCAAAAGTATTTTGACAATTAGTTTGCATTTAATTGTTGAAGGTGTCAGTGGCGCTATAGCTTCGATTAGTGTTTATATCGACTTATTGTGATTATTTTTAAATGCCTAAATGTAAAAAATATTGAAGTGATTCTAGAAAAGCCGCTGTAAATGCACTTAAGAAAGGTAGACTGCAAGCAGAATTAGCTCGTTCTTTTATCGGGTCTAGACTAGAGGTCTGCACGGGCCCGGGCCGGGCCGGCGGAATGAAGGCGAATTTTCAAACGGGCCGGGCCGGCAGAATTAGGACAATTTTTTCAACGGGCCGGGCCGGCCGGCGAAAAGATTGAACGGGCCTGCAGGGCCGGGCCGATAAAAAAATTAATCGGGCCTATCGGCCCGATATAAGAATTCAAGCGAAGCAGATAAAATACGAGCCATTTTCAGTGAATGTGATTTTCACGAGATCAATAAACATGCGTCACGAGCCGATGCAAGTTTAACAACATCAATATAGAAATGTAACATGTCCGTCGAAGAGACCGGCATCGTACAGTTACAAGATGTCTGATTCCGAGTTTAATTATTTTCAGCAGACTCGTGCTTGGACGGAACTGGTCTTAATCGATCTCAGGATGTATAGGACAGTCATTATGTTTTATAGTATTAGTAGTGATAATGAACTTCTCTTAACAGTATTTTTGAAAATATACCTTAAGGTGGTTCTCATATTCACTGCTCAACAATGCGAAACTTTCAGACACATTTTCTGACTCATTTTTAACTATAAAGGCATAAAATTGAAAGGCCTGACTATTGAAGGCATTTGGAAACGAATAGCTTTTTCCATATTTGATAAATTACTTACAGAGATAACAGAGATTCTTGCAACGTGTCTGTACGTTCTTCGCCTTTCCTGTGCTATCGCTTCCGGAAATTCGATTCAAAACGCTAACTTTGGCAGTATTTTCAGAAAGATATATTGCTCTTAACTATGAAAAAAAACCGACATTTGCATAGCTTCTGAATAAGAATACCTGCCAATCTTACGCGTTTCCGAAAAGAAATGAATTCATAAATGTGTCGAAATGCAACTCCTTTGGATTTGAGAAAAGCCTTAAAAATGAGAAAAATATTTTCACAAATCTACTTTTTATTATACAGCTTCAAAAGTTATGTTTTTAATATTTTATTCTTAACTACATTAATCTTTTAATGAATCGTCATTTGAATTTTGAAATGTCTGTAGACACGATGACTAATACACTGTAAGTAATCGTTAATGTTTACTATTGTGTGTTTTCTGTTTTGCGAACATCATAGTAATCTAAAATATACTGTAAAATGTTCCCATAAATATGTATGTAGAAAAAGAATTAAAATAAATCTTAATTGTATGTTGAGAAAAAACGGGTTTTTTTGTAGAAATTGTGTCGGGCCGGGCCGGGACGGGACGAGAACTGTAAAAATGCAAACGGGCCGGGCCGGGTCGGGCTCGGGCCGAGCCAAGATAGCTTTCGTTCGGTCCGGGCCCGGGCCTGGAAATTCCGGCCCGTGCAGACCTCTAGTCTAGACAACTTGTTATTACATGGATTAAAGTTTTTAATAAACAGAAATACATCGAAAATAAGCCTCAAAGTGACCATCCGAAAAAAACAACTTGCAATGTTGACTGCATTATAAAAATGATATCTACAAGTGATTGTCGTAAGTCCGCTGTAATAATAAAAAATGAATTGAAAGAAAATTACGGCATAGAAATACACGTTTAATCAGTCAAACGACGCCTAAACTTCTATGGTTTACAATGCAGAAGACTAGCAAAAACACGTTTGTTATATACTGAGAATAGGAAGGCTAGAGTTACATTTGTAAAACGGCATACCCCTTTCAGGATCAAAGCAATTCCATTGCTAAAGTGTTTAAATTAATGATTGACACCGGAATTTTGGTTAAAAAAATTCGGTTTATTATGTGTGTGAACTATAGCTTTTTCTAATTTAGAAATACATTTGTTTTCAAATTCCGGTGTCAGTTATTAAATTCAACACTTTAGCAATGGAATTGTTTTGCCCCTGAAAGGGTTATGCCGTTTTACAAATGCAACTCTAGCCTTCCTATTCTTAGTAGATAACAAACGTGTTTTTGCTGGTCTTTTGCCATGTAAACCATAGAGGTTTAGGCATCGTTTGACTGATTAAACATATATTTCTATGCCGTAATTTTCTTTCAATTCATTTTTTATTATTACAGCGGACTTACGGCAATCACTTGTAGATATCATTTTTATAATACAGTCAACATTGCAAGTTTTTTTTTTCGGATGGCCACTTTGAGGCTTATTTTCAATGTATTTCTGTTTATTAAAATCTTTATTCCATGTAATAACAAGTTGCCTACACCCGTTAAAAGAACGAGCTAATTCTGCTTCCAGCCTACCTTTCTTAAGTGCATTTACAGCGGCTTTTCTAGAATCACTTCAATATTTTTTACATTTCGGGATTTAAAAATAATCACAATAAGTCGATATAAACACTAATCGAAGGTATAGCGCCACTGACGCCTTCAACAATTAAATGCTTACTAATTGTCAAAATACTTTTGAGCTAAGGAGGAGTCATATTTCTTCGGTGGAGCCGAATGTAGTATGTCAAGTTGAAACTTGATACATTTGAATAACTGCAGTCATAGTGTTCTCAACTATAGGGAATATATTTTCTTTTACATTTTTGTATTAAATAAAATAAGAGATAATATAAGGTTGCCAAAATACTTTTGAGCGCTACTGTAGCATACTAAAAATATCAGTGGAACAATATGAAATATTATATTTATAGCCACTTACACATTTGCGATTATACTTTTCTTTTAATTTATAATCCTTTAAAGGGAAGGGGGACTTCTTATGTCCATCAAGGATGTTCTAGATATTTGAATAATTTCTCTTTTCATTTAAATTAACCAAGCTATCATAGAATACCCAGTTAGAGTGAAGTTTTAGAATGAATATGCAGTCTTAATGGAAATCCAAATACTAGGCGTATTTTTCTACTTGTACTGCTTGCTGCCTAAACATTTCACAGGCAGGTACGACGAATAATGTCTTACAAGGAGAGGGTTCGAGTTTGGTCTCACCGAATACGATGAACATTTGTGTTTCGATAGAGTATGGTTAGTAGAGGAAAAGGTCCAAATACCGGCTACCACTTTTGTTTTCAATCTAGATCAAACAATTTTCAAAATTAATAAAATAAATGTGACAGCAGGTCACCATGACACGTCTTACACCTGTTTGGAGAAAAAAAATCAGTTTAAAAGGCGTTTTCTGTGTATAAGAAGTAAAATTCCAAAAGTCTTCAAATTTTGTGTTTTTAAAATGGGGTCTAAATACCGGCTACCTAAGTTTTTTTTTTTTCCAAAAGATTACACAAATAGAGCTAATGACAATTATTAAGCAATAAGAATATTATTTTAATAAATTGTATTGATTAATAACATTTCTTATGCACAGAAAAAACGCGCAATTTTTAATAAAAGTATTTTTTCAAATTTCTAAAATTCTTTACGACCATCTCTCACAGTCGTCTTCCCATTATGTTTTCCATTTTGTTTTTTAACGTGTAAAACAAAAAAAAAAGCTTGCTGATTGAAATGAGAATTATTTTATCTGAAAAAATCAAAAGCATAATATCACTCTCTGCGTCGGTATAGTCCCTATCAACCCACATATCGCATTCTCAACATTGAACCCAGAATCCCCTCCCCCATTCTTGTCCACAGAGAAAGCACCCATGCAGAAGACACATTTATCTTCTTCCTCTGTTGGATATTTTCCTTTTTCACTTTTTTAGCCCTGTCGCTGCGTAATTGTTTTATCAAAATACCTTCAAAAATTGCGTATTTAACCACTTCGCGACGAGCGACTTTTAAGAATTTTTAATCTTTTGTCACCGGTTTTTCAAAACAAAAGTTTTTGTCTAATTTAACCGGGAAAATGCTCCGATTAAATAAGGCATAATTTACAATAAATAAATAATTGGTGGGAATAATCAAGGAGGATTAATTAGATGGAAAAATGCATCCCGAGGAAATCTCGGGTTGCGCAAACTTTGCTACTTTTACGATGCCCAAGGAAATCTCGGGTTGCACAGCGAAAGGGTTTAAATCAAATTTCTGCCTCTTTCGGCTGGTTTACTCCGTCATTTTTTTCTTTCTCTTCACATTCATTACAGGCAATTTTGAAGTGTCCAACAGCTCATTTTGGAAAGTGATCCGGTAACCAGTGTCGGTCCTGAAGATTTCCGGCCATGGTTGCTTTTTGCATATTGCGAAATGGGACGGGGACTATTTCTGACCCATTTAAATTAATTTATTAATTACGGATCTATTTAAATTAATTTATTTCCTCCCCTTCAAGCAGAGCAAACGAGAGAGGTCCAAATACCGGCTAGCCGGTATTTGGACACATCTAGGTAGCAAGTATTTGGACCACAGCTATGCATAAGTTAAGACCGGTATTACTCATACATATAATAAATTACCAATACTGTGCGTGTGGCAATTGAGAGCTAAATATGTCTTGAAAATAGCTTAATCAACAATTCAAGCCAATATACGATAACTATACTGTTAAAAAATGAGAAACACATATCTGAAAAACTTTTGATGTACCAGATTACGTAGATACGACACTTTTGCATTTACTATTTGTAAATGACACAGACTTCAGCGACGTACTTTTCGTAACTTTCTTCTATCAATTAAAGTTACAAACTCTGCCTATCACAGCTAGGCTGCGCTGCGCTGCGCTCAGGTCTCAGAACACCTAGTAGCCGGTATTTGGACCTTTTCCTCTATATGAATATATGACCGCCATAAAGTGCAACCCCCAGGGTGTCTCTAGAAAATAAGTCGCAAACTTTAAGCTATAGTTTATAATCGGATAAATTTCCTTCTTTTGCAAGCAGCTCCGTGGCATGTTCGGTAGTATTTGGATTTGAGTTTTTTCTACCCGGGATCAAACCCGGCTCGGACTTGTTTTTCGGAACGAAAATTTTTATCCATCATTTTTGAGCCGTAATTGAAAAAATGTGTATAATAATTGAAATTTACGAAAAAATATGAATTAAATATATGTTTTGTAGCAAGTAAGTGCTTTTTAACTACGATATATTGCATGCTTAAATATATACTGAAAAAAAAAAAAAAACCCGCATATTTAATGCCTATAGACCAGAAAATTTTTGTTGTTATTTAAAATTATTTACAGTTATTTCAATGAATAATCTACTATTTTTCACAGAGAAATAAATTAAAACATGTGATATATATGCGTGGATAATTATATTACTTTAATTTTGTTTTTATATGAAAGTATTTTGAATTTATTCATATTCAAGTCTGGAGTAGCACAGATGAATATGATTTAATGCAGTTGGAAAATATTCGTTCCCTTCATTATGAAGTATTTTGAATATTTCATGATTTTTTTAATAACCATTTTAAAATTCTTAATTTGACTTTTTTTATTTCGAATATTTGGTTTTGTAATTATTACCTACGTAATAACAATTTTCAGCAGCTCAATATCTTTTTAGAACTTATTTTTAAGCAAAAATATAGTTATTCTAACTATAATCATAAGAATTCAAGATTTAAAAAAATCAAAAGTTAAAAAGCTAGTTGGTAAAAAATGATACATTTATTTCACTGTGAAAAGTACTAGCTTATTTATGTAAATAACAGTGAGAAAATTTTAAAATTAGCTTAATTTTATGGTCTATAAAAGTTCTAATTGTCTTATTTTTAGTTTGTTATTATTATTATTTATTTATGTTATCTTTACTTTTCATTAAATATATAAACATGCAAAGATTCACACTTAAAATTGTATTTATATAATTAAACTGCATTATATAAAAATATTAAACAAGAAAAAAAAATCTGAAAGAAATTACTACGTAGACACTTATTCTAACTAAAAATCAAGAATCCCAGACTTTAAAAAATCATATTAAAAATGTAAAAGCACAGTTTTCAAACCATGAAATATTTGAAGTATTTTAATGAGGAAACAAAATGAAAATAAAATACTTGTTCACATATTTTAATTTATTTCTCTGTTAAAAATAGTAGATTATTCATTGAAATAACTGTAAATAATTTTAAATAACAACAAAAATATTCTGGTCTATAGACATTAAATATGCGTTTTTTTTTTCATTATATATTTAAACATGCAAAATTTCGTAGTTAAAACGCACTTATATGCTACTAAAGATACATTTAATTCATATTTTTCGTAAATTTCAATTATTATGCACATTTTTTCAACTGCGGTTCGAAAATGATTGATAAATAATTTCGTTCCAAAAAACAAGTCCGAGCAGAGTTTGATACCGGGTAGAAAAAACTAAAATCCAGTATGCTGCCAAACATGCCTCGGAGCCGCTTATGAAAGACTGAAATTTATCCGGTTATAAACTATAGCTTCAATTTGCGACTTATTTTCTCAATAGTGTGTTGTGCTTTATGGCAGTCATATATTTATATACTAACTATACTCTATCGAAATACAAATGTTCATCGCATTCGGTGAGACCAACCTCGGGCCCTCTCCTTGTTAGCGATGTCACAGAAGTATTGCATTTTCATCTGAAAGACCTTGATAATAGATACGGAAATGATTATGTCCTCCATTCATTTATTTGCATTCCACAATGATTTTTTGAGATTCGTATAAGGAATTCGTTTTCGACAGTCGAGCGCGAGCGGCGGACAACAAAAAAATAATAAAATGGCGGTCACAGCGTTTTGCTGTTGACAACTTTTGTTCAGGAACGTTTCAGATATGAAAACCAGAATTTCACAGGAAAAAGCTAAATTATTCTGAAAACTTGAGAAAAGGCGAAACGTTCACGGAATTTACGTGGAAAGTTACCACTTTTTCTTACAGTGTAAGCTTTTCGACGTCAAAGTAGTGATGTCTGCTTTTGTGATTTTTAAATAAAACTATGAAAAGTTCAACATGTCTTCAATTTTTAATCAGCTGGTAATAACTTCTTACACTGCGTTTTTACTCTTATACGGTCTGAAATTAAGTTGTTTAACCTCGACGAACTTCTTGCCGCCTATAGATGGTAATTTGTGCAAATAAGTTTTCGATAATGTTATGCGTTTGTTTTTAATAGTAAATTTTCCTTAATATGATGCGCGTACAGATAATACGCATTGCTGTCGAAAATTAATAAAGTCCATTTCTGTCTATTGGCGGAAATGGCTGTAGGTAAAATTTCGACTGAGTTATACTTTTCGCAACTAAGCTAAATTTTATCACATTAAAAAGCGCACCCGCAGATCGTTTGATTATGTACAGGGATGGACAAAATAATTGGAGTACTTTTAGATATGGTTTTTAACGCTGGAATCTTGTTTTCAAATAGGTTATGCGTTTTCTTAATTTCTTTACTTTCATATAATCTTTCATATTTTGAGCGCTGCAATTCTCTGGCGAAATTCTAAAAGTGTTGGAAAGAGTTTCATAATCAATACTTAGCACATGATTTTTCTTTCTTAAAGATGTAAAAGTTATAGGTAATACGAGACATTTACTGATAATAAAAACCTATATATCAACAATGTAGGTTATCTACAAATAAAAGATATATATCTATATATATAAAATAAGAGATGTCTGTCTGCCTGTCTGCCTGCCTGACCGCGGAAAGCTCCGAAATTATAACGCCTAGACCTCTGAAAGTTTTGTCATGTGTAGATGCTATTACAGGAAAGTGCACTTCACCGCCGGATTTTAAAATTTCAATTTAGATATTTAAAAAAAAATTAAAACGTAATTAAAACGTTATGTGTTAGAGGCTATTTACAGCTCTAAGCCAATCCGCTGCAAAGAAGAAACCACCCAATGAGAGCAGGTGGTAAATATGAGATACAGCGGCTGCATTTCCTAGCCAAACTGTAGCGGGAAATTGCACTGTTTATTTTCCATGCTTTATTTATTTTGTTACTATAAGATTTAATCTTATTGACATTATTTTATAATGTTTTTTATATTGTTTATAAGAAGTGATATAATACAATTCACGTAAGTTACTTTAAATTGTATTCGTTCTTCGTATTAATATCTATTTACATACGCGTAGTCGCCCAAGAATGAAATAGTATAATGTTTCTTGAACTTTCTGGGATCTTAAAGTAATTTTTTTTTCAAATTTGCTGATTATTTTTTTTTTTAATTTGCTGAATCAACGCTTCACTGAATGTTTTCATTTCTTAGTAAAAATAGAACTGTACATTTTATAGTAAAGTGTAAGATGAAAACTGTACTTTCTATGAAATGGAAATATTCAGTAAATAATTTCCGTTCTCGGGTGATTAAGAGATGTATGTTGTCATCGCCGAAGAATGGCAATAAAACAAATATTTCTTTTCGTGGGAAATGAATGAAGTTATTTGGGTTTTTCTTTTATCTTTTTTTTCCACTTCCCCATATATTATGAGTTTCATAACAAATCCCAATAAAAACATATTTTTTACACTTTACAGAGTGTTTTCATTTCTCATCAAAGTCATGATATGTAACAAGCACAGGGATGTGTTTAGGAAAAATTGGTTTCTTTAAAGGACCCCTCACAAAATTTTTCATTCCAAAACAGGACCCCTCACAACATTTTTCATGTCAAAACTTCACAACATATTTTATGTCAAAACTGGACCCTGCACAATTTTTTTGAAATCAAAGCAGGACCCTTCACAAAACTTTTCACCTTAAAAAAAGGACCCTTCACAAAATTGTCATAAAAGTAGGCTTTTTACAAACTTTTTCACCTGAAAACTAAACTTTTCACATATTTGCTGAATCAACGCTTCACTGAATGTTTTCTTTTCATTTCTTAGCAAAAGTATAAGATGTATGTTTTGATTTTAAGATTTGTTATTGAACTCTGTTTCATTTAAGGAGGTCCGGGACATACATATTTTAAAATATTTTTTTATTTATTGAGTTACTATTTTGAAATTTTTTGTGATGCTTAACCATAACATGATAAAACTTATTAATAGGTATAACTCGAAATGTTATATGTAGAATATAAACTTTTTTTTATTTAAATAAACAAAAATATAAGTTTAAATTTTGATTCTGCATTTTTAAAATTGTTATTGAACTCAGTTTGCTTCATATACAAATATTCAGTGTTTTGATTTATTATTGTTGACATTATTGGGCGATGACAACGTACATTTTATACCTGACTGCATGTCTATTCTTGGACGATTATTCTGAAACTCCAAATTTGTCTAATCACCCCAAGAATCGAATGTTTTTTTTTAAAACATTCAGTAAATAATTTCCGTTCTTGGGCGATTAAGAGTTCATTAATTTGCGATTCTTATGAAACTGCATGTCACAAAATGCACATCTTAACTATTTTACGCACTCAGAATTTTCCATTTTCAGTTCTTTTCCTTTTGTTAATCTTTTCTCTCAACTTTCCCACTGATAAGAAACCGTACTGAAAACATATCTTGCACTTTACTGAATGTTTTCATAGTGCCAGGTCCAGTAGCAGAAAATTCAAGATGGGAGACAGGCGTCACAGATTTTCTTATCTCTTTTGCAGGTTATTTTTCCATCAAACCTTTTATTATTTCGCTTTACAATTATGTTTAGCTCTTTATTACTTAATACAAAACTAAGATTATTATCTATAAAAATTAATAAAATGCTTAAAGACATTGCAGGTAAGTGGTGGTTTGATTAATTAATGCTTCAATTGTAAAATATTTTACCAGCAGATTATTTTCTGCCACTGAAGTATCTGTCACAGACACAATTTTCTGCAACTATGGTGCCAGGCATAGCAGTTTAAAGTTTAGGCGTAATTCAGTGAAGTGAAATTATGATTTTTTTTTGTTGTTCTGTCGCCATTTGTCAAAGTTCCCTACATTTCTCAGCGACAGATTGGGAAATTCAGCGTGTGCTTCTGCACTCTTTTGTCAAATTTTGCTATACATTTCCGTGATCTTTTGATGAAATTTGCAATTTATTCCCTCGACTGTTTATCGAATTTTGTGTTTTATTTTTATAGTGATTGCTTTTACAAGATTTTTCATGAAATTCGCGTTATTTTTTGACGACCATTAGACAAAGATTAGACAAACTTTGCTATGCGTTTCTGCGATCTTTTGATGAAATGTACAATATTTTTCTTCGTTTACTGAAATGCACGTTTTTTTCAGCAATCGTTTCACAAAATGCACGATCTCCCCCCCCTCCCCCCCCCCCAAATCGTTTCACGAAATTTGCAGGGGTTTTTTTTCACGATTTTTTTAAACGATCAGTGACAAAATTTGTTTTTCTTTTCCGTGGCCATTTGTTGAACTTTCCTATATTTCTCAGCGACATATTGGCAAAATTTGTAATCTGCACTCTTGAAACAAACTTTGCTATGCGTTTCTGCGATCTTTTGATGAAATTTGCAATATTTTTCTTCGTTTACTGAAATTCACGCTTTTTTTTTTCAGTGATCGTTTCACAAAATGCATGATTTCCACCCCCCCCCCCTCAAATCGTTTCATGAAATTTGTGGGATTTTTTTAACGATCAGTGACAAAATTTGTGTTTTTCTTTTCCGCGGCCATTTGACAAAATTCGTAATGTGCACTCTTCAGACAAACTTTGCTATGCGTTTCTGTGATCTTTTGATGAAATTTGCAATATTTCTCTTTGTTTACTGAAATTCACGGTTTTATTTCTGCGATCGTTTCACAAAATGCACAATTCCCCCCCCCCCCCCCCCCCCCAAATCGTTTCATGAAATTTGCATTTTTTTTTTTTCAACGATCAGTGACAAAATTAGTGTTTTTCTTTTCCGCGGCCATTTGTCGAAGTTCTCGATATTTCTCAGTGACAGATTGGCAAAATTGCATATGCTTCTGCACTTTTTTGAAGAAATTTGCCATGCATTTCCGCGATCTTTTGATGAAATTTGCAATATTTTTCTTCGATTGTTTACTGAAATTTGCGGGGATTTTTTCAGCAATCGTTTGACGAAATTCGCGTTTTTTTTTCACGATTTTTTTTTAACGATCAGTGACAAAATTTGTTTTTCTTTTCCGTGGCCATTTGTCGAAGTTTCCGGTATTTCTCAGCAACATATTGCAAAATTTGTAATCTGCACTCTTTAGACAAACTTTGCTATGCGTTTTTGCGTTTTTTTTGATGAAATTTGCAATATTTTTCTGCGTTTACTGAAATTCACGTTTTTTTTTTTCAGCGATCGTTTCACAAAATGCACGATTCCCCCCACCCCCCGAAATCGTTTTATGAAATTTGCATTTTTTTTTTCAACGATCAGTGACAAAATTTGTGTTTTCTTTTCCGTGGCCATTTGTCGAAGTTCCCGATATTTCTCATCGACAGAATGGCAAAATTGGCATATGCTTCTGCACTTTTTTGACGAAATTTGCCATGCATTTCCGCGATCTTTTGATGAAATTTGCAATTTTTCTTCGATTGTTTACTGAAATTCGCGGGGTTTTTTTCAGCAATCGTTTGATGAAATTCACGTTTTTTTTTTTTTTTTTTTTTTTTTTTTTTTTTTTTTTTTTTTTTCAACGATCTATGATGAAATTTGTTATTTTATTAATTTCTTTTTGGTGACTATTTGCCAAAGTTCCCGATATTTCTCAGCGACAGATTGGAAAAATTCCGTGTGCGCTTCGGCACTAATTTGCCAAAATTTGCTATACATTTCCGCGATTTTTTGATGAAATTTGCAATATTTTTCTTCGATTGTTTACTGAAATTCGAGGGCTTTTTGCAGCCATCGTTTCACAAAATGCATGATTTTTTCCCAAGATTGTTTGGCAAAATTTTCATTTTTTTTTCAATTATCTGTGACAAATTTGATATTTTTTTCTGCGACTATATGTCGAAGTTCCCGATATTCCTGAGTGACAGATTGGCAAAATTCAACATGTGCTTCTGAGATCTTTTGATGAAATTTGCAATTTTTTTCTTCGATTGTTTCACAAACTTCATGATTATTTTTCCAAGATCGTTGGATGAAATTCTTTTTTTTTTTTTCTAATGATCATTTCACGATTTTTTTCAACGATCTATGACAAAATTTGTGACAATTTATCGCATGTTATGTGTTCACCTTTCATGGGTGTCTAAAAATGTAGTCAACAATTTTAACAGGAAGATAGATTATAAATAACGAACACTCAAAATTTTCGCTTTATTGAATTATGCCTAAACTTTACACTGCACTTTCAATGTGAAAACATTCAATAAAGTATAACATATGTTTTCATTAGGATGAGGAAATATCAACAAAAGAATAAGAACTGACTGAAAATTCCTTGAGTTCATGAAATACTTAATATGGTGTGCCTTTTCTGATATATTAGGATTTTTATATGAATCGCATGTGAATGGACTTTTAATCGCTCAAGAACGGAAACTATTTATTTCAAATGAAAATCAAATTTCAAAGTAATTGCTTAATAGGCGCAAAGACCAACATAGTGAAAAAGATTCCAAGCCGGGACTCGAACCCGGGCCATCAGTATAGGGCGCTGACGTTCTACCGACTAAACCACTTGGAACGATACACAGCTCGGAAAATTTCTCACTATTATATATTGGCAAGGCTACAAACGCAGCACAAGATGGAATATTTATCGTGAGCCACCGATCCGGGTCTAACACGAAACATAATTAAATCCAGCATAGATAGAAACTATATTAATACATGAAATTATTCCAGAGAGAAACAGATAGTTTCTCTCTGGAATAATTTCATGTATTAATATGGAAACTATTTACTTCATAAAAAGTTCAAGAAACACGTTCCATGCTTGGGCGACTATGCATATGTAAATTGCCATTAGCACGAAGAACGAATACAATTGAAATTAACTTACGTGAATGATAACACTTTTAAATTTTAAAGAAGGTGGGAGAGTTGAATTTCGAGTTTGGAAGGCGGGTGATGATAATTGTCCTTACAACTGTAGCGTTTTCTTCGATGAGTATCCTTTATATGTTGTTTTCTGACAGAGGTTGTTTTAAAGCTTTTGGCCTGTACATTATTAAGCACTCACTCCCCTCTTCTTAACTAATTTTTTCATCAGTAGAGGGTGTTTTAAAATTTTAATTTGTTCATGACTATGGCACACAATTTTACAAAAATTTATGAATAAAATTTGCATAACATCTCAACAATTTGCAACTGCTTCTCCCCCATTTTCACACTGTGAGTGGGTACGTATTTCAGACAAAATCGAGTTACATATAAAATCATATAAATTAAAGGTTTCTTTATAAATATTACCACGGACCCGGGTAACGCCGGGCGAGTCAGCTAGTATTTTTATATAAAATTGATGGGGATTTTGTTTTTTAAATAAAAGTACTTATATAAAATTGAAATAGATTGTTACTGGTACATATTCTAAGAAAACGGCATATTTGTTTGATAATTGTATTTATATAGATACGTTTATTAATATTAGAATATAAGGGAAGAGGGTGACTAGCAAAATAATATAACAAGATTATAACTTTGAGTTTAAAGTTAGATATTTGTTTCACTGGTAAACTATTATTCATAAGTGCTCAACCATTGAATATTCATTGATTGTCATTTTTTTTTTTTTTTTTTTTTTTTTTTTTTTTTTTTTTTTTTAGAATCTGTACTAGTCAAATTATATCTCAGAAAAAGTTTTAATTTTTAAGTAATTTATATTATAATAATAACATTCCTCTAAATTTTTAAAAATGTATATTTGTTTCTTCCAGATAGCCTCGTTTATTAAATGATTGTCAGTAAATGACGCATTTTACATAAAGCATTTATTAAAAATGATGTTTTAATGGTATCAAACATGAAAGAATTAAGATTGGTTGTTGACATCTATTGTTAACCACAAATTTTAACTATTGTAACTAGCATGTTAGTTTTTTCCTGGCACAATATTCATTTCTATTCATTATGAGGGACCGGTTAGTAAGCGGCTGGCATAACTCACTCAGACAACCTTTGATTAACAGCATATGGTATGTTATCTAAAGCATCTCAAAAGAACAATGAACTCAGTAAAACTACATTAAATTACGATGCATACATAAACTTTTATATTATTTTAAAGTCAATGATACAAATGTTAAAGAAATCGCACGAAATGATATTTTCCCATCTCAATCTGAATAAAATAGTGTGCAGACAGGTGGTAGAACCCAGAACGTATGGTTCAAATTGACAATGCTCTGCCTAATGAGCTACCAAGGCGGAATCTAAGAAAAGCTCTGGGAGAATTGTACCAAGCGTTTGTCAGTGCAGGTAACTCAATAAAAAGCCATTGGCAATTTGAGCCACATACTGTGTATACGACACACGGAATGGACAGTTATCGACACAGTTAGAAAAATGGTAATTCGAATAATATTATAACTAATCGATTCAGTTAAAAATATGCGTATAAATTGTTCAATGTGTTATCTGCGATCTCTTTTGTTGAGCTGCTGCAGGTAACAGATCCAATGCTGTTACCAATGGCTTGTGTGAGTGAATGCGCGAATTAGACTAGCCAGTTGTCTGTCCAGGTAGCTAAATAAGCAGAGCACGGGCCATTTGAGCAACAGGTTCAGTGTTCGACAGAAGCCTGCGCACGATTTCACACAGTTAGAAAAATTTCATGTTACATTTCATACTCCAACACTGTAAATAAACCACTGTAGATTTGCCAGAACAAACTCGATCGCAGTCAATGTGCTGTATCTTTCTTTGGTTTCCTGACTATATTAAAATGGAAAATCCAGTAGTTGCGTAAAATTAACAGAACAATGTGCTGGCAATTTGGAGGCAAAAACAGGACAGCACAAACTGCTGGCGTCCAAATTGCCAGCACATTCTGCTGTTAATTTTACGCAACTACTGTCTTTTCCATGTTAATATAGTCAGGAAACCAAAGAAAGATACAGCACATTCACTGTGATCGAGTTTGTGCGCGAGATGAACAGTACGTTGTACTGTAAAAATGTCGTTTTTTTACAGTGAAGGTAATGCAATTTAAAAATAAACTTTCTCGATGATAGTATATTATGTTGATTTTATTAAGGGGACAGTGGACCTTTATTGGAACTAATATCGACCACAAAATCGACATTTCTTTTGTGTGTATCATTATTGTCGAATTTGCACAACGTCATTCCTGGATAACCGCGATTATTTAACTCAAAGTTACAAGTTTTTTAGTTTTGTTCACAAACATTTTATTTTGCCTTTTAATATAATTTAAATCTCTTTTTCTCAATACTGATGTTTCAGCTTCTTTTTAATTTTTGAAATGTTCCTTGCCACTTAATTTTTTATCAAAATTCATAAAACTGATAAGGAAGAATCCTGATATTGCCTATAAAGAAACTGTGTCTGCATTTTAAAATTTGAATCCATTACGATAATTAAATTTGATTTTTAACTAATTATAAAGCAGAATTTTGATGAAAATCAATATGGAATTCAGAAAAATATGTTTAAAAAATTAACAATTTAAGAGATTGAAAAATCGGTACACAGATTTGTTTGTAATATATTTTTACGAGATTAAAATCCAAAATTGAGGAAATATCTAAAAAAATAAGACGCAAGGAGCATTTTAAAATTCCCCTTTAAAATTTTGAATTTTTAAAAATATCTTAAAATTATAATACGATTGGAAATTTGTTTTAAGGTGTTCTATATACTTATGGTGAATTGTATATTTGCACAAAATTTCAAATCCGTATTATGAATTATGTCCACCGTCCCATTAAACTCATATTTCTTCATTGCGGTTTCAGTCAATAGTTAGAGGATGTTTTTAGCAGAATAAAGTACATCGATAATATAAAAAGATCTCAATTTAGTTCACACATCATAATAACGACCTCCCTAAGCCGAGAAATAAACAAACTGTCCTTTCTATGGGTTTACAAACGATTAATAACATACATTCATTTGTTGCCAAACTACACAAATAAAAGAAAATAAATAAGGAAGAAATGACATATAAATTATAAAAAGCAAGAAGGCGCGTGCTTGAACAGGTGACATTTATCCAATGACAAGGAAACCGCAATATTTTGGGCTGTTTCGGGGTCTTTAAAATTGAATTTTCTCTTGGTGTTGTTTTAAACTTAATATTTCCTTTTTTAGTTTAAATTTAATATTTCCTTTTTTAGTTTAAATTTAATATTTCCTTTTTTAGTTTAAATTTATTATTTCCTTTTTTAGTTTAAATTTAATATTTCCTTGTTTACCGGAGAACATCAAATACTCATTTGTATTATTGTTTTCATTTGTGTATATTACTGCTACATTTTGCGTTTTCATATAGGTTTTTATTTTTTTTTGTTTATATGTATATTTTTTATGAATAATATAAAGATAAAACCACACGCTTTATTTGTAGTACCTAGGTATTTGGGGCCTGATGATTTTACCCTGGTTCTACAAATTTCCATTTTATTCCTTTAATTATTTTTTACTACGTTTCTATGTGGTATATTGTAATTTTTTTTATTGGTTATATATATATATATATATATATATATATCCACATCAAAATTTGTGGTAGGATTCGACTGCTTCAATCTCGCATGTTTTCCAATGTGCTAAATTCTAATTTTTTTTTTTTTTAATACTCCATTTTTCTTTTGAGATTTTAGCTAAAAAAATGAATTTAACCGAAGTATTTCAGTCGCGTCATATTTATTTCCAAATATGGGATTTCTTTTTCAAAAGGATTAATGAAATGCTACGTAATAAAATCACACATTTAAGCAGATGATACATGATGGAGATAAAGGCTGTTTTAACATTTATTTATTAGTTATTTTTAACGTCAAGATTTGATGTTGATATAAAGATAAAAGTACAAGATTTCTTATATCACAGCCCTATAATCTTTAACTCTAAGGATTCAATAAACTTAAAAAGAATTTCCTTGCTCATTAATTTCTCTACTCAAAATGAAACATGACCCATCTTAGAACAACGATATTACATGTAGTTATTTATTCACATAAATTTTTGCAATTTAAAAGCTGTCTCTTGAGTACTAAAAAAAAAAAAATGATGTCATAATTTTACAAATTGTATTTCGAGAAGAGCTTAAATATAAATTTCTACATTTATTTTCGCAGGGTAATTAATTTTAACTTTTGGTTATTTTCTTGTGGTTAATGATGTTTCATTAAATAAATTAGTCTGAATAATGGATACAAAAAAATTCAAAGACATTTTTCACATTCTTGTCTAAAGCTTATGTTTGAGATGAATTTTCTATTAAAATACTGCTTAAATAATATTGTCAGTAGTAAAAAGTTTCGTACGAATAAACTTTGTTAAGTTTTAAGTTTTGAGATATTATTTTTTTCTCAGGGTTTAAGATTATAATTTTAAAATATAAAGTGTTCTAAAGAGATTGAATATTATTTTGATTATTTCAAATGAAAATCAAATTTTCAAAGTAATTGCTTAAGAGGCGCAAAGGCCAACATAGTGAAAAAGATTCCAAGCCGGGACTCGAACCCGGGCCATCAGTATAGCGCACTGACGTTCTACCGACTAAACCACTTGGAACGATACACAGCTCGGAAAATTTCTCACTATTATATGTTGGCAAGGCTACAAACGCAGCACAAGATGGAATATTTACCGTGTGCCACCAACCTGGGGCAAACACGGAATATAATTAAATCCAGCATCGATAGAAACTATATTAATACATGGAAATTATTCCAGAGGGAAACATTCGCCTTGGATACAATATTTCAAATGAAAATCAAATTTTCAAAGTAATTGCTTAAGAGGCGCAAAGGCCAACATAGTGAAAAAGATTCCAAGCCGGGACTCGAACCCGGGCCCCGGCGCTATACTGATGGCCCGGGTTCGAGTCCCGGCTTGGAATCTTTTTCACTATGTTGGCCTTTGCGCCTCTTAAGCAATTACTTTGAAAATTTGATTTTCATTTGAAATATTGTATCCAAGGCGAATGTTTCCCTCTGGAATAATTTCCATGTATTAATATTATTTTGATTATTTAGAACTTTGAGATAAACATTCAATGCAAATTAAAAATTGTGCAAATACGTATGAAATAGAAATACACTGTTGGAGTTCTATTGCAATTAATTTTCAAAAAGTAACATTTCAAGAAGTTCAATACGGTCGCTTTACACAACATTGGTCAATTAAAGATTTTGTTTTACTTTTTACGGCAGTTAGATAATTACAACATCTTTATACTTTTATCTTAGAAATTCAAGGAGTTACATTTATTAAAAAGGGTTACAAGGAATAAGGACATTAAATCAATTTAAAAATATAAATGCATGAAACATTTGAGGAAAAGGGAAAGTCAAACTATAATATATATGCAGTTGACCTTAAGCAACATATAACAGATTATTTCATATCATTACTCTTGAAGAAAACAAAATATTTTCAGACGTAATTTTTTAAGGATACTATAATGTACTGCAAATGAGAGAAAACACTTTGAAAAAGCTTTGTGATTTTTTAAATTATGTTTTAAGGATTAGAACTGCAGTTGTCTAGGTACGCCAGTTTCTGATAGAATAATGCTTTATTTAGAGTTTTGTGCAGAAGAATTTTTCATGTTTATTAAAGTGTAATTGATTTAAAGAATGGCATTATCAGTTTGCGAATGGCCCCCAAAAATATCATTTTACAATGTAAAAAAATAATATAAGTCAGAGTTTTTTCTACTCCGTCATAATTCGGTTAATGTTAAAGATACAATCCGGTAAAAAAAGGGAAACACCCCCTTACTAAGTCTGCAACAAATTATAGTAGAAGGAAGTTGCTAGAACGAAACGATTAGAAATAAAGTCTACTTTTAAGTGATATATATAAAATTTGCTTTTTATATATATAAAATTTGCTATATATAAAATTTGGTTCGTCTACAAATTTGAATCAGAACAATCTTTTTTTTCAATGTAAACACCAAGTTTTGGCAAAATATTTTAAATTTTCTGTTCAAACTATGCCTAGAAAGAAGTCATTCGGTTTTTGAATTATAAACATTCAAAATTTAGAGCTTCTAATGTTAAATTACATTTTCATATTTATATTAAATATCACCTGAAATTATAATCCAAATGCGATAATTTTTTGTGTGGTTGTAATACTAAAAATCTCAAACATAAATGCGTTAAATTTGTAATTTAAAAAAAAAAATTATAGTGTGAATTATGAATTATGAAATTAATATTCGAAAAAAATTATGAATTGCAACCTACAATTTTTTTGTAGATTTATATTTATTATCTTCTACTTTAGGCGACTTCTCAATTTAAAAGTTCTCTTCATAGTAGTTTTGGAATTATTCTTGAAATCGTTAAAATCGTGGTTCTAAGGAATGTCTATGATGGGCAGGAAATCATAATAAAAAAAAATATATATATATAAATACATATGTCTCATTTTATTGAAATATATAGTTGAGCAATACTCGAAACATATTAAGCGATTGAAATGGTCATATTGGCAAGAAATGTCACATTAATAGAAGTGGCGTAGTCATTCGGTAGCATTTCAAGAATCCAGTACAGCACTTCAATGTTGATACAGCCCATAAAATTTGCGCATTTTAAAATAATTAATTCCTCTGAAACTAGTGGCACGAATTTCATGAAAATTTTTAATTAGGTTATTTGAAAGGTGTATAAATTATTTAAAGTGTCAAACTCGGGTATTACTATTGAATACATTTTTATTGTTTTGTTTGGATATGTTCATAGCCATATAATAAAAAAAAAATAAACATGTTTTAAAAGTAGACTTTATTTCCGATCGTTTGGTGCTAGTAATATTTCTCTACAATACTTTTTGCAGAGTTAATAGGGTGTGTTTACATGTTTCCGCAACTATACGTGTATTTTACAGTTTTGTAACTATCTTTCTTGAGCAGAAGAAAATGATCTTATTTGAACAAAAGAAAAAGTTTCATAACTGGCTAATTTTTCTTTAGAATGTTGTTGCATAGCATTTTAAAATGTACGACATTTAAGAAATTAATGGAAGAATGATTTATTTTAATACTCTTATTTTGAAAACTTTGGATAGTATAGTATACTATACTAGTAGTATAGTATACTATATAGTATAGATAAGTATAGTATACTATATAGTATAAATAAGTATAGTATACTATATAGTATAGATTAGTATAGTATACTATATAGTATAGATTAGTATAGTATAGTATAGTATAGTATACTAATGTTTACTACATTAAAAAAATTAAAAGGTTTGAAACGATTTTAGAAAATTTTGTGATTATAAATAATATGGTTATAAATTGATTATAAATTATATGATTATAAATTATAGGATTATAAATAATACTCCGCTTTGTTTGAAATCAGTACTAGAATATCGGCAAAATATAACAATTTATATTCATAAAAATTATATTTTGAAATTTTTCTAGCTGTTGACTTTAAAAAATGATTTTAAAAAAGAATGGAATCGGTTTTTTTTTAATTAATCACTCTAATTAGAGGAATAATGTTGAAGTTTATGAATTTGAAGATAGTTAATAAGATAAAATCTTTCTTTGATCACAGGGAAATGTTTTACCATATTCCACATGCACTATGCTGTCATGTATCCTATTAAAATCCGTGCACGTATCTATGTAGCCTCAAAAATTGAGAAACCACAGGGCCACAGGGCTACAAAATTTGGCACACGTTTTACTGGAAGGATGCCCATAAACGATTGGGGCAAAAAATTCAAAAAATTTAAATAGTTTTTTTTTTTTAAACAAATGTAAATAAGTACGAGTAATATGTAAAAATTACTTCTACTAATAACCATATCACAATATTAAAATATTTATTTGCTTAAAAGATGTTATAAAAACACATTAAAAGTAAATAAAAAATCTATATTGACATGTTTTACCTTTTTCATTGAGTAGTCATCAGAATGTATAACAGAAAATTACAAATGCAATGGATATGCAAAATGAAAAAATCATCAAATATAAACAAGTAATCATATAACGCGCCCTACATTTTCGCGATCTCACGTCTTCCCTCTATGTCGCAACTCCGTAAATTTTCCAACCATTCAACCCATAAATTCGGGATACGAAAAGATAATGTATCGTTACAGACTCTTGAACATCTTAAAAAATTGTTATTGGACTCTCTTATAAATAATTGTAAATCTACAAGTCTAATTTTTATTTTCCTTGTTGTGGGTAAATTACCAAATAAATGCCCCGGATGTGTCAATTTAAAAACACACATTTTCCTGTGTATTTTAACAGCACGTTAAGCGTATTAAGTGTGTAAAATATTGCCAGATAAATTAGAAATACGCAGCTTAAGGTGTAAATTGTTCATAAGTACACATATATCTGTGCAATATAGAAAAACGATGGATTTTGTGTACACAGTACATAACCTTATAGTTTGGGATGTAAATTTTGAACTAAATATTTTTATGTCGCAAAACAATGTATGAAGAGCAATCAACGAGTGGTTGATGTGTCCGTGCTCTTTCCAGCAGATTTGATTTTATACCACAAAATAATATGACCTTAATTTACAAAAAAACATTATCGTTTGAAATTATATGTACTGTATGCTATTTTTCGTTAAAGTTTTTTCAGAAGCACTAAATTAGTATAGTCATAATTTATGACTAGAATAAGTATAATGTGAATAAATACACTGTAAAATATATTTTAAAAAAAATACGGAAATCATAACGCTGGTAATATTTCCGAATTTTGTCTGATATTTTTTTCTATCAATTTCAGTCACAAGTTTTGAAAGATACATCTATATCGAGAAGAGGAACTCTTTATTTCATTCAATTTACAGTAATGAAGCAATACTTACGGAACCGGGATTCTAATACACGATATGCGGCTTTCTATGCTATTAACAAGACCATTTAGTTAATGTTACACAAACCAAGTTTTCAAGTACCTATATTTATTGTGTTCTCATAAGTACAATATTTTCTATATATTTATTATACAAGTTTCTGTGTAATATTCTCTTCTTACACATATTTCTGGATAATATTGTTACACATTATCCTGTGTGTACACATTTTTCTGTTGTTACATATATAGCTATGTAAAATTCGTACTCATACTTCTGTGTAATATTATCTAATTACGTATATATCTGTGTAATATTCTTACACATATTTCGGATTAATATACAAAATACAGTAAACTCCCGACTAACCGGCTCGCGACTCTCCAGCTCTCCGTACTATCCGGCCTATTAAAAAAAGTGAAGAATGTTGCAAACGGCCAAAGCAGGCAGGTTCCTGCTCAGATAGGTGCCATAAGCATGAGAAGAAATTCCGAATAGAGCAATTGCAAGGTCTTTTGCAATTGTAACACCGTTTCGGATAAAAAAGTTAAACATACACACGTGTGGGAAAGTGCAATGGTAGATGAGAACGATAAGCTTCTTCCGTTGCTGAAAAATATACCCGGTTCTGACGTGTCAATGAAGAAGACATTACAGAATGGATGGCAAACGACGAAATTAATGAATTAATTGAAAACAATATTGTAGAAGTATTGAGAGAGGTAGAAACATCAGAAGAAAAAGATTAAAATGATTGCATTAAATATCTCATCCTACATTAGCAAAGGTTCAAGACGATTGATACAGCACTGCAGTACATTAGTCAGAGAAATCGACGACGCTCGATATCATTTACTTGAGTAAATGGGGGAACATTGCGTCGCGAAAGAGAACTAACAAGTAGAAGCAGACCTCTATTAAGAATTTTTTCAATTTACTTTTATCTTATGCATAACTTTTCATATTTGTGCAATCATTTATTAATAAACAGTAAAATAAGATTTACTCATTTCTTTACGAATTAGGAATACGTTTTATGTTAATATTTTGCTTCTTTGTAAACCGTGTGTAGTGTATAAATAAAATTTATCTTAATATGTGTAACATGCGTTTTTAATATCATGTCGGGGAGAGGACACGAAGTTAGTAAATATTTATAGAACTCCGGCGTATCGAATTTTTCATTATCCGGCCTACCCTTCCACCACATTAGGCCGGATAGTCTTGAGTTTACAGTACACAGATATTTGTGTAATATGTAAAATTTGTAAATTACATTAACACATTACTTTGGGTAAATCCGTAACATTTTCTACCTTTTACACACTTGTTTGAGTTTTCGAAAAGATAGCAAATTACGTACTTCCATTAAGCCAATAAATAGACATAAATACAAGTAAATTTTAAAGACAAGAGAGTAACTTTTATGACAAAGGTGTAATTGTACAAATTCACACATATTCTTAACTTATGTAAAATTGACAAATTTACACATTTATTTTTTAAAGTGAAGGTATTGAACTTGAATTGTCTAGCCTTTAATAATCGTTTACAAGGACACACAAAAAATTCCGTCACATTATGATGTATGTGGGGGGGGGGGGATAATTTCTGATGCATTTTAATGATGTTTTAATGCATCAAACGTAAAGACATCGATACGCATGACAGAGGTGGTTTAAAACATGCTTTTTCAGGAGTGCAGAATAAGTAGCATTTATAGTTCCTTTACAAGTACGCACAAAAGAATACCCTTACGTTGTCATATATGAGGGAAAATCGCTTGCGTTGCATTTTAATGGTGTTATGATACTTCAAATATAATGAAATTGAAAAGAATCATCGAAGTGCATTTCAATAAGTTTTATTTTGATTAAGGTGTACATAGCAGTTATCTTCTTTTACAGACACGCACAAAAGAATTTTGTTACAGGACTGAGTATTGCAATTCTAAAATAAAAATAAGAATTTTTAAATATTTTTAATACATAGTAATGCTCTATTACTGAATTGCGTGTACTGCTCGATTATCCCGTCGACCAATTTCGACAAATTATATAAATTGCGAAACTACTCGCAAAATAAATTGGCAAATTGGCATAAATTGGTACAAATTGTATAAATTGGCATAATATTTCTTTTAAATAACGAAAGTACAAATAAAATAGTGAAATATTAATAAAAATACAAATAAAACATCGAATCAAAAATCAATTGATGACGCAACAAACACATATAACGTGTTTAATGTCAAGTGAATGTGACATTTACGATATGCCATTATTGGCATTGAATCTCATAGTTTGGCGATAGTTGTTTGGTCGACGGGATAATCAAGTAGTACCGAAATTTGTAAAAGAAACATCCTTGTACCTCCTAAAATTATAATCCTATTAATTAACAGTTTACTGCGTCGGATTAAGCGTCCCATTTCCAATTAAAATGTACCTTTGAATTGAAAATTGAATGAAACACAGGATCAGGACAAATCGAAGAGTGTGAAAAATATTATTATAAATATCTCGCAACTAATTATCCGATGAACTTCATTATTTATGCAAAATTTGTGTTTTTATTATCTTTTATATTCACTCTTTAAAAATAGACATTTTCGAAAAATTTCATATACCTTTTATCGGATCAAATATTTCGAGAGTCCGAAAAAATATTCTGGGTAATAGAGGTTACTGATATTCAATAGGCTTCTTTCCATAATACATACTAAGTACACACCAAATTTCAAGTCTATATCTCAATTTGTTCGGGAGATAGAGCGTTTACAGACACACATACACACAGACGGACAGATGGTATTTTTCCCCTAAAAATAGCTTTTTCGTAATATTCAGTGCCTAAAACTTGTAAATCCGTCAAAAAATTTTTTTGATTTTCAAAACGATTACAAGTTTTACCCTATACTACGTGTGATAGTTATTTAAAAAATGAAATTTCTTAATGAAATTATGTCAGCCTTTAAATATGTTTCATTATCTATGCGTGATGAATGCTTTTAGGTAGATTTCGTAAGAAATCTGAATGTTAATGTGTTAAAATTCAAAAGACATTTTGGAAGGAGAGTATTTTTGAGGTATAAATAAGCACTGTTTCTTATCTCATTCATTTTAGTTTAAAATCTGTGTCCAGTGGAAATTGAGGAAATTGAATCGGATTCATCGATTACGCTAGTAAACACTATAACCATAATTGATCAAACATTGGGAGTTTTACAAATTAGTTGTATCTCTGAAATAGAAAATATAACGAAAAATGCTCTCGTATTCTTATTATTTAATTTCAAAGTTATAAAGTATAAAATTCGCATTCGACAATATATATATATATATATATGAGTCATAACCTAGAAATATTTTATAAGAAATCTATATCCAGATGCTATATGCTATACGTATCTAAAATTACAACACACGCAAATAATTTTTTAGTTATGCTTAAAAAATTATTCGAATTTTAGTTTATTTTGCGCTATTAAAAAGAAATTTAATTTCGGAGTTCCAAACTAAACATATCCATAAATCCTAAACTACTTTACTGAATGAATTCGTTTTATATCTGAAAGTAAAATATAACGTTTCTCTAGTGATGTAATTTAATTGTCTGTTAATTTTGAATCGCGTGAGTTGCAATTACCAAATATAATTTTAAAATGTCATTTGTTTCTTATTTAGTATTTAAATATTATAAAAAAAGTTTTTTTCGGTAATCTTGTGATATAATTTAGTATGATTTTTAGATTTTGGAAAATTAAATATTTAAGCTTTTGCTCCTTAAGCATTTCCATATACCTAAAGAACTGATATTATAATTTATCAAATATTTTTCTGCTATGGTAATGTTGTTTATATCATTGCAGACATTTATATCATTGCATATCACGTTTATATCATTGCATAAACATTTAGAAATGTACACACATACAAATATACTTACTTTATGTCATTAAGTTAAATCAATAATTTGTAATTCTACTTTTAATTTTGCTTAATGGTATCTTTTAATTTAATACACATGTAATTCAACATAAAAAATTGTTCAATTAAATTAAATGAGCTGATATATTTTATATTTCAAAGTTTTATTAAAATTTTAATTCGTTTAATATTATCTTTTGAAAATAGCTGCAATTCTACGACAGAAAGATGTGAAATTAATTAATAAATCATTAATCAAAGAAATCACTAACGAATGAAGATAATTTTTAATTATAATTATTATCAAATGATTTATTTGGCTTAATGTTATCTTGTAAACACAGCTGCTATTCAAAGATGGAAAGAAAAAAAAACAATTTTAATCACACAATTTAAACGTCAGTGTCACATAAACGCTTTTGCTTCAGAATTTCAAATAAAATTATGATATATATATTTATAAACTGTTATTTTAAAACACAAGTCCAATTGATGCCATTTAACTGTAAAGAAAATATTATAAATCGTTTTTACAGAAAATAAAGTCTTACATATACTTTCACAGCAGTGCTTAGATGTAATAATTTACGTTTAAGCTCTGTGGTTAACGGCAGGGCATTTAGCTTTATCTATATTTCTTTCTGTATCCTGAAATACAGGCATGTTTTCCCCAGGTGCAGTTTTAAAAGACCATTACATTATTTCAATGCTTAGGTTTAGAAAAAAAATATGGCTTTTGTGGATTTACAGTTTTTTTCCATTGAAAGTTTTATTTATTTTTAAAATTTATCATTCCTACAGATAATGTTTTGAATGTGAATCCTAGAGGCCTATATATTTCTAACATTATATGGGACATGATGACTTATAATTTATTTTTTTAGATTAATATAAACCTACAGAAATTATAAACGAAGTAACATTTTATAGTAAAAATGCGAAGAACACCTTATTTTTTTAACTAAAAATATTTGTTTATTAGATACTAAATGAGGGATTTCATTTTCATCTATTATTATTCCTATCTTGAAAAGCATATGCTCAATGCTTTTATCAAATACTAACTCCTTAGCCTTGCATTTAATTTGCATGAGATCTTTCGATTATTTTAGGGGAAAAAATGTACTTTATTTTAAGTAATCATTTCAAGTTTCTACACCTAACTGTTTCAAATAAATCGTAATTCGGGACGTTTTTATATCATTTTACGTTCATTTTATCTTTTTTAACTTCGAAATTTTAAATATCGCTTTTGGAGGTCACTTACATTTTAACCGTTTGTAACTCAATAACTCCAATTTGAAAAATATTTACTCAGACGTTAGAAACATAATTTTAAACATATAATAATAATAATAAATATTTATAACATAAGAATAAACAATTATTCACTAAAAGGTTTATTTTTCACTCCTGGAGTAAATAGAAAATTACATAATTCTCAAGAATATTGTGAATTTTCTAATAGAATATTGTAAAGTATACGAACTTATCTTTGTTAAAAATTTACTTTTGGACGTCTCCATTCTTTTTAATTTTACAAAATTTACGACGTTAATTTTGGCAACAATCATCGAAACACCACTAAATAAAATTTTGCCATGAAAAATTAATTCATTACCGCCGTCTGTTGACAATACCATGAACAAGTTATATTAAATGCTGTATTGGGAGATAGTAGAAAAAAATAATTAAAGCCCACTGTATAAGTAACATTGAATTTTGTTGCAAATATGCAACTAATTGATACAAATGGTATGCGAAATTAATCCCAGTTTTTAGTCGCTGCAATATCACAGAAATTGAAAATTTAGAGCGATTTTCGTTCCCGCACATTTTTCATTTCTATTTTTTTTTTTTTAGAAATTGTTATATTGAAATTATTTCGCCTTAAAAATGACAGTCATGTCAAATTTTGAAATCTGAAGAGTTCCAAAGTAATCGTAATATAGGACATTTTTAGAATATTTTTCGTACATTTCACCATTTTAGTTTTCGATTTTTTTTAGAAGCCGTTGTTTAGGAATATTTGTATGTTAAAAGTAACTACCGTGCAAAATTAGCTCCAAACGTGTCACAGGTAGTTGGAATTTTAGTGCACATATTTCTTTACCACAACTATCATGCTGTATTCCCCCACTTTTTAAGATTGATGCTTTTTTTTTTTTTTTTTTTTTTTTTTTTTTTTACTTTTGAAAAGTTGTTTTTAGTATGAAAAATATTCAATAAGTAGCATGATATCAGCTTTTGATATCACACAATTTTTTAGCCAGAAAGTTCACCATGTTTTTTAAGTTAATTTTTACTTTTGAGAAGTTGTTTTTAGTAGATATCATTTCTTAAAAAAAAAAAAAAAAATAGTTTTACCTAAAACACCTATAAAATTTATTCAAACTTATAGAAATTTTACACTTATAGAACTATTTAAACTTTAAAATATTGCATACTAAATACCGTGCATACCAGCCCCTCCTACTGCAGGTTCATACTTTATTCGGGTCTTACACACATTTATAATATGTTTGTTATTACTATAAAGCAGTTAAACTTAAAATTTACATTAATATGTAGGTTGATACACAGTAACACTTCGTACACTTTGAATTCTTCATAAGAAAATTTCACTTTATAATAAACATAAATAACAATAAAAATATATTTATTATCATTATAGGGTACCTTTATATTATATATCATTGTAGTTGAAAAACTCACTTTGTTTTCAATTGATTTTAGACGAAACCGCTAAATAAATTATTGTTTTAAGTATCAGCACGAATCACCACTAATATTTTTAATTAAATTAGTTTTATGTTTAAAAATTACATACTAAATACAGCACATTCGCCTTTCTCACAGTCATGTTCCGTCTTATATTTTATTCAAAGGCAACATGCACTTATGCACTTTATGCACAACATGCTGTATAATATTGTATAACTTCCAATTATGCTTACTAAATATCGATTAAATTTCATATTTATATTAGTATGTGTATTAATACAAGATAACTCTTAATTGATTTAAAATTCATCATTTCAGTAAAAGGGTATTTCATATTATTATAAACTATATAAATAACGAGTACATTTTTATGTGCATCGGTTGTAATATCAACTTTATTTTCGTTTGCTTATAGAACTAAACGTCTTACATATTTTTATAATAAACAAGATACATAACAAAAAAATATATTTATTATCAATATAGGTACCTTTTATGTTATACCTTAAAGTATCGTTTAAGACTTTATCTGAAACAGCTGTAGTTTTTTTTTTATTAAACTATTTAATCTTTTAAAATTTGATTATTAAATTTGGTGAATCTCCCTCCTCACTGCAGGTTTATACTCAATACAGAACATGCATACACTTACAATATATTTATCAAGAATCACTTAAAACTCAGATTTATAATACTTTATATGTTAATATATAAAATCCCTTCATGGATTTTTAATTCAACGTTTCAATTCTTTCTAATATTCTACTTTATTGCAAAAAATATAACTAACAATAATAGCATTTTCAACCCACTTAGGTCGAGATACCCAGTTTATTTACAGTTCTTTTAGAAGTAACCGTTTTACGATTATATTGATTTAAGTTTTAACCACATAATATAATATGATTTAATAGAATAAAAGATAATAGATTTAATAGAGTTATTATAAAAACAATTTAATAATTTAAAGTACTTACTAACAAGGAAGGTCTCCTTACAGGGCATACTCAGAATATGTTGTAAAAAATGCTAGTGATACTACTCATGTATGTAATAAGGGATGAGTTAAATTTACCGGCGGAATTTCAGTAGAATGTCTGTAAAAAAATAAAATACTCTCGAATATTTGGCGCGAAAATACGAAAGTGACACAGGATTTGGCGAGCAAGATTTTTCCTCGCCATAAGCAAACGATTTTAATGCATCTGAAAATTGTTTATTAAATGTTTTTTAGAATGCACGGTTTTTAATTAATTTAAACTTAATGAAAGAGGCTATTATATATTTTTTATATTACATATATATGTTGCTTGTTGCTGTAGTTATTTAATTTTATTTTGCTTTGCAAGTTGCAAATATCTATTTTTAGCCAGCTGACATTTGATTGCCATAAAACATTTCCATATCGAAGACGAAGTCGTTTCCATAGCAACAAAATTAAATCGACAGTGTTTTATCTGCATTATGTTTGAGCTTGAAACAATTTAAATCAATTAAAATTTTGTTTTAAATCGTAAAATATATTGAAATTTTATTATAAATACATATAAATATATATGACAAACTATAGTTAAAACAAACTAAAAATGACAAAATTTTAGTTAAAACAAATTAAAAATGACAAAACTAAAGTTATTTAAATTAAACTTATATCAACAAATTCAACAACAAAAAAAATTTTCCTACATAAAAGCGTATTTTTTTTTCATCCCCAACCGGTGATAAATCGCCAAATAAACGAAAATTTCGTTATTTTTTTACGGACGGGGTTTGTACGGACGGGGTTCCGCCAAAAAATTTTTTTATAAACATATATATCCATATGAGAAGAAAATTCTGTAATTTTTTCAGATTTTTCTATGTATGCCGTATGGAGACCTTCCTTGTAAGGTATTTTTATATCAAAAGCAAATATATAAGCAACATCTAATCAGAATCTATTCGATTTATTTTTTGAATTAAATTTCGGTATTTTATGGTAACGACTGCAGAATTATATTACATTACATCAAACTTAAAACAAACGAAACCCCATGTTATTTCATTTGTTTAAAGGAGTAATACGTTAAGCGACATTTTTACATTATAATTCTAGTTAATAATTTATTTCTCTTTAACAAAATACTTAAATTGCAAATGATCATCTTATATAAAGCCAGGTACATTTCCAATAAATATAAATGGAGTTCAAAAACAATCCTTTTTATGTTATCTATTTAAAATAGTATTACATTACGCAGATTTTTCATTTCATTAACTTGAATTGCGTAACTTTATTCCGTAGAAAATAGTACCAAGTCGTTTGGCTGCTTTATTTGTGTCTTGGCGAATTTTGATAATTGTAGAGTTAATTAATATTTTTGTGCTAATTAAGGAAACTGATAAAAAATAAGGGAGCAGTGAGTGATTTTATCGAAGGCGTCAGCCAAAACAACTTACCCAGGCAGACAAAAATATATTTATATGTAAAATGGAAAGGTCCTACCTGTATTTTCTATAAATAGCTGGATCTATTCCGTGCTTTTTATCTGAAAGAAATAAGCTTTATTGAAGTATATGAACGGAAATCCTGCAATTCCGTTGTGTGCGTGTACTTTTCAGAAAACACGGGATCTTGAAGAATCACAATTTTATTCTGGACTACTATGAGAAAATAGGAGAAGAAACATGGTTAATTAATATATGAGTAACATAGATAAATTTAGACAGTTCAAACTGTCTATAAGACGTTGTTATGTGACATTTTGAGAAGGAGCTGTCGCTTCCTTCGAAGAACAATAGATGACGTCGAACACCACAAGCGTGTTGTTATTGCATTGAGATTTTAAAGCAGACTGACAAAATCTGGGGTCCCGAAAACTGTTCAAAGTGTTGAGACAGAAAATTGTACATAAGTCAGCGGTTTTCATTGTTAAATGAAGCTTCAAAGTTCAATTGCATAAGGTCACTGCGTGGTGTGGCCATCTGTGAGCGTCGATATGAAATAAGTTCCGGATTGAGGAAAACTTGTGGTGCTTCCATCTGCCGGGAGTTCGTATTAACAGTTCACTTACACACGGTACCTGTCACTTGTTTACAGGCGTGTATTATGTAGCATACCATTTATTCACAAGCTTTTTCGGAGTATAGTGTATAGTGTAGCATATTTTAATCACAAACATTAATTATTGAGTATTGTGTATGTAGTTGCATACGTCATGTTTATAAACGTTTTCTGGAATAAATAAATACTAATTACACAGGTTCTTCACGTAAAACTAGTCCTATTAAGAAAGAATTTTAACATTCCTCCTTTTTACGTGAAGAATCTATCCCATAGTTAGTTGCATTTCTTTTCTTAGAAACTCAAATTGAGTTTTTGGAAGTGGCTTGGTGATGATATCTGCAAGCATTTGCTTGGTTGGGCAATAAACAATTTTAATTATGCCACTTTCGTATTGGTGTCTTATATGATGATATTTCACCTCAATGTGTTTAGTCTTGGTCTGTGCTTTTTCATTCTTAGTGAGTTTTATGGCGGACAAGTTGTCCTCGTAGATTTCTATTGGTAATTGTTGAGGTAATTCGAGATCGCTAAGTAGGTTTAATAACCACTTGATCTCTTGTGTAGCGGTTGACGCCGCAATGTATTCGGCTTCAGTTGATGACAATGCTACGCTGGATTGTTTCCTAGAAAGCCACGTTAGTGGGTTAGTCCCTAATTTAAATAGGTTGCCTGTGGTAGACTTCCTGTCTACCCTGTCATTCGCCCAATCGGTGTCACTGTATACTTTGAGGATCGGTGGCTTCGACTTGTCAATAACGAATTTCATTTTTCTAGTAGTCATCAGGTATCTGATCAGTTTTTCTATGGTTTCCCAATCAACTTGTCTTGGCGACTCATTCCTCCTCCCCAAGAGGTTAACTATCGCCGCGATGTCGGTTCTTGTTAGTGTCGCGATGTATAATAATCCGCCTATTGCTTGTCTGTACCTTGTGTTATTTTCCTTTAGTTTTCCCTCTGGATCCAAATTAAAATAATTAGTGCACATCGGCGTGTAGGTGGGTTTGCTAAGGGTTAAGTTGAACTTTTCCGCTATTTCTATTATTTTGTGCTCCTGATCGAGTTGTAAATTACCGTTTTCTGTTTTTGTTACATTAATCCCTAAATACTGTGTTACATGTCCCAAGTTTTTAATTTCCTATTCCCTGGACAATTGAGTATAAGTCTCGTGCGTATCTTCTTTATTACCTGCTACGAGAATATCGTCCACGTAGACGATAACATATGCGATTTCCCCGTTTTTGATTCTCTTAAACAGACATTGGTCCGATTCGCATTCTGTGAAATTTAAGTTCCGTAGGGATTGGTTAATCTTTAAATTCCACGCCCTGGCGGCTTGTTTGAGGCCATAAATGGCTTTATTCAATTTACACACCTTTTCTTCCTCCCCTTTCTTTAAATACCCTTCCGGTTGATACATATAGACTTCCTCCTCAAGCGTGCCGTGTAAGAAGGCGGTTTTGACGTCAAGGTGCGTCACGTCTAAATTTTTGTAAACGGCTGCATTTAAAAATGCTCTCAATGTGGTATGTGATACGACGGGTGCATAAGTTTCGTCGTAATCACATCCATATTTTTGTGAGTACCCCTTGGCCACTAACCTGGCCTTATACCTTTCTACACTTCCATCGGCCCCTCTTTTAGCCTTAAAGGTCCACCTTGACCCTATGACGCGCTTTCCCGGTATAGCTTTGATTAATTTCCACGTTTTGTTTTGATGTAGCGAATTCATTTCTTCATTTGTCGCTTCCAACCACTTATTTTTTATTTCCGTGTCCTCAATGTTTTGTAATTCGGTCCACGATTTAGGTTCCTCAATTTTACACAAATTTACAGTTATTCCAAAACGATTCGGAGGTACGCCCCTGTTTTGCCTATGTGACCTTCTCGGTTCGGTATTATTTTCCACCGTCGTTTCAATTTGATCTTCCTTATCATTCGTTAAGTCAATTTTGATGTTTTCCGCCGGTGTTGGAGCGTCATTTTTGTTTTCTTCAATATCATTAACTTCCTCACATTTAGTACCCTCTTCAATAAATTTTACGGTTCTTGAAATTATTATGTTGTTATTCCCCGTATGAATTCTGTATCATTTGCTTCGAAAATCATATCCCATCATGACCCCCTCAATTGCCTTTTCGTCAAATTTAGTTCTTTTTGATTTATCTACGTAGGCAAATGCCTTACACCCAAAAGTCTTAATGTTTGATAGGTAGGGCTTCCTATTATTCCACAATTCGTATGGTGAGGCGTGATTTTCATTTGCGTTCGTCGGCAGTCGGTTGGTTAAATATGTGGCTGTCATCACCGCTTCCCCCCAGAAATGCTTAGGCAATTTTGCATCTGACAGCATAGTACGTGCCATTTCAACGATTGTTCTGTTCTTTCTCTCAGAAACCTCGTTTTGGGGGCTACTGTACGGGACACTCAACTGTCTTTCTATGCCGTTTTCGGCTAAGTAGTTTTCGATACTCTCCCCAAGATATTCTTTGGCGTTATCTGACCTTATAGCTTTTATTACCTTCCCGAATTTATTTTTTGTCAGGGCTACGTACTGCTTTAATTTCTCTACCGCTTCAGATTTATGTGCTAATAGATACGTCATAGTGAACCGACTGTAGTCGTCCGTAAACGTTATGAAATAACGCTTTCCTCCTGGAGTTTGAGTCTCCATAGGTCCACATAAATCGGAATGTGCAAGCGAACATATTTCTTTGCTTCTATTTTTAGCTGATTTAGGGTAGGGCGAAACCGAAAGTTTCCCCTCAATACACTTAGTACAATATGTCTCATGCTTGCAGTTGTTTATGACTATTCCCTCAGCTAATTTATGATTTACGAGATATTTAATCGCATCGAAATTTTTGTGGCCCAGTCTCCGGTGCCATTTGTATATACAGTTATCACTATTACATGAGGTTTGTGTACTTAAGGTGTAACCGTACTCATCTCTGGGATTTATTTCGTAGAGGTTGTTGTTCAGTTTAGCAGTTAAGATAGTGATGTTATCTTTAACAAAAAAACATGTTTCTTTCTCGAAAATTACTTTTATATCATTATCTATTGCCTTTTTTACTGATAAAAGGTTACTCTTTAATTCCGGACAATACAGCACGTCCGTAAGTGTTATACTATTTTTCAGATCTGTGCTTAGCGTTACTTCACCCAAACCTAGAGAATTTAATCTTTTCCCCTTAGCTATTGTGATGTTACCAAAATTCCCTGGTGTAAATGTTGTGAAGTGCTCTTTTGTGGATGTTACATGTCTTGTACAGCCCGAATCAATGATATATGTGTTAGGGTTTCTTGTATGTGCTTCGTTAACTAGTGTGGATTCATTTTCAATTTTATGTTCAACTGGGGGAAGAGGAACATTTGAGTCGTTTTTCTCACTAGATGTATTTATTTTGCTGTTAAAGCAAAAATTAGATGAGTGGTCTTTATTTTTGGGTTGATCTTTGTAGTTGGCGGTGTTGGATCTGTAACTACCGCTGTTGTTGTAGTTGGTGTTTCTGTTGTATTCGTTTCTATAATTACTCTTTTGCGAATTATATTTTTCTTTGTTTTTTAATTGAAAACACTCATTTCTATAATGACCAGACCGGGAACAGAAACTGCAATTTTTTTTGTTTTTATAGTTTTTGTTTATTGCTTTATATGCCGTATCGACGGGGTGTGAGCTGGCGTTTCTACTCTCAATGTTGTACGCTGTTTGTTTCGTATGAGAACCGTTGATTTTGTTTTCTAAGCGATGAGAAAACTCATCAATTAACTTATTTTTAACGAATTCCAATTTGAGATCGTCTTCATCTCGGGATTCAAGGGCAGTAATTAATGTTACATATGAGAGAGGCAGCGAGCACAGTAAGATAGCAACAATATGTGACTCGCTTATCTCTTCGCCGATTCCTGACAGTTTTTGTCTAATAATTAAAATGTTATTTATATGCTCTATAATATTTCCCCCTTCATGCAATTTCTGGGAATAAAGTTTCCTAAGTAAAAAAAGTTTCGACAATAAGTTTGCCCGCTGGTGTATGGACTTGAGCTTATCCCAAATCTCTTTGGGGGTTTGAAGATTCCTAACATTAACTATTTGGCTGTCTTCAATACAAAGGTTTATAATGGCTTTGGCCGTAGTGCTATTTTTCGTGTATGCCGCTTCTGGTGTAGCGGGTGGGGCCTCTAAACAATATTTAAAGAGGTCGTCTTTAATGAGCATGTTCTCTAACCTGAACGACCAATTTAAATAATTGGTATCATTAAGTTTTTCTATGCACGCTAAATCTTTATGGACTGCCATAATGTTATTTATATATGATATCAATATACAGTTAAAAATTATTTCTGATATTCAATTTGTTATGATACTATATAAATGTTTCACTTTCATATATGTGCATATTAATATATCATTTATCAATATTCATGAAAAAACTATATGTTTTTGTTTTATCAACATTCATAAAAAAACTATTTTTTCTTTTTCTTCTGTATATCATAAAATTATATAGAATGCTCTTTTTATATCATTAAATAATATATATATTCATTTTTCATTTTCTGGGTTTTATATTTATATTTCACATCTCACGTCCCTTAATTTATGCCTCAGTCTCTCATAATCTGATAAAAAATAAGGGAGCAGTGAGTGATTTTATCGAAGGCGTCAGCCAAAACAACTTACCCAGGCAGACAAAAATATATTTATATGTAAAATGGAAAGGTCCTACCTGTATTCACTATAAGTAGCTGGATCTATCCCGTGCTTTTTATCTGAAAGAAATAAGCTTTATTGAAGTATATGAACGGAAATCCTGCAATTCCGTTGTGTGCGTGTACTCTTCAGAAAACACGGGATCTTGAAGAATCACAATTTTATTCTGGACTACTATGAGAAAATAGGAGAAGAAACACGGTTAATTAATATATGAGTAACATAGATAAATTTAGACAGTTCAAACTGACTATAAGACGTTGTTATGTGACATTTTGAGAAGGAGCTGTCGCTTCCTTCGAAGAACAATAGACGACGTCGAACACCACAAGCGTGTTGTTATTGCATTGAGATTTTAAAGCAGACTGAGAAAATCTGGGGTCCTGAAAACTGTTCAAAGGGTTGAGACAGAAAATAGTACATAAGTCAGCGGTTTTCATTGTTAAATGAAGCTTCAAAGTTCAATTGCATAAGGTCACTGCATGGTGTGGCCATCTGTGAGCGTCGAGATGAAATAAGTTCCGGATTGATGAAAACTTGTGGTGCTTCCATCTGCCGGGAGTTCGTGTTAACAGTTCACTTACACACGGTATCTGTCACTTGTTTACAGGCGTGTATTATGTAGCATACCATTTATTCACAAGCTTTTTCGGAGTATAGTGTATAGTGTAGCATATTTTAATCACAAACATTAATTATTGAGTATTGTGTCTGTAGCTGCATACGTCATGTTTATAAACGTTTTCTGGAATAAATAAATACTAATTACACAGGTTCTTCACGTAAAACTAGTCCTATTAAGAAAGAATTTTAACAAAATTTCAAATATTTTTTAACTGAACTTTAAATAAGCACCTTGTTTTCCAAAAAAAATTATTCCTTACTTTTGCTGTGTATTTTAGTAAGATATAAAGTTTGAAGACGAAGAAAAAACTTTATTTTCATTAAATGAACAATTTTTAAAAAAATATGTATGTAGTTTGTTTATGAAGCTGAATTTGCCCTCAAAGAATGTGTTCGTTAGAATCTTCTAATTTTCGTTTGATTTTTCTGCGATACTTAGTTCTTTTGATATTTAAATTTTGCGCCGGCAAGTTTGCTCGGTTTAATATTGAGAAGTTCCCTCCTGTAAAATAAGCAGTAAGCAAGTTTTGTCTTGGAGATCATTTGTTTAGCTTATTGTTTTTCATAACTTGAAGCCGCATATCGACGATCCTTCTTGATACCTGCAGACACATACAAAACTTTTTTCCATTTTTTGAGATGAATTGTTGTTTATTCATTAAGTCTTAAATAACTACATTTTAATGAAGAAGTCTGATTTTAAGAAATGTGACTGTGCTATGTCGAACACTTTCTCAAATGTATTTTGTATGATACGTCGATCATTATCGTGTGCTTTGTTTATGTATAGGAAATTCTACGTTCATATCAGAAAAAAAATATATATTATGAATACTATTAATTTGTTCTCGAAGTTTTTTTTTTTTTTTACTGGGCACATTTCACTAGGTTTGATAGGTAATTTCTTTCATTTAAATATAAAACTACCTACAATATTAGGATATAAAAAGTATTTTTTTTTCTTTTTTCATTTTCTTAATTTATATTTAAAAAAATCTGATTTAAGTCTTGCATTTTATTTGAGCAGTCTTTTTAAATGACAAAAGATAATAAAAATATTGTTAGGTAAAATATTTTTTGTACTCCCACTTCATATAAAAACTGTAACATTAAGCATGTAACGTATTTTCCTGTTATTGAAAAGGAAATGGTGAATGCTATTCGAACAGATAAAAAAAAAAAAAAAAAAAAAAAAAAAAAAAAAAAAAAAAACATTTGAATTTCATCTTCCTCATAATAAGAATGCATCTTTCACCTCTTTGTTTTTAAGATATTTTTTAAATAATAATAAATTATTTCCTTCTTCTGTAAAATATCAAAAACAAGAAATCATTATCTTATTACGGAGAGAAAAATATTCTTTACTTTTACGATAATGTAGTAAAAAATTTGGATTCGAGAGACATGTTAAAAAAAATACCCTTTGATTCTGTTAAAAATATTATTAAAATCGTTATTAAATAAGGTGCTTTAATCAAGCTCAAATGAAAAGTATCAAAGGGATATTTCTTTTACAAAATTGTAATTAAAGATACGTAATTAAACCATGCATATTATTATTTTCATGTTTTCATTCAAAAAACGTTGCCTTTTGTTGTGTTCTTTTCATATATTTTTTACTGAATTTTAGAATTAGAGAGCATTTTAAGATACACTTTGCATAATTGTAAACTAGGCATGTTATTACTAATTATTTACGGAGTTTGCTTTAACTATTAATATTATTATTTTTATAATTTTCCTTTAAACTACCCAGAAAATAATAACTATGTACACATAACTTTAGTTTGTTAAAAATATATGCTCAATATTTTTAAAAAATGTTACAATTTAGATTAACCCTTATCTACTGATGGTATTTATAAGTACCATTAAAATAACTTGTTATAAAATTCATTTAATACATCGATTAGTTGTAATACAGTTTAGAGTGACCTATAGGTACATTACCTTATATTATTCCAAAAGCATTTTTGGTAACACAAAACAAAAATTTCTGTGTTTTATTGTAAGTTATTGTGTTTTATTGTTGTTTTCCTAATTCTACAAAATACTAAGAAAAATGTTTAAAATAAAAGATTTGAGTGGGGTTATAAATATTGCACAAAATCCCAATAAATTCAGATTTAATTAATGCTTTTAAATCCTCCAATCCTTCTAAAATATATTAAATGATTATGTAAGTCTTCTAATGTAGTTTAAACAATTCACTAAAAATACTTTAGAATATAAAATTTTCATGAATTCATAATTCAATACATAAAGTGTTAAATTATGTCGAGACAGTTACTCTGATTTGACAAATCTCCAAAATAAAGGATATAGGAAATTTTTGGAATGGTAAAAAATAAATAATTGTTATTTGTATTTTATGCAAGTTTTCGAAACTTTAAAAGTGAAAATCCATGACACATTTTGCTTCTACTACACAGCGTTAATCTTTTTCAGGATCATAGAGTGAAAAGTGCCATTTCTAGTCTTAAAGAAGGAAAGAAGTATTCAATAAATATAGTTTCTTCTTTATTTAAATGGAAAAGTCTTTGACGTAAAAGGTTTCTAATGTTCAAATTTAACAACTAAAGTTTTAACTTTTGAATTGATCTTTTATTAGAACTTGACAGTATTTCGAGATATAAAAATCGAAAGTAAATCAAAATTTCTAAGAAATGAGTATAATAGTTTAAAGATAATAAAGTAACTAATATAAAGAATTATATTATTTATTTTAATCTAAATAGTTTAGTTGAATTTATATATATATATATAGCCTATATGTATATAACACATTAAAACATATACATATATATAGACTGCATAAAAATCATATAATGTGAATCTTTCCCCCAGTATACATGAACGTTTTTAAACAACCACACCTGTAAAAGGGACAGTTTTCGAGAAAAATATGAAAGGAAAATGTGTGACGCCCCATTATCGCACAAAAGAAAGCCTTATTTAATTTCATGAATTTGTAACAGAATGAAAAAAAAGCTATTTTTCAGAATTTTTGAAAGAAAAAAAACTACGAGATCATGCATCTTATTCCATAGCGTATAAAATTATCTCGCACTTACATTTATTATTTTATTGACATTTTGTTGTAAATCTATTTCTGTCTTTAAGAGTAAAAACGCATGTTACTTATCTTATACTATTCTTTTCTTAACCCTTTAAGCGTTCTGCAGATTTTTTCATTCATGTGTAATGGTTCAAAAATAATAACTGTGAAAAGTATTGATATGAAGATTTATATTTGATAACTTTGCATATTTATTTATTTTATGCAATTGAAAAAATTAAGATTAATGTCAGTCTTGTGTTAAATAAGCCTTTGAACTCAAAATTTACGTGACTGAAAAACATGGTTAGGACGCTTAAAGGCTTAATTACTATAGCAGATTTATTATATTGATAACTAAACAAAACAGAAATTATAAAGTAATACTATATTAAATAAAAAATATATGTATAGCGACTATATTGGTTATTGAAAAAATAGAAAATATATAACAGAATATCGTGCACCTCAAAAAATGTCATTAATTTAAAATTTTAACATAGAATAAAAGGAAAAAAAAAACTCTGAAAAATGAAAATTCACATGCTTTAATTCGTATCGCATTATTATATACAAAACTTATAATCACTGTTAATGACTTGGATTTTTATCCAGTAATTAAATTTTTACTTAGATTTTATTTCAAGAAATGGCAACAGGATTTTTAAAAATACATTTTTATTCTACTAAAAATGTGTTTTCACATTATTGTATGAAACAAAGATTTATTTTTGAGTTTATTATTAATTGATTAAATTGATATTATGCTAATTAATTGATTAAAAAAACATATCTGCAAATTATTTAAACTATGAAGAATTTCCAATTTGTTTTGTCAGGCTCTAATCAAAATTTAATTCAAATATTCACATAATTAAAACCGTTTGTTGCCGTCGGAAACACAAAACTGTACATAATTTCAAGAACTCAAGCACATCGTATAATGAACGAAAAATCAATTACAAATATCCATCTACAGATACATGACTCAAGTTATGGAAAATATAAAGAGTAATAAATAGTGTTACTCCCTGTGAAATCAAGCTTATTAAAAGTCAAGATAAAATAAAATAAGAAAGATAAATCATGCGTGAATCATATATTATGAAACACTTTCCAACACTTCCCTGAATGATTTAAATGAACTTCGTTATTTGGGGAAATACTGAAAATAACATGATTAAGTAAACATTTTAGAAAACGCATAAAACATTTGAAAAACTGATTTTAGCAGGTACCGTCCATAGCCAAATGTGTATTGCAATTCTTTTGATCAGCCCTGTATTTCATCTGTAGGTTGCTATATATACTATATAATGGGAACATTTAGTTTAGCAAGAAAACGCATAACATGTTGAAATTTCTCTTTAAGAAATTCATACTAATCAATGGAAACATACTTGGATACTTTTGTAAAACCTTGTAGTTTACCTAGAACATTTATTACACGCCACTATTTAGCTAAACTTTAATGCAAACTAAAACACTCTTAAAATTACTGAAATCACATTTCCAGAAATTATCATATATAGACGGCCATGTATCTGATTTTTTGCATGACCCTGTATATCATTTTATTTATATTCTACAAGCATTTCCGAGTAAACTAAATGCAGGTCAGCATAAAAATGCATAACTCATTTAAAAACTACATTTAAACAAGTTGCGCTCATGGACAGTAACCCTTACGAATTCTTTTGTGTAGCCCTGTATATAAATTATAGCATTTATACATACCGTATGGTATGCATAAATATAGTGAAACATAAAAGCGCATATCATAATTAAAAATGCCTATCCAGCAATCATCGCTAATGTACGGTATTTCGGATACAATATAGTATCTGAAATCTTTTTCTGTGTCCCTGTAAATGCCAACGTACTATGCATGAAATAAGTTATAGTAAACCGCAGAGAGGTGTATCAATTTCATTATACATGAAATAGTTCTAGCCGTATATCATTATGAAACGGAATTCTTTTGTGTGGCCCTGTAAATGAATAATAAATATTCTTTGCACCACATATTCTACAGAATGCATATTTTAGTGCACTTCATAAATGCATATCAATTTTATTATATTTGAAAGCGTGTAACATCATTAAAAATTATTTGAAACGATTTTTTCCCATTAGCCGTAATGTAACGGAATACTTTTGATTGTCCCTGTAAATGAACTAAGCATGCTACAAACTTCATTTGATAGAGGGAACGCGCTATGTTAAACTCCAATAACATCCAAAAAATTCCGGGCGATTCGAGTATATTTACGAGAGTTAGAGCGCGGACAGACAGCCAAACGGACAGACAAACCTAAGTCATAAACACTTTTCAACTTTGTTGGAAAGTGTTAAAAATAATACCACAGAGTTAAATAAAATAAAACCACAGAGTAGAAAGAAAAAGAAGAATGGCTTAGAGATAAGTATTTAATATTTGACCTAAACAAACAATGGCGTATATGTATTTCATATTTTTATTAATAATATTACCAATAAAGAAAATGCACTTCATGTAATTTATAAACATTAAATTTACTTAAAGTGTGATATTCAGGTAAAACTCTTATTCTAGTGCGATACAGAAAAGAAAAAACGAATAACCAATATAACAGGATGCTTCTGTATTACATATTTCCCATACAATATATGATAGGGTAACTCCGGGAGAGTTGCCGCATACGGGATAGATGCCGCACCCCTTGTATTTCTTGTAATTATCGATAGATGATCGCCAAACGCACAGTATAGGTGCGCAATGAGATTATTTTAACCAGTATATAGCGTGAATCCCATTTCGATGTTTACTTGTAGAAGTACAATCCTTAATCTGACGTAAGTGCATGATTTCACTGTCCAAACTTTTAAACACGTTATGTTTAAATGCTTTTCATACACTAATTACTAAATATATGCATGATTTCGAAGTCAAAACTAAATGTAGCCTTTGTATAGAGTACTGTGTGTATTTTTACGACATTTCCCTTAGCGATTGCAGGTAACTGTGATGGCTTATGCCTGCACCATGAAAATGGGATACATGCCGCACTGCTATTCCGGTATACATGCCGCAGTTTCTTTTGTACTTGATGATTAAGTGTTATTAACTTTTCCTTTTCTTTTTGCACAGACTAACCATGTTAGGCATGTTATAATGTTTTCTAAAACCAAAGGAGAAAAAGGGGGAAATAAAAATTAAAAAGGGCAAGAAAGATGCAAGTCACGATGATAATGATGAAAAATTGGATTACGCGTAACGCAGACGTTATTTGCAAACTAATCCAAAAAAGAGGACGTGTAATTAGCTTCGTTGCATTATGTGTTTAAATGTAGTAACATAAAGACTGTACTTTTTCGACACTTTTTCTGTAGATTGTAGTCGAATAATCAGATCTATTAGCCCATTCTGGACCGTAGGTGCATATAAGCACCTTCATAAAGAGTTTACAAAATTTGTTTCTGGCACCAGTAAAAGAGAAAACTAATATTTGCTTTGTTTAATTAGAGCATTTTCATGATTATTTAAGTAAAGGGGACTTCTTTTTAAAAAGTGTTACAAAACGAATAAAATTTTTGTAAAATCCAACGGTCCCGAAAGGGTTAACAAATAAATTATGTAAACACAATTTTCCTTTTTTCTTTTCCCTTTCTAATACATTGATGTTACGTTGTTGCTGAAATAATAATTAAATTTTAATGTAAAATAATAAGTCGATTATTTTAATAGAGAAAGTAGGCAGCAATTTTTGATTTGAATCTACTAATACGTTTCATTGTACTCATTTAGTTTAATTTTGTTATTACATCGTTAATTATAGCCCAGATATGAAAATTTTTTAAATATTTTTATTTATTATTTCATTCTGTTCTTATTATAAGCGCGGCATAACTACCGCACAAGTGCGGCGTCGCAGCATGAATGTGCGGGTGACCCGCGGCAGTGCAATGTTTTAGAAAAAAATTGTTAAAAAATATTAATAATTTGTTTTGAATTTTTTTGTCGCACTACTCGCGTTATATATTTAACATTAAATACCACAGCATGATTTTTTTAAATTTTATGTCCATCATGGTACTTTATACACACGTTTTAAAAAAAGTGCGGCATAAATCCCGGAATTACCCTATAAACTCGGAGTAGAGGCGAGAAACCGCCATCCACAAACTTTAGTTTTGCACATTACAAAGCACTTCTACAAATCGGTATGATAACTTGCCCCTCAGGTAAGAAATAGAAGGCAGAAAAATTACAAAGGAAAGATGTTAATACTATATTAAAACATAATATTTAGATATATGTATAGCAATAAAAACGACTTTTGCTTTGGCCTTCGCTCAAGTTGCTCACATTTTTTCGTACCTAATGAACATTTTCACAGTCTAATTTTAATCTCCCTCTATATTTGCACTATTGAGGATGTTTCATTTGACTAAAATATACTTAAAATGAATTTATTTTAAATTACTGTTTATACTGTTTAGGCTCTCTCCTTCATGTAGTTATTTTTGTAAATATTGAGACTGCAGGCATCATTTCTTATGGTTCCCAATGAATTAACCTTTAACACTACTTGTTTTCTATATGCTACATTGCAGTGCAAGTAGGGGGTTTCTAAAAGTGAACACACTTTTCAATATTGTTCATCTTAACAATATTAAGGTGTTGGTCAGTGCGATCTCGAATTGCACTCCGTAATGTTCAATCTATGGACATGGATTTCATTCTTATTTTCAAAATTTCTCATCAGAATATTATTATTTATTTTGAAATCATTTTTCTGTGTACTCTTCTTAAAGGACGGTATCTTTCTTTATGCTTTATAAAATATTGCTAAAATATATGCTTAATTTTATTTCAAGTGTTGAAATCTTACTAGTCCGCATTTAACACATAAAATATTAAGTTAAGCATATCTTTTAGAAATATTTTGTGAACTTCAACGAGAGGACACATTAATTGAGACAAAAAAATTATGAAAAAAAGAAGTTTAAAATATTTATTTTCCAATAAGATGTTTTAAAAAGAATAATACATTAAACGCCCATAGGTTTAACATAACGGGTAAGAGTTTGAGACTTGACTGACCAATAAATTGAGTGAAAATATGTGTTTTTGGAAGTGCTGTGAAATACATCAACGAATGTATATTTCAGGAGAAGCCTGGCACAATGTTGTTGCCTGATTATAGCTGATAGACGGGAGCCTCAAAAAGCACTCTTTAAAAATCGCATTTATCTTAAATGTATAGTACTATGTTAATTATATCATGTTAGAATATTATTCTAGAACTTTGTACTAAGTATTAGAATGCTTCCCTTGTGCGTTTACTTTTGTTTTATTTCTTTTTTATGTGAGCGATCACGCTTTTAATATCATGTAACTGTAAAATATTTCTTTTTTTGAATGAAACATCATATACCAAACAAATAATAATAATATAATACAAGTTTAAAACAAAATAATTGAAATATGTAAGAAACTTTCTACAATTCTTCATATCTATAATGTGTTTTGAATAATAAACAAAGCCAAATTTTAAAAAATTTACTTTTCTTTGAAACAAGAAATATGTTATGAATATTGAAATCTGATTTACTAAAATGTTAGGTTTTATTTATTTATCTTTATTTGAGGATGTTTCTTATAAATCCAGAATACGATGTTTCTTATAAATCCAGTAAGTGTAAAATATTTATCTTTTTTAATGAAACATCATATATCAAACAAATAATAATTACATAATACAACTTCAAAACACAATAATTGAAATATGTAAGAAAATGTCTACGGTTCTTCGTATCTATAGTGTTTTTGAGTAATAAATAAGCCAACTCTTTTTTTTTTTTTTTCTTTTTAAGTAATTTTCTTTAAAATAAGAAATATGTTACAAATGTTGAAATCTGATTTACTAAAATGTTAGTTTTTAATTTAATTTGAGGATGTTTCTTATAAATCCAGAATACGATGTTTATTTTAAATGCAGTAACTGTAAAATATTTCTCTTTTGAATGAAATATTATATTCCAAACAAATAATAATAATACATGTTCAAGACAAATTCATTGAAATATGTAGGAAAATTTCAATAGTCCTTCGTCTATATTTTTTTGAAATAAAAAAAAAAACAGCTTTCGAAAAAACGAAAAGTTATTTTGTTTAAAACAAGAAATATGTATAAATGTTGAAATCTGTTTTACTAAAATGTTACGGTTTTTATTTATCTTTATGTGAGGATGTTTCTTATAAATTCAGAAGATGAAATCCAAAATCGTAAATGTCACTTACATTTACGGAAAAGTTTTTTCGAAGCAGTGCTAAGATATTCAGAAATAAGAAAGTGTTACATTTTGTAACGTTTACTGAAAATATATATTTCGGATATGTATATTTAAGGATGAAAATATTCCTTTTTCCATTAAATCGTCGTTATTTCGATCAAAATAAATTCCACGCTTTATAGAATGATTAAAAAATATCGTGCAAATTTATGCTATTTGCATTCTGACATATCATGGCATTATTTATTTACAGTAATTGTTATATAAATTAATAAAATGCTTTATTTTTCAGTATGCGTTATTGAGTCTTTTTTCAGCATGCGGCAGATTTTTAGAAAATGAAAAACACAGAAACAAAAATACAAATATTGTACACTATATGGACAAAGGTGACCGATCACTTGCGATTTTTGACGTTTCGTTAAATATCTAGAAAAATACATGAGGAATTAACCTGAAACTGCAGGTGTGTAAACAGTATAGTGTAGGTCATATATTTCAGCGAAGATTTTTTCCCCAAAACCCCATAGGGGACCGTCAAAAAATAAAAAATAACGAATATCTTTTGGATAACCCTGTAAAAACTAATGAAGCAAAAGCGTTTAAACTCGAGATTATTAATAAGTGGCTTATTACAATATACGGTGTCCATATTTATGAGGATAGCATGTATACTCGTAGAGAAATTAAGGTTTTTATGAAAACAGTCCGAAATTTTGCCAAGTTTTTTGCTTATAATTTGCAAAGTTCCTAATATAAAAAAAGTTCTTTTCAGAAAATATGACGAACAATATTATACACAATACTCTGGAATCAGAATTAAAAAATAATAAAAATTGGATGCAAAATGATCAGGTTTACTAAAAAATGCTTCACTGCGCATGCTCGAAGACAATTAAAATATAATATGCATAATGTGTTAGCTAAATGTATAACGCAAATTTTGTAAAAGTCTCAAAATCATAGTTTGAAAAGTCTGATAATAATCGTTTATAGAATAAGCTTAAAATCCGTTGTTCCCAAAATGAAGCAAAAACATGAGGGGTTGTATCCATATATCCATTGATTAGCGCCAATTTAACATACACAATATTGCGCGTACTACTGTATTTGGATACAACCCCTCATCTTTTTACTTCATTTTGGGAACAACGGATTTTGAGCTTCTTCTATAAACGATTTACTATGAATTTGAGACTTTAATAGCGATTTTTGTGCCGTTTGTTATATCAAACTATCGAAAAGTGTATAAAGTTATGCAAAAAATTGAATCAAATTTTGTGTGTATGTATTTGGTCACGCAAGAAGTTTCCCCCCGAATTTGGAAATATTCCGCCGAAAGGGGGCAATAAAATAGCGCTTTTTGTGTAATTTTCTTAATTTTTCATAGTTTTACTATACACAGGCGGCTCGTGAATCGACCGGATCTTCCCATCCTGATAACCCGACGATTTGCGAACAGCTGATATACAACAGAATAACGAAAAACTATTGATTTTAATAAATATCATGATCGAGATTAACTCGTTTTTACTCCAATTAATTGACTAAAGCAGAAATTTAAGATGAAAATCAAAGTTGATATAAGTATTCAACTAATAAAATTGTTGACGTTTGTAACAACATTTTGAAATATTAAAATATATGACATAGAAGAAAGTTTTGGGATTGGCACATTCAACTTGTTTTAAATTCACAGCTTAACGATCTACTGTTTTTAAGGTTGTTTTACACAGTTAGGCTTCTAACCGTTGGTCAATATTAACTTAACTCATTAGACAGAGCATACGATAAGGAGGTCGATAAGAAAAAGAAAAGCAGAGATTAAATAATTTTTTCTTATATATTTAAAAAAAATTAAAAAAATATTTTTTAATAACTTTCAATAAAAGTAACTTATTTATGTAATATAACGATAAAATTACTCGTATAACTACCGAAAAAATTGTCAGCAACTTAGCTCTCATTACGCGGATAGAATATTTGACATGAAAAATAACACAAGGGACAGAAATTTGGCGGCACCTCCTCTCTCCTTCAATGTCCTGGACTTTATTATTCGGTTTAGGGTTAAAGCAACCCGATTTTCCCCAAAGTCAGCCCTTATATAAATCGAGAAAAGGTAAAATACAATATGTCTCCGCACACTAACCTGACTTACGTACCACATGAATAAAAAATGAGGCCTTCACAAGTTTTTTTTATGAACCTGGTGTTAATAATAAAAATAAGTATGGCTCAAATCATTATCTCAAAGATAAAGATGATTTGTTATTTGAGTGTATGGGGAGTAAAATAAATGATATAAAGCTATTATATTTTATAAAATGTAAGTTTCGACTTTTATTCATAAAACCTGTCGTAAAGGGTCTAGCCGGATAAGCAGAGTGAAATGGCCCCCATGGCCGATGTTTGAAATAACATGTGTGGTAATAAGGCTCACCATGAGAATGCAATATAGGGTGTTTTTAGCTCGTGACCTTCAACTGTCTTTGAGATAATCGGCGAAGTATGCGCCGACGTTACAAATAAAACCAATAAATAAAACCAATGTCATTTATTGAAGAATATATTAGTTCATATTATATATTTTTTTTCACATTTTTACACAAATTTTAACATAGAAAAATAAACAAAAATATTTTAAAAAATAATTATTAATGTTGTAATTTTATATTTACACCAACCAAAAAATTACAGAATAAGGCTAAAAGTCTTTTAAGGAAAAAAAATGTGCTTTTCGAGTTATAACAAAAATAATGCTAGCAACTTGCTAAAATATCTGTAACTTTCCCTGTTTGTATTTGCAGAAATACGCTGCTATCAATGCATTGGCCGATTCGTGACATTTCCACTCGAGAAGGATGCGCAGTGAGTCAAAATAAGAGAATGTTTCCATACATACAACTTCCCCATAGGTTTTTTTCGTGTCTGTACATATTCTCTTATTTTGGCGTTGTGATCATCCTTCAAGCGTAATAATATCAAGAGCTGACAAAAAAATTGGTAAGATTGGCCTACCATGATTTTCACACATAAGAACGCCATGGAGCTGTACGATGTACATACATAACGTATCACTTTAGGAGAGAATGTGTGTGCGGAGGGCTGGCACTGACATCGGAAGATACCTGTAGGAGGAGTGGGGCTGCCATTTGATATCGTTATCATTTTTAATAAAACCAAAATTGACTTTTTTGTTATATTTTTCTTTACATCTATTATCTTAATTTTTTAAGTCTGTTTTCTTCATCTTATGAAAATGCAAAGCTATTATTAAAACCATTCAATGATTATAAAACTTTTCATTCGAAAATAATAGAATAACCCAACGTTTACCATTAATATTCTCCTGCCATATGCGTATATAATTCGTTGTCAGAGAAACCAGATTCGAAATGATACTTCTTATTTTTGCTTGTAAAAGATCAGGAAGAATGTTGTCCACGAGTTTTGTTTACAAGTTCTGTTTAGCCCCGTGTAAAAGTGAAGTGCAAGAAGACAATATTGCTGTTCAATGCATTATGGAACCAAGAGCTATTATTAAAAACTTTTAAATAATATTTCTTTAAAATGTTATTTGATATAAAGTTATTTCTTATATAACAGTGATATTTTATGAATTTCTTCTCTTCATTTAAATCAGTAAAATACGCGAATAAAAAATGTACAACCATATCTGTACATCATTGCAAACATATAAAAAGAAAAAAAAAAGGAAAAAATTGTAAAAATAAAAGAACTTTTAGACACTGATAATAGTATTATTAGGGGGAGGAGGATTCGAGGAATGATAACGTATGATATCGGAAGGTTGGGAGGGGGTCCGAAAATGCCAAAAATTTTATAATCTTATATATTTACAGCCCCTATTCAGCTTCAGCTGCACAATCAACTTGATATTATTACGTGAGAATGATGCGCAATACGCCAAAATAACAAAATGTTTACAAACACTAAACAATCATAAAGGGAAATGGTATGTATGGAAACTTTCTCTTATTTTGGCGCACTGACACATCCTTCCAGAGTGGAAATGTCACGAATTGACCAATGCATTGGTAGTAGCGTATTTCTGAAAATGAAAAGAGGGAAAGTCAATATTTTAGCAAGTGGTTAGCATTATTTTTTTTATAACTCAAAAAGCGCAGCTTCGAATTTAACGATTTTTTTTTTTCGTTTTCACTGATTGATTTCACTTTGAGCATTATTCTGTAATTTTTTGGTTGGTGTAAATATAAAATTACTACATTAATATATTTTTTTAAATATTTCTGTTTATTTTTTTTTATGTTAAAAATTGTGTAAAAATGGGAAAAAATATTTATAATGCGAACTAATATATTCTTCAACAATTGGCGTTGGTTTCATTATTGTAACTATTGTACTTTTTAAGAAAAACGTATTTGAAAAATAGTAGCGCCGGCGCATACTTCCCCGATCATCTCAAGGACAGTTTAAGGTCAAGGGCTAAATACACTATTTATTGTATTCTCATGGTAAGCCTTATTACCACACATGTTATTTCGAACATCGGCAATGGGGGCCATTTCGCTATGCTTATCCGGCTAGACCCTTTGTAACAAAAGACTTGCGAATGGTACCATTTCGTTCCGCTTTAAAGAATACATGAAAAATCCCACTGGACCTAGTTCAAAAAAGGTGATTTTTTGCAAAAATGTCACCCTTGTACCCCCAAAACTAGACAAATGAAATTTCTCTAACTAGCGATCATCAGATCACCATTTCTAGTGCCGAAAATAAGTTCTTGCAAAAGTTTCGCGAGAGCACACCAATTTTCGGGAATTACTCATTTTTTAATCTACTTTTGTATATCTAGTGAATCTTTCTATGAAACTTGCAATATTTAAAAAGTTCAACTTTTAGTCCGATTAGAGAAAGTTAAAATTTCAAAAGCTGTTTCAATTGATTTTTTCGCTTAGTCAGATGTTGAGACAGGGGTTGGAGAATAGAGGACAAATTTTATTGTTCTTTCCAGTTTTTTTATCAATAATATCCATGAGGCATTTTTATAATATATGCAATAGGAATATATCATGAAATTATTGAAAAGAGATACTGGTAAGAACAATAATATTAGTCTTATTTACTCCGACCCCTGTTGAGATAGTGTCAGATATTGAGTATTTCGTTTCGTTTTATGTTTAGCTGTTTTTTTTTAGAAATAAGTATCCATCTTAATAGTACACATATGTATACCATAAGCGTCTACAGTAGACAATCCAGGAAATTCAAGTATTTTGATCAATGATAGTCCGCGACCTGTAGTCCGTTGCAATGGACACGATTTGGTTATCGTTATCAAAAAATATAGATATGAAATAAAGTAAATGAATATTTTTTTTTCAGAAAATTATATGAAAAGGAAAATGAATACAGAAATGTAACAAATAAGTCATGTTAAAAATCTAAAAGCAATCTTCTACCAGCAATTTTCGAATTGAAAAAAATAAATAAAGAGTTTATTACTTTTATCCTAAACTTCATTTGCCACAAACCACGCACATTATGATACTATTTTAGTACATGAACTTAAAAAAATAAAACGGATCTTAAAATTATCTTTCACAGAGACACAGTCACCGTGAAAGTCAGAGCAATACCCAGAAGAAAATTCCTAAGTTTCTTTTTCTCTTAACGTTTATTTTAAATCATTTGAAAGGAATAAATTTTATCCTTTTTTTTTTTTTTTTTTTTTTTTTTTTTCAAAATCATGATATGAAAAGAAAGTTATTTACTTTGAAAATCCGAAAAATGGCAAAAGCTCTCACGCTTGCGGTCAGCCATTAATTATATTTTTGAAATCTTGCGTTCCATGAATAAGATTTTACTTACTCTTTATCCGGAGTTCCATGCAAACTGGATTTTTGTTTACGATTTTCAGGTGTATTATAAATAATAACTTTTGAAATAAACTCGTAAAATAAATAAGAATGCTTCTCATATTCTTTGAATACCCGCTTTTTCTTGCAGTGCGTTTCCAAGTAAGTGTGTGAATAAAATGTTATATTTGTTTTGTAAACAACAAATATATGTTTTTGCTTTTTTCTCTGTAAGGCAAATGCCATTCTTTTTTATTTTTAATCAATACAGAGTCGATGAACTTGTATGCCGTTTCAATTTAAATCATGGTTACATTTATTTATTATCACAATTTGAAATCTACATGAAGCCATTTTAAAGAATTAATGAAGTACTAAAACTAATCACGTGCATTATAAAAAATGGAACTATGTACAGAAATAATAATGAAATATTTTAAATTAATCATTTGTTTTGAATAAAAAGTAATGAAATATTTAACTATATAAATTAATTAAGTAAAAAGATGATTTATATTGTATAATAACACGCATCATACATGCCATTGTCTTAAATTGCATGGAAGAAATATTTGTATGAATCCAAAATGACCATCAGCATGGGCATTATTTGAATCTCATTTTATTTATATTTTTAATATTGTTTTTTAAAATAATTGTTATAAGAGATATAATTATAATTGTATGATCTATTACATATGTTCAATATAATTGAACAAGTATTCGAATTTGTGAGAATGGAAAGTAATGAACAATAATTTTTACATGTTATCACAATCCTAGTAATGCATTGGTTAAGAAGTTTCGCCATGTGCTTTAACGTTCAATCGCATGCATAACTACCGCCCTGTGTCTGGCTAAATTATTGTTTAGAGAGCAGCTCTTCGGATGTTAGGCATGTTGTATAGGTAGCGTAAAATTAAACATGCAAATCCACTGTAAGTAACCAGCCAACATAGAAATAAAAGAATGTAAAGCAAAGGTGCCATTAACCCCTTAACTGCTTTACCCCGGTGCCGCTCGGGCAAAAACAGTTTGCTATCTTCGATACTAAATGCTTTTGGGTACCACTTAATTTTAACTGTAATCTTTGGTTTTTTAAATGGAATACCTTTTTCGATTGTACAAAGAGAGATGTTTTAGTAAAAAAAAAAATGGTGCCGAGATCTTATTTTTCATTTATTCGGTCAAAAAAAAAAAAAGTCAAGGTGTTATAACGGCATAATTGCGTGTCCGGCAGACCTCCCCTATTGAGCGTTCAGGCGATTTCTCCTCTTTCCCAGGCACTCGAACTGGGTTATAGCCCGGAAGGTAGGGGCCTGGTCAGCTGTTAGAAAAAAAGAAAATTATTGTTCAGAGTTAGTTGAGTTACTTTTTGTAAACCTTATCGTGTTTTAAAATGTTCATACAGTCCAATAGATACCATGCTATCAACAAAATGAGGCGATCAGGCTGATATTCGCCTATCAGATATCAGATTTGTGCGGCTGAATAGACAGTGTTTGTGACAGGTTTTCAGACTTTTGTCTGTGCGAGAGAGATAATGCGAATCACTTTCTTTTAAAAAATGTCTGACGTGAATGTATCTCTTATAGCAATGTGTATCAACCCAGACGATGTTTAACAAATCATTCCCATACACACAATCTAACATTTTTTTCTTAAGGGCTTTGGAGATTTGAACACAGTGGGTTCGTGCAGTAAACTTTCAAAAACTGAACTTCAATCGGAATTAAAAGATTTAAAATGCAGTAAATACGATTTAAGATTTTGTTTAAATTACTTACGGAATAATCTTTTATATAAAAAAATGACAACGAAAGCATTATTTCACTAAATTTTAAGGCGTATAAAATATTATCAAGGCCAGCGAAATTGCACGCGTTGGAATAGAATACAGTTTTCGAAATCATCCTTAAAATGTACATTGTGTGTGCACTAACATGAAGTGAAATAGAATTGCTGATATTAATAAAAATTTTAATGATTAAATATAAAACCTTTATTCTAACACAATATCAACCTTTGGGGGCAGTATTTATTAGTTTGTCATCACTATTTTATAAATAGGTTTAAAATTGTTTCATATTACTTCCAAAAAAACAAAACAAAATGGTTTCTGCTGTATAATATTGGTATAGATATCAAGATTAATTTTCTTCTTATAGATAGAGAAACATATAGAAGTGAAAGGGAGTGTGAAATTATGTAGACCGTGCGATATTTAATTGTTCTTCAATATATTAAAACTTATATACACACAAAATTTCAATCCGAAACATTGTATACGTTGTAGTTGGATGTCAATGCCTAGGCAATGTGACAGGCTTGATATCACCCGAATAGCCCCGTTGCGAGACCATTGGAGTGTGCAGCCACGTTCGAAAATTCGTGTATTGTTCACTTGGGGTCTTGTATCTTTGTAACAATCCGTATACAGTTGTAACCGTAAAACATGTTTGAAAATTTATAGACTGTGGCATGCTAACTGAAAAATTGTCTTAACCCTCTCGCTACGCAGCCCTAGCTATGCTCGTGCATGCATTTTCCCGTCAAATGAATACTATTGGGTTGTTCCCACCAGTTATGTTTTAGCGAAAACTTTGATTTAATCAGGACATTTTCCCCGATTACGATAGTAAAAAATTTCTGCTTTTAAGAGCTGGTGATAAATAATTAAAAATTCTGTAACAGACGCTCATCGCGAAGAATTACTTATGCTGCGAAAGCTGCGAGCGTTAAAAGTAACTTATTAATTTTAAATGAAGACCGAAAAATAAGAAAACGCTGTATTATCATCGAAGACATACCCGTGTGCATAATTTTTATAAATTTCCTCGATCAGGAAGTGCGTTAAAAATCGATTATGAAATTGCATATTTACATACAAAAACGAAGTTTAGTTAAATAATTGAATGTGAAACAATTTCTTGTAAAGAAAACTCCCGTTTGCAGAAGCGCTCATTTAAATAATTAGTTGTCTTATAAGAATAATAACAATTTTTTACAATGATAAAAAATTCATTTCTATGTGTTACAAAAATATTTTTTGTTATAATTATATAGCGAAATGTTTATTTTTCTTTTACAATAAACATTATTTTTAATGTGAATAAATTTTTAAACACATATTTGTTATGTTTTGATATGTAAATGTATCTTAAAAATTTTCAAATTATTTACGAAAATCGTATCCACATAGAACTGCTTAATGCCCAGATAAAGCCTTTACGGTAAACTTTCAAATGCCCTCCAAATATCGATATAGTACTGGCATCCACATTTCCATTGTAATTTTAAATTTTTATGGATATTTGATTTAATTTATTGTAGTGAAAAAATAACTTTTTTTAGTGGTAATATTTTAGTGGATTGTTCGCACATTTTTTAGACGATATTGGTTAGCGGTAATAAAAAATCGTTTGCTGCAAAAGAAATATTTGCAATTGTACTATGTTTTTATAAATCAAAATTATCGTCTGCGGCATGAGATTTTTGATTTTATTCAAAATAGCGTTTTTAACGAAACAGTGGTTCGAAGGCTATATTTACGCTCTTTCTGAAGAGAAATATTCACATTCCGTTATCTAAAAACGATGATAATGAAAAAAAATGGAAAGCAATTGTCACAATAGATGAATCATGGGTGTATTTAAATAATTGCAGTAAAAAAAGAGCCATTTATTATCATAAAAGGGGGAGAAACAAATTTAAGTACATGGTTCGAAGAATCGAAAGAAAGTTTTCCCAAGGGTTTCATGATTGTTGCAGGTTTTTCATATAATGGCAAGTTAAAAATAAAGGGACTGGAAACAATTGTCAAGATTAACTCCTAATGCTATCAGGAACATATTTTATCGCCAATTTTTCTGAATTAAATACCATCGCTTTACCCACAGTGCCATCAATCTGAGAAACTCCATCACGACAAAACTAGAAGTCACACATCAAAATCCGCTGTAAATTTCGTAAAAAAAAAAAAAAAAAAAAAACGGTGTCAAAGCCATACTCTTCACTGATATACCTACTAAATTTCCGATGGATCACCTATAAAGTTTTGTGTTTTCGGACTTTTAAAATCTGCATTATCTAAACGTCGTCCCACAACCCTTACACTACTCTGGAAAGCTACTCAGGAGGTATGGGATAGAATACCTCTTCTGACACTTCAAAAGGCATTATTATCCTGGAATTTGCGGTGTCGAAAGATAGTTCGGAATAAGGGCCACCAAATAGAACATTTAAAACACCAGAATTTTACGTAATTTAGTTTTGTGAATACAATATACATCGTCTAAAAAATGTGTGAACAGCCTCTGTATATAAATGGGTACTTAAACTGCCACGAAAAGTATCATTAGGAGTTGTCATGTCCCGCCAATTTTAGGAAAGAAATTAATATGTACATTACAGATATAAAGTTTGAATTCAATAGTGGTTGATCTCAATTCAATTTTTTAACAAATGAACATACTGCCTTCAGAAATTTGGTGTTTTGGATTGCGTTCATCAATTATTACTTCGTATTAAAAGTAAAGTAATGCTGCAGATAACAAAAAATTTAAATAAATAATAATGATCAAATTAAGACTTTCCAGAATATCATTGTGTGAGACAGCCTTAACTACGAAATGGTAAACGAAAATAATTTTTCTTTTCAAAATTTAATTTAGATTTTAATTATTTAACATTGAAATGGTTTTCTGATATCCTTTCTGGTACCCTATTCTAGTATCTGCAATATTTTCTTTTTTTGCGAATGAAGTGCAATATATTTTCGAAATTAAATAAGCCATCCCTTTTTAATAATTAGTGTGCCATATCCTAAGATATTTATAGTGCCAAAATTCTTTATTAAAATCAGGTCTTAGAACTAATGGTGATTGAAGTCACCCGTAACAACTAGTATTTATCAAAACTTTTGAATTAATTCCTCTACTTTAAATTTGGAAATGTTTGTTACAACTATAAATTAAAAACTGTATACAGATTATTATACTTTAATTAATATGAGTACCCGCAACAAACAATAGTCATGTTTATATGAACAGTGATTTTTTTTAATTTTCCCGGATAATGAAAGTCTTAAAAAATATAAACATGACACATTACTATTTTGATACACGGCGTAGCAGAAACGATAAAAAACGCTTGACGTGAAAAAATATGTACTATTAATGATAAATGAAGTAAATAAAAAGAATACTTGTAATATATAAATCTTTAATTATAAAAGATTTATAACTTACGTTTAATACGTTTTTATTTTTTTATCAAACTCAGATGTCATCGAATTCAGATTTTATGAGACAATTTTTATGTAATTTAAGCATTTTTATATGATGCCATCGGTCATTGATATTTATGCAGTGGTGGTCAAAATTATAAGGACAAGTGAAAAATTGCCAAATCTTGGCTACATTTCGCCGGAAACTTATGCAAATTTAATGGATGGAAACTAAAAGGAAAATGAAGAATATTTTTTATAAGTTTTTATGGAAATATGTGGAAAATTCATTTTCATAAAATGTATTATGGATTTATACAGCCATCTGATATGGAGAAAATTATAAGAACAACTGTATTTGTGTGTTCTAAAAAGTAAAATTTGCATGTTTTTTGCTCTGCACACTGAACTCAGTGACGATATAAATGCATAGTAAGCGCTTGGGATCGTCATATTTTGTTTTTCAGTCACGCCGCTAGGTACAAAGCTTTCGGAGTTTGAGAAAGGGAAAGTGGATGCATTTAAAAGTTCAGGACTTTCTGTACGCCAAATTGCGACAAAGCGTAATAGATCAAGAACGGTTATTTAGCATTATCTTAAAAACCCCTGTAACTATGGACGCCAAAGACATACAGGTAGGCCATCTTCCGTTTCTGTACGGGAATAAAGAATGATAATAAGGCGTTCAAAAAACAAGCGTCAACAGAAATAAAACGTGAATTGAACTTAGAATGCAGTGCTCGAACTGTTCGATGTGTTTTACAAAAAGAAAAAAAAAAAAGGTTCGCTCTGGAAAACATATGTCACGACCGCCTCTTACAAAAGTTCATAAGAGACTGAGAATGGAGTTTGCCAAAAAATGCATTACTATGGGAAAAATGTGGGATGATATTGTCTTTTCAGATAAGAAAAAGTTCAATTTGAATGGACTAGATGGTTTTCGCTACTTCTGGTATGATCTTCATAGAGAAAAAGAAATTTTCTCAAAGCGTGCATTTGCAGGTGGCTCAATAATGGTCTGGGGAGGTTTCGCAACTGGTGGAACTACTCCAATAGTTTTTGTGCAGGGCAGCATGAATTCTGAGAGTTATGTTGAGGTATTGGGCGATTATATTTTACTAGAAGCACCGTTAATAACGAATGGAGACTATTTTTTCCAGCAGGACAATGCCTCAGTACATGTTTCCCAAACTTCAAAATCGTGGTTTGATGCTAATTTCGTGAAACTATATCATTGGTCGGCCAGAAGCCCTGATCTGAATCCAATGGAAAATCTATGGAGTATTCTGGCACACGAAGTATACAAAAATGTTATACAATATGAAAACAAGCAAGAACTCAAGTCCTCCATCGAAAAATCCTGGTAAAAAATTCCCAAGAATGTTCTTAAGGAACTGTCAAACTCCATGACGTCAAGATGATCAAAGTGATTCAGAGGAAGGGGGAGATTATTAATTATTAGTGTGTTTTAGGCAAAATCATTCATTGTCCTTATAATTTTGTCCAATTTTTACAATGGCATATTTTGTTAATTATGGCAAAACATTCATATTTTGCATTTTCCAATGTTTTTCATTCTATAATGATTTCTAGCATAAAAAAGCATTTTATGTATAAATTTAAATTTACTTAGTTCAGAAGTAAATTTTTTCTGTGCAATTTTCAATTGTTCTTATCATTCTGACCACCACTGTACTATTTTATTTACACTTCATTAATTCAACACAATTATACAAATTGGTAAATGAATCATCATACGACTTGTAATTTTCTAACTGCGCAAAAAAGTTTTCCTGACAGGATTTGAAAAGTGACTTTTTGGTTTAAGCTGCAAACCCATTGCCAACTGAGTTGTACTGTTTTTATTTTATTTATCTATTTTTTTTTTTGAAAAAAAAATCGCAATGAAGAAAGAAACAAAAGGACTAATTATATTTGGATCGTTTTCTTAGCGTGTATAATGCGACGTCTGCCGGTATTGGTTTTAAATTCCAAATTTCTGGACATTTCAAAAATTTAATAATCCTTCTATATATATAAAAAAAAGTTTTGACTTCGAAATGGACCAATGAAAATCTGCGTAGATATTTCCGGTAGATCGGCATCCAATTTGAATGCTTAAGCATGGCCCTTCTTCGTTAATATTAAAAAAACTGTTGCATACAAAAATATGAAAATCGGTAGTGTTATAGAGATATGTTTGATAAACACGCTGATGCAGACTGTTTTCAAATCGAAGAATTATTTTAAGAGATATTTAATGCTAAAGTTGGACAAAATCGTTCCATTAAAAAGTTTCATTGGAGCAAAAACTATACATGAGAAATTTATCATTTTTATCATTTTATACGTTATAAGTTCCGGGTGTGCAGATGGCATTCAATTTTTTTATTTGACTCATTTTTTGAGGTTTTATATTTATTTTAAATTCAAATTTTCAGCATTTCGAGAGATGTTTTTTACTTATTTTAGAAAATGTTTTTAATTTAAACTGTTGCCAATTGTATAAACAGTGCAAACAATAATGTTTACTTCAAATTAAAAATTTATTTAGATGTTACTATTATAAAAAGAAAAAAAAAACTTTAAAATTAGAATTAAAGGATTACACGTTAAAAGGAGGAAAATTACGTCACAAGAACCATATTTACCCTTGAATTTTAAAAGAGAAACAAAATGTTAAAATAAAAAAATCATTATTATGCGTTAAAACTTGTAAATGGAGGAGATTACGTCATATTTAAAATGGCCAAAAAATATGGCAAAACAATTTAAATTAAAAAATATATTTGCGCGAGATATTTTGATATAATCTTTTCAACTATTATCGTGAATTCGAAGACAGCACAAATAATATTTCCTTCTAATAACAAAAGTATTTTCACATGAATATTAATAAGAGAAATAAAACTTTGGTGTAAATTAGGTCAGATTTAAAACGATACATTTTAAATGAATTATTTAAAAGAACTATCTTATAGCGCTGCTAAAAAATACCGGGAGACAATGGCACTGTTTACTTAATTCATTTTACATTAGCTTATTTTCAAATGTTTAACTATTTTTTTAAATTAAATACGAAAACAGCCATTGTATCTCTGAACAGCAGCAGATTTGGTCTTAAAAATCCCCAATCCAAGGAAAACGAATGCAAACCCGTTTACAGAGAGATCGCTACTGTTTTTTCTTTTTTTTTAAAATTTAAATTCAATATTTTTAAAGCCAATCAAATTAGCGTGCTTTTTGGATTTTGGTGTGCCTGAACGGGGGTTGGCGAGCGTAGCTCGTAGGGGGCAGAGCTCTCTAGTGGATTTAAAAAAAGTAAATAAAAAAAAGCAATTTAACAAATTACAACGACCATTTGGGAAATGATTTTTTCAAAGACTACAATTTAAGACATAAAAAATCGCACTGAGTTGATCATACATTACGCACGCCATGGATTAAACATTAATAGTGTTATTACACGTAAAACTGCAACCGACAAAAATCGCCTGCGTCTCGTCAGATTTCCTGAAACTTACGTATTATCCACCCGAAACTTACGTATTATCCAAGCATTTCAGTGGCTGTTCGGGAAAAGGCTTTTCCATCATGAGATTTCCAAGACATATGACGAACAATTTTAAATGAAATTTCATTCTTAAACTTCTAAACATTCCACAATATGACTTTTTACACCGTCGTATAGAGAAAAAATGTAATTTTAAATGCAATTTGTTTGAAAGCTGTATCTCAATTTGTTTCCGAGTTATTTATTTATTTATTTTTTTTTTTTGTAGTTTTTATTACTTTTTGTCCTAGTAGCAACAGAAGTATCCATCTTTGTTGAAAGTAAAAAGGAAATACAGATTACTGTATAGACCAATCAGAAAACGAATAAAATGCGGATTCAACCAATAAAACGCCTCAGATATATTTTTGATTTCCTACCCTAACAGAGAACAATAACCATTTCTCCAAATGGTTAATTAAAAAAAAATGTAATTTAACAAATTACAACGACCATTTGGAAAATGATTTTTTCAAAGACTAAAATTTAAGACTTAAAACATCGCACGGAGTTGATCCTACATTACGTACTCCATGGATTACATTTTTCCCTACTGTAAATTTTTAAACTTCTGCGGAGCTGGTCATGGATTACGTACGCCATGGATTAAAAATTAATATCCCTGGACCAATTTTAAATGAAATTTCATTCTTAAACTTCTAAACATCCCATAATATTACTTTTTACAGCGTCGTACAGAGAAAAAAAATGTACTTTTAAATGCAATTTGTTTGAAAGCTGTATTTCAATTTGTTTCTGAGTTAATAATTTTTTTGTAGTTTTTATTACTTTTTTTCTCATACTGGCAACAGAAGTATCCATCTCTGTTGAAAATAAATGTAAAATACAGATTACTGTATAGACCAATCAGAAAACGAATAAAATGCGGATTCAACCAATAAAACGCTTCAGATATGTTTTTGGTTTCCTATCCTGACGGAGGACAATAACAATTTTTCCAAACGGTTAAAAATAAAAAAAGAACTGCTTCATAGCTGCATAATACATTATTCTTGTCGCATTTTGTGTAGCTATGTGCGCATAGAAGTTTCAGCTAAGACACATAAACACAAAAGTAACCGTTCAAATTATTTTAGTTTGTAATATAACTTGATACACACTACACACAACTAATCAAACTTTTACTCCGATGTTTGAAAATGAAGAAGGTTTTCAATATTAGAAATAAGACAGTGAAGTTAAACTAAAGTCGTGCTTTACAACTATTTTCTTTTAATAACTTGAAGGTAGTTTTTTTATGTGATATTTATTTCATTATGAACATAAAACTAATGTCTTATTTGATGCCATTGATCATTTCTATTTATGCTACCATATTTACCTTTAAAATAATTCAATACACACGCATATTTAAGTATATATATACACTACTGTTACAGCTAATTTAGGTTCCGCGATAATTTCATAAATAAATATATAATTAAATAAAATTAAAATTACAGGTGTAAAAATAAATAACAAATAATAATAAGAAGATTAAGACTATTTAACTTTGATAAAAAAAATAAATATATTTTAAATAATTTGAATATTTTATTGTTTATCGTTTTAAATTTTAATCAAGATAGAAAGTAAGTATGTTTTGGATACTAATAATATATATGTATACTAGCTGTTTGACCCGTTTTATGCACGGGAGTACATGAATTTAATTCTAAAACCAAAATTAAAAATAACTATTCCGATTAAGATGTATTGTTAATAGATGTATTGTATGTAAATTGTACATGTTTTTAATAACTATTCCATTTAGTATAATATTTTTCTACTACTGTGCCTTTTAATTTATGTTACTATGGCAACAGACGATAAAAAGGTATCTTTGGAATAAGGAAATAAATAGAATAAACACTTTTGTTGATGTTTGTGATAAAATGTGTTTCTTTATTTTAAAAAATTTGCTATCATTAAGCGCAATTATATAATCTCTAATTATTTGCATGTGAGGTAAAAGAATTATCGTAATACCCGCTTCAGCTTTTTTGTATTGCAAGCGTGGCGTACGTAATATGCAATGAGTCTTACAATAGAAAGGTAATTGTTGTGGTAAGATCTTTATTGCAGATTTTTAATCGTTGGCAACAGCTATAACGAAAAATGTTTCAATTTGATTGGAAATTGCTGTTAAATTTGTGGTTTTTTTATTCATTAAAAATTAACTATAAGTTATTTCGATTCCGGATTGCTTTAGTTGCTTCGGCCGTGTTTTAATACGCATGTACGTAACATTTCAGAATTCTGGCTTCCAAACTGTGGATTTGTATAGCATTACAGACAATTTTTCATTTTTATATATTAGACTAGCTGTTTAACCTGTTCTACGCACGGGAGTTCATGAATTTTATGCTAAAATCAAAATAAAAAATAAAAAACAGTACAACCCAAATAAAGTTTATGAATATAAAATATATTATGTCTATTAAAAATAAGTAAATACAAAACCAATATGAAATAAGTATGTACACAACAAATCAGTTATGTATTAAAAATAAATAGAAGTAAGTATTTACACAACTGAATTAAAGTTTGGGAATATAAAAATCAGTTATAACGTTAATATTTACACAGCCAAACAAAAATTTGTAATAAAAAATGAAATTTACACCATGACTGCAAAAAAAATGGAAAAATTTTTTTTTAAATGAAAAATCTATGCACTATTTTCCACATCACTAATGAGGTAAATTGCGGTAGATTCGTTTTTTTAGCGAGTATTTACACAACCAAATTAAAGTTTAGGAAATCAGTTATGAAGTTAATATTTACCCAACTAAACAAAAATTTGTAAGAAAGAATGGAATGCACATCGTCACTGTAAAAAATTTTGAAAAAAATTCTTTTAAAATGAAAAATCTTTGCATTGTTTTCCACGTCATCTATGAGGTAAAGTGAAGTAGACTCATTTTTGTTTGTTTGTTTTTTAAAATAAAGCAAAATAGTTGCGACTTAAGATAAAACTTCACGGAAGACAATATTTTGTGTAAGTACCTTATCAGACTGCGACAAAAGTTTTCCTTGTTTTGGTCCGTCCTTGACCCAAACACGTACATATCCTCTAGAAGTTGCACTTGAAAAGGCTACATACAACATCCCATGTGAGAAAACTGGATGGGGCAAATAGATTCAAACCTTTTCCAAACTTTGAACCCGAGATTTATTGATAGTCATAGCAAAGGCGAGCCTAAGTGGAAACTGATGGTGGCGTAACTGGAAAGGTAAACTGGTATCCGACGGAGTAAGCAGGATCCTCGGTATGAAAACACGGGTGCCTCTCTTATGTCTTGTCAAAACTTCTGCATCTATAACATTTTGCGACAACATTTTGACTATTAAACGTGTTCCATTACAGAGACCACTAGGCGGGTTCATGTTCCTAAGCAACATAACAATAACGCCAACTTTAAGATTTAACTGATGTGGTGGCATTCCTGAATGTGTTAAACTATTGATGAAATCCATCGGCAAATTGTTTTCTTCTTCTTCATCATCACAAAGTATTATATCAGCACTAAAATAAGACTTGACTTCGTCAGGTACTTTTCATAAAACCTCCTCATTCAATCTCAAAGAATCCTCATTTTTGGGACACAAAATGGCTCTTTCCGAAAGATGATCAAGATCAATTTCAATCGAATCAAAAATATCATCCACTAAAGAATCCTGCACTAAACATTCTGGAGGTATTTCAATAATATCTTCTCCGAGTTCATAATCATTAATCAACAGACCACCCCCCCAGGCGTATGAGCCATTCCACGAAATCAAGTTCCTCCGGCTCCGTTCGCATATTTGTAACCAGACTGAACTGTCGAAATGTTGTCCAGAGAGAAGAATTCTTGATACAGCTTTCAAAAATGAGTGTTTTGTTTGCATGAACAACTACAGGTAAAATCTGCTTCCAGTCACCTCCAAGAATAAACACTTTTCCTCCAAATGGGACATCCTTGCCAACCAAACCTCGCAGGGTTCTATCAACAGCATTCAAAGCATGAATAGGTGTCATGGTACATTCTTTCCATATAATGAGCTTAGCAATTTGGAGTAATCTTCATTCTGATGTATTTTGCTGAATTTTTGAAGCTGAATTATCCAATATGGAGATTGGTAATTTAAATTGAGAACGTGCAGTTCTTCCACCTTGTAAGAGTATAGTTGCGATGCCTGTCCATGCAACGGAAATAGCAGTATGTCCCATTCCTCTGACGTAATGCAGCAAAGTATTGAATAGGAATGTTTTTCCTGATCCCGCAAAAGCATTGACACAGAAAACCTTAGAGGCAGTAGCATAATCATTTTGAATACTTTCAATGACAGCATAAAAAATTACACGTTGTTCCGGATTTAGCATGTTTAACAATCGCTGTCCCTCTGCTCTTTCTTCTTGTAAATCATAGACATCGACTTCCGCAGAGCTCTTCAGGCTTGAGGGTTCAGGCAATTCAAGACTAAGAAGTGTCATGTTGTGTATGCGCAGATGATTGGCTATGTCTTGAAGGACTCTATCTCTACTCTCCTGTAGCAGAAGATGGCAAGCAAAATCTTTTGAGAGTTCTGACTTAAATTTTTCCCATAATTAAATTGGTGAATTCGGATTGCCAAAGACACATATGAAAGAAAACAGTTGTCTCAATTTGGGCGACATTTCAAAAGCACATGCTTCTGTTAAACAATGTTGCCATTCATCATCATCTTCTAATAAACTTCTAGCACGGCATGCAACCTTGAATCTTTCATAGACAGTATGCTCATACGTCCTTAATTCTTCGAAAGACATGGCACCGGGAACATGACAAATCAGCATACGAAAACGGAACAACTCAGTATCCTTTGGCCTTACAGAATACATCCTTGATACTATGTAGTTACCTAATCTAACACACCTTTGCCACACATTGCCTTGCCATACAAAGTGCTTTGGAATTTCTGTATAGAGATAGATGTTTGCTGAGTGATCTGACCTGTTAAGTAGAAACCAAGCAGTGAGCATGTTGTCTTTATTACTTGCTCTTTCAAAAGCTTCACGTTCTCCCGCTTCCCTAAAATACACAGATTGCATATCTTGTAGATGCATCGGCAATCTAATAATAACATGCAGCTTGTCCTGCATGGGCTTTTCAAGAAGTCGCCACATTGCCTCTGGTACCGAAACATATCGAGCATTTAAATAACTCTTCACCTCATCCTACACTACAAATCCCTCACCGTTATTTTCAAAAACAACTTTTGTGCAATCATGACCCTTGTATACATACTTAAAAATGTACTTAATGGATTTAACAGAGCTGCATATTTCGACTTTAACATGGGTATTGTATTTCTTTGTGAGTTATGGGTTATAAGGAACAACCCAACGGTTGTCTACGACATTTCCCTTTATCATTATGTGACTACCATCATCACGCCGTCTATACATTGGGTAACCATCAACATTCTCAGCCATTTTATTTCTAAACTCTTTTGGATAACCCTTTGAACAAACACCGTCTTCCATGCAAGATGAGTCTGGATTTATGACGCCACATGATCCGTGAATCATCGTAGCCTTGACAATTTCGTGCAATCTATTTTCAATTGTGGAATCAGGTAATTCAGCACAGACCATGATGTCAATAGTGGCTGGATCTCTTATCTTATCATCATCAGTTAAAATGAGTAAAAGGGACATGTGTGGCAATCCTCTCTTTTGGAATTCAATAACATGTATGTCTGCGACTGTGCGTCCCAAAATGCTGCTCTTTTTAAGATCGTTCAACATTACTTTCTTCTTCATATCAAACACGCGTGTCACTAAATATGGATGATCACGAGACTTTTGTCCTGGGAAAAGGTTCCCTTTGATTTCTCGCCAATTTGGATTGCACGTTAGGGTGGCAAAAAGATCAGGCTTACCAAATTCTCTAACGATTGTCATCGCATCTTGATAATTTTGCTGCAAGGCTCTGGGACTTCTTATGAATGTAGATGGCAAAATAACCATTATGTCTGGATTCAAACCAGATTGTTCATTAAGGTGATCCTCTAACCCTAAGTAAGATTCTATCCTTAATGTTTTCTGGTTAGAGCGGATGTAATTCAGACGCTTTACTTCAACCTTGACATAAGCATCGACGCAATACTGCTGCAAGAGTTTTCCACCATAAAGTATGGGATTGAAAACATTCCTTCTCACTGACAGCCTGCGAGTGTAAAATTGAAGTTCAGAACATCCAACATCCACACTCCAACCCTTTTCGCCATGTGTGAAAAATAAAACATAAGTCATGGGGCCACAATTAGGATTCAGGGCATTTATTCTGCACAGTTGATTCCCCTTCGGATATTCCATTGGTAGGTGGTGCACTTTCCGAATTATGGAAAACCACGGCTATCTCATTTGACTTTTGTGCATTATATCTGTCTCGGTGCTGGTCCGCTGATAAATTTTTATCGCATATATACATACACACGCTTTCAGCTGCTCCAGGTGATGACTCGTTCTGCGATGACTCGTTCTTCCATTTCATGAAGCATTTTAAAAGCATGTGCATAAGGGTTAACTCGCCTGATAACATAGTCAAGCTTGCTTATGATTTCTTCTTTACATTTTAAATTTTCTCTACTGTTCATACGTTGCCGCAGTGCTATATCAGAATCCTATACATACAATTGAGCATATATTTCCTGACCTACTTCAGATGGACGAGGATGAGCAGTATTGTGATAAATTTGTGCATGGATTCTAAAACAATACGGGCCGGTACCTGAGGGCGGTGTAACATAAGCACCCATAGAGGCAAAAGACATCGGACTGTTATATGGCCTTATGTGTTCGTTAAAGTGAGCTGACGATCTATCACTGCCATCTATAAGCTGTCTCATCTGATCTGGATATGGTTGAAGCGGTTCCAAAATTGCTTTGTCGTTGTGACAGCAGTGAGTATAAATTCTTCTTGTATTCTTTTCTGCATTGAAAAGCAAGTGGGTAAGTGTGATCACAGATCGAACAGAGGGTTTCGTTTAATATTCCTTTCAAAACACTTTATCCTTTTGCAAAATACTGTTAGTTCCACATTTCGCAACCAGAGGGCGCACTCTATTCTACACAAACCTCTATCCGAACGAAACACCGTTCTACAACCTATTATTATTAGTCGAGGGGATCGGGTCTATAGCACCCGAGATATGTAGGCGACCTCTGGCGGTAAAAAGTGGAACTGAAATATGTAAGACTATGTGCATAATATGAAAGAGGGGTCAAAGGGGTGTCGGCAAAAGTTAGAAAACTACCCATCGGGTGCAATGGGGTGAGGTTAGAAAAATTGCTTAAAATACACAAGTTAGAACCCGGTGGGTAAATAATATAAGAATTTTTGACAATTTTATGATTTTTCATGTGATCGCAAGTGTTCTGCTATACGTATGCAAAATTTCAAGTCTTCAACTTAAATAGGGGCTCAGTTAGAAAAAAAAAACTTAAAATACACAAGTTAGAGCCCAGAGGTTTAAATATAAGACTTTTTCAAAATTTTATGATTTGTCGTTTGATATGAGGTGCTCAGCTATAAGCGTGCAAAATTTTAAGTCTTAAACTTAATTAGGGGCTCAGTTAGAACAAAAAGATTAAAATACACAATTTGGAGCTCAGAGTGTTAAATATAAGACTTTTTCAAAATTTTATGATTTGTCGTTTGATGCGAGGTGTTCAGCTATAAGTATGAAAAATTTCAAGTCTTAAATTTAATTAGGGCTCAGTTAGAACAAAAAGTTTAAAATACACAAGTTGGAGCCCAGAGGGTTAAATATAAGGCTTTTTCAATTTTTTTGCCCCAATCGTTCATGGGCCTCCTACCAGCAACTCCTGTGCAAAATTTCGTAGCCCTGCGCCCTTTGGTTTCCGAGATTTTGTGGTTACAAACATACGCGCACAGATTTTAATAGTATAGATTACAAGTAGAAATAATTTTACAATCTTGCCGAATAACTTAAGTAAAGCATTATGTTTAGTTATTTTTACTCATTGAATATTATGGCGTACGGATTGTCTTCTATTTGTGTAAGTTTTTCTCATTTCACAAACTTCATGCATAAAGATATCGGAATGCATCGCACAAAAGTGAGAAGTAATTTACATTGAACTTTATTCAAATTTTCAAAAGTTTAAACGTGAAATTGTATAACTTTTCGGCTCTGTTACATTTCCTTAATCATTTTCAGAATCATTGAGTGAATCATTCTTTTTTTATAATTTGAAAGTGTCAAAGAAATATTCCATACATGTACTTTCCTCTTCTTTATAAAGAAGTTAAAGGCAGGAGATTTTGACGTAAAAGGTTTCTAATGTTTAAAGTTAACAACTCAAGTTTTAACTTTTAATCTGGCCATTTGTTAGAGCCTGTCCGTATTTGAAGACATATAATTCGAAAATAAAAGCTTCTAAGGAATGTGCACAATAATTATAAATAAAGAGAAAGATTTTTTTTTTCTTTTTATAGTACTGATTTCTGTCTAGAGAAATTAACGTCCTTTTTATTATATATATTTTTAAATAAATATTAAAAAGTGATATATTTATATTTGTTTTCTAAATCTTAGTTAAATAATGCAAAACACAAATAAAAATTAATTAACCCTTTGTATCATCACGTTGGATATCTGCAACATACTCAAATATTAATGTTACTTATACAGCAGGCTTTAAACCTTTATCTATTCATGGTACTTATAAACAGCATTAAAATAACTTGTTATAAAATTCATCTGATACATCGATTAGTTGAAATACGATTTAAAATGAGTTATAGATACATTACTTTATCTTGTTTCAAAATCATTTTTGGCCACACAAAACAAAAAAAAAATTTAAAATGATGATTTCTTTTGCCTTTGCATTCTTTTCAGCTTTCTTGGTGTTCGGGGGGGGGGGGGTGATTTTTCAATTCGGAAATATTTTTATATTTCTGTTGTAAGACTATATTAGTATTTGTGCATTTCCTAATTCTATAAAGTACTAAGAAAAATATTTAAAATAAAACATTTAAGAGGGGTTATAAATATTGCACAAAATCCCTACAAATTCAAAGTTAATTAATAATCCTTCGAAATCTTCCAATTCTTCTAAAAGTCTTCGAAAATTTAATAAATTGTTACATAAATCTTCCAATGTAGTTTAAACAATTCACGAAAAATGCTGTAGAATAAAATTTTTATGAATTCATAATACAGTACATAAAGGGTTAAATAATGCAAAACACAAATGAAAATTATTTAACCCTTTGTATCCCCACATTGGATATCTGCAAAATACCCAAATATTAATGTTCCTTATACAGTGGCCTTAAAAAGACAATTTTATTTATTGCTTTTACCTCTGAAAACAGTAGTTAATATAAATTATTCATAGAATTTTCAACAGACAGCAATACTGAGATAATTTTCATGCCAAAATATTATTCATCATTCGAGCAGTTATATATATATGTATATATATATATTTAAAGGCATTGATATTTTCAAATATATTTTTTAGAAAGATTATTTCTTATACTTTAAAAGTATGTATTAAAAAACGATAATGTTTATGAGAAGAGTGCAATTTTCCATTTAATGCAGCTGTGAAAAAAGTTCTTTTAATTGAATATTTTTTTATGTTCTAAATTTTTGTTATTTTTTACATATTTAAAAAAAGAGATTTTTTACATACTTACAATGATGTATTCTAACCCGTGAGTAAATATTTTTAAAATTTTAGTTGTTGAATCAGAAAATGTTGATTAGATTCCCTAATATAGTATGAATGGGATTTTGTAGATTAAATAAATGAATTCACGCTTTACCAACATAAATAGTGCTGAGCTTATCTTTTGTGATTTGCTTAGTAAAATACATGACATTATTTTACATTTAAAGTGTTTGGGCATATAAAGAGGAAATTGTATACATTGCCATAACTTAAAAAATCATTTTAATATTATTTTCTTAAACAAAATTAAAAAGTTTATAAACAAAATTTAATTATCAATTTCATACTGTGATAAATATTTTTAGAGACATTTGTACAAATATATAGCGTTTAAAAAATAGAGTGAAGCGTCCATTCATTATTTTATCTCAAGAAGCCATAAATACGAGTTTCTGAATAGAAAATTTAAAGTTTATAAGAAAAATTTAATTGTCAATTTTAAATTGTGATAGGTACTTTTACAGATATATAATGTACATATATATACAGTAATGAGTTGCATTTCTTTCATTGTTACAATTCATGAAGGCATTAAATTCTTTTTTACATAAATGAAAGCAAAAAGTTTATAAATAAAATTAAATTATCAAATTTAAACTGTGTTAGATATTTTTACAAATATAAAATGCTCGAAAATATTGAGTAGCATTTTTGTTTATTGTTACATTTCAAGAAGCATTTAAATATTATTTTCTTAAGAAAATTTCAAATGTAAAATAAAACTAAAATAAAATTTAATTGCCAAAATTTATGCTGTGATAGATATTGATACAGATATATATCGGTGGCCAAATTTGTGGACATTTTTTGAAATTTTCATGCTTTATAAATTTGTGTGCTTAAATAATATAATGAATTTAACGTAGAATTTAAAAAAAAACATAATTAAAATATTTTCATTACAAAAAAAGTTATGCTGACAAAAAATAAGATATGTCTTAGATACCGGTGTATTTTAAAGTTACACTTACATATTCAATATAGGATAACCCTTGTTTTTCATTGCAGCTTCACAGCGTCATTTCATTGAGAGAACTGGTGTTTGGAGTTCATCCTTTATAATCACATGATGCCAAGAATCAATTATAACTAATAAGTTGCCTTTAACTAGATGGACGCTTTTTTTGTACAATGATTTTAAAACGTTGCCACAAATTTTCTATAGGACTCTGATCAAGGCTGTTTTCTGGCCGGGGTAATAATTGTATGCTTTTATCTTTAAATCATTCATTGCATATCCTTGCCGCATGGCATGGAGCTGCATCCGGCTGAAAGATAAATGGCGCTTTATTTGGGGAAGAGAGCCCTCATGGAAGGTATCTATTTTAGTTCTAGGACTACATTCTATGTACATTCTACTACTATATTTCTATTGTACATCTGACATATTTTCGCCCGTCACAACCAAAGAGTGATATTTTACTCTCATCGCTCCAGATTATTTGCTTCCACTGATATTTGCTTCCACTGATTTTCTAACCCTGTTCTTTTGCCCACTGAACTCGTTTCTTGCCTTTCTGAAAATTTTAAAATTTTTTTTTTCTCCGAATTTTACCTTTCATTTCAAAACCTGCTAATCTTCTCCTTATTGTTCTTGATCTAACTGATGTACCTATTGCATTCATTTTACATCTAACAGCTTCTGATGGAATTCTTCTATCTTTGAGGCATATCCTTTTTATCTTTCTATCGTCCAAAGCACTTGTGCCTTTTTTTCGGCTTGATCTAGCATTATTTATCACTGATTATATTTCTTCATAACGTAAGCACAGCGTTCGTACGCTAGATAAGGTCCCTGATCCACCAACCTGTCTTGCAATTTCAGTATGAGAGAGACCATTTTCTCTCAATATGACAATTCTGATTCTTTTTGTAGGTACCCAAACTGTTCTTGTTGTTAATGACATTGTTTTAAATTATTTGCATTAAAAAAATAGAAATATATTTTTTAAATATATTATATTTAGTTACACTAATATTCACCCTTCTGCACAATTCATTCCAGCAAAATACCGCTTTTACAAATCAAAACATATTACAGTCTATTTACTGGCATTCGATTGGTTCTCAGAACAGTCATTGTGATTGGCTAGGGAGCTTTTATTACAATACACTTCAGCATTCATGAATAATTGAGTTTGTATTGTAGACTAAAGTGTAACTTTTTTTGCAAATGAATTTTAATTTAGTTTTTTTTATTAAATTCTACATTAAATGTCCTTGAATTTGATATATAAACATTTGTATTTAAGTGAAAATTGATATATTCTATAAGCACACAAAGTTATAAAACATGAAAATTTCAAACTCAAGAAAGCATTTCAGTAAATATTTCTTGAACAAAATACAAAGGGATATAAGTAAAATCAATTTGTATAATCAATTAATTCAATTAAATCAATTAATAGTCAATTTGTTTTCAATAAGTATATATTTTTCAGTTTTTGGAAACTATCAGGTACTATGTTATTCATTCCTGTAACTCAAAAATGTAATTATTGTTTAGTTTCATAAACGACAGTACAAAGTTTATAAAAATATGTAAAAATCTCAATTTTAAACTGTGCTACATACTTTTAGCATTTTTGGGAAAAAGGTAAATTTTGTTTCATAACACATAAAATAAACAGCCCTTTTTATATTTTACTTTTGTTTATCTATCCTTAGGATAAAGCTTTTTCATTTATTACCAATACAAATTCATACACAGTAGAGCGCCGATTAACCGAACAAGTCGGAACCGACATTAGTTCGTATAAGCAAAAGTTCGGATAAATGGACAGACAATTTAAGGGATATTCCTTAACATACTAAAATCTTCACACTTTATCCAGGCTTAGGACTGGCAGAACCAGTTAGTGCTAGCGTGATTAAAAACGGATTTATTTTCTTGTTTATTTTTTATCATTTAAAAATTTCTTTTTCTCTTTTTATCATTTTCTGAACTCCAGAGATTATAATTTAAGCGAAAAAGCTTTCGATTGTTGCTTCATTTAAAGTAGACGTTCTTTCCAATGCTGCCAGCCTTATATCGAATTCTTCTTAAATAGGTTAGTTGAATAGAATAAGAGTTCTTCTGCCATTCTCGAGCCATTTCATATGTTTCCAAATATTCAAAGGCTGCGTTATGTGATGAACCTGGGTCCTTGTTTTCATTTCTTCAATTTCTTCTTCATCTTAAATCTCATCCACAATCTCCTCATTATTAAAAAAATAGAGAATATAATAAATAATGTTGTTGGGATAAATAAAAGTTTTTTTTTCATAGAAATAGGCTTTTCGGATAATTGGAATTTCGGTTTATTGGAGTTCAGATAATCGGTAATCTACTGTATTTTCTTTTATCTGCAGTTCTTTTCAATAGTCTTAATGAGATGATGTAATAAAATATGTCGGTTTCTGGTTAAGTATCAGTAATAAAAAGCAGACAACTGTTTTAAAATCAAATACAAAAAAGCCATTTAATTAACCATTATAATCCCCAAAATCAATAAAAGACCACAGTGTTTCCAATAATATGTCATCATTTTAAATAAGCAATTTCGAATAAAAAGACTAATAGTATATTCAGAAGAAATAAAATAGTTTTATGTTGTAATCTTTTATAAATATTTGGAATAAAAATTATTTTATCACATTCCGAATGTTTCTGATTTAACATTGTTTAAAGTTTGTTGAAGTTTATTAAAGGAAATATAACACAGGTATTTTTTTTTAATTTTTTGTATTAAGTGCAGTTAAATAATTAATGAAGGCTGTTTCTTATAAAACACCATATAATCAAAAACACAATTTTCATAAAATACCGTATTATCAAAAGGCTATGGCATCGCCAACTCCTTGGACAAAGAAATAGAAGCATAAATAATAATGAAGTATTGAATAAATTTGTTTAATCTTATGACTAAAAATATGCATTTTTGCAATTTTAAATGCATTTAATTTCTTTAAAGAAAATAAGTTTCCTAAATTTATCAAAGTCTACAAAAATACTACTATCTGATAATAACTGACCACATTTAGAATCAGTCTAAAAAATACACATGGTTGTGTAAAACAAGCACATTATTTTTCTTGATTTATATTACATGTTTGAATTATAGCTTAGAGAAGGATTGTTAAAAAATTGTGAAATTTTGGGAGGTTGTTTTATGTTCTTGGAATGTTTTCCGTTATTAAATTTAAAATGTATATATTAACATATGTTTATTTTCCTAATTAAAGTTTGGATATTTTCTTTATTTAATCATAGATGGGATTGAAATTTCTGTCATTTCCACCTACGATCTGTTTAATATATTTACCTGCCATCGATCCTCCAACAAAAACATACAACGCAAAAATAACCATCAATTATGTGTTATTTGTGCAACTCATCTACGGGTAGGCACCCGCATATGCTTAAAGGTCTCACTGTAAGACCATGCTAAACTTTCCTGTCTAAAAATTATTATTTTGAGACTTTTTACAATGTATACATTCCACGTATTTTGATTTCGTACTTGTTACTGATCCATCATATCATACGTAGTATAAAGTCTTGTAATCGTTTTAAAAATCGAAAATTTTTTTGACGGATTTTCACGTTTCACACACTGGAGATTTTCAAAAACATATTTTTAGAAAAACAAATTGCTGTCCGTCTGCGTGTGTGAGTAAGCGTGTGTTTATCTGTGTGTCTGTGAACACTCTATCTCCCGAAAATTTGAGATAGAGACGTGCAATTTGGTGTGTACATATTATCTAATAATGGGAAGAAGCCCATTGAATATAAGTATCCTCGATCATCCGGAATTATTTTTCTCGGAAACTCGAAATTTTCGTTCTCATAAAAGCTATGTAATTTTTTTCAAAATTGTTTTTTTAAAGGAGTGAATGTAAAATCTCTCTATCTAAAAAAAAAAAAAGTAACTAACGCTGTCACCGCCGCCACCGCCAGTTTTGAGTTTTTTTGTGACCGGAAGTCTTCCTTCGTTAATATTAAGAAAAATATTGCATAAAAGAATATGAAAATTGGTGGTATTATAGAGAAATGTTTGATAAATACACTGATGCAGACAGTTTTCAAATCGAAGAATTATTTTAAGAGATATTTAATGCTAAAGTTGGACAAAATCGTTCCATTAAAAAAGTTTTATAGGAGCAAAAACTATACATGGGAATTTAATCATTTTTAGATCATATTATGCATTAGAATTTCCCGATGTGCAGACTGCATTATAATTCAATCTTCCGAAATCTTTTGAAAGCCGGTAAAATTAGCATGATTTTAGAGTCTGCGGTGTCTGAACGGGGGTGAGCACCCTAGTACAAAAAAAAAAAAACATAAAATTTGCTAAAAGAATGAAGTCGATCGGATAATTAGTTGCCAACATATTTGTAATCATATTTTCCACACTCTTCGATTTTTCATGACCCTGTATTACATTCAAATTTCAATTCAAAGATATATTTTAATTGGAAATGAGACGCTTAATCTAACGCAGTAAAATGTTGGTTAATATGGTTATTCTGTTAAAACTTATAAGGATGTTGCTTTTACGAAATTCGGTACAACTTGATTATCCCTTCGACAAAAGAACTATTGCCAAACTATAAAATTAAATGCCAATAATAGATTATCGTAAATGTCATATTCCCTTGACATTAAACATGTTACACGTGTTTCTTACGTCATCAAGTGATTTTTAATTCGACGTTTTATTTGTATTTTTATTAATCTTTTAATAATGTATTTGTTCTTTCGTTATTTAAAATAAAAATTTTGCCAATTTGCATAATTTTGCAAGTAGTTTGGCGATTTATATAATTTGTGGAAATGTGTCGATGGGATAATCAAGTTGTACCCGCAAAATCAGTAACAGAGCATTACTATGGATTGAAAATATTTAAATATACGTTTAAATTTTATTTTGGAATTACAATGCATTTTATAAATAACTTACACATACTTTATTTTCTTATTTTATATTATGTATATCGATGATGGGTAAGTATTACGGTGACCCACAACGACTAGCTTTTTGTCGGAAGTAAATTACGTTAGTGTAACATGAAACGCTTAAATATAATTTTCTTTTTTGAATAAAAAAATAAACATCATAGTTCTAAATAAAAGCGATAAATTATGAAAAAAAACACTCTACAAATTTTTGCATCTCTATTCTCTATTGTATTACTAAACAATCTGAAATTTCATTTTTTTAAAGACATTTTTGTTGAAAGAAATAAATGTTTTATGAGTGTTTAAATTTGTTTCTCTAAAATCTTTGCTTCTTTTCAATTTATTTTAGCGTATTTTTTTATAAATTTAGAAGAGAAAACTTTGGAATCGAAACTGAAATCACAAATGTCACAGATATTTATGACCGATATTTTTCGAATAATGCTACGAATTTCACAAATAAGAAAATGCTATATTTTATACGATTTAATGGGGATGTATGTTTTAGATATGAATACTTGAAAGGGAGAACTTATTTTTCAAATTAAATGTTCGTTTATATCAAAGTAAATTTGACTCCTTATATAATGAATAAAAACATCAAAAAGATTTATAGCATTTGCGATTTGTTATAATATATTAGGAATTCTTGTATATTTATTGATTTAAAAACTTTTGGGTTCTCTTAAATTTCTATAATGATTTTCATGAAAATGATTGTATTGTGTAAGAATTGTGTAAAAAATCAATGATTAGGAGAGGAAGTGGGTCTAGATACTGATCTGCCAGTTGTTACATTTGTAAAAATCGTCTAGCCATACACCCTTCTCACACACGGAAAACATCACAAAAAGCATTAAAAAGGTATAAGAACAGCTCACATTTTAAATAAGGTTTTAAATATTTCAAATGGCGTGTAGCATGGAAAAAGAAACAGCTTTTATGAAGTATCTGTAATTCACACAAGTGAAATGGCAGATTTTGTGTTAACAGATTCGTATCCAAAACTGTCATCAAAGAAGACAACAACATACAATTTTAACTCTATAAAAGTAATATGAATGGTTGCAAAATCAAAATCGGATTCTCGCCAAACCTACGCCAATCAGCTTTAGACACTATAACAAAACTTTATCCAGTAAAAGATCTGAGAAAGTTTGTAAAGTAATTCTAAACTATTTAATGAGTAATTCTTGTAAGTAAGTACGGGAGAGTAGCCGAATTTGGACCACGTCACATATTTTCAGCTGTAATTCACTACAATTTTGGAATATTTGCAAAATATCACTACACGTGGTAAATCTTTTCATCTACAAACTAAATAAAGCTTTAGAACAATTTCCTTTGAAAAATATTAAGTTCTATTTTAATTTTAAAAAAAAAAATGTCAACAGTCGACCAAATTTAGCGACTGGTCGCCTAAGTTGGACCCCCAGTCTCCTAAATTGTACCGAACAATACAAGGCTATTTTAATGATTAGAGAATATAAATAATTTCATTAAAAGCAAAGTTTGCGATTAATAAAACAATCAAACAGAACTACAGCAATGAAATATAAACGACATCAAAAGTCTGGAAATATGAGTAATTTTTTTAAATCAAAATTTATTCAAAATATAAATCAAAGTTATATGTAATTAAGAATAGAAATTTTGGAATTAATTGCTAGTTACTTGAATATCATGTAAGAAGTGATTCAAGGCTTGCACATGAATTTGTTTTGTTCATTCATTATTCCGGAGCACACAACAAGGAACCGTATTTGATAATCTGAACTCTGGATCATTTTTGCTATTTTTTTTTTGCTTTCAAATGAGGGAAAAAAACCCATCACTGTCTTAATTTTTCTTTTTAGATTCTAAATCATTAGTCATTTTTATTTGCAACAGAAGTTTTCTTTACCTTTTGCCTACAGTTCTTCAGTTCCATCATTTTCTTTTCAACTGAATCAGACCTATTTTTTAAAGCTTGCTGCTCCAATTGCTTTTGTGCTTTGAGTGCTTCCTTTTTTGTCATTTTCTTGTTTTTCTTTTTAAGGGTAACTTTATACGGCGAAAATGTTGACACAGCTGGATTTTTTTGGTCCCTTTGTCTTTGAATTACCTCATTTTGTCAAGGGAGGTAACATTTCTAATTAAATTGATTCAGTTAGCAAAAATAAATAAATAAATAAATAAATAAAAATATTCAAAAACTTGCTTGGAGATAGTAATCCATTATAAAATATTAAAAATAACAAAATTTGTGTCCAAAGCATACAGACCTCGAAATTCATTACTTACTTTTTAAATTTATGATCGTATATTTAGTCCAATTTAAGCAACTCAAATTGGTCCAATTAAGGCAACTGTGCCATTTTTAAAAACAGATAATCTCAAGACTAAGAACAAAAAGGAAAGCGAACAAATCCGCATGAAAAATATGTGGAATATACACATAAATTTAGATATTTATATGAGAACCTGACAACTTACATTAGTATTAAAGTGTTCTCGTACGTTTACTACGAAAAAAATTAGATCAAAATCTAATTTTAGTTTTTTTTAATTATCTAAAAACAGCACATGGTAGGCGGGTGTTTCTTCTAATCACAAATGAGGTCATTCTGGTGAGTAGGACTGCATCAGTAGATGGCGTCTCTTTTCGTAATTAACGGCAGAATTTCATCGGTCCATTTAAAGGGGAGGTGCAAATATGGCTACTCTCCCCTATTTATATTTTACTGATTTATTAAAAAAAATTGTTTAATGATTTGATGAAAACGACGAATTGGAGCTATTTTAGACGTAGAAATTATTTTTTGAGGATTCTGAAGGGATAATTGGTTTCAAGTAGATATCCTGTGCAAATCAAAGAAGTGTACAAGTTGTGCCACAAATTCAAATGAATTATATAACTTTTGCACCTAATATGTGATTTCGAGATTGAAACAATTTATTATATTATATCCGCTCTTCACAAATGTAGGTTAAATTCCACACGCGAGGGTTGCATGAAAGAAGAATGATGCAAAGAATGAAATTATTTTTACTGTATGAAAATATAAAAATAATTTTAAAAGGGACAACTGTCTAAAGTGTGCCAATCGACTTTGAACCCATTTCCGCCGGAAAACAACTTCCAGAATGCATTTTTCCATTTTTTCCAAATGAAACCTGTTATGTTATTTATGCTAGGACATATATTATTTCTCGTAATAGCATTATGTTAATAAAATTACTTATTATTTATTTTTTCCATCTGGATATTTTTATAAGATTAAGGAAAAAAATGTTTCATATAAATATTGTAGAGCATATCCAGAAATTCAGAAAAATATTAAATAGAATATATAAGAAATGTAGAATATATTTAGACAAGCACTAACGACTTTATAATGTTTTGCCGTAACTGAAACGGTTAAGGGCTAGAGAGAGTTTTGTCATTGTAAGAGAGAGACATGTGCTTTACGCAGCATTCCGTAAATGAATGCTGATTTTTTTAATTAAAATTATTTTAAGAATCAGAATTATAATATGGATGTTACTTATAAAATAAATAAGCGAATATCATAAAAAAATTTGTTTATCATGATTGACTGTTGTCGAATAGAGAAGGATTCTATTTACTATGTGTTAAAAAAATTACTTAGACAAGGTTCATATTGGAATAGAAAACACTACACTACAAAACAACATAACATAAATTTCATTATATCTACATGATACATAAATCGCAAGCCTCATTGATACATGTCGATTAAAGTTTGCAATAATGCACTAATTTTCCAGTACTTACACTGATTCTCAAGAATGTTTGCTGGAAAATGTGATTCTTGCATGGTATGCAAAATTTCTTAGACAATGAGAATTCGTCCATGAGGGAAAGTTCCTAGTTATACTGTGTTAGAAAAAAAGTTATAATACCTTAGCCATAATAAGAACGGACCGAATAGGAGTAAAAACTAAACAATCAGAACTTTAGTAAAAAGTAATATATTGAAGATATTTTTGCAACGGTTAAGTATTTTGTTATTCAAATTAAATGGATTGGTACCATTTTTCCTACCTTATCATTATTACCATATATCTTTACGGCTGAAAGAGGAATATACTTAAAGAACACTTTCTTTAAATATTGGTACAACCAGAATGGCAAAATGCTTGCTTTTGTCAACCATGTAAATATGATTGTATGCATTCTCAATATTTCAGAATGAAAACTTGCAAATATGATGAAAATCAATCGCAAGACGGTTCGACAATCTATCAATGACTTCTTTACATGCCAGCTTTACAAATGGTAATAGTGTTTGAAACTTATTTTGGCCAGAAAAAAAAAGTACCTAGACATTAACAAAGGAAGATCCACTAGAGGATACCATTAATAAATAATCAGCAGCAAAAAAAAAAAAAAAATAATAATAAGATCAAAATAAAAATTTGCACAGTCAAACTTGGTTTTATTGACACTTTCAGACAGCCCATTATTTTTAAAAGACGGCAAAATCACGGGTAAAGTATGGTTTGCGATAATGTTTGTTCGACTAGTAAAACACTGATTGAGTTTGTTAATGTAGGTCACAGAATGAACATTAAACGTACCTTTAAAATATCTCTGAGACAGCTTTGCTTCCTTCATCTAAAAATTGTTTGGACAATTAAAAATACACCCGGCTCCGCTTCAAGACACTAAAAAACGGTACAGAAATTACACAAGTCAAAAGTAACAGATTTCCCAGGAGCCCAAGATCGGCCACTGTTCTTTCTAGATATCAACCAGATGGGTAATTCTGCATGCGTCTCCTACAGAGACGTTTTTCTTGTAAACATCACGAACGCATGTATCCCTAAAATACAACCGCTCTAAAATAAATATTTTATTGAATGCCCTGCAGCCCATTACTGATTTTTTTTCAAAGGATTTATCTTCTGCATAAAAGTAAAAGGTCTTTAGGACGGAAAATGTACTTTTTATTTATGTCACAGATATGTACAGTTGTGGAAAAAAAGTAAACTCCCCTACCAACTTCTCAAGAAATTATCGTAGAAGAAAGTTACCGGTACCGAACGATTGGAAATAAAGTCTACAGTTAAATGATGTATATAAATTTTGGTTAGGGGGCTATCTACATATTAAAACGAACCCAAACTTTGTTTTTTTTCAATAGCAATACACAACTCTGACAGCATAGATGAACTCTACACCCTTCAATTAGCATAAAAACAAATTTTTATGCAATGCGTACCATAAGTTTCAGAGAAATTAATTATTTTAAAACGAGCGTATTTGAAGGGCTGTATCCAAATTGAAATTTGGTACTCGATTGTTAACCAAGAGAGGCGCCTTCTTGATCAAGGCACCGTAAGCACCACTCAAGCAGTCAATGAAGCCTGTTAGATAACAGGACAGCAGAAGAAATTTCAAAATATCTACTCACTTCTATCATAGACGGCCCCTGAAACCATCATTTTACAGTTTTAAAGCATAATTTGAAAACTATTTGGAAGAAAAATGTGAAATTTTGGATTTTTATAAAGCAGGACTTAATAAACCTAAATCCATCAAAAAAGTTCTAGGTTGCAATTCACAATTTTTTCGAATATTAATTTCATAATTCATATCATAAAATTATCAAAATTGCAATTTCAGCGTATTTATGTTCGGGTACATTAGTATTATTACTACACAAATATTAGCACATTAGGAGCATAATTTCAGGAGCTATAAAAAATATGAAAATGTAATTTAACATTAGAAGCATTAAATTTTGAATGTTTATAATTGAAAAACTTATCATTCAAATGACTTGCAATTTGGTGTCTGGGCATAGCTTGAACCAAAGATTTAAAATATCTCGTTAAAATTGGGCATTGCCATTGGAAAAAATGAGGTTTGGGTTCGTTTTAATTTGTAGATGGCCCCCTAAACAAATTTTATATACATCATTTAAAAGTAGACTTTATTTCCAATCGTTCGTTACGAGTAACTTCCGTCTACGATAATTTCTTCAAGATTTAGTAGGGGTGTTTACTTTTTTTTTCCCATGACTGTACCTGTACTTGTAACAATCTGATTTTGATTTCTGTAGTTATTAAAATAACTAAAAAAAAAAAAAAAAAAAAAAGTTAGTCCATTTTGGTTAGTACTTCTGAAATTTAGTCTTTGAATGATTGGTGGGTATTGCCATAAAAAGAAATAATCTCAAAGCTAAAGTATCTATAAATATTTTTCAGAAAGAAAATGAGGAGAATAATGAGGGGAATTTACAACTGCATATAATATTTTTTCATATAGGGTAACTCCGGGAGATTCGCCGCATCCGGGATATATGTCGCACCCCTTGTATTTCTTGTAATTATGAATAGGTGGTTGTCAAACGCGCAGTATAGGTGCGCAATGATATTATTTTAACCAGTGTATAGCGTGAATCCTATTTCGATGTTTACTTTTAGAAGTACAATCCTTATTTTGACGTAAATGCATGATTTCAATGTCCAAACTTTTAAACACGTTAATTTTAAATACTTTTCATGCACTAATTATTAAATGCATGAACTAAGTGTAGTGTTTGTATAGAGTACTGTGTGTATGGTTACGCCATTCCCCTTAGCAATGGCAGGTAACTGTGATGGCCGACGTCTGCACCATGCAAAATGAGTTCCATGCCGCACTGCAATTCCGGTATACATGCCGCAGTTTCTTATGTACGGGATGATTAATTGTTATTAACTTTTCCTTTTATTTTTGCACAGACTAACCACGTTAGGCTTGTTATCAAGTTTATTAAAACCAAAGGAAAAAGGGGGAAAAAATAAAAAGTAAGAAAGGCAAGAAAGATCCAAGTATAGATGATAATAATGAAAAATTCGATTACGCGTAACGCAGACGTTCTTTGCAATTAATGTTTAGAAAACTACTACTAAAAAGAGGAAGCGTAATTGGCCTCGTTGCATCATGGGTCAAATGTAGTTACATAAAGACGGTACTTTTTCGACATTTTTTCTGTAGATTATAGTCGAGACAACAGGCCTCTTAACCCATCTTGGACCATAGGTGCATATAAGCACCTTCATAAAGAGCATACAAAATTTGTTTCTGGCATCAGTAAAAAAGAAAAGTAATATTTGCTTTCTTTAATTAGAATATTTTCATGATTATTTACATAAAGGTAACTTATTTTTAAAAAGTGCTGCCAACCGAATAAAATTTGTGTAAAACCCACCGGTCCCGAAAGGGTTAACAAATAAATTATGAAATACAATTTTACTTTTTTTCTTTTCTCTCTCTAATACATTGATGTAACGTTGTTGCTGAAATAACAGTTAAAATTTAATGTAAAAAAAATAAGTCGATAATTTTAATAGTGAATGTAAGCAAACAATTATTAATTTGAATCTACTAATACGTTTCATTTTACCTATTTAGTTTCATTTTGTTATTACATCGTTAATTATACTCCAGATATGAATATTTTTATGTATTATTTAATATTTCTACCCTATATATATATATATATATAAAATCCTAATGAAACGAATTTATGAAACGAATATATGAAACGGCTGAAATGTATCGATTGTGACGAATTGACTGATTAAACAAATGATTTTGATTCACGGCGATTTCTACTAAAATATGGAATACTTTGCGATGAAATTAACACCAAAAATTCGTGTTGATCCACAGATCTCAAAACTGGTATTAGAATTTTAAGTAGATTTCGTATGAAATACTACCTATTGGGATCGTTCCTATGTTGGAATTTCTGAAAAATTTTTGCAGATCTACACCGATCATGACTCATATAACCCAAAACCACCCTCAGTAAAAAACTTTATCTATCTATCTATCTATATATATATATATATATATATATATCACTTTCTTCTGGACACGATAACTTTCGTAATTCTGCACCAAACTCTTCCAAACTGATACATAAAATCATAGGGCATAAAATCTCGGTCAAGTTCGTTAATGGGCGAAATCGGGCCAAGGGGATGGAAATAGGGAGGGGTTTTGTGAAAACCCCCCATAACTTCTTAATTTTTGTACATATCAAATAAGTTTAAAGTTTTTATTATTTCTAAAAATAGGGCCAAAATTTTATGTATCACAGATTTTTGGTAAAGTTAAAATTGGGCTCAAGGGGCGCAAAAATAGAGTTTTTGGGTGAAAAAAATTCATAACTTCGTCAATTCTCAAGATATCAATTCCAATTAATTTTATTATAAATCTCCTTAATATTATCTACAACTTTTATATTCACAAGTTTTTGATAGTACAAATTCGTACCGCAAAAAATAAAAAATAAAAACGAAAACAAGAAGAGGTTTGAAGAAGTAAAAAATCCATAACTCCGTCAATTCAAAAGATATAAAATCCCCATGAATTTATCATATATCTTCTTAATATTGTCTACAACATCTATATAGACAAGTTTTGGATAGGACCAATTCTTACAGCAAAAACAAATTAAAAATACATAGCGGTCGAAGAAAAAAAATATAAGTAAGGGTGTATTCAAATCCAAACTGCGTATTTTCTGACTCATTTTACAATTCATTTTTGCTCTCAAAGGCTTCCAATTGGTACGTTTTCTTACTCAGAAACTATATAATGTACAGTAATGGTCGATTTTTTGATAGAGGCAGAATATATTTTAAAAAAAATGCTGTTAAAGTGGGCATTTTGAACCAAATTTCCCGAAGCGGATTGTGTTGGAAAAATCATTGCATTAAGGATGCACTCAAATCCAAACTGCTTATTTTCTGTCTCATTTTTAAACTCATTTTTGCTCTCAAACGCATTTAATTGGTAGATTCGCTTATTCAGAAACTATATAATGTACCGCAATGATCGATTTTTTGATAGAGGCAGAATATATTTCAAAAAATTATGTCAAAATGGGCATTTTGAACGGAATTACCCGAAGCAATTGTGTTATCACTTTTTTCTGGACACGATAACTTCCGCAATTCTGCACAAATCTCTTCCAAACTGATACGTAAAATCAAGGGACATAAAATTTCGGTGAAGTTCGTTAATGGGCAAAAGCGGACAAAGGGAATGGAAATAGGGAGGGGTTTTGTGAAAACCGAAAAACCCCCATTACTTCTTAATTTTTGTACATATCAAATAAGTTTTTATTACTTCTAAAAATAGCGCCAAAAATTCATGCATCACAGATTTTTGATAAAATTTAAAATATGCTCAAGGGGCGCAAAAAATAGGGTTTTTGGGAAAAAGAAAATCCTTACTTCGTTAATTCTCAAGATATCAAATCCAGTAATTTTATTATACATCTCCTTAATATTATCTACAACTTTTATATTCACAAGTTTTTGATAGGACCAATTCGTACCGCAAGGAAAAAAAAAAGGGGGGGGGGGGTTGAAGAAGAAACATTTTCATAACTCCGTCAATTCACAAGATATAAAATCTCCATGAATTTATCATATATCTTCTTAATATTGTCTTCAACATTTATATAGACAAGTTTTTGATAGGGCCAATTCTTAAAGCAAAAACAAATTAACAAATTAAAAATACATAGCGGTTGAAGAAAAATATCATCTTACTAAGGATGCATTCAAATCCAAACTGTCTATTTTCATACTCATTTTTAAATTCATTTTTGCTCTCAAACGCATCCAATTGCTAGATTCTCTTATTCAGAAACTATATAATGCACAGTAATGATCGATTTTTTGATAGAGGCAGAATATATTTCAAAAAAAGATGTCAAAGTGGGCATTTTGAACAGAATTTCCCGAAACGATTGTGTTAGAAACGAAAAATATTGCCTTACTGAGAAAATAATTGTTTATTAATCAAGTTTTAATTAATTGAAAGAAATATAAAAACACAGGTCGCTTATAAATCTTTTCAAAAATCACGTCAGCATGTTTCATATTTTTTTATATTAAAAATTAATCTGAAAATGTGCCAGAAAATTTCGAGTTGTTGAGTATGGAAAACTATTTTTTAATATCGCCTTAACATGATTTTGATAAAAGCAGCTATTTTATAAAAAGGAAATAAAAACTCGTCAAAAGCAGACAGATAAAACTGTTAAAGTGGATTTATATCTAATAATGATTTAGTTTTTGTTTGTGAAATTATTATACTTAACTTCGAAATCTACCTCTGCCTGTAGGCCGGGCCGGCAGGGATTTTTTCTTTTAATTCGAATTAGCTTTCGAAATATTAATTTTTTTCTAATTTTAAATACATATTTTCTAATGATGGCAACTCAAATTTTAATCATAACAGAATTTTTTTTTCATAATTCAGAAAAAGGTAACTATTTTAAATTAATTTGGCGACAAGTTTGTTCTCCTTTAAATCTATGCTAAGAACAATGCTTTTTTGCATTTCGTTATCATTTTATTAAATACAAAACTTTCATTTAAAAATGAAACATTTAAATTGATGGCTTTCACTTCTTAAAAATCGAAAAGAAAAACACTAGGCACAGATGTTATATACGCACCGCGGTACCTAATTGGCGCACAAATGGCATTATTTTGATTGACATGGTAACCCGGCTATTGTTGTTTATTTAATAATAAAGGTTTATTTACTTTTATTTCTTTTTTAAATTTACATAAATTATTTTGTTCTATAGTTATTAATTAATTTTTTGTCTACCCTATATATATAAAATCCTAATGAAACGGATATATGAAACGGCTGAAATATATCGACTCTTTGAATCGATTGATTAAACAACTCATTTTGTTTCACGGCGATTTCTCCTAAAATATGGAAAACTTTGCGATGAAATTAACACCAAAAATCCGTGTTGATCCACAGATATCAAAACTGGTATTAGAATTTTTAAATTCGAATTAGTATTGGAAAGATTAATTTTTTTCTAATTTTAAATACATATTTTCTAATGATGGCAACTCAAATTTTAATCATAACAGAATTTTTTTTTCATAATTCAGAAAAATGTTACTATTTTAAATTAATTTGGCGACAAGTTTGGCCTCCTTTAAATCTATGCTAAGAACAATGCTCTTTTTGTATTCGTTATCATTTTATTAAATACAAAACTTTCATTTAAAAATGAAACATTTAAATTGATGACTTTCACTTAAAAAAAAAAAAAAAAAAAAAAAAAAAAACGAAAAGAAAAACATTAGGCACAGATGTCATATACGCACCGGGGTACCTAATTGACACACAAATGGCATTATTTTGATTGACGTGGTAACTTGGCTATTGTTGTTTATTTAATAATAAATGTTTATTTACTTTTATTTCTTATTTTAATTTATATAAATTATTTTGTTCTATAGTTATTAATTATTTTTTTGCTATTTCCTTTTGAAAATAATAGAAAATAATTAAAAAAATGCCGTAGTAGTTATTCCGTCAACCAATTTCGCAAATTATATAAATCGCCAAACCACTCGCCAAATTGTACAGATTGACAAAATTTTTATTTTAAATAACGAAAGAACAAATAAATTAGTATAACATTAATAAATATAAAAATAAAACGTCGAAATAAAAATCACTTGATGACGTCAACACGTGTAACTTTCTAAAAGTCAAGTGAATGTGACATTTACGATCAAGCATTATTGGCATTTAATCTTATAGTTCGCGATAGATTTTTGGTCGACGGGATAACTAAGTAGTACCAAAAATACATATGTGACTGGTATTCGAAAACGAGGTTTTAACCAAACTTTCGTAAAAAAAAAAAAAAAAAAAAAAAAAAAAAAAAAAAAAAAAAAAAAATCATGCCAAACATGCATACATTTTTTATTGCATATGTATATGACATCTGGCGAAATATTAAATTATGTAACAAACCATAACACTTAATTTCAACTTCAAATCAATGTTTTAATTTACCACTCGAACAATAAAAAAATGCTAACTGGCGAGTTGAAAAAAAGATATTGGCCAGATTTGCACCCGGCTTTTTTTGCTTTCGGCACAGATGTCATTATAGGGCCCCATATTGGCGCGATTTTTTTCTGACGCCAATGTCATATACGCAACGGGTACATAACTGGCGCCGAATTATCGTTATTTTGCTTGATATGGTAAGCTGGATGGTGTTTTTTATGCTGTTGATGCATTCCCCAAATTGGCGTTGGAAAAAAAACGCGCCAATATGGGGCGTATATGACATTGGTTCCAAACCTTCATATGAAAGGAGAAGGGATCAGATCATATTTGTTTATGGCATTTGATGACTTGAACTATTAAATAAGAAGAAATGATGGGGATAGAATAATATTTGGCGACTTATCACCTGTGTCTGGATAACATTAAAGTATCAAAATGGCACCTAGCGTATAAAAAGCAAAGTGTTCCGCCCGGAACTGTTGATCATAGTCACATGATTTAGGCTATTGTTATAGAGATTGTTTTAAAATATCGGTTGTCAAAGACGGTTGACAAAGAATATTTAATTCATTTTATTTTAGCTTCTTTTCAAATGTTTAACTGATCCTCTTTAATCAAAAACGAAAACAATCATTGTATGTCTTAACAGCAACTGATTCTCCGTTAAATTTTTGCAATCAAAGGGAATTGAATGGAAACCCGTTTACAGGGAGATTTGCACAGCTTTTTTCAGTATAATTGAATCGTCTCTAATATTTTTAAAAACTATCAGATTATCGTGTTTTTAGATTCTGCGGTGTCTGAATGGGGGTTGGCCAGCGTAGCTTGCAGGGGGCAGAGCCCCCTAGTTTATTTATAATTTCATTCTGTTCTTATTACAAGCGGGGCATAATTACCTCACAAGTACGGCGTCTCTGCCTGAATGTACGGGTGACAGGCCGCAATGTAATGTTTTAGAAAAAAAAAATATTAATTATTTGTTTTAATTTTTTTTTTCGCAGTACTCGCGTTGTATATTAACTTTAAATAGCACAGCATGATTTTTGTTTCTTTTTTTTAAATCCACCATAGGGCTTTATACACAAATTCCAAAAAATGTGCGGCATTAATCCCGGAATTACCCTAATAGATGTACTAATCAATCTCCTTTTATTGACTTATTTATATAGCCCTCTATGAATTTCTATTTGTTAAGAAGTCTGTTATCATGCATATTTTCCCAGTTTCCATTTCTTAAAAGAAAAATGCATAAAACAAATTTCAACAAGCATTTCCTAGACATTATGACATAAGCATGTCCTACAGTGCAATCAAAAGATGGATGAATGAATGAATTTTAGATATGTTAAAATTATTGCTTTAATAAAAATGAAAACAAATTTTTTTTTTATCACAAAAGTTTTGATAAAGGTATAACTAGATAACAATTTTTTTTTTTCATTTTGGGGATAAACACATGATAACCTTGTGAATATTTTTACATATATATTTCTAAATTATTTATAAGAATGTGATAACAGGCAAGTGCGTAATGTGGCCTATTAACACTATATCGAAATATAATTTTTATGTAAATAAATGTAATTTTATAATAATGTAATTTTATAAATGTATATTATACTAAAAAGGAACAACAATTAATATGATACAAAAGAACTACGAATCATTGGAAAAAAATGTTTGTTGAAGCAATGGTACTTATGGTTGAAGCAATGGATTAGCATAAACAGATTTTTTTAATGCAAAAATTCATTTTTATTCTATTTTTCTTGCCAGCTTAATAGTGCCTAGTTAATGATTGTGCTGTGAAATGTTTAATGTGGAAACTTTTTCAAATAATATAAGCGAAGGTTATCACTGAATTAGATTTCAAGAATGCAGGCGTTTTTTTTTTTTTTTTTTAATGCAGTTTGTCCTTCAAAACATTACATAACAGAGTATGATGTAAAACACCATTATATATTTGATAATAAATGTTATATGTGAAGCATCTTTTTGTAAAGAAACACATTTGAGAGTGCTTTCGATAAGAATTCAAAAGTTATCTTTAGTTTTTTCAAATCTCGCATACAAAATTGCATTTTTTTTGTATAATGATTTAACACCCTTGAGGAAAAAGAAATATATTTTTTTAATTCCCATACTAATGATTAAACATGGAAGAACTTATTAATAATGAAAATTGATGCATCACGCATAGATTATAAAACATTTTTCAATACCACAGGAAAAATATAATAAAATTTAATCGTTTCATTCATCATAATTCAATCATAATTTTTCATCATAATCCTTCCTGTAGCCGATTTTATTTTGTGTGGATCTATAAATGAACGATAAATGCTACGTACTGCATAATCTATAGTAAAGACATTGTAGTGCATTTCGGTATTTATTTTTATTTCATTATGTTTGAATTATCACAAGGTAATTAAAAAGCATCAAAAACAGTTTTTCCCCATATATTATAATGTAATGAAACTGTTTTATTAATGTAGTACCTATAAAATAATGGTAAATTTTACATATTCTATACTCCTGAGAGAATTTTTAGTCCACCTAAAATATGCATATTACCTTCTGTTTGAAGTATCGTTACATCTCTCAAATGCATCGAAAGAATGTTCGAAATGCATCGAAATTACACATAACGAATTCTTAAATACTTTCCAACTATGTTAAAAAGTGTTAAAAAGACAGTTTGGTAGCTTTTTTTTTTTCTTTACGAAATGTAAAACAAAAATATTTCTGTTTTTATGGTAAAATTTAAGGTTTTTTTATGTTTCCTTAAAGTATCTGTAATTGCAGTAAAATTATTAATACAAATGCTTAAGTACAAAAAAAAAATACATATTTAATAAATTCACAGTTAATGAAATCTAAATTAAAAGCATAACTTACGCATGATGAAACATGACGTAATCGTATAAAAACTCAGTTCCCTAGTATTAATCCTTAAAACATACTTAACAATTTAAGAACATTTTCTAGACACGGAAAGAAACGCTCAAGCTAATGTTAATCAAATGTTTGCATTGTTTACAGATTTCTCGCTCCCATTCTTATATTTTTAAAGGAGATATATCGCATAGGTTACCTGAGGTCGATAACTTTTATTGTGCATTTGTACTTTTTGGATTTTGATTGGCGTACTTTATATAAGGAGAGATTTACTTTTGAAACAGGTTCTGAAAATTAAACTACTCATATATATATATATATATATATATATATATAAAACTATGACCAAAATCAAAAAACTACCGACGCACAATAAACAATATCGACCTCGTGTACACTATGCAATACAAAAATCATTTAAAAGTATTGAAATACGCGCGAGAAATCTGTAAACAATCGTCCCATAGGATTAACAATAACGTTCCACTTTCTCATCGAGACTAGTGTAGTTTCTTAAAACGTGTTTGGGGATTAGAACATTAACATATTTATTCACAATTTAAGGCTTTTGTTTATCTAGGACAGATTAAACAAATATTTAAACTATTATAATTTGATTTTTTCATGTTTTCTTGAAGTTTGTGATATTCCTGTAAATACATTTATCTGGATGCTTTAGGGCAATAAAGAAAATTAATTAATGAAATCCTAATTAAAAGCATAAATTACACATGATTACACTTGCACTATCTTAGAAAAAAGTCATTCGCTTGGACTTATTCTATAAAACATACGTATTAATAAGAGTTGTCTGAAAATTGCAACCCTATCGTATGTAGTCATAATGTATGCTTGTATTATGAAAGATAGATTAAAGGAATATATATTTTTTAATTTTTCTGATATAATTTATTTATTTTTATTTTCTTCACGTTTGTGATATTCCAGAAAATTATTAATCTGTATGAATCCGGATTAAAAGAAAAAAATCAATCCTAATTGACAAAATAACTGTTGCAAGTAATAGTTATAGTGATAATTATTTTCCTACCATTAGCATATATATAAGAATTTTGTACAGCACAATCCATTTGATTTTACTAAGATCAATTGTTTGTTTAAAAGTTAATTTTTACACTAATCATCCTTTAATAAACATTCATATAATTTACACATAAAGCTATTATTTTTTTAAGTTGAAAAGTTACATGTATTTTTAACTTTATCCAAAATGCGCATTTAGTCATAAGTAAAAAAGGATTGGAAAAATAAATTTATAATGGATATATTGGACTTATCAGATTTGTGTAAATGAAATTAAAATTACACAGATTTGCTTTTTTAAAAAGCTATAGAAATAATTAGTTGGAAAATTTCTATATAAAATTCATTCTGCGATTTAAATATGCGTAGGTGGTAGAGATGACTATTATTACGAATTTGTGTATTGAGATAAAAAAGCAAATCAGATCGCTGCTTGGTCAGGTATAATATAGTCATAAATTATAAAATACGCATTTGTTTATGTGTATTATTTTTTTTAAATAAGCACGGTTGTTTAACACATGTTGAATTGATTTCACAGAGAAGAGAAACCTCTAAAATATATTTGTCTTGAAATATGTGAATTGAAACTAATGGCGATGAAGCTATCAGTCTTTCATCTATTTGAAACTTATGTGGAGTATGTAAGCTTTTTCGTGATGCTTGTTAGAATTAATATGCCTTAAATTGTATTTAGCTTTTAAATTCGCATTTAGGCTAGTTTACCTTCCACTAAGGTTCACTTACTTAAAATTTCTAATATAACGTATGTCTATTTTACTCCAAAAAAGAGCTCGCTATGTATCATTTTGTTTACTAGACGTGATAGTTTATTATAACCATATTACATAAATATGCAAGGGCAGTATTCAACACCGACCATACATTGCTTAAAAGCTTCGTTAAAATCGGTTAATTAAGATGAAAGGTCATACACGATCCTAAATTATTTCGACAAAGTCAATTTCGACAATTAGTTTTTAATAAATTATAAAATTATCTGACTGAACAATTTATATTCCGAAGCATATATAAACAATAAATAAACATAAATCAATAAACCTACGTAATTGTTTTAAATATGTTAGTTCAATAGAATTTCCAAAATGAACAATATTTAAGATATTTTGATATGCAAATTAAGTGATTATGCAACACAAGGCTTTGCTATTAATTTTCAGGACTGAAAGGTGTAGTATGTAGCCGCAAAACATGGCCAAAAATGATTATATTAGAAATCGGTTTCCCACTCGATTTTATTCTTCCTCAAAATGTTAAGTAGATCTTGCATCCAAATATGAAACGAGGGCGTCGCTTGAGCGACACAACTCGCAACGTGATCAGTCGGGAGTTGCCGTTCGCCTACAGTGACCCTGTGATTTTCCGATGCGCTCAGATTTTAGTGTTTTAAAATCACTTGTAGTTTTATGTCTAAACAGTTTAGTAGGTATTGTTGTGATGGACTATTCTGAACCAGGTATCTGCTTTATACACACTGCATTTAAATAATGAATGTTCGTCCGGTTTTTGTCTATATGGTCGATATCGTAGGTGTAATTAACAGTGGTATAAAGATAATCTATAAATTTTAGAAAGGGTTTTGTTATATTTTTAAACATATAGAAGCAATGGAAAATATTATGTAACATGCAGTACTTAGTATACAAGATAGTTATAAAACAATCAGCCGCTCGAAACCGCCGCCCTATTTTTAACGAATTTTTTTCTTGGTTTCTACAATTTCTGATATAAATTACTGCTATTTGGGTTTTTATTTATTTTGTTAGCAGGGCCTTCTGGATTGAGGTCTATGACTTGAAATGAGTTGCATGACTTCATGCAAAGCTCAACTGAGTTAACATTTGATGGAAAGCTTAAATTTATGGAGCAAGAATTAAGAAATTATTCTAAATGTGATCCAAGGATAGCTAATATGAAGCAAAAGCTATCCATTATTAAAAAGCAATCCAAACAAAAATAATTAGCTGCTCATAAAACGAAGACAGGATTCAAAGAAAACAATGTTGAAATGTTAAACGGCACTATATTTCTGCCCATTGCAAGTACGTGAGACACAATAGATGGACACCCTTTACTACTTACATTTTTTGCTTATATTTTGTCTTCTGTGTAGTGAAACGAATCTTATTTTTATTATTATATATATTATAGATATATATATTTATAGATATATATTAAGTAAGTACTTGTTACTATTACAGGAATCAGCCCCGGTCATCCTCGAAAATATTTTGTAGATTCAAGTGAAAGAAGCAAACGCCGCAAAACCATAGACCTTCTATCAAACGACGTGGAAGTATTGATCTATGCTACTCAAAGGAAATTGCGGGAATCAGGCAAAGAAGATGCTTCCAATATCGTAAAAAATCTTACAAAAAGTCCTCAAGAGCAAAAAAAAAGTGTAAAGGGTATGAAAAAAGTCAAGTGAAGAACAAGAGCAACCTCGCCAGTTATCACCTTTACATGATTTGTCCATGTATACAGAAGCAGGACTTACTAAAGCCCAATATGAAAGAATACGAGAAATGAATAAAAGTTTTTTTCCGTGCTATTCTCTCTTTCAAAGGATAAAAAAAGAATGCTATCCAGAAAATCACAGGGTGACAGGAACATGTGCGGAAGTAAAAGTGCAAAATTTGATGTATCATACGGCAACACGACCGATTTTACATCTTAGAGAAGTTGCAGAATATTTGAGGGATGACGAAAAATGATATTTAATTTTAGTAAGTAAGTAGAGCTGTGACGGGAGGCGTCATAGAAGATGCAATACTAAATGAAATTTGAAAATGAAGATGATTCTGACCCCAATATTTTACAAAGTTCTGTTGATCCTCTTCAATTAGTTTACAGGCCCGAAAAGCAAATTCTCTGCCAAAACCCAACACCATCATCACCTCGCTACTGTCGATCTATAAGAATTCGATTCATCAATAAGACAAATGATGTAACAAAAGAAAAAATAAAATATATCAAATCACAAATCACACACTTACTAGCACAGAAATTGACGATGTGTCCATAAAACATAGAATGTTATTCACAATTGTGGATGGAAAAGTATGGAATGCCGCAATACACACGAAATCTACGATGAGGTGCTACATATGTGATGCTACTTCATCTGAGTTTAATGCCTTATCAAAGAAGTGGGAGTATAAGAAAAAAAATTAAGTTTCGGGGTTTTCTTAATGCATACACGTAGCATATAGATTACCTGTAAAAAATGGATCGTCCACCTTTTTGCTGAGGAGAAACAAGCAGTACAAATTAAAAAGAAAGAAATTCAGGATAATTTCAAACAACCACTCGGGCTCTTACTCGATTAAATTTTGGAAATACTAACAATGGAAATACCAGCAGAAGATTTTCTGAGAAATACGAAATATCGGCGGCAATAACAGGTATCGATAAAAATTTTATATATCAGCTAAAAGTTATATTAGGTACATTGTGTTGCAGATACAAAATTAATACAAAATAATTTGAAAAATATTTCCAAGAAACAGCTGAACTGTAGGCGACACTATATGTTTTTTTATCCCATGTCTCCTATATTGCACAAGGTACTTCGTCATGGAGCAAATGTCATAAAAGAAGCTATTCTGCCAATAGGCCAACTAAGTGAAGAGGCTGCAGAAGCTCGCAATAAACATATTAGGTCATTTAGATTGAACTACACAAAAAACTTTTCTCGTGTGGCCTAAAATATTAATGTCCTTAGGCTTCTTTTAACTTATGACCTCCTAATAATGGGGATGAGATGCAACACAAACAAGGAAATAAAGTCCTTATATTCTGAAGTTCTAAAATTGTTATCAGAAAGTGATATTACAAAGTTATATTCTTGAACACAGTAATAGTAGTGAAACTGATGTATAAATCCTTTAATTATTTATATATAAGACTTTGTTTTACCATTTTTACTCTACAATTCTAATAAAAAAGCAGATCTGTACCTGTTAGAGGAATAAAATAATTTCGGCCAGGTTTTGGGGCTAAATACCACACAGTGGACTGTAGCAACAAATATTAGAATTGAGAGTACGCTTGTTGTTTAAAGACGGTAAATCAATAGTCACGTATCTGCGAACGATATCCGCGGTTCGCGTCATTCGCGTGTTACTTTCTGCTGTTGCAACATGCAAGCAAACGTTCGTTGTCAAAGCACTGTTGTTGAAGTGAAGGTGTAGTGAATAAATATTCAATTTTGTTTCAAATTGGGAAACACTGCTACCGAAAAACATAAAATGTAGCAGCAAGTGTACGGTGATGGCACATTATCGCGTTCTCGCATTTTTGATAGTTTCAACTTTTTTTTTTTATATTGATAACATCAAGGTAAACGTCAAGTCTGACATTACGAGGGTAAGTCATTAATTCAGTCACAAACTGATATGAGAGGCCGGAAATTAGTAGTAAATTGTTTCCAAATATAGCAATAGGTGGCAGCATAATACAACTATAAGATGTTAATTTCGAATTTATGAGACAGAAGTTATACAAGATGAGCAGGGTCGTTTAAAAGTTGTGGACGAAGAACGAAGTGGTCATCCAGTTGAGATTGTTGAACAATGATTTAAGGAGTGTTGAGTAAAAGAATTAGTTCGGAAGGTTGAGGAAATTGTTAGAGCTGACATGCGAACAACAATAGACAGCATCGCAAGCATTTCTTCAACGTTCTCATTCTTCTGTCGCAATCTCATCTGGACGACCACTGTGCTCGCAATTGCGATAGAAGAATTAATTGAACGACCCTGCTCAACTGGTACAACTGCTGTCTCATAAATTCGAAATTAACATCTTATATTTGGATTATGCTGTAACTATTGGCATATTTGGAAACAATTTACTACTAATTTACCGACCTCTCATATCAGTTTGTGACCTACGTAATGACCTACCCTCGTATAAGGTTTCCCAAGGATAATTTTGCAAGCTATTTAAAAAAATTGCATAGCAGATCGCAAATGTTCATTATTAGACAAAACCTTCTTGAAACATTCTAAACAGTTATGTACTGTACATACATATTTCTGACCTTAATTCCCCAGACCTGGAAATTAAGAGCCACACCTTCCATAAACCTTCTAACACTTATTAATATTGGAATTTTAAACATATATTTTTAGTTGTAGAGTTTTAAAAGATTTATATAAAATAATCAATTCCATTATATAAAAGCATGGAATATTTCAAAGAAAGATTATATTTTTTAAAGAAACTACGTTTAAAAATGCAATCACAATTCGACTAATTTAACACATTTGAAATAAATGAAAGAGTATTTTTCTGTTATGACGTAACATATTTTTAAAAAGCAATATTTAGGCAGTCGTCAGCTTGTAAAACTTGATGTAATGTTCCAAATCATAATTTAAATAGATTTTTTTTATCTTCAGTCAAATTCTTTATCATGCAGATTTTTCATAGATAAGTAATATACTGTAAAAATTCAAAATACATATCTCTAATTTATTCTCTTTAATAAAAAAATATATCCATACATGCAATTCACCGTCTACAAAAGTTTTAAACAATAACATAATGTTTTGTAATATTTCACTAAAAATATATTTTATATTATTGAAATAATTTTTAATGTAAAATATTTCACTTACGAATTATTGCTAAGAGGTTTATTTGATGTTAGGAACAAATACTAAAAAAAGTAAAAAGCATTCGTTGATTTTATTCTTTAAAATATATATTGCTAAACCGCATAATTTCATATTTTTAAACTAACATTTTACAATTAAATAGTATTTATAAGTTTTATTTTATTCTTTTAATATTATATAAATTTTGAATCCTTTATTTAATAATATATATTACGTTTTGTTTTTCTTCAGTATATGAATTATGTAATTTTTAATTTAAATTTTGTTATCACAAATTTATTTTAAACTAAAATATATAAATTAAAATAAGAAAAAATGTAATAAATGTATTACCTGGTAAAATAAATGAATAAAATAAACTGGAATTATTCTCTAACTTTGTATATCTAGGTTTAGTAATACAAATCACAAGTGAGTTTTAAATAAAAGTGTTATTTGTACGGAAGTATTAAATATATGATAATATACGATATTATATTTAATATTGTCTTTATAAAAGTACATCTTGTGTTTTCTTCGTCTTTTGACAAGCTTGTACAATAAAACCCTGAGTTTTTGAATTACGAGTGCTATAATACAGTATATAGTATATAGTAATATAAATATGACCGCCATTTACAATTGTATTGATAAATAAATCTTTGATACGTTATAAATTATCAAAGATCCAGAATCATATAGAAAAACATAATTTAAAAGATAAAATAGTTGGAATAGAACAGTTTTATCATGGTAATGGAAAACTCGTTTTCTAAATAAACTTATCAATACATAAAATACATAACAAAAGTCAAGCAGTGTTCATTTATAATATGTAATTCTTTCAAAATTGTAATTTCATTTTATTTATAAAATAAATTACACTAAAAACAAAGAAAAATGTTTCTTTAACTAATAAGGCTTTCAAAAATATAATAGAGATGTTCAAAGTGAAGTCACGAACAGGCTTCTACTGCTAATGTAGGACATTCAGCCAAATTGTTCATCATTCTGGCAAGCGTTCTTTTATCTTTAGAATCTCAAAAACAAACCAAATTACGAGATGTAGGAAAAAATGTCGGAAACAAAACAAAACAAAACAAGAAAAAAATGTTGACGCTTTTTTTCGAAAACGTTTCCAAATTCGTTTTTACAGAGCATTATTAAGTAACAATATAATATAGCAAACATTGCTAGTGATAATGGATATCAGGTAAAATTAATTAACAAATTGATTCAGAGCTCCTTTGATACTTCTAAAAATAAAAATAAAACTATTAATGAAGTCACTATGAAAAGGGTTGTAGCAAATTATTTCCCGGGTTTCTTTGAACATATAAAAAATCATTTAAGAAATTTTGGCTTATGTTTGATAGCAAAGCCGCCTCCGAAATTAAAGATGGTTTTAAGTACTAAAATTGATACGATTAATAGAGATGACCTCTCAGGGGTTTATATGATTCCATTTATTAGGGAGGGAGGAATCAAAAATCATTATATAGGTATAACCCAACGAAAATTCAATATCAGATGTAAAGAACATATAGCGGACATAAAATACAATAGAGTTAATACTGCTTTATCCCGGCTAAATCAAATAGAGAACATTAACATACTTTTTAACGAGAGTAAAATCATCTACAGATCTAATTTTTATTTACAATTATTCATAAGAGAGTCCATTGAAATTTATTTAAGAGGTTCAGGAGTTCGTAATGATACATTATCCTTTTGTATCCCGAATTTATGGGTTGAATTGTTGGATAAATTACATCATCGCGACATACAGAGAACACGAGCAATCGCGAAAATATAGGGCGCGTTACCTGATTACTTGTTTTTTTTCGATGATTTTTTCCATTTTTCATTATGCAATTGTAATTTTCTATTATACATTCTGACGACGACTCAGAAAATGAGTTGAAACATGTAAATAAAGAGTTTTTAATTTACTTTTAATGTGTTTTTATAATGTCTTTTAAGCAAATAAATATTTTAATATTATGATATAACAATATAATGTTGATTTTAATGTAATTGTTAATACTCTTACTTTATTATGTTTCTTTGTTGAACAAGTTTGCCGAACATGAACATTTTGCATCATCCGTGTTATTTGGTTCGGGGGCATAATTCTGATTTGTGGTGAACAATAGATGTTTTAGAGACACGACTTAACAATATTTTACAGTGTTATAAATTTGTGATATGCAAAAATAATTTCTTTTTCAAAAATACTAAAGTACAATTCACGAAAAGTTTACTCCAAGTAGAATATAATTTATTGTATCATAAGATTTTCAGTATATAAACAATCGTGTACCAATATTTTTGAATTAAACTCTTTTATTTAAAAAAATCTTTATTCAAGTACGTATGCGCATTATTTTTAAAATAAACACTATATTAAACTATTTAAAGAAAATAAAATATAAGCTAAAGGCAATAAGATGCTAAACGTCATATTTTTAATAGATCTGATGTATGTCACACACGTTGCGATCAGAGAAATGTCCATATTAAATAATTAATTTGTTTTGACATAAAACATTTAAAATAATTTTCATTAATTTTCTTTTAAAATCTATCCTGTACTAAGGATTTTTTATATAGTTAATCAAATAAGTAAAACATATGTTATGCAGTAGTTTTTCCTTAAATTACGTTAATTATAATATCGAAATTTGAAATATACAGAACAAATAAGAATTTACTATCAGTTCTTTTAAATTTTCAGGATTTTCGTTGCAAAATTGTAAGTTTTATGTAAACATATTTAATATTTACAAATTACATTCAATCAATAATCATGCATTTCGCAGACAATTATAAAATATGTACAGTTGTGGAAAAAAAAGTAAACACCCCCTACTAACTCCTCAACAAATTATCGCAGACGAAAGTTACTGGTACCAAACGATTGGAAATAAAGTCTACTTTTAAATGATGTATATAAAATTAGGAGGCATCTACATATTCAAACGAATCCAAACTTTTTTTTTTTCAATGACAATACCCAATTTTAACGAGATATTTTAAATCCTCGGTTCAAACTATGCCTAGACTCTAAATTTCAAGTCATTTTAATGATAAGTTTTTGAATAATAAACATTCAAAATTAAGTGCTTTTAATGTTAAATTACATTTCCATATTTTTATTTATATCTCCTGAAATTATGCTCCTAATGTGCTAATTTGTTTTGTAGCAATAATACTAATATACCCAAACATAAATGCGCCGAATTTGCAATTTTTAAAAATTTATGATATGAATTATGAATTATGAAAGTAATATTCAAAAAAATTATGAATTGCAACCTATAATTATTTTTACGGATTTAGATTTATTAAGTCCCGCTTTATGGAAATCCAAAATATCACATTTTTCTACCAAGTAGTTTTCCAATTATGCTTAAAAAACGGCAATATTATGGTTTAAGGATGGTCTATGATAGAAGTGAGTAGATATTTTGAAATGTATTTTGCTGTCCTGTAATCTAAGAGGCTTCATTGACTCTTTGAGTGGCAATTAAGACGCCTTGATCAAGAGAGCAGCTCTCTCGGTTAACAAACGAGTACGGAACTTCAATTTGGATACAGCCCTTAAAATACGCTCTTTTTAAAATAATTAATTTCTCAGAAACGTATGTTACGAATTGCATAAAAAATTATTTTTAGGCTAATTGAAGGGTGTAAAGTTCATTTATGATGTCTGAATTGTGTACTGCTGTTGAAAAAAACAAAGTTCTTGTTCGTTTTAATGTGTAGATGGGCCCCTAAGCAATTTTTATATACATCACTTAAAAGTAGACTTTATTTCCAATAGTTCTGTACCAGTAACTTTCTTCTACGATAATTTTTTGAGGAGTTAGTAGGGGGTGTTTACTTTAATTTTTCCACGACTGTACCTAGAGTTGTTTGTAGTAAACATTGTCATTTGGGCAAATGTTATGGTAAAATTTCGAATGTTCTAACTGTGACTGTTATTAAACAAATCTGTGCATTACATATTATTTAGCTATTATATACTCACCCTTTATTTAATCCAACTAAAGCATATATTTTTTATAACTTAGATATAATTAGTATGTTATTTTTGTTTTGAGTGTATCAGTTATAACTAAGGACCGACCGAAACAGGTTTTTAAATCGAAATACGATCGAATTTCTGTATTCTTCCAATTTTCGGTCGAAAACTAAAACGAAAATGTCCAAAAATTTTGTAAGGAATTAATACATATATAAATATACATAATTGATAATTAAGTATACGTGTGGTCCAAGTTAACTCTCTGTGCCTCTGATCAAAACTTTGTTTTCATTTAAAATAAAATATAATTAATTTACTAACGACACAAAAGGATTGTCTAATTTTACGAATTTCATCTAATTAAAAATTGTTTAAGTATACATACCTCGATTTATCTTTTACAATAATTTCTGTAAATGAACTTCTATTATACTAGATGTTTCTCAGAGTGTAGTTGAAGTACTTCTGCAGCTTCAAAGTAAAAAGAATTCTATTACAGTTACGTATTCAGCTTTTAATGAGCAGCGTGAAAGAGTCTTCAGAGTTTAGTCATATATGCATTTCTTGCTTTATAATTCGCACTCTCTTTTTGAGAAAGTTATGACTGATAACTATAAATTATAAAATTCATGGCAATAAATTAGCAGAGTCTCATTTCAGCAGATTCTGCTTAAATCAATGAGTAATGTTGAAAATGAGGTTAATGCGGAAGAAACGAGAATTTTGGAAAAAAAGATAGGGTTTGGTCTGCCCAAATTTTGACAGCTTTTTCGCTGAAAACGAATTTTCGGCGAATTTGGGCAAGAAAACGAAATCGAATTTTCTGTCTATAAACTATAATGTACTACATGATACTATAATGTACTATAGTATGTAGTACTACAATGTACTACTTAAACTATAATGTACTACATGATACAAAATGTGCCCAAAACACTAATAAGGTCAGGCACACATTTTCGGCATTTTATCCCAAAATGTTGCAGATATAGGAATAAACAAAAATGCTAAAATTAAACCACTTTTTATAGCCTGGAAAAGAGTTCGTAAAAGGGAAATATCAGGTAGAATGATGGCGTTTTAGTGGTTTTACACTAATTACGAAAGAAAATAATGATTGAATAAATAAACAACTGGGCTATTTATTGGTGCAAAAGTTTCCCAACTGTAAAGAAATAATAACTTTACGCAAATATTACAAAGCATGTTCAAAATGTTTTATATAGTTGCCAACACAGAGCTGCATTCATCTAAAAACATTTATGTGCCAACATCGAGTTCTTGTTCGGTGATGTCGAGACATCCACCTTATATACTCTGTGCGCAGATATTTATGAATGCAAACATTTCTAAGTTGTTTTAATGTTCACTGAACGTGCCATTTACAAGTCAGCTAAATTTTAAGGTATTTTTCAGGAAGCATAGCTTTGTAATTTTTTAAATAAAATTAAAGATAACAGCCATATTTTATTTATTTTTGTATTTCTCCAAATTTAATCCTCTGAAAATTGTTAACGATTTCATAAAATTATCAAACTATTTTTAGGTAACTTTATAATTCATATTAAATGTCTGTGACCAATATTTAACCCTTTATGTACTGAATTCTGAATTCATGAAACTTTTATTTTCTAAAGCATTTTTCGTGAATTTTTGAAACTACGTTAGAAGATTTACATAATAATTTAATAAATTTTAGAAGGATTAATTAAATTTGAATTTATAGGAATTTTGTGCAATATTTATAATCTCACTCAAATATTTTATTTTAAATATTTTTCTTAGTATTTTCTAGAATTTGGAAATGTACAAATATAATGTTCTTACAACAGAAATATAGAAATATTTCCGAATTCAAAAACTCCCTCGCCCACTCCCAGCACCAAGAAAGCTGAAAGGATGCAAAAGCAAAAGAAATCATCTCTTTAATAATATTTTTGTTTTGTGTAACACATAATGCTTTTGGAACGAGATAAATTAATGCATCTATAACTCATTCTAATCTGTATTACTACTAATCAACTCCGTCAACAAGTACTAAATGAATTGTATAACAAGTTATTTTAATGGTACTTATAAGTACCGTCTGTAGATAATCGGTTAAGGAATAAAATGAGAAAATGAATATTAAATTCACAATATATATCATTAATTTTTACTTAATAGGTGCTAAAATACAAAATATTAAAACATTTTAAAAACAATCAAGATGTTAAAACGTTGGAGTCATTTTGATGTTAAAGTGCGAGCGCTTCCGACTAAACCATTAGTCGTCATCAGGGAAAATCACTGCTGGTTAAATACCAAAGGGCGAAACCAACGAACGACAAACAGGAGGGTGGGAAGGAAAGGAATAGAGGAGTAGCTAACCTGAAAAAGAGAGGGAGGGAGGGGGGAGGGAAATGGTTAATCAAAACCAAATTCACCAGTTACACCTAGTATGTTAAACAAAATTCTTGGTATATTATAGGATAGAACACCATTACAGGTACGCCTTCCTCTTGCCAAAATTTTCAAAGACTCTCTTATTATACAAATATTATAATGTGATGCATGTGCAATGATTTTGACTTCTTTAAATGTGATATCAATATTTTTATCTTGACTTAACCGGGATAGAGCTGTGGATATTTTACCCTTTTTTATATCTGTCATATGCCCCTTAATTCTTTCAACTAATTTTATCTATATAAAAACGGAATGCTGCATGAGGAATATGAATTGTACTGAATTAAATAAAGATCCTAATACTACTATCAACCGGAAAACACAAGAATTAATTAAACACGGTGTTTGGCCAAGTGACATAAAAGTTAAGCTTTCCATCAATTAAACTGCAGCCCCCCCCCCCCCCCCCCCCCCCCCCGGTTACACGGGCGGTTGAAAGACCATAAAGTAGATTTCCCCCTCCGTCTCAAAGTGTTTAGGGCCGACGTACACTATTTAAAAAGCGTTTGTGCCTCTACTTAAAGCCATATTTCCCCCATCTAAATACGTTATCAACTCTACTGCAGATCTAGTTAAGATACTAAAAGATTATAAATTAGAAGATAGCAACATACTAGTAAGTTTTGATATAAAATCTTTATATCCTTCCATTAATGTTCACGGAGTTAAAATTATCATTGAAGATTTCATTTTAAATAACACATTATATAACGACGATATTAAAAATACCCTTATTTCAAGCTTGAATTTAATTACAAATAATAATGTCTTCCTTTGTAATGAGAAAGTATTACAAGCAAACAGAAGAGCCGCCTTTGGGCTCACCAATCTCTGGACTATTGGCCGAACTTAAATTACGACCTTTGGAAAATCATATCATTTCTTCATCTACCCTAAAACCCGCATTATGGATTAGGTATGTTGATGACATTCTGATAATTTGGAATAACGGGATCTCTACATTAACTGAGTTTTTGAATCCTGCTAACAGTATAGATAACAATATAAAATTTACTTATGAAATAGAAGAAAATTTTTCGTTACCTTTTTTAGATGTAAAACTGGTTAAGAACATTTCAACAAAAAGCATCGATATGAAAGTTTATAGAAAACCTCGCAGGTCAAACAATACAATATCCTATGAGAGTGATGTTCCATTCAACTATAAAACTGCTGCATATCGTTTTTATGTTAAATGAGCTTTTCAAGTTTGTTCGGATGTTTATCTAAGTGATGAATTGAGTAAAATTAAACAGATTGCTTGTGAAAATGGTTTTTCGAATAGGTTTATCAACAAATTAATTTATAAATATAATAATAGTAACAAAATATCTACAAATGCTAGTAAAGATAAAGAAAAACTTACTATATTTTGCAGTATGGAATATATTCCACATCTTTTTGAGCGGATTGAGTATGATTTGAAGAAATATAATGTAATTCTTATCACTAAACCACCGACAAAGTTAGAGTATCTAGTACACAGAATGATTGATTCTATAGATAATTATGATAAATCAGGAGTTTATATTATCCCTTTTAAAGTTAATACCAGTTCAAAAACGTATACTTAAGCAGAAATGACCACTCGCAAATTATTTGAAAGAATTGAGGAGTATATGACAGATATAAAAAAGGGTAAACTATCCACAGCTCTACCCCGGTTAAGTCAAAATAAAAATATTGATATCCTATTTAAAGAAGTCAAAATCATTGCACATGCATCACATTATAATATTTGTATAATACGAGAGTCTTTGGAAATTTTGGCAAGAGTAAAGCGTACCTGTAATGATGTTCTATTCTATAATATACCAAGAATTTGCTTTAACATACTAGGTGTAACTGGTGAATTTGGTTTTGATTAACCATTCCCCCCCCCCTCTCCCTCTCTTTTTCAGGTTAGCTATGTCTTTCCTCCCCATCCTCCTTTTTGTGGTTCGTTGGTTTCGCCCTTTGGTATTTAACCAGCTTTTGTCTTTCATCCAGCGGTGATTTTCCCTGATGACGACTAATTGTTTAGTCGAAAGAGCTCGGATTTTAACATCAAAATGACTCCAACGTTTTAACATCTTGACTGTTTTTAAAATGTTTTAACATTTTGTATTTTAGCACCTTTTAAGTAAAAATTAAAGATATATAATGTGAATTTAATATTCATTTTCTCATTTATTTTATTAAGGTAAATCTGTCGTTGAAATTGAAATACAGTTTTTCTATATTTATTTATAAGGAATAAAAGCCGAAGTCAATGTTTTGAGTACACCCTGTGTACCTGTCTTTGGACAATATGGAATCTCTCTCTCTCTCTCTCTCTCTATATATATATATATATATATATATATATACAAATATACACATATATATATATATATATATATATATATATATATATAATATATAATTTATATTTGATAAAATTAATTAATATACCCATACTGTTTTATTAGTTAAATAGTTACAAATGTTTACCTTTTAAAAGTGAATAAAATTTTGTTAAGCAAAAGCTTTATTTTAGGTGTAATGTTTTAATACTTAGTGTGTAAATAACCGAATTATTTTAAATAAATAAAAAACACTTTAACAAAATTAAAAGTTCCTTCTTCTTTAGATACCAGAGAGAAAAAAGTTATAAATAGGCAATTACAGTTAACACCTTGATGAAATAAAGTTTCAAATCACTTAACTGCGTGGAAACGTTATCATTTTTTTACTGAAGCCATCACCAATCACCATCGTATACTTAATACAGTTCGATTTTTACTGTCATTAAATCTTGACAGAAGAGATAGTGACATGGATTTTTTGTGAAAGCAAGTGAGATGATAAGGTTAATTTTCCATTTTCACAACGAAAGATAAATTTGTGATTCATTGTCGTTCTCCTATGATGTCATCCAACTAGACATTTACTTTCACACAGATATGCCTTTGTAATTGTCGAGCTTTTTGAGGTATTCGTTTCTCTTTTTTTTTTTTTTTTACTTTTTTTCAAAATTAATATTAATGTATTTACTATAGATATTCCTGTTCGAAGTTAATTCAGATTCAGAAGATACTGGAAGAGCCACAACATTAAAAGCAGATGAAAAATAATTTTGACAAATTAAATTTTCTTCTATAAGATGTTAGATTCTATAGATTTATTCAACTATTTATCTTTTTAATATTAAAAAATGCTTTATGATAATAATCCAATTTTCTACAATAATTTATGTTATGATAACACGAAGTACTTTTAATGAATTTTGAATCATAAGGATTATAATAAAATTTGCTTTCAAAAGATTTCAATAAGCTGCGTGTGACTGCGTGAATGCAAGTGATAAAACAAATGTTTCTAAAATGCACGATTTATGAAATCCTCGTTTTATGCCATAAAAAACGCAATTATTTACTTTGGTACTATATATATATATATATATATATATATATATATATATATATATATATATATATATATATATATATATATATATATGCAGAGAGTCTCAAAAGACCGACATGCATTTACAATTTTTACCTCCTGGAGATACATGGACAATGTAGCATGAAAAAGTCTTCAAAAAGAGGTAGAAGTTAAGATAATGTTGGTGAAATAGCACTGCGATTTTCTTTAAAAAGATACACTTTTTAAATATGTATATAGCCCGTGGATCCTATACGTTATATTTCAAAATAACGTCCTCATGCTCTGAGAAGTACAACAGTAAATCATTCACTATTATAAGACTGAAAATCACCGAGTTATTGTGCTAGAAGTGTTATGAAATGCTGAATAAATTTTATGCTTTTTCGGTATTAAAATCAGTTTTGGGCACGCTCACACACACACACACACACACACACACAAAAAAAAAAAAAAAAAAAAAAAAAAAAAAAAAAAAAAAAAAAAAAACGAATTAATTCAAATTGAAATTCAATTCTTCAAAAATGAGTCAAGTTCATGCTCAAATTCAAAAATTTCCAAACGAACACGCTCAACTTAAACTCATCTATATAATGTGAGTGAAGTTCATTAAAAATTTCTTTTGGTTATTACCCGACTGTCAAGAAGAGTTATGTGTTTCACCCGTATCTGGTTAAGTGGATTTCTTTATACCCTCGAAACATCCCAACGGCTGGATGGATTTTAATTAATGATGTCTCTATCGATTCGACTTAACCGACCGATGTTTATAGGCTAGGATTTAAATTTTATAAAATAAAAATGACGGCTTGTAAAATAGAAATGGCGGTAGAGACGAAAATTTTTTTTCACGCACCATATTGAGTGGCATGTAATGGGATAGGTCCTTCAAAATGAAGACGATGTTTCATTGACAATTTTACTATCAGAAGCTCCGTTTCTATATTACAGAACCTGGAAGTTGTGTAGGTAGGATCTCTAGCTTTACTGCAACATCTATCATAGACATCTATAGGCCTCATCAAAACAGTGTTTATAGATAGGAACTAACAATTAAACACAACTTAAAAGTCATCAATACAAGTAAATATTAAGTAATATTAGTAGTATAAAAAATAGTTTCACATTGATGAGAAATAATTAATTAATTCGCTTTTTACGCAGTCGGTTTTTTGATTTTTTTAATTTAATTAATTTATATATATTAGTTTTTTATCGTGCAAATTTACAAAATTTTGTGAACTAATTTTTTGGTTATTCGACGTACGGGTCTTCATTGGCCCGACCTAGTTTTCCTCCCCGACACTCGGTTCGGGTTTGTTTTGTGAATTGTATTTTTCTAGAGGTTCGAACCAAGATCAGTCGGGACTGAGTTTTTTTCTGTCCCATTTAGGGGGCTGGATTGCATTCTTCTTGAAGCCTGAACAGGCAAAAATTTTCGATCCCGTTTTCAATCCAGCTCATATAAAAATCATTGTACCGGCACAGCTCTGGCCTGTCCAGTAGAAATATGAGTAAAATTTGGACCGGCCCAAGTTTTCTTTTATGCACGTATTTTTAAATCGCTATTATTCCACAGCTAAAATTATATATATATATAACGATAATCTGTCATTAGCGGTGGTCGACTTAAGATTATACGTTATTTTCGTAGCATGAAGTTATAGAATAGATGAAGTACAAGCAGATAAGTGAATGTGTAGATAGCAACAACTTCACCGATCATTTTAGTGGATTAATCTTTTTAGTCGTCATCATACGTTCCACATTTAACATGGGTTGCACTCGATTGGCTAATGATCAGAACCATGAATATGATGATTAGGAATTTCTTAAGAAGTCAAAGAACGAAGCCTTTTTTAGTCACAAGTTTTTATTTAGATAACATCGAATCGCAGTTCTCACAAAAATACTGTGAAGTGCCCTAGATAAGTTCGATGCTTTCAACATCTATAATTTTAAAGAATCATTTGGTTAGATCTTATGGTAAATCTTTGAAAATAACTACATAGTGTCAGACACACAGCCAAGTGTGGTTTACACTTCGAAAAATCAACAAATTTTATCACATTCTGCGGGAGAAACGTTTGTAGCCGTTTTTTACTCGCAGAGCGTAGGGATAAAAAATGACGTATCACACGCTAAAACAATTAAGAATTAAGGATATCACGCATGAAAAGAGGACTGAGAGAGTAGCACATGAATAAGAAGGTAAAAAGTAAACCCCGGAATAGAAATTCCCGACTGAAACAAAAAGGCTACCAAAAAGAACAGTTTAAAATGCGAAAGATTGGAAATGGAACATTAAATTTAAGAATACTAAAAGCGTTAATTAAATGAATTAGACAAGTGATACATTAAATTAAGGGAATTTAACAGAATTAATGATAGAGCTTATTTAAGAAAACGGATTTAGTGAATATAGAGTAGTAATTTAGAATAGTACAGGGAAATCGCGAAGGATGATTTAATATTGTAAGACACACACATATATATGTGTGTGTGTGTGTGTGTGTGTGTGTGCATTTTTAAGATGGGTATATGCAGTTCTAGGCAATAAAATTAAAGAACGGTAAACTTGTGAAAAGAATATAATGCATTTACAACAATGGGAAAAACGTGTTCTTAAAAGCTGGAAAATTTTAAAATAAATTATGAAAAAAATTGAGTTTGAGTTATAAATTTCGATGAAACTCACAGATTTTTTTAACTTTCGTTCAGCTCACGCTCGTTTATCAAAATGTCAGTCAAGTGCAAGTGAATGCTTACAGAAAATTAGTCAAACTCGTGACTTTTCGGTCAATGAGTTCGCCCATGCCCAACGCAGATTAAAAGTGTGTATTTCAGTATTAAGCTTCTGAAAGTTTTACGTAGTGAATAGAGTATTTTTATCGAGTATTTCAGAATAAAAATATAAAATACAATAAAATTTATCTTGTATATCTAAATTTAAAACATAATATTTGAGCAATATCAAATATAATGCAATAGGATTGTACGTAAAATTTAAAACATATAATAACTTATGTTTTATCGAATTTTGTAAGAAGCGTGCTATTGTACTATTGTAAGAATCGTGCATATTTCATGAAAATTTTGTTCTAAAAATATAAAAATAAAACTGAATTGAAGAAAATAATTATTTGCGATACGCTTACGCTTGATAAAATATTTTTCTATTATAAAAAAAATAAACCATAAAACTAAAAAGAATGTCAGTGGTATTTATAAAAAAATATTCTAAATATCTTATTTCATATGAGAATACATTCGCTTGATGAAATATATTATTTTACTTGCTGCATATTATCTTACATAAGAGAAAAATATTGTTCATGTTTTCGGAAAGTAAGATTCATTAAAAATAAAAGTAGTCTTTTTGTTAACGCAAACATTTGATGAGTGGAATGCCATGTGTTTTCAAATACTCATTATTTCTAAAAGACATGTTTTATTAACAATATAAAATAGAAGCACTTTTCAAGTATATTATGTTTCAGAAACTTGTAAAAAGTAATGTAATTAATACGAGGATTTATAGGCCTTCTCTTGTATCGATGAGTTTTATTTAAAATATAAATAACAAATAGCATTGCATGAAACAGTTTAACCATTTAATCCATGTTTTAATATTTTGTTCTAAAAACATATTTGAGTCTATGTTTGTTAATTATCTACTAGAAAAATAGTGAAAAAAATTATTTATGTTTCTGATCGGCATAATGTCATAATACAACACCTGAGTTATATAGAAAATATTGCTCAACAATAATTTTAAATTATATACTTACTTTAAAGTGTTTACACTGCACAATAACAACTATTGAACGACACAATAATTTTTGTAATGCTTTTAACAGTTTTTATAATAAGTAATGACTGCTTTATAAAGACAGAGAAAAAACTCTATTCGATTATATTGCAGGCAGTATCAACAAAAAATGTTATAAACTCCCCCTAATAACAAATCATAACAAAAAAAACTTCCTGACCTTAAATACATGTTATCACACGTGACACATATTAGGTAACCAAAAAAACCAATAGAAAGCGCCAAATGGTAATACAAAGGTCATGTAACACCTAAGTGAGAGTATACAGTCAAGCGTTTAAGAGAAGAACTTGTCTACAGGGTAATGCCTTATAGATAGTTAGGGTATTAGCGAGATAAATCATAAGTTATGCATATTATCTTCATAGTACGCACTTGTTGATGTGTGCATATAGCGATGTTTCAACAATATGACCGACAACATACGCTTTGACATACTTTTGAATAAAATCTAATTGGCTGATGTTTCTCGTAAAATGCATAAAAATAAATGAATAATGAATAAAAGAGAATAATCATTTATCAAATATTTGACAACTGTCTAATCAAAATCTATACAAATTATACAAAATTTATACAAAAAAGCCCTCCGAGCTCGGCCTACATTCGGCCTAGCTAGATTTCGACGTCAAGTACAAATTTCACCAAAAAATAAATAAATAAGTAAATAAAGATTATATAAAAACAGAAATTGAGAATTTTATCTGGCCACTTTTGGTGAGTTTTTAATGTAAGTTTTCTGTAAGAGCTAATTTTATCAGAATCACATTAAGGCGGTATTAAAAAAATAGTTTTCCACCTCAACAACTGACACATTTTCAGTTTCATTTTAAAAGAAAAAAACACGAAACTTGTTGACGTAATTTACGAAGAGATTTAAAAGCGATGTTTTTTTTTCTCGTACCATTAATTAGAACATGATTTATAAACAATTATTTTCTCAGTACGGCTATATTTTTCGTATTCAGTACTTACACTTCTGGAAATTCTGTTCAAAATGCCACTTTGACGGCATTTTTTAAAAATATATTCTGCCTTTATTTAAACATCGACCTATACGGATCATTATATGGTTTCTATATAAGAGAACCTGCCTATTAGATGCGTCTCAGATCAAAAATTATTTTGAAAATGAGTCGAAAAATAAGTAGTTTGGATTTTAATACACCCTTAATACGAAAGTTTTTTTGTGAAGACGCTATGTATTATTAATTTGTTTTTGCTGTAAGAATTGGACCTATCAACACTTGTCAATATAAAAGTTGTATATAATATTAGGAGGATTTATAACAATTTCATACGGATTGCCTTGTGAATTGACGAAGTTATTGATTTTTTTTTCTTCTTCAACACTCATTTTGTTTTCGTTTTGTATTTTTTGTATTTTTAGTGCTGGTCCTATTAAACGCTTGTCAATATAAAAGTTGTAAATCATATTATGAAGATTTCTAGTGAAGTTAATTGGATTTGATATCTTAAGAAGTGACGAAGCTATGATTTTTTTCTCCATAAAACCATGTATTTATCTCCCATTGGGCCAATTTTTAATTTTATCAAAATTTTGTCATACATAAATTTTTGGCCCTTTTACCAGAAGTAATAATAACTTTAAAATGATTTTATATGTATTATAATTAACATGTTATAGGATTTTTCAGTTTTTACAAAACACTTCCCCTTTTCCACCCCTTGGTTCGATTTTGCCCATTATCGAACTTGACCGATATTTTATATATCAGTTTGGAAGAGATTTGTGCATAATTATGGAAGTTATCGGGTCCATAAAAAATGATAGATAGGTAAATAGATAGATAGATATATAGAAGATAGACAGATAGACAGGTAGATGTATATACGTGGGTGGTAGAATATTTGCACTGCGATGGTTGTTGTGGAATATCAAAGCCTAATGTCTTAAATGTGTATACGCTCAATTTCAGAACAGTAGCTGCTATAATAGCATAGTCTTGGAGGAAAAAATACAGTCTTGGAGGAGTGAAAAAGGGAGGGGGGAAGTGGGGTCAAAAGACTGGTTTTTACCTTGTGTGGCTAGATTTGTGACAGTGGATGAGACGTAACTACTGTTGTTTGAACTCGGAATCACAGTGATGTAGCTACATCTCATCCACTGTCACAAATGTACCCTCATAAGTTGCAAACCAGCATTTCACCTTCAACCCCTTCCTTAAAAACTCTCTCAAAAATAGGTCTTTAAACCTCCCCCCTGCTTTCTCTCAAAACTATGTTAATATAGCAGCTACAGTTCTGAAATTGAGCATATAAGCATTTAAGACATTAGGATTCGATATTCCACATCAACCATCTCAGTACAAATATTTTATATACACTAGGGACAATAATTATTGAACCCCTCACGTAGTTTTTTAACTGGGTGTGGTTTGGGTTGAGGGATTATGATCGGTGTGGATCTGCAAAATTTTTTTTGAGAAATTCCAACATAGCGGAGAATGTAATAAGTAGTATTTCTTACGAAATCTACTTAAAATAGCTAAACGAAATTTATCTTCATACTGTTAATTTAATTAAAATTTTTTATATCGCAATTTAATTTAAGGACATAAGTTACCACTCTGAAAAAGTTTTAACTTTGTGCATTTTCGAATTAAAAAAAAATTATTATACATAATTTTACATAATGTTTGTTTTTCTATAAATTAATTATCCAAAATGCTCAGTGTTTTTTTTTCTGATAATCGTTCACAACAATTCTATTTTTCAATTTATACTAGAAATTAATTTACATTATTAAGAAAGGCGCAGTGTGCAGAGTTCGCACTTAATACTTTGAACACCTCATAACAGCTGCCTTTTAGTAGTTAAGAGGACCCCTTTGACTAATTCGAAATTTCTATTTTTTTCTCACACTTAGAGTACATTTTTTTTACACTTAAAATCAATTTTTATTAGTAAGAAATCCGTATGAAAAATAGAAGGGCAATTTTGGAGCTATAGGAAGCAGTGCGTGAAATAACGAATGAACAATTACGAAAATTTTAGCTCGTATTTTTGTATTTTTAGAACATCATTTTAAAAGTTAATTGACATTTTACTCCAGTATATTTTCAATCAATCAACTTGATTTTTTTAATTGCCCGTCACATATATTTCTAATTGAATACATACAGTAGTTTTTAAACATTGATATCTCGCTACATTGTGCAACCTTAATCTGATGAGAGTCTAGGTATTTTTCTATATTATCATAAAATTCTTTTAAATGTAGGATATACATTTTTTTAAACATTCGGTTTGATACTATAATATGTTTTAGAAGCCTTCATTCACTATACTTTTCACACACTTATCAATCCGCCAGTGCGTATCTTTGCCTCGTGGGTATCTTTACCCCCACCTACTCTATGTTCTTCGATACTAGGTTTAAGTTTTCTGCTAGCCATTCCTGTATAAAACTGCTTTTCTTCATCTTCTCATTCTTGTAATTATTCATCTTGTTTCATTTAAGTGATTAGCATACATATTTTTATAAAATCCAGTATTAAAATTAACATTTATACGGGGCTTCGGTCAGAATTAGTCCACGGATTCATGCTGAAGCCGGACTTATCTGGCCGGAACACCCATGTAAATGTTAAGGGAGAATGGCAAGATGTAGAGTAGGTGGGGGGGAAAGATACGCACGGGGCAAAGATACGCACTGGCTGATTTAATATGAAGAAACTTTTCTACAATCATGACCGCTAAGTGGAAGTTTGGTCTCAAGTGTAGTAGTTGTGTTTTCAAACCTTGTGAAAAAAGTAGCACTCTGTGCCAAGAAATTGAGGTAAGTTTAAATTTTCTCATATTGATATATATATTTTTTTAATTTTCACTTTATTGTTTAGCTGACAATACTTCGGATTTTTACAAATCCAAAAATTCAGTGGAGAACGAAAGTTCTATAGCTTCTAAATGCAGTATAGTTTACCTCGATCGCATTTGTTTAAACTTGTCAGAAGTCGGTTAAGTAAAATATTGCAGAATGGGGGTAAAGGTACGCATCCGTCTTGGGGCAAAGATACGCACAAGTTTAAGATTCAGAGCTGTGTCCTATCGTTTTAGCTAGATGCAAATCTTTCCACAATTACGTTGTGAATTTTTTTTTTTTTTTTTTTTTTTAAATTGTATAAAATACAATAGCTACTTAGCTAATATAATCTAGTTAACTACCTTTTCCTTTTCTAGTTAAGTTTTTTTTATTTAGAACGTAGCTTATCTACCTACCTACTTTTAAAAATCGATATTCTTGTTTCATAAAACGATTTTGTTTTAAGCCTTAAACCTTAACTCCTGTTATCTGTCTCACATACCGCTGCTGTAGTCGGTTTTCATAGTTTAACTTGTAATTTTCAATTTAACTATTGATGTTAGTTTAATTTTGATTCGTTTGGAAACTTAGTACTATTGCTAAAGACTTCTAAATGAGGATAATTTTTATTATAATAGGACTTTAGTAAAAATTTAGCGCAAAACAGTATCTCATGAGTCAGTCAACCCTTTTATTCATTCTACGATCAAGGGGTCTTTGGGACCGTTCATAGTATTTATGCAACAATTTTTATCACAGTAGTTAGAGGTTAACTGCTATTTGCGATCTCATAGATCGCTGTTTTTTTTTCGTTTTTTTTTTTTTTTATATATATATATATATATATATGGATTAACTTACAATTTTCAGTTTAACTATAAATACTAGTGCATTTTACTAACGCTTTTGCATAACTCATTCGTTTTATTGGAAATGGGGCAAAAACTCACAGTAATTTGTCAAAAATAAGTACTGCGTATCTTTGCCCCACGACTGCGTACTTTTACCCCAGCCGATGGGGCAAAGATACGCAGAACAATGTTTTTTAAAACTTGCAATTTCTCGCAGAATTATAATTTGACAGAATGTTGGTTGATGGTGCCACTTGCCTCAGGTTCTAATATAACATTGTAATCACTCATTACATAAGTTTAGATCAATGTATGCGTTAAAAATAAAAATGTATGGAAAGTGCGTATCTTTACCACCACCTACTCTATCGTAAATTCATTTCAGAAAACGACAACTAAAGTTCAACATTAGAAGGAAAAAATATTCAAAATCCTTTATTGCAAGGCTGAACGTTTTTGTTACGTAATTGCGGTGCTTTGTTCTTATGATAACACGTATAATTTTATCAAATATGTTTCTTCAGTAAAACAGGGCGGCCAGTTTAACCACCAATTTTTATGCGAAATTTCAAATTCATATCGTATATTTCATTTTCTTTTGATTTATCTGATCTCTGAACAGGTTTTGAGCAGGTGAGCAGCTTTGTGGGATTTTCTAGATATGAACAGCTTATTCAAACTGGCAACTCTGGAGTAAACAGTTAAAACGTTAATACTGAACGAGAGTTTTAATAATGATGTTTTAATATACCTGTAGTATATAGTGAATTTAGAAGACAGTTTATATTGTTAGCTAAATAGAAAAATTATATCATTATATAATTTATTTTATTTTTCTTTATTTTTGTAACTGTTTTGAGTTACATCATTCATAACCACATTTTCTACATATCATGATTTACTCCCAGTGTTTTGGTATATTTATTTAGTATGAATTTATACATAAAATGATAAATTTACTTAAATGCATTATTTAAACCTGTTTACTTTTTTCTTTCATGAAATGGAATACAAAGTATCTACTAGATTAAACAAATAAAATATGCAGGCTAAAGTCTGTTTTACTTTATTTCTTCCCTCTGTTTTATGATATGAAACGGAGTAAACTTTCGAAAAAAAAAGACATTTTTGTTGAAAGCAATAAATATATTATGCGTGTTTGAAGCAGTTTGGTTAAAAGCTATGTTTTTTTTTTCCCTTTATAAACTGGGTAGATGATTTTTTTGAATATGAAATCATAAATGTCACAAATATTTATGACTGCGATTTTGGCAAGTAACACAACGATTTGAACAAATTCAGTCTTTTAAGGAGAAAACATATTTTTAATAAGCGTATTTTGAATTATTTGTTTTATTTTAACCTGCTAGATCTTAAAATTTTAATTTTTCTTAAACAGATTTATGAATATACTATCAGTTAAGATTATGTTATTTTTAGGAAAAATAAAATAGAAAATAATTCTTAACTCAGATAAATCATACCTAAATTTTAAGATGATTTAGAGTGTAGTTATTAGATGATTACAAATTTTAACGTACTGAATAGTCAAGAACACAAATTTAATGTATTTTATGTAACACATAACAAAATTTCAAGAGTAACCTAATTGTTTTTCTTTTCTTTCCAACGTGTACCTTAGTCGCTCAACACAAAACTAGACAATAATTTACTTCGTTTAGACACATGTTTCGTATGTTAGTCAAATGCGTTGATCATGTTGTCCTCTAAAACAATATAATCAGGAAAAAAACTATATGACTTCTGTGATCCAACAGTATTTATTTAATTATGCGTACGTATAACCCGAATAGCAAGAAGGAAAAAATATTCTAAAGTGAGGGAACGTTTATCTGTACCATAGAAAAATAGAAGTTTTTAACTTTGCTTTTATTCAGAGTTTTATGATAACCACGTATCATCCAAGATTGTGGTAATATCACCAGCGTTATAATGTACCATATAATTATTGGATAATATTCAATAAAACAAAGCGTTTTTTCATATCTAGACGTTGCTAGAATTAATGAACTTACACAAAATGCAGGCTACTGCATCTGTCGCTTAATTGAATAGCAGGAGGTAAGCTTTGCGGTTATATCTACGTAACGTTTTGGAGCAGACTCGTTTAGAAGCTACAACACAGTTACTGTACAGCTGTCAATTACACAACTGACTCTTGGACACCTTCTACGTTGTCCTGGCATAATGGAAACCCTTTTCTAGATCAACGCTGCCACTCCTCAGAAAATGTTGTAAGCCAACAAATTTGTAGATTTGGCTATAGAAATACTTTGTACCTTCGGCCATATTTTATAATGTGTTCACTTTTTCAAGGATAATAGCAACAAAACCATAAGCAATAACGATTTGCATTAGCGCGTTTATATAACAATGCTATACCACTTAGCGGGATTTCGCCAATAAATCGTACATCAGTGAACGGAATATTATCAATGAATTTTGCTAGAGATTTACATTAATCAATCTTTTTTAAGGAAAACTTTGAAAATTGAAATTTTTGTCATTTTTTCTTTTTTTACCAGAATGCAGGGCATTTAACTGAATTGTTTTATATTAAACATATTTAAAGACTTATAGTTTAAGTGTAGAAATAGTTTATTGATATATATTCGAAATAAGAATTTTTAACGGTTCATTTTCTTTGTGTTATAGACTACATAATCTAAACGAAAATTATAAGGACATTTATGGAAGATATAATCTACTTATTATAACCTTTTCACCCATTAATCTTCGCTGTATTAACAACGTTAAATAAATAGAGTTTGTTTATTTTTTTAAACATGTAAAATACAAATATTATAAAACATTTGGTATTCTTTATATAACGTACAACGGTTCCCCTTGTAGCCAGAAAATACATGGATCCATCTGTAGACATATATACGATAAAACACCATGAAAACAAATTTTATACTCTCCATCTTTGGATGTCGAATGAAAATAGGCAATTTGTAATATTTATACAAATAATGCACAAGTTTTATAAAATGGGAGACTAATGTATTGAAATTCTAATATCAAAATAAAATATTGAAAATATTAAGGCAGTTATGGAAAAATGTTTTCCCATCCTCAGCAGCGCAGAATTTTCTGTCACATTTTCTGACTCATTTTTAAACATATAAGCAATTGGTTCCCTATCATTATTATGTAATTGAGTGAATTGTAATCGAACAGTTTATTGCGATAAATACAGACGTGTGAAAAGTATTAGAATAATTGTGAAATTTACATTAAAATCTTGTTATATTAAAGAAATAATGCATTTAAAAAATATTGATACATTTAATATTTAGTATGCATCCCCTTGTTTTTTATTAAAGATTCGATACGTCTGGGCATAATTTGTATGAGTTTTTGGCAATTAATTTGTATTTCGTTGCCATGATGCCAAATTTGGATGAATTTTTCTATCAAAACATTCTTGTTTGTGAAGTTGCAATTCTTTCATTTAATTAAAGAAAACACTTCCATGGCCAGGAAACAGTCCAGATATGAACCCCATAAAGAATCTTTGGGCCATTGTAAAGAAGAAATTAAAGAATTGCAACATCACAAACAAGACTGATCTGATAGAAAGACTCATCCAAATTTGGCATCATGACAACGAAACACAAATTAATTGCCAAATACTCATACAATGCATGCCAAGACAAGTATGCCATCATTTCTTTAATAAAAAACAAGGGGATGCTCACTAAATATTAAACGTGTCAATGTTTTTTTAAATATTTCTTTAATATAACACGTTTTTATTGTAAATTTCAGAATTATTCTAATAATTTTCACACGTCTGTACATTACATATTGGTTTATAAGAGATTGTTTGCTCATTAAGGCATTTTTTGTCTTTCCCGAGATATCGCATTCGGAAATTCGGTTCAAAAAGCGATCTTTAATAAAATTATCTGAACATTTTTTTTTTTTTTTTTTTAACAGAAAAAATAAAAAATAAATAAAAATCGATTATAAAGTTCCTTAATGAGAGCACCTACTAATTTGATGCGTTTGAGAACTAAATGTGAATCAAAATTAGCCGGACGTGGCAATCCCAAAATATTCTTCTATCTCATGCATGTTAATACTTCCTAAAAAATGCAGCATAGCAGCGGCACCGGTTAGGTGATTTCTACCAAAACCTATTAAGTAATAACGTGAACGTTTAGTAGTCAACGTCTAACAGAAATTGAAGTTTGATGAAAATCCGTGAATTAATTTTTGAGATAGGGCTGTTGCGGAAATCGTAAAAAAATTTCCAAAACAGCACCACCTGTTGATCTATATACACCGAAAAATAATCAGGAACATTTTATATCAGAAACTAACTGGATCTGAAGTCCGCTGAAAATTTATTCATTTGTTCCTTAGATACAACTATTGCGGAGATGGCGAAAAATTCGGCGAAGCAGAGCCACCTGTTGGACAATTTTCATCAAAAGCTAAACAGCACTAATTTCTATCAGGAAATAATATAATATGAAATTTTATGAATACTCGTGCATTAGTTAGACGTTCGTTATTTTATAAGATAGAGCGCGCAGAAAATGTGTGTCACATGCATACATACAGGCAGACTGACAGACAGAGTCAAAAGCTCACACAGAGACATTTTATAAAAACATGTTTTTCGGGATCTCCGACCGCTAAAACGTGTAAATCTGTCGAAAAACGGAATTCTAATTTTTTTACGAATCTAATACCTACTTCTTGTAAAGATAGATTATTTCCGTATTCCGGAATTTTATATATACGCATAATTGTAATAAATTTTTTATTCATGCATTTCTGCATAAGAGTGCAACAGCTATTGCACCAAGACCCAAACATTTGTCACGTTTGATGTACAATTTCCGACATTTCCGAATTTCCGAGAATTTCCTTTATTATGTTATCTGCTACATATTTCGCTATCTGCAAAAATTTTCAGAAATTCTAATATAGGAGAGAATGTAACAGGTTGTGTTTCTTTCGAAATCTACCTAAAAAACTAAAGAAAAGTTTGAAAAAGTAATATACATTTATTTTAAAAGTTTCTACAAAACCTAAATAGATTTCTAACCCTAACATCTGGGGTATACTGCGATTTTTGACATCGCCAGATTCTGTAATGAAATCTGTAATGAAAGTAATTCTTAAGATTGTTTTATTAGACATTACTACTTAAATGTACAACTGCGCTGATTTCTCTTTATCATCAAAGATGTTCAAAGAGTATTGAAAAAATATGATTTGTCTTCAGCTTCGACAAAAATCATTGATATTGTTGAATAAATGATATTGGATTTGTTAAATTAAGCTAATTAAATAATTTGCAACACCATAGTGTGATAATGTTCTCGTTACAATTACAGTTAATGGGCATGCATTCGTCGTAGTGACATCATGAGATCTAACACTACATGAGATCTAAAAATACTGATCCAATTAACAATTTAATAAAGAAAGATGAAATTACATTTGTCGTGCATTTATAGATGATTTGTTATCTTTTAATAATATTGAAACTATTTGCATATATATGAATATACAGGGTGGTCCAAAAGTAGGTATACAGTTACTTATACAGCAGTACATTTAATACAGGTTATATTTATCTACAGGCATTATCAATCTGTATTACAACTTTTATATGAGAAAGTACTCAAAATGTCCACCTTCGGCATTGATCCATTCCTGCAACCTACACTGTAAAAAAACCACTGTAAATTTGCCAGAACAAACTCGATCACTGTGAATGTGCTGTATCTTTCTTTTGTTTCCTGACTATGTTAACATGGAAAATACAGTAGTTGCGTAAAATTAACAACACAATATACTGGCAATTTGAACGCATTTTTTTTTTTTTTTTTTTTTTTTTTTTTTTACAGCACAAATTGCTGGCGTCCAAATTGCCAGCACATTGTAGTGTTAATTTTACGCAACTACTGTATTTTCCATATTAATATAGTCAGGAAACCAAAGAAAGATACAGCACATTCACTGTGATCGAATTTGTGCGCGAGATGAACAGTACTTTGTACCGTAAAAATGTCCTTTTTTTTACAGTGTATGCCCGACCAAATGGACACAATCAATTATGCATATGTAACTGTATACGTACTTTTGGGGCACTCTCTGTAATAAAGAGTAAGGTAAATGGGTGATTTTATTTACTTTTCAAATCCTAGTTCAGGACAAATGCAGGTATAAAAACACTTGCAGGTTGAAAAAAAAAGAAAGTATATATCTCTATCTGTCAAGGTCGGATCAAAAATCTAAATATCACTCTCACATCTGCAAATCATACTACGAGTAATTGGAATCGTTAATAATATCAAAACATTCTAAAATAATAATCTGGTCTGGAAATAAACAAGCAGAATCAGCGTATCAGTGACAAATCAAAACTTAATGAATGGCGCCGAAGTTCTTTTAAGAAAAACCTTTAATAGAATTAGAAATACTATTTACAGTTATATTACATATTTACAAGGTTTTAAATCATAATACTGGGAGACGCTATGCTCCACTTTCATATTCATATCTCGACAATAAAGTCACATTTTTCAATCTTAACAAAATTGTACCAACTTAAAGCAACGTTCGTTGCATTCTGTTAAAAAAAAAAGGCATTCTGGGAGTGTTCTATGAATGAAAGTAGAAGTAGGAAATTACATTCCGCGTTGCGCTAATCTAACTGCAATTCTCTTTCTACACAGGTATAGAAACATTTATTATTGATTATTTCTATCTTTAAATTTGCCCCTGTACGAAGACGGTATTTAAATAAATAAATACAAAAATATTCCAAATTTTCTTTTTCACTCCATTCTCAAATATATCCATGAAATATTTGTTTCGAATAAAAAAAGTAAAAAAAAAAAAAAGCCATTATGATATATGAAAAAACGCTGCCTTACTTTAAAAATAGTGATCATCGATAAAAACGACTTTCACTGTACGGAATTTTGAAGTTTCATTTTACAAGTTTATTCAAAAAACACCAAAATAACTAAAACAAAAACAGATAGCATTTTTGTGAAATATCACATATTATATTTATGTAATATATTTATTGTTATCAATGAAAATATGATATTTATTTTCAAACAAGTTTCCCTTTCGATTTAGATTACGGAATGGCAATAGATTAAATAAATAGTAGACATTTTCATATGTTATTAATTTAATCCAGATAGTATTACATTTTATATTTAAATCATTTAGAACATGTTTAGATAAAACACGATAATTATATAATTCATTATTATATTTAGAGTAAACATTCTAATTAATGTAAATCGTATATAATACCAAAACGCAAGCAATAATTTCTTGGAAATCAAATAATAATAATAATAAATCAGCAATGAATGAGTAGTTATGTTTTCCAGCTCGAAACGTGTCGTGTGTTTTATGGTGATTTATACAAAATTTATTATTGTGATTTATCGCCAGTTTTTGGGGCTGTTTAAACCATCGTTACACTAGTCTGGAAAGATAAGAATTTCCATGCAAAGCTACATAATTTATACTATGATAATAATAGTTTATTATCTTATGATTATAATAGTATATTATCTTATGATAATAATAGTATATTATCTTACGATGATTAAATAGTAACCTTTACGACCGTTTAACATTTAAATAATAAATTTCATACTGTCATTGCACAGTAAAGTCTGTTCCTTTTAAACGGGGTAAAAAACGACTATTTATTGAAAATTACCTCAAAATGTTTACGCTTAAAAAACGTGATTAAAAGTTCTAATGAATTTAAAGGAGTTAAACCAAAATTTAAGAAAGAATCAAAACTGCTATTTTTAGCCTTTAACATTTTAGTCTATGTTAATTTAAATGTAATGTGCAACAAATGTTTCATGTTGTACATTTGTAACCTAAAAATATTCTTATGTATGGCGATTTCTTGTTCACATTGCATATTTTACAAAATGATAAAACATGTTTTTCCATACATTAGGGAGCCTGAGTAGATACGAAGCATTTTTTGACAAAAAATATATTTAATTATTTTTTAAAGTTATTTTTATTGAGATTATGACTAGAAACAGTGGAAAAAGCAATAAATATTTCATTCATTGATAGAATTTTGGTAAATGGAGGAATTTATAGTAAAATTTAGTCAAATTTGGCCCGAAACGGAAAAAACTCTAAAGAAAATTCTACTGCATGTATCTTATTTTCCTTTTTATACTTCATATGTATGACATTGGTGAAGACAATGAAACAAAATCTAAGAGATGCTTTTAATATTTCAAAACTTATAGCGTATCCCGTCTGTTTGCATGTAAATTTTCATAAAATTCATCAATGTCATTCCACAAAAATATCCATAAAACAAAAAATATTTATTCTAAATTTAAGTCTTTAGTTCCTTGCTTTCACAATAGTGTAAATAACACATATTTTAATTCCATAGTGATATTCCAATGCCTTTTTGAGAAATCATGTTTTGCGTATTATTTTTAAAAAAATGCATTTGAAGTTTAGACTTATGTTTTACTACAAGAATTTATAGTAATATACATCTAAACGTAGCTTATTTTACTCATTTACTCATTCAAGTCACACTCATTTTTTAGAGTAATGACCCTTCTTTTATCTCTAGGAGGCCATATCCCCCCCCCCCCCAACTTAAGTTTTTTGAACAAAGCAAATGATGACGTTTCGCATCAAAGATGTAGTTGTCATCGAAAACACTATATTCTTCAGTTTTAAGTGACTTGGATTGTTTGTGGTTTATTCAATACCTTTTAATTTCATGTATAATCAAATATTATACAATTTTACCGGTAGATAATAAACAAGTTGGAAATTGCTCGTCAAACGTGGCAAATGAGGTGCGTTCGTACTATAACTAGTTTTAAAATTATTTTTTGCACCCCATATTGTACTGAATGTATAATTTTTTGCACTTCATAACGTGCATAGTCTGATACATCATTAAAATGCACTTCCAATAATTTTTTCGGAACACTTTTGACTGTCCCTGTAATTAAACTATACATCCGATTTTCCTAAAATTTGAAATAGCTCAACAAAATTTTGCAACAATTATATCTTTAAAATTTCAGACCATTCGGAAGGCTGTAATATCATTAAAATGCACTTGCAATAATTTTTCCCATTGGCCGTAATGTAAAGAAAAACTTTTGGCTGTCCCTGTAATTAAACTATACATCCGATTTTCCTAAAATTTGAAATGACTCGACAAAATTTTGCAACAATTATATCTTTAAAATTTCAGATCATTCGGAAGGCTCTAATAGCATTAAAATCCACTTGCAATAATTTTTCCCATTGGCCGTAATGTAAAGAAAAACTTTTGACTGTCCCTGTAATTAAACTATACATCCGATTTTCATAAAATTTGAAATGGCTCGACAAAATTTTGCAACAATCACATATTTGAAATTTCAGACTATTCGGTTGGGTAGTTTTTGCTCTGTTACATGCGGACAGACGGACAGACGGACGGACAGACGGACAGACGGACAGACGGACAGACGGACGGACAGACGGACGGACTGAACGACGACTATAGGTGCTACGTATTTATATAATTACGAACGCACCTAAAAAATAGAGTTCGTCTTCTGTATCTAAGCCGATCGGTGCCGATATCTCGCACCGCGATCACTTTCTACACCATGTCATTCGATGTAATTCCACAAAAACATCTATAAAACAAATAATATTTATTTTAAATTTAAACCTTTAGTTCATTACTTTCACAATAGTGTAAACAACATATATTTTTAATTTCATAGTGAATAATAACATATATTTTAAATTTCATACTGAATAATAACATATTTTAAATTACATAGTGAATAATAACATATATTTTAAATTACATAGTGAATAATAACATATATTTTAAATTTCACAGTGAATAGTCGAAAAACTCCTTGAGAACAGACAAATACGAACTTAAAAGTAAAGTCTGAGATTCAAAAAACACGTCCTTATTAAAGTACAGTATCAGTATTAAAGCCCACAAAACTGCATTGAAGCTTTCATTTGCATTCTGGTTTTTACCATGTAGACATTTTTCCTGCAACTTGTGATCACACAGTTTCATATATATCGGCTTTTCCGTGTTAATGTTTTGTTGTGGAAGACCCACCAAAGCATCTTTATAAGATTTCCCCAATGCTAACGCTTGCTGATACCTGCAGCAGATTTTCGCACCTGTGGGACCGTGCATCGGTTTTTAGCTCACAGTCTACCAATGCCTGAGAGCTTATGTGCCCGCCGGTTCTGTATGTACGCAAGTGTGTACGTATGTACGGTAACGCAGTAACTCTTGATAGAAACATCCCATTTGCTTCAATTTTTTTTTAGTTTCATTCTGATAATGCGCTTACTGATTAGTTTTGCTTTATCAATGGTTAAGGATAAAGGGGGAAAAGGGAGTTTAGTCCCCCACCCTTAATTCAGATAAATGGGTTTTTCATGCAGAATTATTCGATTTGCTTCGAATTTGGAATACCGGTTTATTATGTTAAGGAGCTTCCATGATTAGTTTTGGGGGTTCATTGGTTAACGATAAAGGGGGAAAGGGGGCTAGTCCACACCCCTTAATTTAGATAAACGGGTTTTTCATGCAGAATTATTCGATTTACTCTAAATTTGGTATTCCGGTTTATTATGTTAAGGAGCTTCCCTGATTCGTTTTGGGGATTCATTGGTTAAGGATAAAGCTAAAAAAAGGGGGGCTAGTACACCCCCCTTTAATTTAGATAAGTAGGGTCTTTTTTTCAGGATTATTCGATTTGCTCCAAATTTGGTATAGCGGTTTATTATGTTAAGGAGCTTCCCTGATTAGATTTGGAGGTTCATTGGTTAAGTATAATGGGGAAAACGGGGGCTAATCCCCCTTCACTTATTTCTTTGAGGGGAATTATTCTTTAAAATAAGAGAGTAATATACAATTAGTGTGAATAGCCTGTCAGCTCAATGCCATCAGTTTAGCTGGGCACTATTCTTTTTTATTCTTTACACGTTGTATTTTTGCCTGCATTGGCTCTCTAGCTATGCCATAATAATTTTGAAGCTTATTTATAAAATTGTCTCTCAACTTCCCTTTTTTCCCCGATTCCTTTTGTATTTATTTTTAATTTTTGTAAATGAGCTCCAACTCTTTTCTGGATTTGACAAATGCATTCTAATTTTTTAACTGAGTACTTGCCATACATGTCTTTGACACCCTCATAGACTTTCGAGTCTCCATCAGCATAATACTCTGTGTAACGGAGCCCATGCAAATTTTCTCAAAATAACCATGCAAATTTTGTCAAAAATAAAATAAAATATTTTTAAAAAATTTGGTCGAAAATCACATTTCCAACGTAGACAGATACCTTAACATAGTAACATATATGTATTTATTTATTTATTATTTTTTTTACAGAAACTTACCGCGTTGTATTAAGTAGAATTTAAAATATTTTTAAAAACACGACAAACTTTTAACTTTAACGAAACTAAACGTAAAAACAATAATTTTCAGTGGTGAGATAATTAATTTAAACTTCTGCTTCTTTTTTGTGGTTATTGAAGTTCTACAAAAATTTACTCATATATTTGTTTAGTACATAGAAAATATTTCCTCAAGAATGTTTTCCAAATTTTTGTCAAACGCCTTTCACTTTTCAGGTTAAAAATATACTAATAAAATGTATTAAACGTTTTTTTTATTATTATATTCACAATTAATTCGAAAATCAATGTTATTCGATAATCATTGTTATACAAGAAGTGGATACATCTGTTATATCTGTAGGAACCTCTTTGTTAAAGAGGAACTAACATTAAATAAAAAAACTCTATCAATATAAAATATTTTCTACAAAAAAACAAATATATGTTATGCTTTGCGGATAAATTATGAAACACAAGCAAAAGTTTTAACTGTTCCTTATTTCTAATGTTGAACTTTAATCTAGATAAATATAAAAACACAGTACGCATAATTCCTGCGTGTTTAAACATTCAATTATTATAATAATTATGTATCCACACAGTGTTTTTACTTCATGTTCTTTAAAGAGTTTGATATAAAGATTTACGCACGCGGGTTATAAATATTTTATTATATTTGAATAAGTACAAAATATTTTTCCTTTAATAGATTTGCAATTTTAAAACAAAATACGGCTAACATATATTTACAGTAAAAGATCTAAAATTTAATACAGGTTTATTCCAAACTCATGGTAAAACATTAATACCTTGGGATATAGCGATCGGTATTCGTACCGCGCAAGGTGCTCAGAATCGGGGATTACTCTCACCAGAAAATTTTTATTGTACATTTTGCCTTAATTAATCCGAGTATTTTCCCCATTCGATTAGTCAAAAATTTCAGTTTTAAAAACCGGTGATTAAAGATTAAAAGTTCTGTAAAAGACGCTCGTCCCCAAGAGTGTAAGGATTGATTATAGACACTGTGATTGTTACAGTGTATATGTATGGTTGTAAGTGACGCGTTAAGACACATACACAATAAAGAGGCATGGAAAGAATGTTTATTAACACAGTCATTGAAAAGTATTCATTTAATAAAAGTTGAAAATTTCGTAAGTCAACAGTAATACAAGCCTGGCAGCGCTGATGGATCGATTGACGTAGAGATACAAATATGTCAGGTATTTCACACATACGTGCAGCAGCAACGGATGTTGGATCTTCTGGCAGTCCCATAAACGCGCACTACAAAAGTGGCATACAGGTAATTGTGCATCAAAATGCTGGAATGAAATAAATTTTTATTAAACCGAAACCGCAGTCGTTTACGAATGGCGATTGGAAGCCCTTGAAATAGTCCAAGTTTTTTAAAGTTCAAGGTTTATCAGAACAAGATAATACATCTTTCAGAAAAAATACGATAGCAGCTATCTGTCTTGGCGGGCTAGACCGGTTCCTTAGCAACCTGATCCCTTTTTTATCGACCTTCGATTACTTCTTACGGTAAGATATGAAATTTCTTGTTTATGCCACTCCAGTTGACTCTGTTGTCTATCATATCGATTGAATATCCGCTACTGCTGCTCCTATGCGTGCGATACCTCGCATTTTTTAATCTATACAACAACCGCTCCACCGACACTTCAAGTCGTGTATTATTGTTCGTTAACACAATTTTTCTTGTAAACATAGCACTAGTCAATGATGCTGTGGATAAATCTGTCAATGATGCTGTCGATGCTGTCCCTCCATGTCTCTTCCATGTGTGTGTACTTGAAATTCACTTGTTCCCATAAATTCTTATGCAATAAATGGTTGTTGCATTGTCATGTAGCAACAATTAAAGTTCATACCACGAATTTGAAATCCCCCCCCCCCCTATGTAAACAAAACTTCCAAGGAATTTATTTTTTATATTTATACAAAATAATAAAATAAGATTAATTGTGGGAGATAAATCAAACTTTCCTGGGTCTACACAAGTATTCATTATTTTAAAAGGTATAATATTTCAGTTCATATAAATAAATAAATGTCATTCATCACGTTTATGCATTTCGCAATCATGGAATCTAAAAATTACTGAATTCCACAAAGACTTTTTAGTTCATTAATTTTCTCAGACGCGATGAAACATAATACTTTTTACAACTATGTTGTTACATAAAACTATTTCCTTATGTAAGTTTAAATAAACTTAGCTTTGTCTAGATATTAGAAGTAAGAATCTTGCGTCATAATATGATAAAGTGTCTTCTTGAACACATTTAACACAAAGCTCTTAATTTTCTCTGGCATGAAAATTAATTTAAACATTTTGTTGCTTCTTGAAATTAATGAGATGCCACCACATTTGGTAATTTAAACTTTTTTAAAAATGAAGAAAGAAAGATACGCTAAATAATACCTTTCAGACTTCTATCTTTTAATGAAAGCCCCTTTAATGTTTAAATGATATTTCTAAAAATGAGAATTTATTTGAAAAAAAATAAAACCTAACAAAATTTTATGTTATAGACGAAATTATAGATACAGCTCTATAAACTAATATGCATATATAATATATTTCATATTTATATGTTTATTTACCTCAACTTTACGTGAGATGGCCACATCTCGCACAAAGTTACTCTGTCAAAAAGCTTACAAGGACAGGGCCAACCATGGAAAATAACAGATTTTAATTATTTTTATATATTGGGTGACTGCAAAAGCTCTATCCTTTTTTTAGCGAAAAAAGAAAGGCGGAGGACACAAAAAGTTAAGCACCTATGAATTCACGCATGCACCATGATTATGTATGCCCTATTGCCGTCTGTTTGGCAGTAAGTTAATCCCAAGCCGATAAAACCCTTCTCTTTTACAATCAAAAAATTGTTGTAACGCCGTTTTTACAGTTTTCGCACCATTGAAGGTTTGGTGAGCAAAGAAACTGTGTAACGATCAAAAGCATGATAAATCGAAGGTAAAAGTTCCCAACTAAGACCCAGTAATTTTTACCGATTCCTTAAAGCAATATGTGGGCTGGCTTTATCGTGTTGAAAGAGAAACCCCCTTTGCTATTGATGAATGCTGGCACCTTAGATGTGCGTTTTGCTCACAATTGTCCAAATGTTAGCAGTAGAGCTCTGCCTTGATCATTTGGTTTGGTGCGAGGACATCCTAATTGGTTACTCTCTTGGCATTAAACCATATACTGAGCAAAAAATATTTGGAATGGAGTCCTCCTGTTTATGTCGATGGAGTACCGTCTGTATTATCGACACATGGTTATTGTTACGCTTCACATTGTGTTATGGTACCTACTTCACATAACACGTCACAATTCGGTTCAAAAATGGTTCCCTCCTGTTACATGAAAGCAAAGAAACGCAGGTGCTGATCCTCTGTTATCGTTACCTTACTGTAAGCTGGTGTGGTACCCACTGATCGAATTTCCTGATCCAGCCCAGCGCACGCATCTGTCTTTTGACTGTTGTTCTGTGTACCGAGAACGTTTCCACTAATTCTCCGACTATTGGATGTGGGGAATTTGCTATGGCTGTGTACAGACCCTCGTCAGAGACCACTGAGGGCCGTCTCAAACAAGCATGATCTAACAGTTACCATCTCCGACCGGTATTTTCTAAACCAACGGTAGCAGGTCCTATCGCCCATTGCATCTTCCCCATACACTTGATAAATACTGCGGCAAGATCTGGCTGCTGTAATGCCTTTATCAAACTGGTAACGTAAACAATGTCTGACGTGGTCTTTGGTTCTTGCTATGTTGTTTCCCGTTTCGCATGAGTACCCACTTTCCTGTCTTTGAAACATAGGCTGTAACGATTGTATTCAAATTTACATTTACATATGCTCAAAACAGCCCAATGTGTACACCCAATGTGTCACCCATTGGAGGTAAAATGTGTCACCCAATATGTTGTAGAACAGAGGCCCCTTAGTCTCAGGTTCAACGGATTTTATACAACGCACCTTAATTTTCTGTGGGTCTAATATTGTAAGGTAACTTAAATACCTATTTTGTAACAAGATGACTACGTTGGGCGTAGCTCAGTTGATACGGCGTTTGATCGATGGTCCGTGGGCTCGGGTTCCAAAGCGGAACGAGCTACATTTGTTTTTCTCATTTTTGTTTTTAAAACGTACTTGTAATTGGAATTTAAAAATCTCATTGTCAATTAAAAATTAAAGTATTCTGTATCAATTATAGTTTTAGCCTATTTATTTTTTATTTTGTAAATAAATAGTTGTATAAAAATCGTAAAACAGTTATTTTTTTCAAATCACTTTTGAAATGTCTTCATGTATTCTTTATCGATGCAATGTTAATGAACGATTGTGTCAATTCGGTGTTTTAAAAAAACATCATCCATATTGCCTTAACAAGAGAAGATAATACAATGATAATATTACACTCTATTTAAAGTAAGAAGCATAGTTTTATGAAAAAATAGCATACGAATTAAATTACAATCTATTTTTTGCATATTAATGATTTCTATATTTGTAATACGTATGCTATCGCTTTGAATTACTTTGCTTTCCTATTTATCTTCTTTCTGCATTTATTTTTAATTTATTTGAATATGCTTTATTTTATCATAACATCATAACTAGAGGCCGCCACAGCAGATTTTGTGACGATTTGTAACTTTTATTAGTCCTAACAGATCCTTTAAAAAAAATCCCTTTAAATGATGAGAAATTTTTAATAATGGCTTAAAAATAAAAAAAATGCTAATTTTGAATTTAAATTTAAATATGATACCATGATAATAAATGTACGATATATTAAAATTTGAAACTGAAATTATTAAATTAAAATCACAAGTAAATTTATAAAACAAAACAGAAAAAAACAATTAGCGCGTTCCGGTATTGGGCCCGAGCAAGAGCAAACAGTCTTACCGACTGAGCTACGACCGACGTAATCACCTCGTTACAAAATAACTATTTAGTTGTGTTATAATATTAGATCCCCCTGTTTCTCAAGAACTAAGGAGCATTGCATAAAATCCGTTGAATCTGAGACCTAGGGGTCTGTACTCTACAACATATATTAAGATAATCAAAATCTGTGATTACCAAGATAGGTCCTCTCCTTGTTAGTAAAATTATTTTCATTACTGATAAAATTATGAATGGAAATCAGGGTAGTATGTTCTGTATCTATGACTAAATAAGTTGATTGTGGTGCATTTTTTTATACAAAAAACTGTTTATTTCAGAATGCTCTTTCCTTTCTTAAAGTTTGTCGCACTTGTGATAAATCACAATTAATTGTCTTATTATGGGGGCAGTTGTTTGAGAAGCATGGCGGATAGATTGAAGACTTACTAGTATCTCACAGATGTAAATCAGTAAGTTTACAATTTAAATAAAATTTTCTCTGCGAGAAATTGTCATTTTATCTTTCGAATTATATACGTGAAAAGTATTAAAACTTTTTTTTTTTTTTTTTTTACTGTAAAACAAAAGCTTAACCTCTGAAATATTGCTACTATATTATTAATTTTGTCTCTAAATGTTTAAAAATTGAAATCGGTGTAGAAAAAGTGACGATTTTCTCTGTGTATTTCAACACGGCTAAAAATTTGTTACATATTCTAATAAATGTGGTAAATAAGAAATGATGCACCTCCCTCTCAGAAGTGGCGAAACGAAAATGTACTTTGGATCACAATGACCAAAATAAATCTGTAAGGATTTAAAGAAATTCAACAAGGCTGATTTTTTAAATATTATTCAGATAGTTATTATACGTTGGTTAACTAAGCGCCAGTCGAAACTGTGATAGCATAATGCAGGTCGCCATACACAGGTTGCAAACGATTTAGTTCTTAATTATTAATAAACTGTACATATTAAGGTATTTCAGCTGCGCAGTTATTAAAAAAATTTTTATTCAGATAATTATCGTATGCTATTTAATAAAGTGGCGAGCCAAACTTGTGTGACATACTACATGCAAACTGTCAAATACAAGTAGCAAACATTTTAGCCGTTAAAGGTCAATAAACAATACAAATTTACAGTATTTTAACAAGGCTGAAATTTTAATTTTTTGTTAGTTACCAAAGCACCAGACGAAACTGGGGAGACGTATTTTAGGCTGACTATGACATGCACGACCTTTAGTACTTATGCACTAAAAGCAGAATTCAATTAAGGTATTTCAACAACGTTGATTTGTAGAATGTTATGCAGATTGCTATCATGTGTTAATTAATAAAGTGCATAAACAAGCGGATGTGACGCATTGCACGCATACAGTGTTTAATCTAAAATACTGATACAATCAAATAAAGTTTAAAAGAATAAAGTTAGTAACATATAAGTGGGTCTTTAAATAAGTGATTGGATATCAAAAACTTATATTTTTGTACTTCTAATAACTTTATTTTTATACGTAAGGCATGGTTTCATACTAAATGAAATTTACTGTAATTTATTTCATTGCATTTTTTCGTTATGTCTTATAGTTTTTAAGATTGATATAATAAAGTCTGAGTTCACCAGTATGGGAAGCTGGAATCAATCTCAAACTGCAGTTTATTTTCGCTTTAATAGTAGGTTCTTAATCTTACCGATATATTTAACTAACAAACACTATTTTTTGGACTCGGTCATTATTTTGAATACAATACATAGCGGCCTTTCTGAAGTATGTCAAATTTGTTTGGTATGACGCATTGTTAATTAACATTTACTAAGTATCTGAATAATGTGGTAAAAAACCAGACCTTTTTCAAATACATTCAATTCGTACTGAGTTTTTAAGTCATTATATTCTAAAAGGCTCCTTACAACTAACACTTCTGTTTGGTAGACTCACAAATTCATATTTATCAAATTATTTAGCATCTCTTGGCGCATTTTTTAGTCTTGTTGAAATATCACAATTAATAACATCTCTAGCTTTTGAAGTGTGTTAGAACTTTAAAAAAAATATTGATTTAATAACTAAAAATATGACTTTAAATTTTCTTCTCATAAATTGAGAAAAAACACCTTCAAATATATAAAGTTGATTTGTAGCGATAATTCAGTAATAAAAAAGTTCACTGCTTTCTTTGAAGAAACCAAAAGAATTTCGATGTCAAAACTTTTAACTGCTATGAGAAAACCACTCAATGAACCAATCTTCACAATTTCAGACAAGCGGAAGTAAAGATCTAATTTTTTTGACTCAGCTTATTATTATTATTTTTTTTTTTTTATACGTTTCAGTGGCAGAAAAGATAGAGGTTTTCCTATGATTTAAAACCTATTTTCTTTTAGACTGATAAAAGATTTCATACTTTAATGTAAAATCAGTTATATTTTATTTTTTATAAAAATAAATATATTTTTTGACTTACCAGTGGGTGCCTTATCGCAAATGTTATGACAAAAAAAACATTTATTTCTCGTAAATGGCATAGAAATAAAATTTGAATGTTTATTAATGATGCATATATTTTCTCTTACATATCTTTATATTATCATGATGAATCTTGCCTTTTAATCGCGCAAACATTCTACAAAAAAATGATATCATGTTCCCTATCGTGCAAAAATTTGAGCTCGCTCTCTGAAAGGTGAAGATTCCTAAACACTTAGCAGTTTTTTTTTTATCAAATTAAACTAAAAATATGGGTTAAATACACCCTTTCTTTAATTAAAATATTTTAGTTAATTACTCGAGAAATTTATTTGATTAACAAATCGATGATTACGATTAAAAATTAGTAGTATCCAAAAACGGAGGGAACAAACCATTCTTGCGTATTATCCTGGTAAAATTCTTACTGGGTTAATACAGCATACACACAAATTAGTTAGGTAAATTTATAACTAAATAACATATGGAAAATTAATAGTAAGTTTAGAGTTTAATGATACAGATTACTAGTACCACATCATAACATTACTTTATACTTCTTCAATTAAAATATTTTTGTTAATTAATCGAGAAATTTGTTTGATTAAAAAAATCCATGATTAGGATTAAAAATTAGTAGTATTCAAAAACAGAGGAAACAAACCCTTTTTGTATATTGTCCTGTAAAACTCTTACGATGTGTCCACAACATGCACACAAATTAGTTAGCTAAATTTCTAACTGAATAACATATGAAAAATTAACAGTAAGGCACTTGTTTAGTTGCAATACTCGTCTGTGATGCTGCGGATATCCAACAAAATACAGATGTATTTGAGCGAGTTCGCCAATGTAGTCCGATCGACGGTGTAATGCATGCATCGCTAGCGATGGTCGAAACTTTGAACATGTTTTGTGTCATTTTCACATATCATCTACCACAGCGCATTTGTATCTTTCACCAATAAATTATTTCAGATGACCCCAGTCTTAAGTCTCTTCGTTGACGTTTCATATCACGGGTTGCTATGCAAATCTCAATCCTTCTGATGTCACCTACTTCACCTTAAAGTCTGTCCCAATAATCCTGGGACACCCTGTATATATGAGTATAATTATTCAAATGTATTACGAAGTCAATAAATAAATGTTATATGTTTTTAATGAAATTGCTTGACAAGAAAAGTTTTAATTGTGTGTATTTAATACCATGTATTTAAATTTAAAAGTTAAATAATTTACAGTGTTAGGTCTGGTAAATATATAGTACGTATATGCGAGTGTGTGTAAAATAATTTAGAAGTATTCTTTTTCCAAAATTTTATCCATTGTGTATTTAAAAATTATTTAACTTACATCGTCGTAAAATAATCCTATATGGCATCATTTTCAAACAATTTTAAAATCTCCCTAAACTCAAATATTTTCGAATTTTCTTATCTTATTTTCTTGAGGTCAGTAAATACTTGAGTTAGGAAAACAAAGACGAATTTCATTTAAAAATTATTGATGATGAAAGAAGAATTTATTTTCACTCTCCAATAAATCACTGATTTATTTTAAAGCCGTTATCTCATAGACAGCTAAAAAAAGTATCACGTTGCTAGAGTTGATGCAGAAAAAAGTCTTTTATTTTCCTTTGGCATGTCCATCCACTGAGACATATTTATATATACTTTCTTTTTTTTAATAAGATTTTTGTAAAAACAAAATTCGACAATTAATATGATTTTAAAAGAATATCTACATATTAAATACAAATAAGTTTCATAGATTGAAAACAAGAAAATTTTCGTAGAGGAGTATTTGTGTGGCTATTTGTGTGGATATTGTGTGGGGAGTATTTGTGTGAATTTAAATTGAATTTTATGAATATTTTGTTAAATTAATTTAGATTAAAAAAAAGTCTTTTATTTTTGTTTGCTGTGTACATTCACTGTGGCAGGTATATATACTGTTTTTTATTTTTCAAAAGAATTTTTTAAATTATTTTCGTACTTCAAATTGATTTAAAGAAATATATCCAATATGTATACAAATGCATGAAAATAGAAAAAAGTTTCATAGATCGAAAACAATAAAAAATTTAGTAGATATAGTATATTCATATTTCATTAAATTGCTTTATATTTAATTCTGTAAATATATTGTTATGTGAATTTAGGATAGAAAAAATTAAGAAATCAACATTTAAGGAAAATAAGTTAAAACTGGTGTGAACCAGTAAGTATTAAAATAACTTCTTGCAACACCCAGTCTTGCTGTAGCTTTCATAGTAGAAGCACCTCTTCTTTGGGCCTGACGACGAAAGACTCAAATCTTTCCAAAGGCCGAGAGCATTTAATAGTTTTTTATGGTGTTTAAAGAAGTTGTTTTTATACTTAAATGAAAATTTGACTGTTTTATCTTGTTTAAATATAGAATTAAGGGATAAACATTAGGAATATATTTTTCCATTGTGTAGGTTATTTGCCATGTTTAAATGTATAAGTGAGGTTATTTCTGCATTTTGCACAATGGCAGAATGCAGCTTCACATCTTTCACGAGGTACAGTTAGATCATAGCGATATTTCAGAGAGATTATTCTGGATCATGTTCCTCTTTTTAGGAGTAGTTCGTCTTTAAGGACGCCTTCCAGTTTATGGACAACAATACGTACCCACACAAGTCGGCTGAAATATCGGACACACTAGAGAGTGAAAATATTCATCGTATGAAATGGCCTGCTTACTCTCCAGATTTAAATCATATAGCCATAGATGCTTTTGGTAGACGAGTTTCTCAAAGTACTCACAATCCACGAACCATGCAACGACTGAAAAATGCTTGAGAGTGGAGTGGAACAATATCCCAAATAGACATTGCAATAGTTTTGGTATGAAAGCGTGAATAACCTAAGCAAAATGTGCACTACTGCCCGAGGAGAATAAAGTCCTTACTGAGAGACTGATATCTCTCATTCTACAATCTGGGAAGAACTTTTCGCTTTACTCCGACAATTTTCAAAGTAGACATTTATTTATTTATTTGTTATCACGCCTTACCATGTAGTGCTATCTATGCCAGTTTGTATGATAAAAATTCCACCTCTATTACATATGTACTTATCTTCATATCTTCAATCAACGTCTGAGATTATTTATTTAAAAAAATGTCTGTATTCCTTAGCAATTGTTAATAAGTGTGTTATACACAAATTAAAAAACGAAATAAAAATGCGTACCATACGCATACTGAAAGCGCACGTCCAGCAATTATCGCTAATAGACAGTACTTCGGATACGGAACTGTATTATTATCCTTTTGTGTCTCCCTGTAAAATGAACGATAAATTTTATGCAAATCATATTCTACAGCAAGTATCTTGTGGTAAACTAGAGTATTATATATCAATTTTATTATATTTTGAATAATGCAACATAATTAAAATACGCGGCAAACAGATTTTCCCCATAGCCCATTATGTAGAGGAGAGTAGCCATATTTGGACCGCCGCCGCATTAAATGGACCGTTGTAATTTTGTTGTTAATTACAGAAAGAGACACCATATACCGATAAAATCCTACTCATCAGAGTGGCGTCATGTATGATTTAAGAAGCATCCGCTTTCCACGGGCTGATTTCACACAATTTAAAAAAACCTGAAATTAGCTGTTTCGATCTAACTTCTTTCAACTTAAGGTAAGAGAATGCTTTAAAATTTATGTAAGTTGTTATGTTTTCATATACATATCTATATTCATATGTTTATTGCGCATATTTTTCTAGCCGAAGTGTTTGCTTTCGTTTTTGTCCTTATTCTTGAGATTATCTTTTTTTTTTTTTAAAATGGGGCAGTTGTCTTAATTAAACAAATTTGAGTTGCTTAAATTAGACCAACTATATGATTACAAATTCGAAAAATAAGTAATAAATTATCGAAATCTGCCTTCCCAAAATCAGGTAAGTCAGGGTATAGAGGGAGCCGAAAAACAGCTTAGTTAACATATTCGCCGTATGAAGTAAACCTTGAAATAAAAAAAAAAAGTCAAAAAAGGATTCTCTCAAAGCACAAGCACAATTGGATCTTCAAGTTTTAAAAAATAGGCATAATCCAATTGGAAAGAAAATGATGAAAGGAGAAAATTACAGACAAAAAAGGGAAAAAAAACCCTAATGATTCAGAATCTAAACAGAAAAATCATGACAGTGATGATTTAGTTTAGCCTAATTTGTAAGAAAAATAAAACAGCAGAAATGATTTAGAGTACAGATTGCCAAATATAGGTCCATGTTGTGTGCTCTGAAAAAAAAGAAAAGAAAAAGAAAAGAAAAAAAGAAATGCATGTGTAAGCCTTGCCTCACTTCTTACATGATGTTCAAGTATTTGACAATTAGTTCATTTATTTTTGTTCTTAATTACTTAAACAGTGATTTATATTTTGAAAATATTTTGGTTTAAAAGAATTAATCTTATTTTCAGACATTTGATTTCATTACATTTCATTGCTGCTGGGTTTTTTTATTTTTTTATTATTGATTCATTAAACGCAAACTTTCTTTTTAATAAAACTAGTTATATTCCCTACTCATTAAAACAGTCCAATAGTGCTTGGTCCAATTTAGGAGACTGACGGTCCAACTTAGGCGACTAGTCGCTGAATTTGGACCACTTTTGAGAAATGTTTCAAATTAAAATAAAACTTAAGATTTTTAAAAAGAAATTGTTCTAAAAATTTATTTAGTTACTAGATGAATAGCATGACTACGCGTATTTGTATGATGTCAAAAATGATACACCTGAAAATAAGTTAATTGGTCCAAATTTGGCTACTGTCGGCTAGCAAAGCTCTTTTGTGCCATCCTTAAAATGAAGGATATAATTCCTTTACCCTCCATATTCTACAGAGTGCATTTTTTAGTGCACCTCGGAAATAGTTATGAGAGAGGTGTCGCAGGAATGCATTATTTTTATATACTGCGCTATCGCCTCCGAAAATTCAGTTCAAAACAAAAATTTTAAGAAATTTTTAATTTTTTTTTTCTTTTTTAACCTAAAAACGATGAAGCAAACAGTTCGGTTACGAAGCTTCCTAATAAGAGTGTGAACAAAAATGAATTAATAAATTTGTCAAAAATAACCAGTTTTGATTTGACTGAACATGTATAAATCTGAAAAATTCCGCTAATAGGTTATAATTAAAATTATAGTATAGAAGACTACTTGTCCACTGTATTTCGAAATGCGAAGTAGAAAATAGATGTCATTATTGTACATCTAAATGATTAAAAAACTGGGAGTAAACAAAGTAAATAATAATGCAAGTATTTCTCATTGTTCTTTAAAAATAAAAATTATTTTCTTGTGATTACTACTGATTAAATAAATAAGTCACTTAGGAAGATTTTAAAATGCCACTTTTAAGCATGCAGATTTGATATCAGAAAATAAAAGACCCTCTGATACATATACAAATGTTCTGTGATTACTTTTTACTTTTTATCATGTTATTTTTCTTACGTTTGCATATTTTACATTATGTCTATTAATAAGAATGGTTACTCTTAATATAATAGTAGAATATTTAAACCACTTGAGTTGTGTAGATACGTTATACAAGGTTCGTACTGTTCCTAAAATTTTCGCAATTTGCTACCAGTATTTTAAGTAAGAATTATTCCTGGTACATTTCTTTAACATCTATAATAGAATTATACAACAAAGTTTATTGCTTTAATTTAGTGTTAGCAAAGTGCGAAAATTTTAGGAATGTTATATCTACTCTATATACCTAAATCGGAACGAACCGGTTTTATGAAACTTTCCTTATGATACGACTAATTCGGATATATGAAAAAAAAATTGATCAACTGAATGCAAAGTGATTAAAATCTGTAATGAGAAAGTGACATCATTTACCTATTTCTCTCTATCATCCACACTAATAAAAAAATTGTTACCGTTGTTATAGCATTGTCACCAAAATTTAAATATTGCATTTTTAATGTTTTAAATTTAGAAATTTTCAGAGTCATTATAAGTCCTTTTTGATCCATGACGTCACAGTAGATGTAGACTTAGAAAATTATATTTACCTCTGATTATTTAAAAAGAGAAAGAAAACTTTAAAATAAAAATTAAATGGCCACTTCTAAAAAGCAAGATAAGAAGAAAATTACGGTATAAAAGTGTATTTACATGAATATTAAAAAAGAATGAAAACCTTAAAATAATTGGTACTTGTTAGTTATCCCGTCGACCAAATTACTGTCGCCAAATTGTAAGATTAAATGCCAATAATGGTTGTTCGTAAATGTCACATTCACTTGACAACACGTGTTTACGTCATCAAGACATTTTTATTTCGACCTTTTATTTGTATTTTTTTATTAATGTTATACCAATTTATTTGCTCTTTCGTTATTTAAAATAAAAATCATGTCAATTTGTATAATTTGGCGAGTGGTTTGGAGATTTATATATCTTGGCGAAATTGGTCGACGGGCTAACTAACAAGTACCAAATAATTAAATTATTACACGCGAAAACCAGTTAATGGTGAAATCTACGTCATATATTAAAATGATACATTTAATACGATTTTCTTTTGGACAATATATGTGTGACGTCGCGGTGGGGATCACATGACGTAAATGTAGCGCGGCTAGCAAGTTTGTTTATATATTTCATCATTTGATGCAGCAGAAATACATATAAACATAAATAGATGCGCAAAATACTTTAGATTTATTTTGTACGAATTACTATTCAATAAATATATATTAAAAAATTCATATACATTTATTAGTTAAAGAAAACAATATACATTTCAAAAATAGCTTGAAATTATCCATGAGGGTTCACTAAAATAGAGAACAAAAACTCAAGAATAAGCTATTATATTTTCCGAAAAATATCTATAATTCAATATAAGCATAAACATTCTAAAGAAAGTGGTAATTTTCAATACAGCTGTTCTTCCCGAGCAGACGAATTTTCGTGACCTTCAACCCAAAAAGAGAATATTATGGTTATAAAAATCAGGCAGCGACATTTTTAATCCAACATTTTTATACAAGCTGATTTCCAAAGGTGTAATTGATCTTACACATTAATTCCTAAAACAGTCGTCAGCTATCGCAACAATGACACGGTAACTAAAGGTTATGGGAATACATACCCGATTACATAAAGTAGTCGCCTTTCATGATTATGTCACTCCATCTACCGTAACCGGTTAAATTTTTTAACCCTTAAATGCCGGGTGTTGCTTTTCGGCAACATACCCAATTTAGACTCTAAAATACTATTAGAATTATATTGAAGCTATAATGCCTAATGTTGCCAATAAAATACATTCTGAAAATATTATTAAATCGATTTTCAACATGTAGATGGCAACACTTGTGCTGCTTAAGAATAAAGATAGATTTATTTTTTCAATTGTTGCTACTTGTTCATTTTTTTGTGTTTGGAAGCTTGCGAAATACCCTATTTTGTTCTGCAGTGAGCAAGTAAGATTTACTTCTTATTATAGTTCCTAAAATTATTGTGTGTTTAATATTGTAGAATTTTATCAAGGAAAATTATTTTTTCAATTAAAGACCAGTATTGCCGATTAGTAACGAACTGTTTTTTAGCCGTAAATCATACTTAAAACAAAATTTGATTTTTTTAAGTATTTTTCCCATGATTTATTTAAAAAATGAAAGCCGGAAAACAACATTACAATGATTTTCGAAAAATCAGTCATTTAAGGGTTAAAACAGTGTATATTAAGACGATTTTAGATGCTGCGGATTCTGAAAGGAGGTTCACGAGCACAGCACGCAGGGGGCAGATCCCCGTAGTAATTGCTGTATTATTTTCTTGAATTAAATACAACATATATTATTTAGATTAAATGAATAATATATGAAAATGTCTCCTATTCATTCTATCTATCTTCATACCTAGTAAATAAAATGGGATATGGTTCAAAAATAAATATAATATCTATGTTGAAAACATTAAACATATTACATAAATATAATATATGGTATTTCCCAAATATGCCTAACTGTTTTTATTTTAGTTTTTTTCAGTAGTTTTTGAATGAAAATGAAACTTCAAAATTTCGTACTGCCAAAGTCATTTGTATCAGGGATAACCATTTGTGACATTTGGTATTTATGACTTGTTTTATCCGAAACCAATACATTAATTAGTTTTTTTGAGAACAGTATGAAAAGGAAAGTTTGAGACTGGGGTTTTATTTCTTTATTTGTATACCGTCCTGGTCCAGGGTAAATATAAAAATAAGAATAATCAATAACAAATATCGCTATAGGTACAAGTTTTTGTATTTGTCCTGAACTAAGATTGGAAAGAAAATAAAACCCTACTTATCCGTTTAACCTACTTTGTAATATATATTGAGATTTATGCAAATATATTCAATGGTATTAACACGTTAAGCGCCACGTCTGCCACCGGTGGCTGACAGCGAACTTTCCGTTTAAAACGCGCATTCACCGATGGCTGACGTCTAAAATATGATAAAAAACTGAAAAAAATATACATTGTTTTAAATAATTATTGAACAAATATTTAAAATTTACCTACCTTTTATTTATTACAGGATTATAATTTCCTAAAAATTACTTTAAACATTGTAAATTTCAGCGCTTCAGTGGCACTCATCGTGGCACTCATCGTGTTAAAAAACAACAATTCATCTAAAAATGCACGAAAAAGGTTACTTCATTTTATTGTATTAAATTATTACTTTAATCAGTATTTCGCAGATTGTTTCATCATGATCACATGACAGATCTAATGGCATTGATTCGCGCACAGGTCACGCCTCAAAAATTAATTATAACGAGATTTTGTTGGAAATTATTTTACAAACCTAATGTTATAGAACCAATATATTTTATTCAACTATTAAAAAAAATTAGTTGTTGCGGAAGACAAATCATATTTTTTGCTTCAGTCAACATTCTGCAGATAAAGTGAAATCAGCGTAATTGTACACTTAAGTAGTGATGTCTAATAAAACAGCAGTAAGAATTATATTTAGTGCAGATTTTAGAAATGCATCTTACGATCACAAAAACCGCAGTATTAATCTATGCTAGATCAGAAGTTTGAAAATGTGCTTCGCGGTGCTGTGGCTCCGCTACGTCCTAGGAAAAAAAGAACATTTGAACAAAACCAACTCATTTAAAGCAAGTTTTTTTTTTTTTTTTTTAGTGTGGTGATTCTTTAATAAGAAAAATGTACATTGATAACAAATTCCAAATATCCTCTTTTAATAAATATATTTTATTTTCTATAACAAAATTCCGGTGAACATACTAATTTCTGTTAAGAATTTATTTTTATGTTCACCGATCAAAAATGCGCTAAATGTAAAAATACGTAGATTTAATGTAATAAAGCGAGTAATTGTATTTGAGGGAAAATTTGGTTATTTGAATTTCACAACTCCTCTCAGTCAGACTTTAGGTGACGTGTTATCCAATAACTCTACGTTTGTGCTCGACTGAGTCATAATTATGAATTAAACCATTCTGATTTGAAAGATAAACCACCTGACTTTTTTTCAGTGTGAAAGGACAAGTAATATATGCATGCTTAAAATATAACTATCACAGCACTCATTAAAAGATATATGAAATGTTCTGGACATAGGTAAATACTTAACGTGGGCGAAATAGGCAATAAGATATACCTTCTACCTCTAATTTAAATTTTTCATTTTCTCCTGTTTATCACTGATTTATTAGGAAAAAATAATATTATAAAATTAATGATGGAATTTGGCATGATTTGACACCGTCGCCCCCATTAATTTGGACCTTTTGACGTTTTGGCGTGACCATTATGACCTGATAATTTAACGAGTCGCTCTAGTTCGTGAAGATCACATAAATGCAGACTTAATAAAACTTGTAAATTGATATTGATAAGGATTTTTTTTATGAAAACTTGTTAATTTATTAAAACATATTCCCTTGTCAAATAACATAAAAAAAATTTAATTGCATCACTAGTGACATAAAAGAACATGTAACAGACTTTTCATATGTACTAAATATGCACTTCAAATGTATGAATCTACTGACGCCATTGGATTAGCAGTTTCGTTAGTATTTTTTAGTTATATGTACTAATTTTCCGTTCAGGCTAAGGCAGGTAAGAATCTTAACTTACTTTTTGTAACGGGCACCCGGTACTAGACTTCTCTATTACTATGGTGTACATAGTAAGTGAACGTACTGAAATTAAGTACCTTACTAACGTTAGTTTGAAAGAAGTTTCACAAAACTATCACGATCATATTGTTTGTAGATCACTGCAAAGCAGCACAATAACTGACGAAATATTTTTAGATGAATACGTAAGAAAGCACATATATGAATATGAATTCACTGATGATGCGAAATCAATGCTGGGGCCATTGTAAAGACTAAAGAGATGGCAAAGAACTATAGTACCATCTATTGTGTTCTTTATAGACATACGCTATACCCGAGGAAATGACTTCAGAACTTATAAAAAAGGTTTAAGGGTGCCATTTAATTAATACGAAATATAAAACCACAAGCTCACAAAAGTAAAAAAAAAAAGTTTTTAATCTTTTGTGTAGTTATTGGAAGACAGCTTCCGCCCCTGCTATAGAATACCGAAGTAAGATGGTCATGTAGAGGAAGAGCGTTTACATGATTGTTGTAAATGCAGATGATATTAGAAGGACCATGACTCTAAACTGGCAAAACTTTTAATTAATGAAGATTATGAATGCTAACTGCATATTTGACCTATAAGTTTAGCAAACCGAAATAAATATATCTATAATTTTAATGAAAATAGGTTACAATTTCCTGCGCATTTAATAAAGTGTCTTCTTTTAAGATGAAAGGTGCATTGATCAAATTCTAAGGGAAACAATGATATTGATTACTTCCATCTTGTTAAAAATGATAGCAAACAACACCAGAAAGAAAATACAAATAGGTATTCAGAGATATATTAAAGCTTTTAAAAATTGTTTAAACAACACTTTCAACAACTGAATAGAGAAGGCATTGACCGACTATAAATCTGTTCTGAATGTCTTCAGAGTTATCAAAACTGCACTCCGCTTAAACTCAGTGAAAACAGATGTTCTCTTTGATTTGACATCTCATAGTAAGTTAACACTGAATGTACCAAAAACCGGTTATTTGGTGGTACCAAATGAAATTACAGTAAACTCCCGATTAACCGCGAGCGGATCATCCGCGAGTCTAAATTTCCTTTTTTTTTCTTTTTTTATCTTTGAGAAGAAACTTATTTCTGCGATGTAGGATGAGTTTTCGATCCTTTTTACTAAATATGATTTCCATTTTGAAAACGTGGAACAATCAAGCGCACAAAGCAGGTGCAGCTAATCTTGAGGGTGTCGCAAGGCCACACACCTGTTGATAAACAATGTACGGGTACTGAAAGTCACCCCCGCCCCCCTGATATGATTTTGTTTCTCCCGTTTTTCATAAAGCACACCAGTTTGCTTGTTTTAGCTGAGCTGTGAACACGTGTCTTACAGAAGTTCGCGTTTGTATTTTAAATTATAGTTTTGCATTTTCAATACGTATTTGAAAAATGTCACAAAAAAGAAAAAGAGTTGTGTTAACGATTCAAGATAAATTAGAACTGATTAAAAAAATTAAAAATGGTGCTACAAGAAAACAAATAAGCTTGCAATATGGAATAGGAGAATGCACAGTTAGGGACATTTTAAAACAGAAAGATAAATTGCTGCAATTCTCAGCCTCATCAGACAACTTTTCATCGATGAAAAAAAGAAAAAGTATGAAAAGCAGCACTTTTGAAGAACTGGATGCAGCACTTTTACGTTGGGTAAGACAAGTGAGAAGTGAAGGAATGCCTGTTTCAAGGCTTATTGTTGCTGCAAAAGCAAAATAATTTTTTGAAATGCTGGGATTAGAGGGATCATTTCATGCATCGTCAGGATGGCTGACAAGATTCAAACAACGCCACGGGATAAGAGAAATAGGTCTTTGCGGCGAGAAATTAAGTTGCGATGAACAAGCTGCAGAAAATTTCAAAGAAGATTTTGTACAATTTCTTCAATCAGAAGGAATTTCTTTCGAACAAGTATACAACGCCGATGAGTCAGGACTGTTCTGGAAATGTTTGCCTACACGAACTCTGGCATTTCAAAGCGAAAATCCTGCTCCAGGACTTAAGTGCAGTAAAGAGCGACTAACAATAATGACTTGCAGTAATGCTACAGGATCCAATAAACTAAAGTTAGTAGTGATTGGAAAATAAAGAAACCGAGATCTTTTAAGGGAACAAGAGCTGAGAACCTCCCAGTACATTATTTCAACACAAAGAAAGCTTGGATGTATAAAACAGTTTTTATAAAATGGTTTGAAGAAATGTTTATTCCCGAAGTTAGGAAACATCTGGTGTCTCAAAATTTACCCAAGAAAGCTGTGTTGCTAATTGACAACGCCCCATCTCACCCTGGAGAACTACAATTGAAATCAGAAGATGGAAATATTTTTGCAAATGTTTGCCTCCCAATGTTACAGCTCTTATCCACCCTATGGACCAGGGCGTAATCGCTTCAATTAAGAAAAAATACAGAACGAAATTACTGAAAAAAAGAATTGAAGAGGGAGATGATATTAAAAGATTTTTCAAAGATTACACGATTCTCGATAGCATTTATGATGTAAACAGTGCTTGGGAGTCGGTACAGAAATCCACATTAATAAAATCCTGGCGGAAGATTTTTCCAAGTATAGAAAAATCTCTAGTAGAATCAGAAAAGGAAGAGGAAGAAGTTTCGGTTCATAATTTAGCGAATTTAGCAAAATCTGTTGCTGGTGGAGAAAATGTCGATGAAGATAATATCATTGAGTGGATTAATTGTGATGCTGACGATCCAGGCTTCGAACATGCAACTGATGACCAAATTATAGAACAAGCGTTAGGTATGAATTTGGAAGAGAGTGATGACGAAGATGATAAGGTACAAAAGAAAATGAGCCACGACGCAGCTTTAGCTCACGTTGAAGGACTTATCCAATATCTAGAGGAAGAGGATGACGCGTCACTTTGTGATAAAATAGTACTTAAAAAACTTCAATCGCAAATAAAGAAGAAGTGTTTCAGTACAAAAAAACACACTTTTGACGGATTTTCTAAAGAAATAAACCCACAAGTTTGTAAGTAATGAATAATTTTATTATTCCTGAAGTAATAAGTATCTTTATGTTACCCATTGTGCGTAGAAATTGTAAAATGTATGCTTGTGTTACTTATTATGTGTATAAATTGTTCAAGTACATATTTATGTTGATTTGTTCCCTTTTTTCAAAATTTTGTGGATTATCCGCGAAATCAATTATCCACGATAGTCGCGCCACCCAATTCCGCGGATAATCTGGAGTTTACTGTATTTCAATTAGAACCCGAAAATTTTCATAAAATAAATAAAATATAAATCAAACAGAAATAAGTTTAATAAAAGAGTTAAGTTGTTTTCAATAAAAATTCTCGTCTGAAATATTTGTATAAAACTTGATAAAATTCTTATTAAATTTAGTGTTAAAGATCTTACTTTAAAATGAAATTCCTATAAGATTTTTTATTGTATTTGTGAGAGGAATTAAAAACTTCGTTTAAAAAAGCAAAATTACTTTTGCGGCCTTTCTTAATTAAATATGTCTGCGATAATATTTTCGACTAACGCAGTCGAAACGAAATACAGAAGTCTTAAATGCATAACCAAACATTCGTCTGTTATTACTATCAGCTGGACCCGAATTCAGACATTTGTGCAAAATATTCCAATCTCATTAAATGTTTATGCGTTATTGCTCGCCACTCTAATGTAAAATTTATTATAAGGCAAATGTTACGACTGTTTTTGTATGTAAAGTTTTAAATAATCCCTCTGAATTCATGGTATTGGAAAATATATCCGCTATTACGGTCAAGCTTTGAAAATTATAATTTTTTTTCTGGGACTATGTACGATTGTTTAGATTATATTTCATTCCCCTTTCCTGTGCTCGGTAGCAATGCACCTAAAAAACATCATCAAGTAACATAGGGTACGATAAGTTTCAGGTTTACCGTCATAGAAATTCATTCTAAAAAGGGCTCCTCCAGTCAGAAATTTTTGAACCACTGCTCCAGATGTTAGAGATAAAAATTTTGATGGCGCCAATTATGTGGAAGTATCTAATATTTTACCAGCAGAAGTAAAATAATTGGATATTTCGAATGCATTAAATATAAGTAACGAAACTTATTAAAGACGGGAGAACCTTTCTCAACTTCATTCATATATGCGCATGAAAAATAAATGACTTACTGTTATCGAGGATAGTTCTATTCTATACTATATCGAAAATTATTGCGTTAATAGTTCTATTTACTAATCAGGAATTTAATTATATTGCTATTCTGCGAATCTCGACAACTTTCTTTATTAACCTTCTCAGCGTCGAGAACTTGGATATCAGATCACTAAGATATGGGTTTTAATGCAATAGAAGCATTATTAAAATCAATATAATCGCGTATCTCCACATACCCTATAAAAGAAACATCCACTGAAAGCATTGCTAACAATGAAAATACGCTTCAACACCTAGTTTATAACTACTTGTTATTTTCAATAAATAAATAATGTCAGTTTTATTACTTAGTAACTTAGTTGTATGGTTAGTTTTCGTTCTTATCAATTACAGGAATGTCACTGGTGAATATGTTTTAATTATATCTCCCACCACTTTCTCTAAACTGAGATCTTACACATACACTTTAATGATACGAAAATTTCATGCCGTGGGGACCGAGACATATGTCCCATCCCTGAAAACTAAACATGTGAGGTAGACGACAAGGTGCTTAAGTAACTTAAAATTCTCATTGTTGTAAATAAACAAAGATTTAAAAACAATAGGCAAGCGGTTGAAATTAATTAAACTGGAGAGTCCCGTGTGACGGCTCGCATATGGAAGTGAATTTTAGGTTGTTGATTCCTGAATTAAATTTCTTGCATTTTTCGGGTAACGTTCATCTAAAAAAACTCTATACGTCTAACTCCTATATCTGCTTATCAGTGAAATAGGGCGTTTTCCGAAACTGTATAAGTTACAGACCTGAACTTTTTTATACTTTTATCTGAATAACTCCAATCACAGGACAAATCATAAAATTTTCAAAAAGTCATATTTTTTTAACTAAATGAAATAATTTAATGACATATGATGATTTTTGCGGTTTATATTATAACCCCTTGAGGGGCAAGCAATAATGTTTCTCTAATGTTAGATTTTCATGGGAATAATCGAAAAATTTAATTTTTAAATAAAGAAGAGCAATTTTAGGTCTAAAGTTGTTAAAACAGAACCGTAATTTCAGGTTTTTTTTTGCGCACTCTCCATAGATCCATAATAGCACATTTACCTACAAATCAAAAGGTTCCCATTTCAAAGCTTAGCTTCGGAGATCACAATAGATTTCATTGCCTAGTAGATTCCATTTTACAGAATGTTTACAATTTTTATTGACATTTTAAGATCTAAAGGTGTTGTAAAATATTTTGTCAATTATGTTTTTTTTATTCAAAAACCCTCTCTTTGAGAAATAGCCAAATTTTAAAGCGATCACATTCAATTGTCTGGCGGATTTAATTAAAAGAATTTTCGTACTTTTTTGCCATTTTAAGGGTTTGTTTTGTTTAGCTAAAATGAAATCTTATAATTACAAATGCCTTTTAGATATATAATCATACACTATATGGCCAATGGTGATCAGTCACTTGCAATTTTAGACAATCTGTTAAATATCTAGAAAAATACATGAAAAATTTTCCTGATACTTCAGGCGTGTAAACAGCATAGTAGTCGTCATATAGTTTCACGCAGATTTTCTTTTTCCAGAAACCCCATAGAGGACTGTCAGCAAATTGAAGAAAAACTAATATTTTTTGTATAACCCTGTAAAACCTAATGTCGGAAAGGAGTTGAACCTGTAGTACATGATTAGGAATCTTCTTGTAATAATCTGTATTCATTTTCATTGCCATTTTAAGTCCAAAAGTTGTTGTAAAATATTTTATCAATTATTTTTTATTCAAAAATTCCCTTTTGAGGATAGCCAAATTTTAAATTGACTACATTTGATTGTCCGGCGGATTTAATTAAAAGAATTTTCGTACTTTTTTGCCATTTTAAGGGTTTTTTTTTTGTTTATTGAAAGATAATTCTTGTAATTACAAATACCTTTCACGTATACAATCATATTCTGTTACAATTGTCTAAAAAAGCTCTTGAATATTTTAATTTGATAACACATTCCAATTGTAAGAATTTTAAAATTAAATTTAATGGTCCTGCCATCTATGTTCTTATTGAAAAGTGCAGGATTTAATAATTATAAATTAACGACGGATTTATTAATGAAATGATAAGTTTTTTGAAAGTAATATTAAACGAAACCCTTTGTGCGATCTTTTATCACCATGCCCTCTTCTTTTAATTTGACATACTCGAAGTTTCTTTATTAGGGAAAACAGAACAATGAATTTTTGTATATACAACTGCTGTAAATATAATTTTGTTTTCTTAAAACAAATATTAAAATGGCATTGTCCAGCAAAAAATTACCCGTGAATGAATTTGTAAAGCAGACATCGAAAATAACACCGACAGATATTTAAAATGTGGAGATTTTTTTAAATAACTAACCCAGTAAAAAACATTTTTTAAAGAACACTTTCATGCAAACAACCAATATATCTATATATACTCTTAAATGCATTTAATAATATACTAAATTATATCTGCTAAAATAGCTGACAAAAATTCCGATGCTATTTCAAAATATATTGTTACTTGTGATCATATGTTGAGGAAATATATGCGGTTGTAAAAACTTAAATTTTAGCGAACTACTTTTATATTAATATTGTCCGTTACAGCGCAACCTTTTGGGTTGGTAGGTGTATTAATAATATGATAATCTAATAAGTACACTTATTTCATAATTCACGACGAAAATAATGTATATCATCATAATATTTTTTTGCTTTAATTCGCTGAAAGAATAATGTATGTCTAAATAACCTTTTTATTAGAAACGCATTCTTAAATTAACTGCAGGTAGTCTTATTCTAATTCAAATGAATAATATTTTTATTAATATTGTTCAAATTAATAACGCATATTCAACGTACTAAATGTTTTCAGATCTATAAAGTAGGAAATTATGTGCAGAATGCTTGCAATAAATATGTGGACAATATTGCTCAACATTAAACACCATAGAAAATTTAAAGTAGAGTATTTCAGATATTGAAAATAAAAGTAAATACCTATACCTTCTCATAATGTTTAATAAGACACAAACTTTGCAGATTTTTATAGAAAACGTCTATTAGTAATTTTCCTTAGAATGTATGAAAAGTTTGCAAAAAATCACTCTTAAACGTATGCTGGAATCCCATGCTATAGTAGTAAGAATATTTTACCCATATTGTGATAAAATAAAATATAGTTATAGAACTCCACAATTATTATTAACACTTATTTACTTGAGGTCGAGTGGTACCTACGCGTGTATATCAAATAATGCCACATAATAACTATAATTGCAAACCTAAAATAATTACTAAATGCGTGATGCATAACCCTTTCATTTGATCATAATATGGATTAAAATTATTAGTTTGAAGCAAAGGTAAAATTATGATGAATTAAAATTTTACCTGTATAAGTGGTATTAAAATTAGCTATTAAAATACGAGAGGATTCTTGCATCAACGTAATATACATTGATACAGACGTTTTATGATTCATTAAATTCTATATATGATTTTTTAAAACCTCTCTTTATTATTTTTTAATTAGGAATTAAAACTTTACTTTTTTATTCTTTTACAATGTATAAATCAATTGCTTCAAATATATATAATATTGCTACTATCTTGAAACACATCTGAATATTTTACTTTCATAAATGGATAGTCATAAGATGTTAAACTTCCAAGCTGCAGGAATGTTACGACTTTGAAAGAAGCTTTTAGGAACTTTAGAATCATAGTAGTTTCTAAACTTCTTTACACATGTGGAGAAGTTTTAGAATTTCCTCTCAAAGATGCATAATTTAAACTGTAATAATAATAAGTTATCTTCGTGATGATTTTAGAATAGTAACCTTTACGAAGATTTGACATTTAAGTAATGAAATTCATACATTGTTACCACAGTAAATTCTGTCAATTTTAATTGTGGTAAAAATACTAGTATTTAAGGGTTCTTGTACATTTTTACGCGAAAAAAATCAACAAAAATATTTAATGTTTCTTTTTTTAAAGTTTAACTTTTCATGCATATATATGAAATACTGACTATTGATTAAAAATATTACGCGTTTTACCGTACAACCATTAGAAACTGACTACTTTTCAGTACAGAATCAGTTTATTATTGAAATTGAAACACTTTTTCATTTTACTCAACGAGTCATAGAACGCATGATATCTTGATAACATATGTATGTATAATTATGAAATTTGATATAATTAATAAGCACATACGCTACGTATTTTTAATATAATCTACTCTAAGTCAAAATTATTTCATTAACGATGTACATTTTTTTTTGTAAAACAACTCCAAATCTGACATTTTTTAATTAACCTTAAAATTTGTCACACAACTGATGTGATCCGGTCTCTCAGACCCCTCGAATAAAATGAATAAAAAAATAACTCAAATGGTTGAATTTACTCAAATTTTGTCCTAACAATATCGTTGTATTTCTCTTAGGAGCATGTGAATTAAATTGCAAGAAAAAAGTATTTTATTTATATTATTTAACTTCAGTACAGAAAAGTAAAAAGCTGCAAAAGTGTTTACAGCTGGGAGTCGCGGAGTCTGGGAGACCACAAGACATCAGTTAAAAGTTAGTTAAATTATTCATACCGAAAAATCTTATCACTCTAAATGTTTGAAAATAGATCATTTTAAACATGCATGTGTTCTTATCATGTATACCAAATTTCATAATAAACCTTGCATATGTTCTCACGATATCGTGCGCAAAATGGCTTAAGGAGTAAATAAAAAGACTATTTCTATTGCACCAATGCACAAACTCTATAAAAGGCTAGTCAGTTTCTAATGATAGTGTATTAAAAAGCGAAATCTGTTAAATCAATAGTCAAAATTTCATTTTTATGATGCATAGATTTTGAAGATACACTAATTGAAACGTTCAAAATTTTCTATTGCTTTTCGTCGTGTTTAAAAGGTAGGTACAAGACCCCTTAATGAAAATAACCTCGAAATTTTTAAGTTTAAAAAACATAATTGAAACCGACGGTGAATTTCGTAATGTTAAGGGGTCTTGTACCTTTTAAACGCGTCGATAATTAACGAAAAACTTCAAAGTTTGAATTAATCTATCTTCAAAACTTTTTTATGTATCAACATGAAATTTTGGATATTGATTAAAGAGATTGTGCTTTGTAATATACTACCAACAGAAAATTATTAACCCTTTACAGAATTTGGAGATTGTTGAAATCAAAATAGCTCTTTTTTACCCCATAAGTCATTGCGCGCATGATATCTTGAGAAAGTATTTATGGATTGTCATGAAATTTGGTAAATATACTAAAGAAATATGTGTGTTTAAAATGGTCTACTTTTAAGTATTTACAATGGTAATATTTTTAGTTATGACTAATTTTATTCACTAGGACTTCCCTCAGAGGCATTAGTCTGAGCGATATTACTGAGAACATAGATTTAATAATAATATGTGGAAGCAAAGAAAATGAGATGTTATCTTTAATTGTCCATATACTGCGAAAAATTGAAATGATGAAAATAAACGAATTGCAGAATTTCAAAATCTTATATATAAATTCGCATACACTGTTTAAAAAAATGGGAAATCAAACCATTCAAGACAGCCATGCATGGATATAAAATTGAAAGTACGCAATATATTAAAAATAAAATAGAAAATGAAACACTCATTTACTTATATCGGAATTTTAACTGTATAAAATGATGTCAAGAGCATAATTAGACGCTCCGCACCAATTTGAGTAACTTTAAATGACAAATATATGATGTTTAAAAAGAATGGACTATACTTTATATGGTGTGTGCTCCCCCAGAATAGTTAATATTGTACAATTTCTGTTTTCCACGGATGCAATGAGGCTGTCGATAACATTTAAGGAATTCTCTTCTCAAAATCTAATATAGTATTGAAGTACCGAATACATCAAAAGTGGCTTGCAATGCTTCGTTAGAGTGTGTTTTAGATATGCTCGATCGGATTTAAATGATGAGTGTATGCTGGCCACTACATACGCTGTATTGTTTTGTTTTCAAACATATTCTGCACAAGTTGAGCTGTATTTAGCATGTATTAAATAAAAGAAATCGGCAAAGATTACAACACAAAGTATGACACAAGATCTGAATGTATCGTCTGCATAACTTTTGAGCTGTCAAAGTGTCATTTGAAGTAATTTACAAATCCATACATATTTATTCAGCAAATCATGCAAGCTAACATACGCCAATATGAACCCGATTACAAAATTTCACCAGAATAAGTTAATATATAAAAAATCTACTAATGCTAATTGAGAATATGACCTTATGATAAAATGTCTAGAAAAATGAATCGGATAAAAAATTCATATCACATTTAAAACGGCACTTCCCTCTGTTAGTGGCCTTGGCGAGAGAGAGAAAAGCCTAGAGAAGGAACACTTTAACAAGTACTTTCGGGCAACCTACTCACTGTTTCATACAGGTCTTTATTCAATATTTACACAATTTATTTAATGCTAGGTGGGTATCTATCAGTTTTGTTGCATTTAAATCGCATGTTTCGCGGAGGAAATGCAGCATTATGAAATATAGTTGCTGTACCTAATAATTCCAAATTAATGGTAATTGAGATCGCTTTCCATTCATTTCATCTTTTTAAATTTTAAATTTTTTAGAAACCATTCATATAGACAATTGTATATTTTGAAACTAACCCGAAGCAAAATTTCAAGATTTTGGGCTCAGCAGTAACAGAGAAATAGAAATTTTTTGAAAGTTTTTTGTTTCTGCACTGTTTTATATAGCGACATTTTTAGAAATTGTTCTATTGCGAGAATTTACGTCATGATAAATACAGCCATGTTAATTTTCATGTTTATATTCCTAACAGTTCCATGTTCTTCGTTACTTAGATCATCTTTAGATCTTTTTCCGCTTTGTTTAGTCTTTCTATTTCTTAGAATTCGTTCTACAACGAGCATTTACATCTTATTAATTACTACCATGACAAAGTTCTAGTTTCTAACCCCAACAGTATCCCAAAAATTTCAGTATTCCAAATAAATCATAGTTTAGAACCTTTCTAGAAATTTTTACGTTTATCCGTCAAATTGAACCTTTTAGAGAGCGTTCATTACGAGTATTTACATCTTAAAAGTAACTACCGCACCAAATTTAAAGTTTCTAACCCAATCAATATCGCAGAAATCACAATTTTAGAACTTTTTCGCTCCTGCAGCGATGTAGGTTCTTGCACTGACTTAAAATAGTCTTTTTTTTTCGGAGCAGAGATGGCCACCAACATTTTTTTAAGTTGGCTATGTAGTTTCAGAGATAACACCTCACAAACGTACAATTATTAATAATATTATATACTTTATAATATTATAACGCTTTATAATATTAGCATTAGATGTACAGATACAAAAACCCTTTATCTGTTACAAACTAAAGTGCCGGCGTTGCCCAGAATTTGAAGGAAATTTGTTCTGAAAAATCAATTTCAAAATTTAACATACAACACAAAACAAACATTAAAAAAAAGCAGTCGAAATGTTGTTGAATTAATCATATGAAAACGCTATATAAAAATGTATAAATGTATATAACAGACGCAAAAGAATACAGCTATAAATGAACTTATTTCAATTTATAATTGGAGCAATAATGTTAAAATACGCCAATATTTCCCTAATCGGGTTTTTATCATGCTTCAATACATTTTTCACACTCATATGACGTTATACTATATCCACCATGCCCTTTATATTTCCAATATGACGTAATATTTTCCTCTTTCACGTGGAAACCTTGAAATAGAAAAGTTATGAAGTTATATTCACTTTCATTTGAATTCGTCAAACCATTTATTTCATTTTCATATTTCACGTGAATATCTTGCAATAGAAAAGTTATGACGTAATATTCACCTTTTTTTTAAATTCGGCAAACTATTTATTTCATTTTCATTTTTCACGTGGAAATCTTGCTGTAGAAAATTAATTGTTGTAGTAATAATTTTATTGTGTTTTTTTAATTGTTGGCAACTGCTATAACGAAAAATGTTTAAATTTGATAAGAAATTGCTGTTAAATTGGTGTTTTTTTATTAATTAAAAATTAACTATAAGATATTTCGATTCCGGATTACTTTAGTTGTCTCGGCCATGTTTTAATACACATGTACGTATCTCTTCACAATTCTGGCTTCCAAATTGTGGATTTTTTATAGAATTACAAACAGACAGATAGACAAATTTTCATTTTTATATATCTCTCTAAACTATAAAAAGTAACTAACGCTGTCACCGCCGCCGCCGCCGCCGCCGCCGGTTTTGAATTTTTTGTGACCGGAGGTCTTTCTTCGTTAATATTAAGAAATCTATTGCATACAAATATATGAAAATCGCTGGTATTATAGCGAAATGTTTGATCAACACACTAATGCATACAGTTTTCAAATCGAAGAATTATTTTAAGATATATTTAATGCTAAATTTGGACAAAATTGTTCCATTAAAAAAAATTTATAAGAGCAAAAGCTATACATGGGAATTTAATCATTTTAGATCATTTTATTCAATAGAAGATACCGGTCTGCAGATTTCATTAATTTTTTTAATTTGACATATTTTTTTAGGTTTTATTTCTATTTTAAATTTCAATATTCAGCATTTTGACACATATGTTTTACATATTTTAGAAAATGGTATTAATTTAAACTGTTGCAAACTGTATAAACAGCGCAAACAATAATGTTTGCTTCAAATAAAAAAAATATTTACACGTTACTATTATAAACAGTATAAAACCTTCAAATTAGAATTAAATAATTAGGTATAAAAAGCAGGCACTTATTGGAAATTACGCCATAAAAACTATATTTACATGTGAATTTTAAAAGAGAAAGGATATTGTAAAATAAATTCATTAACATGCGTTAGAAATCTGAAATAGAACAAATTACGTCACATTACATTTATTATGCAAAATGAACAAAAAATAGTATTGCAAAACAGTTTAAATTTAAAAATTGCGCGAGACAAAATATTAGAGGTTAAATATTAGAATTTTTCAAAATTTCATTATTTGTCGTTTGATGTGAGGTGTTCAGCTATAAGTATGCAAATTTTTATGTTTCCAACATAATTAGGGGCTGAGTTAGAAAAATTGCTTTAAATACACAAGTTAGAGCCCAGAGAGTTAAATAATAGACTTTTTCAAAATTTTATTATTTGTCGTTTGATGTGAGGTATTCAGCTATAAGTATGCAAAATGTCATGTCTCCAAATTAATTAGGGCTGAGTTAGAAAAATTGCTTATAATACACAAGTTAGAGACTGGAGGGTTAAATATGACTTTTTCAAAATTTTATGATTTATCGTGTTATCGCAAGTGTTCAGCTATAAGTATGCAAACTTTCAAGTCTCCAACTTAGGGGATGAGTTAGAAAAATTGCTTAAAATACATAAGTTAGAGCCCAGAGGGTTAAATATCCGACATTTTTCAAAATTTTATTATTTGTCGTTTCATGTGAGGATTTCAGCTATAAGTATGCGAAATTTCATGTCTCCAACTTAATTAGGGGCTGAGTTAGAAAAATTGTTTTAAATACATAAGTTAGAGCCCAGAGGGTTAAATATTAGACTTTTTAAAATTTTTATTATTTGTCGTTTGATGTGAGGTGTTCAGCTATAAGTATGCAAAATGTCATGTCTCCAACTTAATTAGGGGCTGAGTTAGAAAAATTGCTTAAAATACAGAAGTTAAAGACCGGAGGGTTAAATATGACTTTTTCAAAATTTTATGATTTATCGTGTTATCGCAAGTGTTCAGCTATAAGTAAGCAAACTTTCATGTCTCCAACTTAATTAGGGGCTGTGTTAAAAAAATTGCTTTAAATACACAAGTTAGAGCCCAAAGATTTAAATATTAAGCCTTTTTCAAAATTTTATTATTGGTCGTTTGATGTGTGGTGTTCAGCTATAAGTATGCAAAATTTCAAGTCTCCGATATATATAGTTTCTGAGAACGGGCTCTGTGACAGACGGACAGACAGACAGACAGACAAAGGAGTGGGACAGGTAGGGTTTCGTCAGATGAACGAAACCCTGGAAACATGCTGCGGGTGACTGCAACAACATCCTAAAATTACATTACCATCAGCGATCTACCAATCCCGAAGATAGTTTATATTCATTTCATATATTCTTATTCTTTTGTGCGGCCCTGTAAAATAACTGCCAATAATATATACAGTAAAATCTCTGAATAGCGGACACCCCGAGAATGCAGAATTTGTCCTCTATTTAGAGGTGACCGCTACTGAGAGTAAAACATGTTCAGTTATTTAAGAGTTGGTAATCGAAAAAATGTCCGCTAAATAGAGGTATCCGCTAATCGGGTGTGTCCGTTTATGGAGGTTTTACCAGTAAAACTTCTGAATAGTGAACACCTCGGGAGGGCAGAATTAGTCCTCTATTTGGAGGTGTCCGCTACTGAGAGTAAAAAATGTACAGCTGTTTAAGGGTTGGTAATCGAAAAAATGCCCGCTAAATAGAGGTGTCCACTAACCGGGTATGTCCGTTATGGAGGTTTTACAGCATAATAATATCATCCTTTACAAGAAAATTGCATGCTGTATGATAGACAGACAGACATCCAGAGAAAGATAACTTTCCGGATCAATAAACACTCATTTCTTTTGTTTTAATCATCCACAATTGCATGTCATACAACATGCCAGATTTTATACAACAGGCTAAAAACGGTCAAAGTGGTACGGAGTACTGTATTATTATTTGTTTGCCCACCAAAACTGGTTGCCACGGGTTGTTGCAAGGTTTGTGATCACGTGGTTGAAACTGATCTATTCAATATTACTGCGTGCGTATTTTTTTTTATTTTCTCCATGTGTTCCAACCAGTTGTCTACGAAAACATCAAACGGTGAAAGTGACGCACACCAAATTTCTGTGACGTATGCAGATAAATTGTGCTTTTTTAAGAGTTTTTTCTATATAATTTTTAAACGGTTTGGAACTTATTTTTCATAGTAGGTGCATTCAGTAGGCGACCCTCATAGGTACCTTTTGGTGCAATCAGAAACGAAATCCGACAAATGTTTTTTGAGTTATGCTTGACGAAAGGTTTTTATTAGGCTTTTTTTTTAGTAGGACATGGCGTTAATATCCATCGTAGTAGTAAAGTGTCCGGACAGTAATATTTCGCTGAGTATTAGCCTTCGCTTCGCTCAGACAATTAAAAATACATTTTTTTTTTAAAGAAAATATTTTTTTTATATAGTTAATGAAATAATTTTAGCCTAAGAGTAGGTCATTTTAAACACACGTATATGTTTAGTATCTTTACCGAATTTCATGCCAGTCCATACATACTTTCTCAACATATCAAGCGAGCAATGACTTATGGGGTGAAAAAAGAGCTATTTTGATTTCAACAATACACAAATTCTGTAAAGGGTTAATAAATTTCTAATGGTGGCATATTACAAAGCATAACATGTTTAATCAATATCCAAAATTTCATCTTTATATATAAAAAGTCTTTGAAGATAGACTAAATCAAACTTTGAAGCTTTTTGTTAATTTTGAACACGTTTAAAAGGTACAAGACCCGTAAACCTAAATGTTATAGTATGAAAAGTGTTATTTTTAGCTTTTAAATTTTTAGTATTTATTAATTTAAATGCAGTGCACTGTAAAACATTTGAGTAACGTAACTCTATACAATTGGTGGCAGCCTTGCTGCCTCCAATTTTATGGAGTACTTTAACCGATATAACCGGTGTTATATTACACTAATGTGTAAGATTACACCAGTTATATCAGTTTAAATTACACCATTATATAAGTGAAAAAAAATACTCTATAAAATTGGAGGCATCATACTGCCGCCAATTTTATCGAGTAATGTTACATAATTTTTTTACAGTGTGTGTAACAAATATTTCATATTGTAATCTTGTAAGATAAACATCTTTTAACATATGATGATTTCTTTTTTTTCTTTAGGTTTTACAACATGATAAAACATGATTTTCCTTACATTAAAATAGTAACATATATATATTTTTTATATTAACTAACCGGTGTCTGGCATGTAGGAATAAAAATATTTAGACAAAACACGCGTTGCTGTCAAAGAGATTAAACACAAAACCCTTCATTTTCTCTAGTAGGATAATTAATTTAAACTGAATTATCTTTATTACTCGGAATTTGTTCGCAGATCATGTATTGTTACTGAAGGATTAAACAGTATTTATGTTAAAATTGATTAGACATTTAAGTGCGTATATGAAAAAAAACTTCCTTATTAACCCGGTAGTAAACGCGTCTTTTTTCAGAACGTTATTAATTGCGCCCGGGTCCTTTGTCGCCTGTCCCCCGCATGCAGAAAATGCAAAATATGAAATATTTTTCATTTAATATTCGAATATTACATTTAATTGAAGTTATAAATTTGCAGTTTATTTAAATTATACGTTTTATTAAGGAGATTTAGAATAATGGGAAAAAGTAAAAATGAATTCACTTTAGGGATCGCTGCGTAGACTTTTTCACTACTTCCAACTTTGCGTTTTAAAAAGCACCTGAAGGAAAGAAAGAGGTATCACTTCACTATGGTGATATAGAAACACTTAGTCATTTATATGGTAGTTCCCCATTGTGTTTGTAAGTGGATAAGAGATAGGAGAATTATATTTTGTATGGTCGGCAAAATGACTGACACGAGACTACAGCCGGGTTAATGAGGAACTAACATAAATATACTATATATATAAAAAATTCACTTTTCGAAAACATAAAATCGACAGAAGATAAATTATGAAAGATAAACAAAATTTTAAACTGTACATCGTTTCTAACGTAGACTTTATCTAAACATGAAACATAGTAAGCATTATGTCTGCCTGTAACACAAATGTCAATATAATTAGATTAAATATCCACAACGTTTCTTTTACTTAATTTTCTTTGAGCAGAACGAGGAAATATTTTACACACGCTGATTATAATTCCTTTACAATAGTAGTACAAAATATTTTTTCGACAGCTGATTTGTAATTTTAAAACAAAATTTAGCTGTCATATTTTTGTAGTAAAATGTCTAACATTAAATGCAGTGTTATTACAAACTCATGGTATATCTTTAAGGGTTGATAGCGGACACTGAAATAACAATTTAATAATTTATTATATAGGTATGTAAGGGTGTAAGTGACGTTTTGAGGCAGAGACACAGGAAATTAACATGAAAGAAATGTTTATTGACAGCATCATTGAAGAATGCTATGTTGGAAGAAGTGTTGAAAAGTTCGTAAATCAACAGTAATACAAGTCTGGAGCAGTCCATCCGAGCATATATTCAAATATGTATATATATTCAAATATATATAACGGGTATTCGAGCGAAAAGATATTCCTGGAGTCGCATAAACGTGCGCCTCCACTTCATTTTTCAACAAAAATAGCTCCAGGTAATTACACCAGACTCATTTACCACCAGGCCTTACACCGGACCTTAATTAGTTGGATGCCAGGAAATCACCAGGAAGCGCATAACAGTGCTGGAATAATTTGGAACCCCATAATACCGAAACCGCTGTCCCTTACGAAGGGCTACTGGTACATCATGAAGAAGCTGTAGTAATTAAAAAAAAAAAATACAATAACAATTGCCTGCATTATCGTGCTGGACGAGTTCCATGGACGCTCCGATCGCCTGATTGATGGGATCTCGATTATTTCTTATGCGGACGTCTGAAGAACATTATTTATGGGACTCCAGCTATCTCTGTTGACAATAACGAATATCCGTTGCTGCAGCAAATATGCGTCAAATGCCTAACATGTTTGAATTTGTACACCAATTGGTTAATATTTCAGACATTGCAGTCGGCTAAAGAAATTTCTCTGATTTTAAACATAGTTCGATAAGTATTATTTTTATATCTCTTTCCTGAATCTCTGCCTCAGCACGTCACTTCTGAAAATGGTTGCCAGTTTGGCCTCCATTATTATTTCGAAATTTCAAAAAATTAACGGAAGTTTTTTAAAGAATCTTTACTTTATGTAATCACAAAATTTCTGTCATTAAATGAAGCAAGAGATACTATTTTTAATTTCTGACACGAATTCAGTTTTTCTGAATAAATTTGATGGCCAAACTGGCAACCCTGCTTGTAATCGTACATTCCTATACAGTGGATGATTATTACAGCGTCCTGTAACAACCCTTAATATTTACACTATGAGTTTGCAATCAGCCGGCATACAATATTTCCAAATAATTTATTTTTTATATATTTATAAAACATAATAAAGAAAGAGTCATTGACAATGAAAAAAAAATTCCCGGCCTTAACAAATATTCATTATTTTAAAAGTGCAATATTTTAGTCCATATAAATAAATGTCATTTATCACATTACTGCATTTTTCAATCTTGGGAACTAAAAATTACCAAATTCCAAGAAGATTTCTCTGTTCATTAATTTTCACAGACACGATGAAATATAATCCTTTTTGCAACTATGTCGTTGCATAAAACTATTTCCTTGTATAAGTTTAAGTAAAGTTAGTGTTTTCCAGATATCAGAAATAAAAATATTGTGTCATAATATGATAAAGTGCTGTTGTTGAGCACATTTAACACATATGCCTTAATTTTCTCTAGCATGAAAATTAATTTAAACATTTGGATTATTCTGGAAATTAATTAGATGCCACAGCATTTGGTAATTTAAACATATCTTTTTTTTTATCAATAGAGAAGCAAAAATACGCTAAAGAATATTTTCAGGCTTCTATCTATCTATAATAATAAGGAAAGAAGTTTGTGTGTGAGTGAGTGTGTCGACGGTGTTTTGAAGAGACCACTGCACGTAGAGCTACAAAATTTGGGGAAAAAGTACGTCTATATATGAAGTTTTGCACCTCGAAGCCCAATTTTCGATTTTTTAATTAAATTTTTTATGCGATTTTTAACACTTTTTTAAGTTTCGAGGCGATTTTTCCATATAAATGAGAAGAATATGATTTCTTTGTTTTAATCCAATATAGTACATTTTTTTTCTCTTTTCAAAATAATTTATTCGGAATTCGTGCAGCGATTTTTGAATTTTTAGCGAAATTTTTGTGCAATTATTGAAAAGCATTTAATGTATTTCCATTACTATAAGGAGGTTACCGTCGGAGGGATCGAGTTCTGTCGCCAAATAATGCCAAGTTTGTCGCCAACTTGACGATATCTCTAATATTTCGCTAAATTCCCATAGACTTCCACTGTAAAACAATAGGGTTTACTTGCTTACAGAAAATCAACAAATTGGGATATTTTAATGCAAGAAAAACTAATATTAACTTAAGGGATTATATTAATTATATTTAAGGGAGTCCAAGTAAATTAATTACGAATAAAAGTAACATGATCTAATGCTTAGCATGATTTCCAAACCATAAATTTTAAGAGAGCCCACAGGGTCAAAGGAATTTGACTTGAAACTTTTATCCAGTTATAGTAAATTTTGACTCTCGTGATTTTTGAACTTTTTGTGTTTTTTAATGCAATTTTTACGTTTCTTCGCGATGTGCTGCAATTTTTTGACATTCCATTTTTGACCTAAAGTACATTCTGCCCTCATTTCAATAAAGTTTATTCGGATTTCGTGTAGCAATTGTCGAATTTTTCGGTAATTTTGTATGTGATTTTTAGTGTATTTTAGCGATTAGCTAGAATTTTTCTACATTATTGAAAGGAATCAACTTGCAATCTTCGAACACAATATATATATATTTTTCTCTTCTCAAATTTTGAAAAGCGATTTAAAATTTTTTCTTATTGTGATGTTCAGATCTTTTTCGTAATTCCTGCTGTTTTTTGACGTACCCGGGAAACGCCGGTCGAGTGCGCTAGTCTTTTAATAAAAATATATTTTATGTTAAATGGTATTAGTATAATTAAGCAATTTTTTAACTCTCTGAGTGTTTAGGGGGCTTTTACTGCATTCTCATTAAAATGCTTATAAATGTAATAAAAATTTAAATTTTTTCCCTGTTTGTTTCTAATATACATTTCAAGCCCCTTTATTTGATATGCATCTTATAATAACATTCTGTTGAAATCATTTTTGTCTACAGCCGATTTAAGATGTTTTAGGGAAACGGAAATATACGGCCAAACCGCTTAGAGGGTAAGACAATTTTAATAAAATATTATATGGTGTAAGAAATTAAAAATACAATTCTAAATGGTAATATAAATATGCAGTGTAATTTATACTTCTCTGTTTTTTAATGAAAAGTCCAATTTTTACATTATTTTAAAATTTGGGTGCAGTAATGTACTTCAATTTTTTTAAGAAAGAAGTGACAAGAAATTGAAATAAAATATCATGAATAGAAATTGTTATATTATTACGAGAAGCTAAATGGATAAAATTTATTGGTAATTATGCATATTATAAAACAGGATGCCCAAGAGCTGTGTGTCCGTATGTCCGAGTTTATTTCAAAAACATGGTTTTCTATGGGGTTTATTTTCCCGATTTGAAAGTTGAATAGAGAAAAGTCGCTCGATAATTATAATGTATAATATATCTTTATAAATATTATTTCTTTTATAACAAAATTTAATATTTCATTGTTATTTTGAACGAAAATGTTACCATTGGTTATTTTTTGGAGACCATTATCGTCGGTTGTGTAATTGGAAATTGGTATATCAGTTAAAAATATGTCATAAACATCAAATATAATCAATATAAAAAAACTGTTTCTGATTTTTGTTCAAATTCAAGAAATAAAAGACGTTCTAATGAGAGATAATATTATAAAACGAAAATATATATTTTAAGGATGACAGGGATGTTTTCAATGCTTAAAAATGTTTTGAATGTGAAACTTTGCAATTGAGACATTATCTGACGGTTTATCTTTTGAGTCGGGATAAATAGAATTCATCTGGTAATTTGATTAGATAAAATCTGAGTAAAAATGTTCTTTTACTACTCAATATTATATTTCTTCTAATAATAATTTTTAAATTCTCAGTGTCTGTGAAAAATAAATACTGCCGTCACAGACAACAAATATTTGAAATAAAATGAGAAACACATTCGAAGAATGCCTGTAAAATATTTAAATTGTGTTCGTATAACAAACTAAAGATGAAATCGTTAATTGGAATTTGTTTGCTTCATTTGATAAAATGTGTAAAAAAGTAATTTCTAAGAGATATGCTTTAAAAATCGTAGAAACCGTAGAATTTTATATAAGTAAACAAATAAATACAAAATTATCCTAAACAATAATTGCACATACATAATTGCACATAATTCTTATGAATTAGTTTAAAAATCGCCAGGTTAAACTAAGGTGATAAACTACAATCAAGGGTTCATATACAGGCAGCAGTAAGTTTAGTCCATCAAGACTAATAAGCACTACACATTTAAGGTATTTTAACAAAGTTAAAATTTTAATATATTAGTCTTTTGTAGTTAAAAATCACCAGACTTAACAGGGGACAATTTTTTAAGCTAGCAATACTATACAGGGTGCACATCTTTTCGGAAATACAGAATTTATTTAAGCTGCTTCAACTAGATATATTTTTAATTTATTATTAAGAGAGTTATCATGTGTTAATTAACAAAGCCCCACAGCAAGCAGAAATGACTATTCTACGAAGAACATTATATACAAGGCTTTAACTAAAGTTTGAATACAATCAAATGAAGTTTATACAGATAAATGCAGTAACCTATACGCATATCTTTAAAATTGTGATTGGATATCGTAAATCGTACATTTTAGGATTTCTTAGAATTTTATTTTTATATGTGAGACACAATTTCATACTAAACTGAGGATACTGTAATTTTTTATCATTTATTTATTTATTTATTTTTTAAGGTAAATACAATAACTTCAAAATTTCACCACTAAGGTTTGCTGGAATCAATCTTGCGTAATAGTAAGTTTTGCTTTAGTTGTATGTTCTTAATCTACACCTGTATATTTAAGTTTGGAACATTTTTTTCTGTACCCAGACTTGTGTCTGCATACTCTACATGCCGGTCTGACTGAAGTATGTCACATGTGTTTGTCTGATGCATTGTTAATTAAAATTGATTTAAAATCTTCTTTATAGCTCCTAAACACACACCACACTGTTTGGCAATATCTTTTTGAGTCGTGCATGTGTGATCACTTAATGTAAGAATCTTTGTTAGCTTCTTGGGAGAAATATCCATCTTCTAAAATAAGAAGTAAAGAAAGATTAGAACACTCTTGTTACAGATTTCTAATAAAACAATTTAAAAATACATTACGATTCTTACAAATATCAATCGTCTCAGTGTACTTCTTTTGATTTAAAATTTTGTTTATAGCTCCTAAACTCACACCACACTGTTGGGAAATATCTCTTTGAGTCTTTCATGTGTGTCTTCTTACATTAACAATCTCTGTGAGCTTCTTGGGAGAAATATCCATCTTCTAAAATAACAAGTAAACAAAGATTAGAACATTCTGGAATTCTAGTAAAACAATAAAAAACAAGTGGGTAAGTGTGATCACAGATCGCACAGAGGGTTTCGTTTTATATTCCTTTCAAAACACTTTATCCTTTTGTAAAATCTGTTAATTCCGCATTTCGCAACCTGGGGGCGCACTGTATTCTAAACAAACCTCTAACCGAACGAAACTCCGCTTTACAAACAACACGTAGATATATTAGTCGCGCACGCGTAACACGGTGCTCCTCTAATTTTGCGGCGAAATTACTTTACGAACAACCCAAAACTTCCTAAATAAAAATATTTTAATAAAATGTATTATACGTTTTAATAATCTTTATTTCTCAGAATTTGTTCGCAGATCACGTATTGTTACTGAAGGAATAAACAGTATTTATGTTAAAATTGAGTAGACATTTAAATGCGTATATGAACAAGATCATCTTTATTAATAAGTAACCATCATAAAAAATACTATCTGCATAAGATATTAACTCTTAAAAAACATATTATGGGCGGACGATTCATTATAAAATATAAACAAAATTTTAAACTGTACATTGTTTCTAACGTAAAAATTTTATCTAGGTAAAGTAGTAGGCAACATCCCTGCTTGTAACACAAATGAAAAGATAATTATGTTAAATATCCACAACGTTTATTTTAGTTCATTTTCTTTGAATAGGATGATGAAACATGTTATACATCATGATTACAAAACCTTTATAATCTTTGAACAAGTACAAAATATATTTTTTCTACAATTGATTTCTAATCTTTAAAACAAAAAAATAGCTGTAATATTTTTGTTGTAAAATATCTAATATTAAATGCAGTGTGATTACAAAGCCATGGTAAAACTTTAAAAGTTGATAGAGGACACTAAAATAACAATGCAATAATTTATTGTGTAGGTATGAAAGGGTGCAACTGGCCACGGAGGAAAGAGACATGAAAGAAAGGTTTATTGACAGCATCAATGACAAGTGCTATGTTTAAAACAAGTGTTGAAAATTTCGTAAATCAACAGTAATACATGTCTTTTGCAGTCGATGACGCAAATATTCAATTATATCAGGTATTTAACGCGTAGGTGCCGCAGAAACGGATATTCGAGCGTCATCTTCCTGGAGTCGCATAAACGTTTGTTCAACAAATGTAGCTCCAGGTAACTCCAACAACTCCAGGCAACTTGTACTTACTCGGATGCCAGGTAATCACCAGGATAGGCACAATAGTGCCGAAATGATCTGGAACCCCATAATATCGAAACCACAGTACCTTACGAATAGCGATTGGAACATCACGAAGAAGTTCTGTTAAAACGTATTTCAGAAAAATACGATAAAACCTGATTGCCTTGCCTTGCCTTGCCGGACCAGTCCCTTAAACGCCCCTATCTCCTGATTGATGGACCCTCGATTACGTCCTATCCGGATAGTTGAAGAACACTGTTTATGCGACTCAGTTAAATCTGTTCATAATAATAACTTGAATATCCGTTGCTACTACAAGTATGCTTCAAACGACTGACATCTTTGAATAAGTGCACCAATTGCTTAATCTATACTTTTAGACATTACTGTTGGCTAAGGCAATTTCTCTGATTGTAAACATAGTTCCTATCGATAAACATTCTTTTTATATCTCTTTCTTGAGTTTGTGTCTCAACGCGTCACTTGTGACCATGGTTGCCAGTTTGGCCTCCTTTTTTATTTCGAAATTTCAAATATATACCGGAAATTTTAAAAGAAGAATCTTTACTTTGTAATCACAAAATATCTGTCATTAAATAAAGCAAGAAATACTATTTTTAGTTTCTGGCACGAATTCGGATTTTCTGACTAAAAATGGATTCCAAACTGGCAATCCTGTTTGTGATCATATATTCCTGTAAATGGATGATTGTTACAGTGGTGTATCAGCCCTTAAAATTTGTACTATGAGTTTGGAATCACCCTGCTTACAATGCTTCCAAAGAATTTATCTTTTATATTTATACAACATAATAAAGAAAGATTCATTGTGAATTATAAATAAAATTTTCTTCTGTCTTAACAAATATTCATTATTTTAAAAGTATATTGCTTTAGTCCAGATAAATAAATAAATGTCATTTATCACATTTATGCATTTTTCAATCTTTGGATCTTAAAATTACTAAATTACACAAGAATGTCTCTCTTCATTAATTTTCACAAACACGATGAAATATAATCTTTTTTGCAACTATGTCGTTACATAAAAATATTTCCTTGTGTAAGTTTAAATATAGTTAGCGTTGCCTGGATGTTAGAAATAATAATGTTCTGTCATAATATGATATATTGTTGCTGTTGAACGCATTTAACACAAAGCTCTTAATTTTCTCTGGTATGAAAATTAATTTAAACATTTGGATTATTCTTGAAATTAATGAGATGCCACAGAATTTGCTAATTTAAACATTTCTTTTTTTTCAAAAGATAAGCAAAAGTACACTAAGGAATATTTTTAATAAAATTATCATTGATATTTAAATGGTATTTCTACAATTAAGTGATTTATTTTTAAAGACAATTTTAATAAAATATTATGTGATATAGGAAATAAAAAAGTACAATTATAAATGGTAATATAATTATGCAGTATATTTTATACTTCACTATTTATAAAGTATCCAATTTTTACATTATTTCGTAATTTGGGTACAGTATTGTACTTCAGTTTTTTAAAGAAAGAAGTGAAAAGTTGAAATAAAATGTCATAAATGGAAATTGTTATATTATTACCAGAAGTTAAACGGATAAAATCCATTGGTAATCATGCATATTTAACATTTGTAGCCCTAGAAGTGTGCGTCCGTATGTCCGAGTTTCTTTGAAAAACAACGTATCGCTTTTTTCTTTTGGAAAGAGAACACAGAATAGTCCTGCCATCATTATCATGTATAATGTATCTATATAAATATTATTTCTTTTAACTTAATATTATAACTTTTAACTTAATAACATTTTTGACTATATTATTTATTTTCTATAAATATTATTTCTTTCTATAACATTTAATATTACATTGTTATTTGGAACGAAAATGTTACCATTCCTTATTTTTGGAGACCATTATCGTTGGTTGTGTAATTGGAAATGGGTATATCAGTTAAAAATATGATATAAACATTAAAAAAAAAACAGTTTCTGATTTTAGTTCAAATCTAAGGAATTAAAGGAAAATAAAAATAAACGTTGCAATGAGAGGTAATAATATAAAACGAAAATATATATTTTAAGCATGACTGGAATGTTTGCAATCCTTAAAAATATTTAGAATGTGAATCTTTGAAATTGAGGCATTATTTGACTGATTATCTTTAGCGTCGGATTAAGTAAAATCCATCTGATAATTTGATTAGGTAAAATCTGAGTAAAAAATTTGGTTTACTACTCGGTATTATGTTCTAAATAGTAACAGTTCTTAAATTGTCAGAGTCTGTGAAAAATAAGTACTGCCGTCATAGACAACAAATATTTGAAATAAAATGAGAAAAACATCCGAAGAATACCTGTAAAATATATAAATTGTGTTCGTATTACAAACTAAAGATGAAACCGTTAATTGTAATTTGTTTTCTTCATTTGATGAAATGTGTAAAAAAGTAATTTTTAAGAGATATGCTTTAAAAATCGTAAAAACCGTAGAATTTTATTTAAATAAACAAATAAATACAAAATTATCCTAAACAATAATTGCACATACATAGATTTCTCATACATATTGCACATAATTCTTATAAATTAGTTTAAAAATCGACAGGGTAAACAAAGGTGACAAACTACAGTCAAAGGGTCATATACAGGCAGCAATCAGTTTAGTCCATCAAGGCTAATAAGCACTACGCATTTAAGGTATTTTTACAAAGTTAAAATTTTAATATATTAGTTTAATATATTAGTTAATATAAATTCCCAGACTTAACAAGGGGAGATTTTTTAAGCTGGCAATACTATACAGGGTGCAAATCTTTTCGAAAATACAGAATTCATTTAAACTATTTCAACTAGACAGATTTATAATTTATTATTAAGAGAGTTATCATGTGTGAATTAGTAAAGCACCACAACAAGCAGAAGTGACTATTCTACAAAGAACATTATATACAGGGCTTTAACTAAATTTTGGACACAATCAAATGAAGTTTATAGAGATAAATGCAGTAACCTGTAACCATGTCTTTAAAATTGCAATTAGAAATCGTAACTCGTACATTTTAGGATTTCTAATAATCTTATTTTTATATGTAAGACACGATATCATACTAAATTGAGGATACTGTAATTCTTTATCAATTTTTTTTCGTTTTTAAGATAGATACAATAACTTCCGAATTTCACCACTAAGGGTTGCTGGAATCAATCTCGCGTGACAGTCATTTTCGCTTTAGTAGTGTGTTCTTAATCCATACCTCTATATTTAAAGTTGGAAAATTTTTTCTGCACCCAGACTTTTGTTTGCATAATCTACATGGCGGCATGACTGAAGTATGTCACATGTCTTTCCTCTGATGCATTGTTACTTAACATTTAGTACCTTAATATTACATTAAAAAACCATCCGTGTTTAAACACGTTTTATTTGTACTGTTTTTTTTTATAAAAAATAAAGTACGAATTAAACGTATAAAAGGACTTTAAGTCATTGCATACCAATATGCTAATCACCGTCACCACATCTATTTGGCAGTCGCAAAATTCGTATTTATCACATTATTTAGCATTTCTCGACACATTTTCAGTCTTGTTGAAATATCAAAAATAATAACTTCTCTAGCTCTTGTGCTAAGATTTATGATATAATATATATATTAGTATATACGGATTACGATTTATGATAACTAATGTTCTGTCTTTATTCCTTTAAAATTGCGAAAAAATGCTCTTTAAATATATAAAAATCATTCGTATGGATAGTTTACTAAAACGTTCAATTCTTTCAACGAAGAAACCAAAAGTATTTCGATGTGAAAACTTTTAACCGTAAAGAGAAAAACACTCAATGAACCAATCTTCACAATTTCAGACAAGCGGAAGTAAAGAACTAATTTTCTTGACTCAGCTTAATTTTTTATTCTTTAGTGGCAAAAAATGATAGAAGTTTTTCTTTGATTTAAAAATAGTTTGTTTTCAGATTGATAAAACATTCCTAAAAAAAAAAAAAAATACCATTTTATTTTCTGTAAAAAATATATTACTGATTCACTACCAGTTAGTGTGTCGTCGAAAATTTTACGTCAAATAAATTTATAGAAGTTTACTTTCTTCTTACTCCTCTAATCTATATGTAATGAGAAAGTTTGCATTTTTAATATGTGATTATCCTAATGCGAAAATCAAATCGCGGACGTGCCAAAAATTGAGCTCGCTTTCTAAACCGCAATGGTTCTTAACCACTTAAAAATATATTTTTTTGTACAAAATATATTTGAAATATTGTCTAAACAACGTATTTCCCAAACTAAAATATGTGTGTTATTTAATCGAAAAATTTATTGCATTAAATAAAGCGAAGATTATTAAAAAAAAAAAAACCCTGCCTGATCGCCCTACAGGCGGAAGTAGATTTCGAAGTTAACTGCTAATTTCTTCAACAAAAACTAAACAAAGATTTGAGATGAAGACATTTGAACAATTTTATGCGGCCGTTTTTGACACGGCTTTAATTTCATAAACGAAATTGATTTTAAAAATGCGAAAACAAATTCAGAGAACATCAAAATGTTAAAATATGCCAATATTTCCATAAACGGATTTTTATCATGTTTCAATACGTTTTCTGAAACTCACATCAGGTTACTTATTGACCTGCAGTCCAATATATTTCCAATATGACGTAATATACACTTTTTTTTTTTAATTCGTCAAACTTACTTCTCTTACTTATATCGTACCACTTATTTCATTTTCATTTTTCACGTGAAAATCTTGCTATAGAAAAGTTATAACGTAATAATCACCTCTTTTTAAATTCGTCGAAATATTTAATTCATTTTAATTTTTCACGTGGAAATCTTTCAATAGAAAAGTATTTATTGTTATAAGAATTTTATTGTTTTTTTTTTTAATTGTTGGCAACTGCTATGACGAAGAATGTTTAAATTGCCCTGACATTTTTCTGTAAGAGCTGGTTTTATAAGAATCATGTTAAGGCGGTATTAAAAATTTTTATCCCTCCCCATTTTCATCCCCTTTTGCCGATTTTCCCCATTTGCAACCCCCGGCGATATATTAGACATCTCAATGTGCTTGGTGAGTTTGAAAACGATCCGTGCATAATTACTACATTTATCATGCGGACAAAATTTTGTACATACATACATACTTACATATATATATATATATATATATATATATATATATATATATATATATATATATATTATTGTATTGTATTATATATAATTAATGAAAAATTATTGCATAAGTGGCGCCAAGAGCAGCTGATATCAAATGCAACAAAATGCATTTCCTCAATAATTAAAAATGCAAAAACACTATAACCCTGGAAAGAAGGTGTATATCAACAATATTTAACGATAAAAATATCCCGGACGACTCGGCCTACAGGCGGAGGCTTTGGGGAGTTTTGGGGATTTTTTAATTAAATATTGTTGACATACATCTTCTTTCTTGCGTTATGGTGTTTTTGCATTTTTAATTATTGATGAAATATATATATATAACTTTTTGGTGGTGGTAGTGCGGAAGTTGCATTCCTGGGGTCATGCAATGAAAAGCTATGAAGGAATTTACTGCAATAGGCAGTATTTTTTACGAAATTAACCTAATTAGTGGTATAGAAAAACTTTAAACAACAAAGCAAACAAACGCATCTTGCACACTGTGCTGGGAAAATGCAATGGGGTTAATACATAATGCACGCAGATTAGTTGGGTAATTTCCTAACTGAATAACCTTTGAAAATTTAATAATAATGTACGGGTTTAATAATACATGTTACTAGAATTATATCATAAATTTGCGGATATACTTCTTAACTCAGAGCTGAAATTTTAATTAAGATTTGTCCGACAGAAGTTTAGCTACGGCCATCGCAATCAGCAGCTTCTTGAAAAATAGATTTGAAGTAGAAAAAATAGATTCAGTGTATGTAGTTTTAAAAAGACATGTTTACAAACCTTCGCTTCGAAAATAATTTTCTGAACTACAAGGAGAAATAAGCACTCGCTTGTTTTTATTGACTTGAACATGTTCAAAAACGAAAAGAAAGAATTCATTTACATAAAAGACATTTAATGACCAACGAATGGCAGCGAAATAGAACATTTTTCTAAAGTAATTTTCATTTGTCATTAGTATTCCCATGAGTATCCATACAATTGCGTATAATAACGGATCTTTCCCAAATTAACTGGTTCGCCTTGTATTATTCCTTATAGTTTTTAAAGAAATTGATTAATCTTTAATTAAACAACTTTTCATATTACTGAAAGTTGTTTGTTTAATATCAATGAAAATCTTTAATGTAGAATATGAAGCAGTGAGAAAAGTTTGAGAAAGTAAGCAATATGAAATTCATCCTTTTTAGGTAGATTTCGTATGAAATTATAAAATCTCCCGAAACTCAAATGTTTTCGTATTTTCTTATCTTATTTTCTTAGTGTGACAGCGTTTCTGTCTCATAGCTATTATTTTTATTCAAAATTAATTTAAAACATAACTTTCTTACTTTTAGATCATATTATCCTACCCTCCCTCTTTCCTATACATAAATATGTGATTAAATTCATTTCTCAAAACCATCCAGATTTTTATTAAAGTGTTTTCTTTCTTTTTCTAAAAACATCTTTACTTCAGGCCGCTCAAAGATTCATTTCTTTTTTTCCATTTTTCCTTATCTGTCGTTACCACACCGAGTGCAAAGAAATAAATAAAAATTAAAAGGCACATCTGCGGGTAGCAATGTCCTCATTTACTTTCATCGGATTTTTTTCCCTGCGCAGTGATAAGAAAATTTATCTCTACTAATACTTGAACGTTGAATATGTATTAACAATAAAAAGTAAAAATGAACGGATCTTATGAGAAGCATGTATTTTTCTTGTTTTGTGGTCGAGCTAAAAGCCAGATGCCTGTGATTTTCGGCATTCTTCTCAGGCGGCGGTCTGCTTTGTAGAGTTTTATGAAAACAGTTAGTTGGGCAAAGGCCTATCTGTTGTATAAATAATTTTCGCTTTTTCTGAGGCATTTCTCATCGTAATTAGAAGCGCTTACTTGCATTCTAGGCGTCACCCGTCCAGGAGAGACACCACATTTTTCCGGTAATGTTTATCGCCAAATACCTTTGTTCACTTCCGCGCAATCACCAAAAGTTTGTAAATTGGCGATTCTGTGCAACGCCAAGATTTCTAGACTTCTTGCAAAAACTTCACTTCTGTTTCAGCTTTCGAGATGTAAAGTTGTCTAAAAAGAAAAGGCGCTTCGGCGTCCCATGTATTATGGGACTCTCTCTCTCACATGTTTTTCTCTAACTGAACCACCTTTTAAAAAAATGGTTTTAAATATAGAGTAGTTCCAGTAAATTTATAGTTGGAGTTTTTTTAGCATTTAGAACCCGGTCTTCAATCTATGTTATACTTAGGGTCGGTAAATACTTGAGATTTAGAAAAAAAAATGAATTTCATTTAAAAATTATTGACCATGAAAGAAGCATTTATTTTCACTCTCCAATAAATCACAGATTTATTTTAAAGCCATTATCTCATAGACAGCTCAAAAAAATTATCACGTTGCTTGAGTTGATGGAGAAAAATATCTTTTATTTTGGTTTGGCATGTTTGTCCACTGTGATAGATTTAGATACTTTCGTTTTTTAATAAGATTTTTTAAAAGGAAATTTGACATTTAAAATCATTTTAAAGCAATATCTGTAGATTAAATACAAATAAGTTTCATAGATCGAAAACAATAAAATTTTAGAGGGGAGAATTTATGTGGCTTTACGTTTTTTTAATTGAATTTTATGTTTTATTAAATGAATGTTGGTTAAAAAACTCTTTTATTTTTGTTTGGTATGTTCATTCACTGTGACAGATTTAAATACTAACTCTTTATTTAAAAAAAAATTATAGGGAGTTATTTTCGTTCTTCAAATTATGTGAATGAAATCGAATAAAAATTTCATACATCGAAAGCAATAACATTTTAGCATAAAGTGTATATTCATATTGCATTAAAGTATTTTATATTTAATTCTGTAAATATTTTGTTATGTGAATTTATGCTAGAAAAAATTAACAAATGAATGTTTGACTATTTTACTCTGTTTAATTCTAGAATTAATTAATGGATAAACATTAGGAATTTTAATTTTTAGAGATCTGTACTTAAACAGATGGGACTTTAAATTCTTTTAAATTGAAATTTATAATTGTTTTATTAAAGGAATTTAGGTTTAAAAAGTGTTTTAATTTTATTTCGAATGTTAATTCACTATGACAGATTTATGTACTTTCTTTTTTCTTAATAAGATTTTCTTCTTATTATTATTATTATTTTCGTACTTCAAATTAGTTAAAAAAAATATATGTGGATGAAATGCAAAAAAAGTTTCATGTATCGAACAAAATAAAAAAATAAAAATTAGAAGAGAGGGTGTATTCATATGGCATTGAATAGTTTCATATTTAATTTTATAACCATTTTGTTATATGGATTTATTCAAGAAATAATGAAGAGAAGGATAGTTGACTAAATTACACAGTTTAATTATAGGATTAATTAATGGATAAGTTTTGGAAATTTTATATACATGTGGGAAAGTCTTTTTAGTATCCCAAGTACATTTAACAGCGTCTAGAGCACCACCTGCGTGCCTCCTGGTGTAGTAAGTGTTTACTGCTTACAGCGCCATCTACTTCTTACGTAACTGCCGATCAAAGCGCCTTCACTCTGTTTCCTTTCCCGATGGACTTACAGCGTGCATGCGTTAGAGGGCCTGACTTCGGAACGGCAGATGCTCTTTGCGAGTAGGAGAAAAGGACGAACGATGGAGGAGAATGATGATCTGTGCGTTATCAGAATGTGCTGTGATCGTTTCCACAGAATTGTGATGTAATTAAGATGACGACACTTTTATTTGTAAATATTTTGTAATTATATTGTTGTCAAGCTTCAATTTTCACATATATATTTTTTCATTGCGAATTTTCTTTATCATCTTTTAATGTGTAACTTCACTAGTTCTTCTTAAGATATTATAAAAAGTACATTTTAAAAATATTATATATCCTGAGTTTTGGTAACATGACTAAAGTACTTGGTAATTTGGTTAAAAATTGTATTTTTATTTTATAAAACATAATTCATAGTTTTTCGAATTATTTTATATATAACATATGTGTATATCATGCTTTTCAACGTTGCCGCTTAAAAAGTCTTTAACTAACAAGCACTTTTCTGGATAAATAAATTAAAATGGCGCTTTGTTACAAGTCTGTTAGCAGAAACAGTAAAATCAGTAGCACATCGTTATAAAAGCATTTGATCTGCAGAAAGAATGTAACTCATTTTAGTTTATTCAAGTACATTTGATGCTATGCCTACCGATGCCAATGAGGAGACCATATGAGAATCCACCTAGGTGCATTAGCTTAGGACTTGGTGCTGGAGCATCGCCTTTACCACTTTTAGTGCATATTTGCTTCTACGATTAGGTGATGGTTTTTTATGTTTAGAAAACATGAATGGCTAAGTTATGCTAAAATTTGAACCTTAATCATTAAGATTTCAAATTCGAACATAATTTGGACATTGGAGCCTGAAATTTGGGCCTATCTGACTATTTTATTCATTTCATTCTGCAAGATGGATGACCAAAGAATTGAACAGTTAAAAATAGAAAAATGTAGAGAATAACTATATGCAGCACTTGGCGAGGGAGAGTATGATCATGGATATGCAAGACATTTTACACACTCACACACACACATATATATATCAAGAGATGCGATTATTATTTTTCAAATCTGTTAAAATTAAAATAAATATGACTTGTATATTATTATTATTCCATTAACACCAATACAATAGATGATTATTGAATGTCTGTTTTATTGCGTTTCACGGCACTTTTAGTAACATGCCTAATTATTTAATCTACTAGATCCACCTCGCAGTTCATATTAAACTGTAAATATGGTTGTTAATAATGACTACTAAATTATAGCTAACAATTTAAAAGTAACTTACATTTGTTTAGAATATTTTGAATTAAAATTTTTATGTCATAGCCCAATTCTGAATAATTTATGCTAGATTACTGCTAGAATAGCAGATTACTGCTAGAAATAGATTACTGCTAGAATAGCAGAGTACTGCTATAGTAGATTACTGCTAGAATAGCAGAGTACTGCTATAGTAGATTGCTGCTAGAATAGCAGAAATTAAAAGCAAGTGGTGTTCTTGATTGCTGCTAGGCCAGCAATATATTCAAGCAACGCAAGCTAGATTATGTATGCTGGCCAAGCAGTAAAGTGTGGCAATACACACCATGACTTGCTGGTAATTCTGGTGGAACCAGCAAATGTGTTATGGTAGTTTATGTTATTTTACTTGATGGGATACCTCATTTAATGCTTGTCTAACAAAATACCAGCATGGATTTTGACCAAATACCAGCATGGATTTTGACCTGGATAATAACTAATATTTACTGAATAACATTTAAAATAATCTATTTAAAAAATATATGTATAATTGTATTATATTATGAATTCATAACAAATGATTGATTAACAAATCCTTTAGAATTGATAACAAAACGGGATAAAAAATATTCTAGATGCACATTAATTATTGGAGAAAAAGTAGTAAATGAAAATACACGATATTTTTTAGCGGTAGACAACATTAAACCTCAATCGTTTATTCCAATTTTAGATGCATTCCAAAAAAAAAAAAAAACTTTATTAGCCATTTGTACTGTTTTACATCAAAATATGATGTACAATATTTATGGAGTGACAGTTATTGTGATCGTACTTAAAATTACATTCTTTCCCGCATTCAGATGCAAATGATTGAATTGTAAAAACTACAAGAAATGCGTGTATGTATAGAGATTTGGATATACTGTTACACAAATAAACTGTGCTAAGCAATTTGACAATGGAGGCCAGATTTTAAAACAATTAGAAAACAGATTCTTTATAATTTTCAATGATATTGTTTTCTGTTATTTTGTCTTCGTGCGCAAAAAAAAAAAAAAAAAAAAAAAAAAAAAAACCTTTTACCCGATTTCGGGTTACAAATCTATTTCAACATAAAAAATAATCTTGAAATCTATTCGTAAATTTGGAAGTAGGGTTATACATTCCAACACAAAATTAAAAATATATATATATATTCGTAAATGACTAACCGCTGCACTGTAAAAAAAAAAAAAAATGGTAACGTTACATGTAAAATCCAGGAATGTTTCGCCTTTTCTCAGGTTTTCAGAATAATTTAGCTCTTTCCTGTGAAAGTCTGGTTTTCTTATCTGAAACGTTCCTGAACAAAATTTGGAAACAGCAAAACGCTGCGGCCGCCATTTATTATTTTTTTGCTATAATCCGTTGCTTGCGTGCGAGTGTCGAAAACGAATTCCTTAAATGAATGTAAAAAAATCAATATGGAATGCAAATAAATCAATAGACGACATAATCCTTTACGTCTCTATTGTCAAGACAATTCAGATGAAAATACAATACCTCTGTGACATCGCTAAGAGATTATATCTCGTACTTGTCTGTGGAATGTTTAACGAGCAGACCGTGTAAAAAAAATATACCTATTATTTGGATCTCCATTAACCAGGGGACCATCAAACATGAATCTCACCGATTTTGATTAATTTAAAGTATGTTTTAGAGTTCTTATCTCTAATTATTCTTGTGAAAGGATTTCTTCAAATGGGCCTTAGATTTTCAGAAATTAGATGCCGAGGTTTAGCATACGTTTCAAATACCCATTAGTTTGCATCTCTCAACGTGTCTTTCGTGGTGTGGACGCAGAAAGCTCGCACGCCACCCGTACGGCCCGAGTTCGATGCTACCTCTTGACTTTTTTTTTTTCTTTTTTAATTAATTTTATATTTTAACACTTTATTACAATTTGATTTAAATTTGATATATATTTGACACTTTGAATTGCTGCAAATTCGATTTTTTTTTTCGGAAAAAATATACAATTACGTTTAGGTTTTTTTTTTTTCATGAAAATTTATATGTATTTTATCTAACTTGTAAACTAACATAATTACTGACGAAAATGCAAAATATTTTATGTCTAGATTTTTTTTTTCTAATTATTATTTACATTTACATATTTTTATATTTTAAGCAAAGTTCAGAAACAATATATCATATATATATTTACTTTATTGAATTTTAACTAAAAATTTATTTCTTCGTGTAAATTATAAATAATAATTTTGATGTCAATTTCAAAATATTTTTTCATTCTAACAAATAATGATAATAAAGCGAAAATTGTCAACTGGAAATGTAAAAATTGTCTGCGAATCCCGCATGCTGTGAAATGTCAGTAATGTTTTGCTGTCAACAGAAATATTCATGGTATTTCGCAGGAAACTTACTGGCATTTCTGTAGAAAGTTTTTAACATATACAGTAAAGTTCCAGTCATTTTCAAGAAATGTTTCTTGGAAATAATGGGCAACTCAGCTGCCCATTTTTTTCCAAGGAACGTTGCGGAATTTTTTTTTTACAGTGTGCTATTATCTATAATTTCAGAGATTGTTTGTGAAATATGACATTGGAAGAGTTTTATATTTAATTTTTTTAATAAAAAATGAAAAGTCGTCTGCAAGTACATTATTTGGCGTAGTAAATGATTGGATAGCATGAAAATATATTTGTAATATTTAATATATTTCACTTATTTATAAAGATTCACTTTATGTAGATCCTTACACTGATATCTGAACAGATTTCTTCGGCAATCTCAAATAACTTCTGTATTTATGTTATTATTCTGTAATTATTTTTTTATTAACATTAATACCTTTTTCAGGCAATCATTTTGCGCATGTAAAAATTAGCATTCACAGTGCAGAGTTTTTTATGTGAAATGCTGGTATTTTCTCACTGATAAATTTATTTAGCGAATGTTTATAATTTTCTTTTACGTTTCTTTTAGCTACGGGATAATAATGAATATAGACGAAAGTGAAAATAACTATGCTTTGATTCGGAATTAGTTTTCAAATAAACGAGCAAAATTTTAGAATAAAACTTATTCAGACAATATTGCGCGTAAGGATGATAGCCTTTAAAAATATTTATGCTTCTTGAAAAATATTCTGTATGTCTGTCGCTTATTTTTTAGGTGTCTTTATTTTTTTGACGCTTTTTCGGAAAAGCTAAGCATAGAATCTTTGAATAAATGCAATAACATTTCCATAATTTCAAAATTACAACAATCACTTTTACATTAAAACTTGTATTATTTACTTAGCAAAAATGACATCATTAAAAATTTATGGCTGGAATAACACTTAATAAATTAAGATAATACAATTTAAAGAAACATTCTTTGTGTCAAATGTTTTGTTTATATTGAACTTTAGTCAATTATGCGAAAGTTGAAATGTTTAAATGGGCATGAATGTTACGTAAAAGGTTTTTAATATTCAAACTAAAGTGAAAAAGTTTTAACTGAACTCTTAAGCTTTCACTTACATTATTTTGGAATACAATTGTAAAATGAGAAAATAAATATATGTTACTGATGACGAAAAAAAATGAGTGTATGTAATAGATTATAATAGATGTATGTAATCATCTAAACGGCAAAGGACATTTATCGGCGTTGTGTTCTCATAAATGGCCTAGAAATTAAATTTGAATGTTTTCTACCGCATGCTTATACATGCTTATTTGCTATTACATATTTCTTAGTACTATCATGATGAATCTTGCATTTTAATGGCGTAAACATTGTACACAAAAATCATATTTTACCTACCGTTAAAACTTTGAGCTTTCTCTCTGAAATTCTCGTTCTTGAACGCTTAACAGTTTTTTATTTATCACAATAAACTAAAAATATTGGCTAAACACCCCCCCCCCCCCTTTCATGAATTAAAATATTTTTGTTAATTATTCTAGAAAGTTCTTTGATTAAAAAAAATATATATATATGACTACGGTTAAAAATTAGTGTAATTCAAAAACGGAGGAAACAAACACTTCTTGCATATTGCCGTGGTAAAACTCTTACGGTGTGAATATAGCATGTCCACAAATTAGTTAGGTAAATTTCTAACTGAATAACATATGAAAAAATAATAGTAAGGCAATGGTTTAGTTACAATACTCGCCTGCGCTGTTCCGGATATCCAACAAAATACAGATGTATTTGAGCGAGTCCGATAATCCATAGTCCCGCGGTGTAATGCATGCTTCGCTAGCAATGGTGGAAACTTTGAACATCTTTTGTGACATGTTCACATATCATCTACCATAGCACATTTAATATCTTTGAACAATAAATTATTTCAGATAATCTCAGTCATATGTATCTTCGTTTCTTTTACCTGTCATACTACATTCCCGTGACGTTTCCTGCCATGGGTTGCTATGCAAATCTGAATCCTTGTGATGTCCCAAACCTTCTCTTAAAGTTTGTCCCAATAATCCTGAGAAACCCTGTCTGTACGAGAATAATTATTCAAATGTATTACAAAGTCAATAAATAAATGTTATATGTCTTAAATGAAACTACTTTACAAGAAAAGTTTTTATTGTGAGTGTGTATTTAATACAAAAGGTAAATAATTTACAGTGTTAGATGCGGTAAATATATAGTATAAGCGAGAGTGTGTAAAATAATTTAGAAGCATAATTTCTAAAATTTAATCAATTGTGTATTTAACAATTATTTAAATTACATCGTCGAGAAATAATCCTACATGACATTATTTTCAAACAATTTAAAAATCTCCCTAAACTCAAATATTTTCGAATTTTCTTATCTTATTTTCTTGGGGTCAGTAAATACTTGAGATTTAACGAAAACAAAGACGATGTCATATGAAAAATATTGATGATGAAAGAAGCATTTATTTTCACTCTCCAATAAATCACTGATTTATTTTAAAGCCTTTACCTCATAGAAAGCTCAAAAAACTTATCACATTGCTAGAGTTCATGGAGAGAAAAAGTCTTTTATTTCGGTTTGGCATGTTCAGCCACTGTGACAGATTTATATACTTTCTTTTTTTAATAAGATTTTTATAAACAAAATTTGGAATTTTATAATATTTTAATGGGGTATATATATATTAAATACAAATTAGTCTCATAGATTGAAAACAATGAAATTTTAGAAAAAGGAGTATTTATGTGGCTATAAATGTAATTCAATTGAACTTTATAAATATTTTGTTAAATTAATTGAGGTTTAAAAAGGCTTTTATTTTTGTTTGAAGTGTTCATTTACTGTGGCAGATACATGTACGTTTTTTTTTCAAGATAAGTTTTTTTATTATTTTCGAAAGAAATGTATGCAATAGGTATACAAATGTATGCAAATAGAAAAAAAAAATCATACATCGAAAACAATAAAATTTTAGTAGAGAGAGTATTCATATTGCATTAAATTGTTTTATATTTAATTTTGTAAATATCTTGTTACATGAATTTATGCTAGAAAAAAAAAGAAGTGAATATTTGACTATTTTACCCTGTTTAATTGTAGAATTAATTAATGAATAAATATTAGGAATAATATTTTTTATTGTAAGGTTCTGTGTTATCTTTATATGCATGACTGCGTTAGTTCTACATTGTGAAAAATGGCGGAACACCGCTTCACATCTTTCAGCGAGGTACCGTTACATCACAGTGGTATTGCACAGACATTATTCTGGATCACGTTCCTCTTTTTAGGAGTAGTCCGTCTTTTAGTACGTCTTACTGTTTATTGGCGACAATACATGCCCACACAGGTCCTCTGAAGTAAGACAACACTAAAAGGTGAAAAGTTTTAACATATGAAATGGCCTGCTTACGCTTTAGACTTAAATCCTATAGCCATTGATGCTTTTGTCAGACGAGTTTCTAAAAGAAATTACAAACCACGAATCGTGAAACGACTCAAAAACGCTTAAGAGAGGCATGGGACAGTATTCCAAATGGACTTTTCAATGGTTTCGGCAAGAAAGCATGAATCACAGATGCAAAATGGGCACTACTGACCGACGAGAGCAAATTCCTTACTGAGAGACTGATATCTCTCATCCTTCTATCTCGGAAGAAATTTTCCTTTTACTCCAAAATTTTTGAAAGTAGACATTTTTTATTTATTTATTACCACGCTTTCCCATCTAATGCTATCTATACAACCATGAATGATAAGCATTAGACCTCTATAACATATGTACTTATTTTCATATCTTCAATCATCGCCTGTGATTATTTATTTTAAAAATGTCTGTGTTTCTTATCAATTTTCAATCAGTGTATTCACTGTAAAAAAAAATGGTAACGTTCCATGTAAAATCCAGGAACTTTTCGCCTTTTCTCAGGTTTTCAGAATAATTTAGCTCTTCCCTGTGAAATTCTGGTTTTCTTATCTGAAACGTTCATGAACAAAAGTTGGAAACAGCAAAACGCTGCGGCCGCCATTTATTATTTTTTTGCTATAATCCGTTGCTCGCACGCGAGTGTCGAAAAAGAATTCCTTAAATGAATGTAAAAAAATCAATGTGGAATGCAAATAAATCAATAGACGACATAATCGTTTACGTCTCTATTGTCAAGACAATTCAGATGAAAATATAATACCTCCGTGACATCGCTAAGAGATTATCTCTCGTACTTGTCTGTGGAATGTTTAAGGAGCAGACCGTGTAAAAAAAATACACCTATTATTTGAATCTCCAATAACCAGGGGACCATCAAACATGATTCTCACCGATTTTGATTAATTTAAAGTATGTTTTAGAGTTCTTATCTCTAATTATTCTTTTGAAAGGATTTCTTCAAATGGGACTTAGATTTTCAGAAATTAGATGCCGAGGTTTAGCATACGTTTCAAATACCCATTAGTTTGCAGCTCTCAACGTGTCTTTCGTGGTGTGGACGCAGAAAGCTAGCGCGCCACCCGTATGGCCCGAGTTCGATGCTATCTCTGGACTTTTTTTTTCTTTTTTAATTTATTTTATATTTTAACACTTTATTACAATTTGATTTAAATTTGATATATATTTGACACTTTGAATTGCTGCAAATTTGATTTTTTTTTTCGGAAAAAATATGCTATTACGTTTAGGTTTGTTTTTTTTCATGAAAATTTATTTGTATTTTATCTAACTTGTAAACTAACATAATTACTAACGAAAATCCAAAATATTTTATGTCTAGATTTTTTTTCTAATTATTATTTACATTTATATATTTTAAGCAAAGTTCAGAAACAATATATCATATATATATTTACTTTATTGAATTTTAACTGAAAATTTATTTTTTCGTGTAAATTATAAATAATAATTTTGATGTCAATTTCAAGATATTTTTTCATTCTAACAAATAATGATAATAAAGCGAAAATTGTCAACTGGAAATGTAAAAATCGTCTGCGGATCCCGCATGCTGTGAAATGTCAGTAATGTTTTGCTGTCAACAGAAATATTCCTAGTATTTCGCAGGAAACTTACTGGCATTTCTGTAGAAAGGTTTTAACATATACAGTAAAGTTCCAGTCATTTTCAAGAAATGTTTCTTGGAAATAATGGGCAACTCAGCTGCCCATTTTTTTCCCAGGAATGTTGCGGAATTTTTTTTACAGTGTTATATAAAAATTTAGTTAGAAATGAAAACGCATTCCGTAACTGAAAACGCTAATAGACAGTACATCGCATACGGTACTTTATTATAATTCTATGTGTCTCTCTGTAAAATGAACGATAAATGTTATGCATATCATATTCTGCAGCATGTATTTTGTAGTAAATTTCAAAGTGCAGAGGGAGGGGAGAAACAGCTGTGTTAACACATTCGTCATATAAAGTAAACCTTGCAATGAAAAAAACCCCAAAAACAACAAACAATTAATTTCTCAAAGCAGAAACGCAATGTGGACATCAAGATTAAAAAAAAAATAAGCGTAATTCAGTTCGAAAGAAAATGATGGAAGGGAGGAACTGCAGACATAAAGGTAAAAAAGAATCTAATGATTAAGAATCTAAAAAGAAAAATAAGACAGTGAAGATTTGGTTTAGCCTAAATTGTAAGAAAAATAAAATAGCAGAAATGATTCAGTGTACAAATTGCCAAATATGAATACATGTTGTGTGCACTCAAATAAAAAATGAACAAAAGAAATTCATGTGTAATTCTTGCATCACTTCTTACATGATATTACATGATAACTAGCATTTAGATCCATAATTTCTATTCTTAATTACTTATAACTTTGATTTATATTTTGAATACGTTTAGATTTAAAACAATTGCACACACTTTAAGACATTTCATTTCATTATATATCATTGCTGCTTATTTTTTTATTATTCTTTCATTAAACTCAATCTTTCATTTTAGTATAATTAGTTATATTCCCTACTCATTAAAACTGCCTAATATTGTTTGGTCCAATTTAGAGGACTGGTGAATCCAACTTAGGCGGTCAGTCGCTGAATTTGCCCCCCTTTCGTGAAATTTTTCAAATTAAAATTATTCTGGGGCCCCATACTGTAATAGTAAATATATTTTACTTATATTGTAATAAAATACATAGATTACCTCCACCATTAATATTAACATTTATTTCCTTGAGGTTGAATGGTACCTACGCGTATATATCAAATAATGCCACTTAATAACTGTACAATAGTAATCCTAAAATAATTAAATGCGTGATGCATAACTTTTTTCATTTTATCATAATATAGATTTATAATATTAGGTTAATGCAAAGGTAAAATTATGAGGTATTAAAATTTTACCGGTATTAAAATTAGTTATTAAAATACGACAGGACTTTTGCATTAACGCAATATACTAAATTGCTACATCCCTTTCATAATTCTTTAAATTCTTTATATGAATTATGTACTATGTGTTATGTATTATTAATATTATGTATTATTAATTATTATGTACACTATTACCTTTCATTATTATTTTTGAGTAATGAATAAAAAATTTACTTATTTATTTTATTACGATGCATAATTTAGTTCCTTTAAATATATATAATATTGCTACTATCTTGAAACAGATCTCATTGTTTTACTTTCATAAATGAATAGTCACAAAATGTTAAGCTCCTATGTTGCTGCAATGTTACGACTTCGAAAGAAGCTTTTCAGAACTTTAGAATCATAGCAGTTTCTAAAGTCAAAGTTTCTACACCCGTGGAGAAGTTTTAGAATTCCCTCACAAAGCTGCATAATTTAAACTATAACGATAATAATTTATCTTCGGGTTTATTTTAGAATAGTAATCTTTGAGAATACACACATTTAAATAATAAAATTCATACATTGTCTGCAGAAATTCTGTGCATTTTTATTGTGGTAAAAAAAAAAAAAAATGTATTTAAGGGGTCTTGTACGTTTCATATACGACGACAATCAACTAAAACATTTAAAGTTTATCTAGTTTACCTTTAAAAAAATTATATATAAATGTGAAATATTGAATATTTTTAAATACATTGTGCCTTTTAATGTATCAGCATTACAATTTGACTAGTCTTTATTACAGCATCTGTTTATTGTTGAACTTAAAACACTTCTTTTTTTTACAAGGGTAGGCAGAAAAGAAATGCACACATGCTTCTAGAAACGAATAAAACCAATAGCAAGATCGGACAAGAAGTATATTAAAGTACAATTCTTAAGCTTCAAAATCATATATTTATTTTACTACATAGTTAACATTAAGGATAACACATTTCTACCAATGTGTAACGCAGTTTTTTTATTCCACTAAACATTTCTTCCGACTTTTCTCGAATCCAGGACTTTGCAGCTGCCTTCACCTCACCATTCTTGATGTAATTATTACCCTTCAGGTCTCTCTTGAGTAGAGGAAAAAATTAAATCGCAAGGCGCAAGATCGGGGAAGTATTGAGTGTGTGGAATTGCTTCGAACATCAGATTTCGCAGAGCCAACCCAACAAACACATGACTTCGGACCGCATGGCGTATTCGTTGCGGCCAGGGTGAGTTAAGGCTATTTGTAGCCAAACAATACTGTGCCGTAAGTGACGCGCCGCTAATTACGGCAGCTATCACCAAACAGATTAGGGATCGGAAACGAGAAAACAGTTGCGTTTATATTACCGGTCAATCATTGCGGGCAATTTCCGGCAAGCATTTAATGTCCCGTCATCGTTTAGACAGTAGAGGGCTAATATTACCTAACCTGCATATTTATTTAAAGAGAGGAAATGTATTTTTTCTTCATTTCTTTTAAATTAATCTTAATTACTTCAAATGTGGGTTTCAGTAAAAATATAAATACGTTATGAGATTTATATTTAAAGCAGTAAAATAAATTAGATATTTTTATTTAGTTTTAACATATTTTTACAAAATGTAAAATAATATTTCCAAACTAATCTTCGATATCTTTGCATGGACATATTTTTTATCGTCATACTGAAATATATGAATGTAAAACAAAATACTATAAGATTTAAAGTTCAGAATTCAGTGTAAAGGTAAAAAAAGATAAAATTCCTTGCCTCTATTAAATTCCTAATGATTTATGCCTATTTATTTGCTTTATTAACATTATTTCACTAATAAAAGTTATAGTTAAAGCCATATATATTTTTTCATATGCATAAAAATAGTTAATTCAATGCCAGATACATGAAAACTAATATTAAGTAAAACTGAAGAGTTACAGAACTAATTTAGATTAAAAAAATAACAATAAATAAATAAAATATCAGTTAAAAGTACTATTTGTTTAATAATAATAATAATAATTAAATAAATAAGTTTGACTGTATATTTTTGCGAGAACGAAACACATATGAAAGTGTGTAATGTTTTTCTCAAATCCGTATTGGCTACTTTTTGACACATTTTTAAAATTAACTTTTTTCACCAAACACATAAAATTAGCAAGACCTCTTAATAAAAAACTGTGTAATGGAATTATTTCCCCATATTGAATTATTTTCTCCTTGGTAAAGACAAAAGTTCTGTCACAAAATACTATCGAAGTTGGCGTTTAAACGAAATATCAGGATGTGACAGCACGTAAAAGTGGAAAAAATGAAATCTTAAAATTACATTCGTTTACAAGATGTAATACATGTATAGTGACAAAATGAAAAAATGAAAAGCTAAGACTTTTCGATGACAAATCGTTTCTATAATTATTCTTTCATGTATCATATTTTTACGTTTAAAAATAACTTACAAAATATGTCAGAAAATTTCACGTTTATTTAGCAAAATACGTATATATATATACACACACACACACATAAAATCAGGGCCGAAACTAAGGGGGAGCAGACGGGGCATGTGCCCCGGGCGCCAGAACAAATGGGCGACAAATGAAGGATTATACCTTTGGAAAGGATCATTTTCATCTGATGGACCGATGGCTTCCATTATTATGAAACAGCCATTATAAATGAAGTGTTAGGTGAAGATGAAAGAGCAGCCGTAAAAAGTTATAACTCTGATTTTCTGGTCCGAATGGGGAAAAAATTATGGCCATCCCCCCCCCACCCCATTCGGACCAGAAAATCAGAGTTCTAAATTTTACGGCTGCTCTTTCACCTTCACCTAACACTTCATTTATAATGGCTGTTTCATAATAATGGAAGCCATCAATCCATCAGAAGAAAATAACTCGGTGAAAGCAGAAACTCGGTTAAGCGGGACTCGGATAATCGGGACTCTACTGAATATTTCATTTAAAAAATGATCTTTAGAATATTTTTGTTGATGTTCAGAGGGACCTCCCCCTTGGATCCGCCACTGTAGATTACGTAGTTCAGTATTACATATTTTATGATTACATATTTTTAATTTTAAAATAAGTCGTCTATTATAAAATTAGTAAAATTCTCTTTGTAAATATACTTTGTGGAAGAGGGGGGGGGGAGGAGGAGCGCCAAAATCCATGTTTGCTCCGGGCGCAAAAAAGGCTAGTTTCGGCCCTGCATAAAATCAAAATTGTATGAAAGTGGGTTATTAAACTTTGAAAATTAAATTATCAGTAGTAGTTAAATGTTTTTTCCCCTCCAGTGAATTAAATATATAACTTTCATAAAAATATTTTATCTATGCATATATGTGTATATGTTACTTAAATCAGAGTGACGTGGCTCTTATTTCTTTCAAAAGGTTTACATATAATGCTTACATACATTTTACAATTTCAGATATCCACTCAATATAATTCTATAAAAAATCTTATCCCTTTTTAGCTCACAGGCTATCAAAGCCTGAGAGCTAATGTGCCCGCCCGCTCTGTATGTATGTATGTATGTATGTATGTATGTACATACGTACGTATGTACGTAACGCGATAACTCTTGATAGAAACACCCGATTTGCTTCAAATTTTTTTCCTAGGTTCATTGTGATAAGGCGCTTCCCTGATTAGTTTTGGGAGTTCATTGGTTAAGGATAAAGGGGGAAAAACGGGGTTAGTCCAACCCCTTAATTCAGATAAATGGGTTTTTCATGCAGAATCATTCGATTTGCTCCGAATTTGGTATACCGGTTTATTATGTTAAGGAACTTCCCTGATTAGTTTTGGAGGTTCATTGGTTAAGGATAAAGGGGGAAAAGGGGGGGTTAGTCCACCCCCTTAATTCAGATAATTGGGTTTTTCATGCAGAATCATTCGATTTGCCCCGAATTTGGTATACCGGTTTATTATGTTAAGGAACTTCCCTGATTAGTTTTGGGAGTTCATTGGTTAAGGATAAAGGAGGAAAAACAGGGTTAGTCCACCCCCTTAATTCAGATAAATGGGTTTTTCATGCAGAATCATTCGATTTGCTCCGTATTTGGTATACCGGTTTATTATGTTAAGGAACTTCCATGATTAGTTTTGGGGGTTCATTGGTTAAGGATAAAGGGGGGAAAAGGGGAGTTAGTCCACCCCTTTTTATTCAGGTAAATGGGTTTTTCATGCAGAATGATTCGATTTGCTCCGAATTTGGTATACCGGTTAATTAGGTTAAGGAATTTCCCTGATTAGTTTTGGGGGTTCATTGGTTAAGAATAAAGGGGGAAAAGGGGGGCTAGTCCACCCCCTTAATTCAGTTAAATGGGTTTTTCATGCAGAATGATTCGATTTGCTCCGAATTTGGTATACCGGTTAATTAGGTTAAGGAACTTCCCTGATTAGTTTTGGGGGTTCATTAGTTAAGGTTAAAGGGGGAAAAGGGAGGTTAGCCCGCCCCTCTTAAATTAGATAAATGGGTTTTTCATGCAGAATGATTCGATTTGCTCCGAAGTTGGTATACCGGTTTATTATGTTAAGGAACTTCCCTGATTAGTTTTGTGGGTTCATTGGTTAAGGATAAAGGGGGAAGGGTGGCTAGTCCCCCCCCCCCCTTAATTTATATAAACGGTTTTTTCATGCAGAATTATTCGCTTTGCTCAAAATTTGGTATACCTGCTTATTATGTTAAGGAGCTTCCCTGATTCGTTTTGGGGATTCATTGGTTAAGGATAAAGGGGGGGGGGGTAGTCCACCCCCTTAATTTAGATAAATGGGGTTTTTTGCAGGATTATTCGATTTGCTCCAAATTTGGTATACCGGTTTATTATGATAAGGAGCTCCCCTGATTAGATTTGGAGGTTCACTGGTTAAGTATAAAGTGTGAAACGGGGGCTAATTCCCCTTCACTTATTTTTTTTAGGGGCATTATTCTTTAAAATAAGAGTATGATATACAATTAGTGTGAATAACCTGTGAGCTCAATGCCATCAGTTTAGCTGGGCATTTTTCTTTTTTATTTTCTAATCGATTAGTAGGTAAAGGATAAAGAGAAGAAATAACTGAAAAAGAGTTTAAATTATTTGAAATTCGAAAGTGTTATCGTTAAATTTGGAAAAGTCGCTTTAAAATAGAAATCATTATACACAAAAATTGATAAGATGAATCCAATTATAAGATGTTTTTCAAGTTTCTCTCTCGCGTTTTTAAGGCTGTTCTCAAATCCAAATGGTCAACTTTCTGACATAAATTTTAATTCATTTTTGTTCAGAAACGCATGAAACTAGAAGGTGTTGTTATTCAGAAACTACGTCAAAGAGCTTTTATTTCCGTTTTCTTGTAAACGCATTAGATCTTTCAGAAAACACTGTCAAAGTTGGCATTTTGAACCGAACTTCCGAACGAAAGAAGAAAATCCAGTCAATAATGGGAGAAAAATGCCGTGTCACATGATCAAAATCGCTTATAACTCAATTGCTAATTGATGGATCAAAAAATGGAAAACACAGTTCGATTCCAAATCGCTGCCCTTGCCAAGCTTTCCAATTTCATATATTTCCGTTAAAAAATGAATTTGTAAATGTGTCAAAACTTTTTGCGCTTGTTGAGCAGAGCAGTAGAGAACAGCCTTAAGGGATGCAGGGAATGATCTTTTTCGAGGGGCTGTTCAAGGCCACAACCAATGACATTCATAGGGGTCAAGGTTTCGCTGCGTCATGATTTGAAATCACTTGTCACTGTTGTTTGACAAGGACAGGGGACAGGATGAGACTGTTTCTGTTTATAACGACTTCTGACACTGTTTCTACAAGATCTATTTACTGGATATCTGAGGTGGAAATATAATTTAAAATATTGTAAGTCTGAATATTTTGCTTGCTTAATCATTAAATCAGTTTAATTCGAAATGATTATGTACCATTATACGCATTTTTATAAATGTATTATATAAATAAGTATGTAAAGTTAAATGTTAACATTATTAGTTGTTATTTTATAAATGAATACGACGTAAAATGTTAGAATTTGCGATTTAACTCTGATTTTTAAAGGTATTTTTGTTTAAGCAAATGCAGGATAATGTCTGTTTTTTATTTATTAGTCTTTGAAAAGAAAGATTTTTTTTTCTTTTCCTCTGATATTGGATTATAATTTGTCCTCGGAGAAAATATCATCAAATTAAACAACTGAATAATTTTATCACAATATAATCAAGATTAGGACGAGAAAAAACTCTTTAAAATATTTAAGATATTTTGAAATATCTGAAAATAATTTTCTGAAAAAAAAAGGTTGGAATACATATTTTAACCTTTTTTTTAATTATAATTATTATAATTTTAAAATTTGATTATTCAACTTTAATAGGAAAAACTAATATCTAATATTAAACAATATTAAAAAAAATATGAGAACGATAAATTACTATTTTTTTTTTAAATGTCATTCGGGACATATATAAACATAAAACGGCATTTTTTATTTCTTTATTTTTTAATAATACTTATATGAAAATTTGTGTTTGTTAAATGAAAATGGTTCAGAAATATTTCACTTGTTCCTCTGTTCTGATTGAATAAGGTTTTAATGAATGGACATCAATTTTGGCAACAGACTTACAATAAGTGTAAAAAAATAAATAAAATCACAAACACATTTAATTTTAATAGAACATACATAACATACGTTAATATTATATACATTATTTAGACACAAATTCAAAAATTGTTCTATAAAGAATACGTGTTGCAGATTGTTTAAGTGATAAAGTGTTTTTGCATGAAAAATAACATATTGATAATCATTTAGGTTAACTTAAAAAAAGGATAATTTTTACTTATCTTGAACTTTTTCGAAATTTTTTTCCAGGCAATGCTTGGCATAGTGAATTAATTAGTTTATATTTTCAAATAATAATTTTAAATATATAGGAAATGAAACTATTTGAAAATCATATTACATATAAATTTGAATAAATAAAGAAATTAATATATTCACTATGTCAAGTATTGTGTTTTGGAATTAAAAAAAAAAATTAAGGTAAGTAAATTTATACTTTTTTTCAAAGTGTATCAATGATTATTAATATATTAGTTTTTCATGTAAAAACACTTTATCGTTTAAACATTATTTCAACCAGTGTTTTTTATACAACCAATTTTTAATTTATGCTCAAATAATCTTTATGGCAGGACAGTGGCAGACTTTTGGGTAGTTTACGTTTAAAGAAATCACAAAAGGCTTTTTTGTGGGCAGCTTTGTGCTAGATTTAATTCTTGCAAACACAAATGGCTGGACTTGGGCGAGCTTCTGGCTATCCATTATTTTTAGTGGCCATTAAAGGAATAAAAACGGCCAGTTTGAGGCTATCCAGAATTATTGGTGAAAAGTTAGCGGCATGATTGTGGGCAACTTTTTGTACTTACGGCCAATTATGTTGTGGCCATATTATGTCCAGCATGACACTTTTTTGACGGAGCCGTAACGGCCAATGATAGCGGGCCTCAATAAAACACTTGGGGCCAAAGCTAACATACCCGCGAGCGTCCCAGAAGTCCTGTGTTTGTTGGGAAGTCATTGCACACAAGATATCCTGATAACATATGTATGTATTATTATGAAATTTGGTATATATAATAATCACCTACGCTTTTTTTAATATCATCTACTCTTAGGTAAAAATTATTTCATTAACCATATGTACACAAAAATATTTTTGTAAAACAAATCCAAATTTTACATTTTTAAGTGAATTAAATATTCATAACTAAAAATCTTTTCGCTGTACATACTTAAACTTAGATCATTTCAAACGTATATGTGTCTTTGTCATCTCTACCAAATTCAATAATACACCAGTGTTCTCAAGATATCATTCGCAACATGGCTTAAGGAGAATAAAAAAGACTATTCTTATTGCAACAATGAACAAATTCTGTAAAACGCTTGTCAATTTCCAGTGATAGAATATTAAAAACCAAAATTTGTTAAATCAATAGTCAAAATTTCATATTTATGCATGAAAAAAATTTGAAGATACACTAGAATCTTTCAAATTATTCTATTGCTTTTCGCCGCGTTTAAATAATATTTTTAGCTTTTAACATTTTAGTCAGTATTAATTTAAATGCAATGTGTTACAAATGTTCCATTTTGTACTCTTGTAACCTAAAAATCTTTTAACCGATGACAAGTTTTACTTCATGATAAAACATGATTTGTCTTATATTAAAATAGTAACATATATTTTTTCTTTACTGATTTGTCTTACATTAAAATAGTAACATATATTTTTCTTTACATTAACTAATCGTTGTATGGTATAAGAAATAAAAAATATTTTGACGAAACATGACGTTGCTATCAAAGAGATTAAACAATAAACCCTTCATTTTCTCGGTGAGATAATTAATTCAAACTGCTGTTCCTTTCTTGTGTTTAATGGTATTCTACAAACATTGCTCAATGTTATATTGTTTACGGTAAAGAAAATATTTCGTGAAGAATGTTTTCCCAATTTTCATCAAATACCTTTTATTAGGTTGCATGGAAAGTAATTTCGCTTTTTCCAACAGAAGACGTAATTGCATTTTTTCAAGGACAACTACACACTTAAGCCGCTTTGTCATTATATATTTTGACAGCTGCTATACTAAGGCTTTATTCTGAAAAAAGTTCGCTTGATTCTATGCAAATTTTTTTGTTTGGTGCCCTATGAAATATGAAAACTCATAAATTATCATTGTCGCATATTTTCTTTATTCCTATCAAAAAAAAAAAAATAAATAAATAAAACAAAAAAAAAATAAAAATACTTAATGTGTATGGAGAAAACGCACTGACGGAACCAATCTGGTTTAGAAAATTTCGTTCCGGCAATTTTGATGTTGACGATGCACCACATTCTGGAAAGCCAATTAAAGTTGATAAAGGCGACATAAAGAAATTGATTGATCACGAACCGCCAAATCACAAACAACTCATGAGACAGCTGAGAAATTATGTGAAACAAATATCGACTTATGAGTACCACATGTTCTTACAGAATGAAATTTCGTCCGCAGCATTGACATCTGTGATTTGCAATCAAACGTCAAAAAACGATCCATTTTTGAAGCAAATCATCAATGGTAGCGAGAAATGGGTCGTCTACAACAATGTTAAATGCAAGAGATTATGTAGTAAAAAAGATGAAACGGCTCAAAGCACTTACAAAAACCGATATTTATCAAAATTGGTGATGCTGTTTGTTTGTTGAGATTTCAATTGCATCGTATTTTTCAGCTTCTACCGGACAATACTGTCGTCAATTCTGTAATGTACTGTCATAAATAGGTCAAATCGAATGCTTCAATCAAACAGAAAAGGCTAACTTGATCTATACACAAGGTATAATGTTTCACCACGATAATCCAAGATTTCATACATGCTTGATAACTCGCCAAAAGATTTTGCAACTTGGATGGGAGGTACTACTACACCCAACATATCCTCCAGATCTGTCACCTTTGGATTATTACTTGTTCTGGTCTCTACAAAAAATTTAGATGAAAAAATCTTTATTTAATACGTGAACGTCAAACATGAATTGGATCAGTTTTTTACCACCAAAGATCAGAAGTTTTATGAGCGTAGAATCATGTAACTGCCAAAAAGATAGCAAAAGATATTGGATCAAAATGTAGAATATACAATTCATTAAAATATTTATGCACTGTAAGATAAATATTTTCAATAAAATATTCGCACGCCGTCCCCCCCCCCTAAAAAAACCTGAATAATAATAGCTTCAGGTCCCCGGGCCCAACTCTTCCCGGAACAATGGAACAATGGGATCTGGTTGATGAGCTACCTAGCTGTGTAGCAACTTTACATCAAGTTAAGAGGTGATAGTGTTTCAAGGGCACTAGGGAGCCCTAAACATTAATGTTTAAACGTGGTTGCTAGCCACAATGAAAAAAATAACTATAAAAAGTTAAGTAAAGAATAACTTAAGAATAAGCACTTAAAGTACTCAAATTCTTCCTGCTTTTCGACATCTTTAATTTAATTTAAGTTTTCCTTTTAAATTTATAAGGTTTAAAATTTTCAATATTTTTTTTCTTTTATTTCTTCCCGCCTTCCGATAGAGCATGTCGTCGAAAGGGTCCCAGATAGCGGGGGGAGGAAGAGTGCGCACGCGTAACGCTGCGCTCCTCTAATTCTGCGGCGAAATTACTTTCCGAACAACGCAAAACTTCCTAAATAAAAATATTTTAATAAAATGTATTATACGTTTTAATATTCTTTATTTCTCAGACTTTGTTCACAGATCACGTATTGTTACTGAAGGAATAAACACACAGTATTTATGTAAAAATTGATTAGACATTTAAATCCGTATATGAACAAGATCTTCCTTATTAATGAGGAACAACACAAATGTCAAGATAATTACGTTAAATACCCAAAACGTTTCTTTTAGTTCATTTTCTTTGAACAGAATGATGAAACATCTTATACATCATGACTATAAAACCTTTATAATTTTGGAACAAGTACAAAATATATTTTTTCGACAATTCATTTCTAATTTTTAAAACAAGGCAATAGCTGTCATATTTTTGTTGTAAAATATATAATATTAAATGCAGTGTGGCTACAAACTCATGGTAAATCTTTAAAAGTTGTTAGCGGGCACTAAAATAACAATACAATAATTTATTGTGTAGGTATGAAAGGGTGCAACTGACCACGGAGGAATGAGACATGAAAGAATGGTTTATTGACAGCATTAAAGACAATTGCTATGTTTAAAACAAGTGTTGAAAATTTCGTAAATCAACAGTAATACATGTCTGGAGCAGTCGATGGAGCATATATTCAATATGTCAGGTGTTTAACGCGTAGGTGCCGCATAAACGGATATTCTAGCGTCATCTTCCTGGAGTCGCATAAAAGTTTGTTCAACAAATGTAGCTCCAGGTAATTACTCCAGGAAACTTGTACTTACTCGGATGCCAGGTAATCACCAGGATAGGCACAATAGTGCCGAAATGATCTGGAACCCCATAATATCGAAACCACAGTACCTTACGAATAGCGATTGGAACATCACGAAGAAGTTCTGTTAAAACGTATTTCAGAAAAATACAATAAAACCTGATTGCCTTGCCTTGCCGGAACAGTCCCATAGACGCCCCGATCTCCTGATTGATGGACCCTCGATTACGTCTTAACCGGATATTTGAAGAACACTGTTTATACGACTCCAGTTAATTCTGTTCGTAATAATAACTTGAATATCCGTTGCTACTACAAGTATGCTTCAAACGACTGACATCTTTGAATAAGTGCACCAATTGCTTAATCTAAACTTTTAGACATTACTGTTGGCTAAGGCAATTTCTCTGATTGTAAACATAGTTCCTATCTATAAACATTCTTTTTATATCTCTTTCTTGAGTTTATGTCTCAACGCGTCACTTGTGATCATAGTTGCCAATTTGGCCTCCTTTTTTATTTCTAATTTTCAAATATATACCGGAAATTTTAAAAGAAGAATCTTTACTTTGTAATCACAAAATATCTCTCATTAAATAAAGCACGAAATACTATTTTTATTTTATTTACTATTCTTCCAAATAATTTATTTTTTATATTTATACAACATAATAAAGAAAGATTCATTGTGAATTATGAATAAAATTTTCTCCTGTCTTAACAAATATTCATTATTTTAAAAGTATATTGCTTTAGTCCATATAAATAAATAAATGCCATTTATCACATTTATGCATTTCTCAATCTTGGGATCTAAAAGTTACTAAATTACACAAGAATGTCTGTCTTCATTAATTTTCACAGACACGATGAAATATAATCCTTTTTGCAACTATGTCGTTACATAAAAATATTTCCTTGTGCAAGTTTAAATAAAGTTAGCGTTGTCTGGATGTTGGAAATAATAATGTTGTGTCATAATATGATAAAATGTTGCTGTTTAAGACATTTAAAACAAAGCTCTTAATTTAATCTGCTATGAAAATTAATTTAAACATTTGGATTATTCTTGAAATTAATGAGATGCCACAGAATTTTCTAATTTAAACATTTCTTTTTTTTTTCAAAAGATAACAAAAGTACGCTAAGGAGTATTTTCAGGGTTCTATGTTTTAATAAAAGTGTCTTTGATGTTCAAATGGTATTTATATAACTAAGCAATTTAATTTTAAAGACAATTTTAATAAAATAATTTGTGATATAGGAAATTAAAAATACAATTCTAAATGGTAATATAAATATGCTTTATATTTCATAATTCACAATTTATAAAAAATAATCCAATTTTTACTTTATTTTATAATTTGGGTACATTAATGTACTTCAGTTTTTTAAGAAAGAAGTGGACAGAAATTGAAACAAAATGTCATAAATGGAAATGATTACAGTATTACGAAAAGTTAAACAGATACAATTTGGTAATCATGTATATATAAAACAGGTTGCCCTAGAAGTGTGCGCCCGTATGTCCGAGTTTATATCAAAAACAACCTATGGCTTTTTTTCCGATTTGAATTTGGACAGAGAATAGTCCCTCGATCATTATCGTGTATAATGTATCCATATAAATATTATTTCTTTTAACTTAATATTATAACTTTTAACTTAATAACATTTTCCTTAATATTATTTATTTTCTATAAATATTATTTATTTCTACAAAATTTAATATTTCATTGTTATTTTGGACGAAAATGTTACCATTGCTTATTTTTGGAGACAATTATCGTTCGTTGTGTAATTGGAAATGGGTATATCAGTTAAAAATATGATATAAACATCAATAATAAAAAAAAAAACAGTTTCTCATTTTAGTTCAAATTTAAGAAATAAAAGGGAAATAAAAATAAGCGTTGTAATGAGAGGTACTAATATAAAACGAAAATATATATTTTAAGCATGACAGGAATGTCTGCAATGCTTAAAAATATTTAGAATGTGAAACTTTGAAATTGAGACATTATCTAACGGTTTATCTTTTGAGTCGGGTTAAATAAAATTCATCTGGTAATTTGATTAGATAAAATCTGAGTACAAAAGTTGTTTTACTACTCAATATTATATTTCTTCTAATAATATTTTTTTTAATTCTCAGTGTCTGTGAAAAATAAATACTACCGTCACAGACAACAAATTTTTGAAATAAAATGAGAAACTCCTTCGAAGAATGCCTGTAAAATATATAAATTGTGTTCGTATAACAAACTAAAGATGAAATCGTTAATTGGAATTTGTTTGCTTCATTTGATAAAATGTGTAAAAAAGTAATTTCTAAGAGATATGCTTTAAAAATCGTAGAAACCGTAGAATTTTATTTAACCCATTAACGCCCAAATTAACAAATTTTGAAATTTTTTCTTGAAATTGATAGATATGGGTAGAAATGCATAAATTAAGAGTATTTCAAAAGCATTTAGATAAATTTTAACTGCAACCATATTTTTTAAGCCGTCCTCATTTGATGACGCTGGGCGTTTGTATGTAAAAAACCTAAAATTTTTAAAAATGAAAATTTTTTATATAAAATTATTTCGTTTTAATATATAAGCAAACTAATGGGTAAAATAAGGATAAAAATCAATGTTTTTTCTTTTTTTTAAATATACAAGCAAACTTTTTTTTTAAATTTTTAAGATTGATTTTTAGTGTGAAATAGAGGAAAACATTGTATGCATAAAGTTGCATCGCATTTCATACAATATGTTCTTGGCTTTGAAAAACAAATATCATAATGGCAACGTCTTTGTTTCTACCTTTTGTCAATAACTTGCTGTATTTTGTCGAATTTTACGTTTGGAAGCACGTTGGATCTGGTTGTTATCTGCCTTTGAACGGAACTTCCCAGAATTACATTTGAAAGGCTCCTTTTTAAAAATAGGTTATTGCATCACTTAGAACCATGGATCTTTTTATACATGTCATAGCCATATACAACAGCCGTATTTATCAGCCTAAAAATAAGGCAAAAATATCATTTCTTTCCTCGTATGGGTATAGAATGTTTCTCAAGAAGCCAATCATGAAGGTCGACACCTCTCATAAATGAGGTATAGGAACTTATAGTATGAGGCTAATTTACTTTTACCATTTCTTTTTTTTTCGACACTCCATCTTTGTACTGGAGAAAGCGGCAATATGGTATCAAAATTAGTGGCCAAAAACAGACCTATTCTCCTTCCATTTAACCACAAGAATTTCATTTGTTTTGTCAAATTTACTATCGTAAAAACCTCTCTCTTTTTTACTCATTTTCTTATCACCCATTATTGCGCATTTTTCAGTACGATTTTCTTGTATTGTTTCACTAGCCCTGAGCTACATTTCTTTCAGTTTTTTAGGAACATATGACTGGTAAAGAAGTTATCAGAATAAACACGATGGCTGTAGGATCTTCAACGATAGATAATAAATTTAACACCACTCTTGTATCTAAAGGAAGTTTGTCAGATTCAGAAGTATTTGATTCTTTTCCACAATAAGGTGTAAAGTTGTAACAGTAACCATAGTTGCCACACAAAGCCCAGTGTTTATAGCCAAATCTAATAGGTTTAGATTTTATGAACTGTTTCAGCATATGATGACCATAATAGCGAACGTTCATTTCTTCGACAGACACATTTTCATGGAAAATGCCCCATTTCTGAAGATTCTTGGAAAGCATTCCTAACTTGAGACGTATTTTAAATTATTTATCATGTTTGTCGTAGTAATGTAATTTATTATCTTGGAAATGTAATAATCGTTTGAGCTTTAAGGAGAAATTTCTGGGTATAGCATCCTTCAATATTGCTACTCTTCAATCACCTGCTCCAGCCCAGTAGTCCTGTTGACATGGTAAAGTATGACATCCCGAAAGTATCAGAAATCCTATAATTGTTTTTATTTCGTCTTTACAGTTACATTATAGTTCAATTTACTTTTCATTTCCTGAGCATATGGATTAGCTTCCTCTACGAACATATCATAAACCCTTTTAGTAAAAAGCTCTACAAACAGGTCAACTGGACTCATATTATTGGTTTCCGCTGTCAATGTATCCGAATTTCTCTTAGAAGAACTTTCCAAAGTTCCGAAAGTGTAAGACGGGGTTTCATTTGTCATACAACTAATATTTCTCTTTTACGTTTACGGCAATTTTCTTACTTTTTCTTTTATTCTAAATAATACAGTTATGATTATTATCTGGTATTATAATTTCCAACGTGCCTGCAACATCTGATAAAACCGGAGTGCCCAAATCATCATTATCGAACTGCTCTTCAACAGTTAGATCATCTACATCTGGAGGCATTAATATAATATCTGCTTCTATTTCTTCCAAAAAAAATATAAGCAGTGAGCTTTTAAAAACATTTTTTCTACTCATATTTCAATTTACTTTTATAGTTTACCTGCAAAAAAACCCGTAAGAAACTTTTAAGAAACAATTCTGAATATGAATAAAAACTATACCCTAACGCCCAGCGTCCTCAAACGATGATGGATAACTTTTCCTGTTTATTACGGATACATTAACAACAATAAATATTAAAAAACATGCTAATAGCATAATATGAACTAAATAGATTACATTTATACGAATTTGAAAGAATTTAGCTCATAAATCCAGTTTCATACAGTAGTATAAAAAATACACACCGTGATTACAAAAAAACCGGGAAATTATACTTCATTTTTCCCGCACATTTTTACTTAGTTCCAAAGAAATCGTATGTATTATATTGTGTGGTGCTTTCAACTATCATACCAATTTGTAAATAAAAGAACATTTTTAAATTAATGTAGGAAATAACATTTTTTTGCAGCGTCATCAAATGAGGACGCTGGGCGCTAATGGGTTAAGTAAACAAATAAATACAGAAATATCATAAACAATAATTGCACATACATATATTGCACATACATAATTGCACATAATTCTTATAAATTAGTTTAAAAATCGCCAGGGTAATCTAAGGTGACAAACTACAGTCAAAGGTTCATATACAGGCAGCAATCAGTTTAGTCCATCAAGAATAATAAGCACTACACATTTAAGGTATTTTAACAAAGTTAAAATTTTAATATATTAGTCTTTTGTAGTTAAAAAACCCCAGACGTATTAAGGGGACATTTTTGAAGCTGGCAATAATATACAGGGTGCAAAATACAGAATTCATTTAAGCTATTTACACTACATATATTTTTAATATATTATTAACAGAGTTATCATGTGTTAATTAATAAAGCATTACAACAAGCAGAAGTGACGTATTCTAAGATTCTAAGAAGAACATTATATACATGGCTTAAACTAAAGTTTGGAATCAAATGAAGTTTATACAGGCAAATGCAGTAACGTATAAGCGTGTCTTTAAAATTGTGATTGGATATCGTAAATTGTACATTTAAGGATTTCTAATAATTTTATTTTTATATGCAAGATACGATTTCATACTAAATTGAGAATACTGCAACTTTTTATCATTTTTTTTCTTTTTTAAGATAGATACGATAACTTCCGAATTTCACAACTGGGGGTTGCCGGAATCAATCTTGCGTAATAGTCATTTTCGCTTTAGTAGTACGTTCTTAATCTACACATCTATATTTAACGTTTGACCATTTTTTTCTGTACCCAGGCATTGTTTGCATACTCTACATTGCGGCCTGGCTGAAGTATGTCACACGTTGCTCTGATGCATTGTTAATTAACATTTACAACCTTAATATTATATTCAAAAATCACCCTTGTTTAAACACGTTTTGTTCGTACTGTGTTTTTATAAAAATACAGTACGAATTAAACGTATAAAAGGACTTTAAGTCATTTTACACCAAAGTGCTACTCACCGTCACCACTTGAAATTGGCAGACGCGTGAATTCGTATTTATAACATTATTTAGCATTTCTCGACACATTTTCTGTCTTGTTCAAGTATCTAAAATAATAACATATCGAGCTCTTGTGCTAAAAGTTATGATATAATATATATATGGGTATATAAGTGTTACGATATATGATAATTAAAGCCAATAACGAATATTCAATTTTTCTTCCTTTAAAATTGTGAAAAAAATATTCTATAAATATATAAAAAATCATTTGTTTGGATAGTGTACTAATAGAAAAGTACAATTCTTTCAATAAAGAAACCAAAAGAATTTCAATGTGAAAACTTTTAACTGCTATAAGAAAAACACTCAATGAACCAATTTCCAATTTCTGACAAGTGGAAGTAAAGAACTTATTTTCTTGGCTCAGCTTATTTTTTTTACTTTTTTGTGCCAAAAAAAGATAGAGGTTTTACTTTGATTTAAAAAATGTTTAGTTTCAGATTAATAAAAGATTCCTAAGATTTTTTTGTTTATTTACATTTTATTAGTTATAAAATATATACATTGATTCACTATCAGTGAGTCTGTTAGCGAATATTTTAAGTCTAAGAAGTTTATATCTCTCCAATTCCTCTTACCTATCTGTAGTGAGAAAGTTTTCATTTTTAGTGCTGTCAGTATCGTAGGGGAAAATCAAATCGCGGTCGTTCAATAAAAATAAGCTCCCTTTCTGAACGAAAAAGTTTCTTCTGTACTATTCCCTTATAAGCTTTAATGAAATTAATGAATCTTTAATGAAACAAAATTTTCATACTACTGAAAGTTGTTTGTTTAATATCATTTAAGATATTTTATGTAGAACTTGAAGTAGTGAGAAAACTTTGAGAAAGTAAGCAATATGAAACTCATACTCTTTTGGTGATTTGTATGTAATGCTACCGATTACATTGTCCCCTATGTTGGAATTTCTGAAAATATTTTGCAGATCTACGCCTATCATCACACCTAGAACCCTATATATATATATATATATATATAATTTTTTGTGGACGCGATAACTTCCATTATTCTGCACAAATCTCCTCCAAACTGATACATAAAATCAAAAGGTAGCAAAACTCAGTCAAGTTAAATATTGGGCAAAATTGGACCAAGGAGGTAGAAATAGGGAGGGGTTTTGTGGAAACCTAAAAATAACATAACTTCAATAATTTTTATACATATTCAATCAGTTTAAAGTTATTATTACTTCCAGGAAGCTGGCCAAAAATTTATGTATCACAGAGTTTTAATAAAATTAAAAATGGGCTCAAGGGGTGCAAAAAATAGGGTTTTAGGGAGAAACAAATTCATAACTCTGTCTATTCTTAAGATATCAAATTCACTTATTATCTACATGTTTTATATTGACAAGTTTTTGATAGGTCTAACTCTTACAGAAAAAAAAAACACGGATGGGTTGAAGAAGGAAAAAATATATAACTTCGTCAATTCACAAGATATCCAATACGTTTAAATTTGTTATACATCTTCTCAGTATTATCTAGAACTTTCATATTGACAAGGTTCTTACAGCAAGAATAAGTTAAACAAAAATAGCGGTTGACGAAAATATTATTGAATTAAGGGTGTATTCAAATCTAAACGTCTTATTTTATGACTCATTTTTAAATTCATTTTCGCTCTAAAACGCATCCAATTGGCAGATTCCCTTCTTCAGAAAGTATATAATGTGCTGTATTGGTCGAAGTTTTGTTAAATGCAGATTTTATTTCAAAAAATGCCGTCAAAATGGGTATTTAGAACCGAATTTTCCGAAGCGATAGTGCTGAGAACGAACAAAAAATTATCGCACCGAGAAAATAAGTGTAAATCAAGTTCTAATTAATTGAACAACAGATAAAAACACGGGTCATTTATAAATCTCTTCACAAAATCACGTCAGAAAGTATCATGATTTTCTTTTAAAAATGAGCCTGGAAATGTGTAAGAAAATTTCGAGTTGTTGAGCGTGGAAAAATATTTTTTTGAATACCGACTTAACATGATAAAACGAGCTATTACAGAAAAATTAAATTAAAAATTCGTCAATAGCGGCCAGATGAAATTGTTAAATTGGGTTTATCTCTAATCTTGATATAGTTTTTGTCGGTGAAATTAATACTAAACTTCAAAATCTACCTCTGCCTGAAGGATGAGCCGGCAGGGATTTTTCTATAATAATATTAAAAAAAAATATTTTTGTAGGTATATAAACTTATTTTGATCTTTGTCCGTAAAATATTGTTCTGAATGCATAAGAGAATTATCTTGAGGTATAGTCTTATTCAAATGGAAACAATGTTTAAAATCAGACATTTTACATCAATGAATATTTTTTTTCATTCGAATTTTATCAGAATTGTGAATGGTGCTTCACTTGGAATATATTCTGATTTCGATTTATTTGTATTTCTGCTGCTGTTACGTTATTTATATATATCGCAAAGAACAAGGACGTTTATTCATTAGAACTATTAAACGCATATTTTGATGTACTAACTGTTTTACATAAAATTGTATTTAATTTTCAAGCACTAGTAAAAGGGAAAATTGCAACAAAAGTCCCATGTCCATGATATAAAATTTAAGGCATTAAAAAGACTTATCTAAACATTTTGTTAAGTTTCTCTGTAAAGTAAACATAACACATAAGTAAATATATTTATTTTTCCTTTAGTAATGATAGATAGGATTAGAAATCCTACATAAAGGAGACGAAAAACATTTTATTTTCATACGAACAGATCAAGTTGTAAACATTGGAATGATAATATTATATTATATTTAATATAAAATAGTACCCACAGAATAACAAAAAAAATATATTTATGAAATACTGGGAAATACATTTAACACGAAAACTTTAAAACTTTAAAACGGTTAACTCGAAATGATATCGCTGTCCGGAAAGTTTGCGATGCAATTTAATACATTTTTGTTCATGTAATACGAAAAAATGCGCTTTCGAGCTAGTTAGTTTAAGTTGAAATTGGTGAATTTTGTATTAAAACCACTACATTTTTGGTGAAAATCAGAGAATTTCATGTTTTGTGTAAATATGTTTTATGAGCACAATGGCTGAGAAATTGGTGCAAAAACAAACTGCGATTTCGCTTCAAATGAAGATGAAGCTGCTTAATTCAGCTCATGAAAATGAAGTACGAAAACAGAAATCTGCAAAGAGTTTTGCGTTGCCAATTCTACATTATCAACAGTAATGAAAAAGCAGGGATCCCATTACGTTAATGTTTGAGCGCAGCATGTTTAAACCACACAGAAAACGTATATTATGAGAACTGCTCAGAACGAAGATTTAGAGACAGCTTAACTTATTTGGTTCAAACTAGCTAGATCTTAGAATGTAAAAAAAAAAAAAAAAAAAAAAAAAAAAAAAAAAAAAAAAAAACACTAAAAAACTGATTTTTTTCCCAAAAAACAATATTTTGTTAACTTGCTTTTTATCCTAATGGTGCAACTTACTAATAGTTTAACAGGAAATCGAAATAAAATTTCATGACGTCGAAAATATTTTTGAGTTTCGTTCTTTTTTAAGAATCTTTTAACGCGAAATTCTTTTAATACGAAAAATATATTCGTTCCCCTCAGTTTTATGTTAAACGTATTTCACTATACAAGTCCAAAAGGAGTGTGCTTTTATTCTAAATAAAAAACTTGTTTCTAAAACAAATTTAATGTTTTCAGCATTGCATGACATACGATATATTAATTTAAAGTCTTGACATTCCCTGTTCCGTTTAGTTATAGTATTGCGCGAATTAATGTGAACACAAGTGATTATTTAAGGAAATCATTTATTAGTTACAAACAATAAAACAAGTGAAAAGAATTACATTCACATGTTCTTTAATAGGAAATATGTTCTCCCTTGGATTTTATAACGCTTTCCACACGTTTTGTCTGACAAGTTGCTTACATATTTCTGATGTTTTTTGGTCTCGTAGTACTTGATGTAGTTTTGTTTTTTGGGTACAATCTATTTTACGAAGTCTAGATTTTACAATTGCCCACATACTTTTTATAGGATTTAGATCGGGTGAGTTCCCTGTCCAATCAAGGTATGAAATCTTTTTGTCCTCTAAATATTTCTTCATGATCTTTGATAAGTGGCAAGGAGCCGAATTTTGATGGTATATTACTTGACCACTGACATAAACTTTAGTTCAGGTTCCAGTTTTTGTTGTACCAAATCTGCACTTTTGACAGTTCATATATCGATACAAAAGATACAGTACGTTTATACAACAAACAGCCGCAAAATAGTTACCTTAATTGGTGTTTAACTCTTTGCCCAATATCAGCTGCCGTAAGTCTTTCTTTGTAATTTTTATTTTGCCAAAATGAGAGGTCTGACCTTGTAGCAAAAAATGGATTTCATGAGAGAGCAACACGTTTCTCCGACCTTCAACAGTCCAGCTCACCTATATTTTCCTTCACGTGCTTTTCAAGGATTTAATTGAAGGATTCAAATAAATATTTCCTTTTGTTGTCTTTCTCTTCCTTCCACATCTCCCTTTTCTATTCACCTCAATCGTCCCAATGAAATTCTTTTGTTATAAAATATTATTTATAACTTATAAACTCTCACTACACTGTTTGGCAACATCTTTTTGAGTCGTTCATGTGTGTTCACTTAAAGTAAAAATCTTTGTGAGCTTCTTGGGAGAAATATCCATCTTCTAAAATAAAAAGTAAACAAAGGTTAGAAAAGTCTGCATACAGATTTCTAGTAAAACAATTAAAAAAAAACACTATAATTCTTACTAATATAAAAAACAATATGTCTGTAACGTTTTTACTCTCTAAATGTCTCAAAAGTAAAACGAAACAGCCGATACTTTGAACGTGTCGCCAACTCCGAAAACAAGTAAAAATGTAAAAATTATACCCTATTCACATTTATTCGCACAGTACTGTGTAATGGATGTATTGTTGATATTAATGTTTTAAATATTTTTAACATGGTTGAAAACTAATATGACTAATTTAGATTCACTGTGCAGTTAAGTTGAAACTGGTGCATTTTTAACATAGTTGAAAAGCGTTTAGGAATAAGGTTTACCTAACTATCGGCACTTCTGCTTTGTTATTTGTTGTATCTTTTGTAAATATTCTGGAATTGCGAGTTAATTTTTATATGTTATTCAGGTTTACAAGAGAATGGACGTTTTTACAACTGAAGGATTTACCATGCATGGATTATTGCCAGAGATATCCAAATAAACTGTGTCATATTATTGTGTAAAAGATGAAATAGTTTCCGGTGCATTTTAGTAATGTTGCAATACATCAAACATGATGAAATTCAAATGTATCACTAAAGTACAAATAGTACAAAAACATTCTTTTTCAAGAGTATAGAAAAGTTAGCGATTATAATTAGTTCACTGAGATAAGCAAAACGAATATATTAATTTATGATCTTTAGGAGAAAATGATATGAGGTGCATTTTAAGGATTTTATGATACTCTAAACATAAGAAATAAGGAATGATTACTAACATGCACCATAACATGTTTTCATGGATTAGGAAGTGAGTAGCATTTATTGTAAATTTATTGAAACGAACTAATGTATTCTGTACTAATTATAAATTGTGGAAGTGTGTCTCTCTGTTGTATACATTTTTAACTCATGTAATTTTTTTATCGTGCAAAATGTAACGTATTACGTAGCGTATGGAAATGCCCTAGGGGAGGCCTGGTCTAGTTGGCTACAGGGGTAAGTAGGCACAGTCCTCATAAATCGCCTGTTTGTGGATAGATTACGTAACCAGTCACAGAGTACCTTTCTTATTGCTTTTTACAATCCTCGTTGTAGATTTGCAGCGTTTTGCAGCTTCATTCTTTCTTTAATTTCTAATACTTATCTTAATAATTGCGATTTAACTTCTGTAGTTTTTCTTAGTGCATGATTAACTGTACCTACTCCATATGTGATTTACATGGATTATTTATGCTTAGAGGATTACGTATCCCTTTTGTGAAGAAATTTATTATGGGGCTAGTAGGCGCATTGAACACGAGAGAAGTTGGCTCGGTGTTTGGTGTGTGCTGGTAACTTGAAAATCAACAAACAACGAGGAACGTGGTTGCAATACAAGATTTTGGGCACACGAGGCTTGCCCAAACAGAGACACTCGATTTTTTATTTGTAACAACTGTAACTCTGATGATGATATACAGTAGGATAGAAGTTACTCAATGTTAATGTTTTATTCATTATTTTTATGTCTGTATAATTTAGAATTTACAATGTACGGCTATAACGCCTTTGTTTAAACTTACAGGTAATAATGAAATTGATTTCGCTTAACTGCTGTCTTATTTGAGCTTCATTTAAATTTTTATAAAGCGTTCCCCATAGGAATAGGCAACTTGCCCGCGACGACGTAGGTTTGCGCACAATTTTCCTTTTACTTCAGGCTTCCGCTAAATATAAACTACAAAGTCTACAAACTCAAAACTCCGGGTATTTATAGCCCAATGCCTGTTCTTTAAAAGTACGGTTATAGTTTCATAAAAAACTTAAACACAAAATTAATAAAAATCAATAACTAAAAACTGCGCCTACTGGCCCCGGTCTCCCCTACATGATATAGAAGTCTACACGAAATAATTTACAGACTTTGCCGGATATTAACAGCAATTTCTGAAAATCATTTTTTACTGGGGTATATGTTTTTTTAATTGCCTATTTAAATATTTCATTTCCTTGTATGACAAAATACCATTTCCAAAATAATGAATTTTTGTGTTGGAAAATGTTTCATAAACTATGACTGGTGCATGATTTATCGTTCTAATTCCATATAATATTTACATCCTTTTGTTCAAATGTCATGCAAAGATGGCAAATCATGCTTCAAATTTTCGAATATGCATTTTTTCACATACAAAGAAATCAGTTCTGTGGCAGTTTCAATATGTAATTTTTATACAGTGGACGATCATACTATTGAAGCCTCTTTCAGTAATATAAAATTACTGATTTTAGTATAGAATTAGTTCAGCTTTTTTATCATTTTGTAAAATTTGAATGAAAGAAAAATTCTTACCTTTAATAAACATGCAGTGAAAAATATCATTTGTATAATAATGAGCCATAAATGATCCGTATGAATATATTTTGCATTAATACGCTTTACGTTGCTCATTTATGGTTGTTGGTAATATCTTGTTTTAATATATGTTTGTAAAAAATTCATATATTTTTGTGTGAGTGTCGCATATACAGCACATATTCAAAATATTAGAATAATTACCTTTTTTTTACAAATTGAAAATATCGTTTGGTAATTTAATGTCTTTTAATGCAAATATGCAAACGATATTTTTATTAAGAACTTATTGTTGATTAAACTTATTTATTATCTTAAAATTAATTTAATTTTTGAAAAGATTAATTGAAAAAATAATAATTTTGAAAAGTCAAAATATTAGAATATTTATTCAACTGTTTCCAAATATTAGAATATTCCACATTAATTCTCCTTTAATTATCATCAATTCATAGATGGTGACATCATTGATTAAATTCAGACGAATTTATTTAAAATCACTATAATTTTTTAAGTTTGCTGTTTCGTCTTAAAATGGATCGTGTGAGTGTTATACCTGAATCTATTAAACTTCGTATGGTTGATTTGTATCGGCACGGTAAAGATCAATGCTATATAGCAAATTATCTACATTTTTTGCAATCAAGCGCTAGTAAAATACTACCAAAATATTCAAAAAATGGAAAATTTCAAAATAATCGCCGAAATGGCTGCCGAAAACCAAAAACATCTGCAAGAGATGACAGGAAACTTAATCATATAGTTCAGAAAAACCATTTTAAAAGCGTGCGATTCTTGCAACGAAAATGGAAAGAAAAAGGAGTTGAAGTTTCTACATCGACAACATTAAGACGTCCGTCTAAATTGAAGTTTGAATCTCGTGTACCGAAAACAAAACCTCGTATGACTGCAAAACAAATGCGTATAAGATGAATTGGAGTAGAATTGGAGTAAATGTTTTGTGTTTCATATTGTAATCAAGGTATTCGAGTTTGGAGAATGAAGCAAGACGCATTTGATAAAGAATGCCTTAAATGTTCCTTAAAATTTGCTGCTAATGTAATGGTTTGGGGTGGTATGCAGAAGGACCTGAAAAGTTATGCATCGTCTACGGAAAGTTTAACTCTCAGATATATCAAGCAATTTTGGAATATTACATGATTCCATCATCAGAAGATTTATTTGAAAATGATTTCATCTTTCAACAAGATTTAGCGTCACCGCATACATCGGTGTCAACTAAGAATTGTTTCCGCCAACGCAACATTAAATTACTTCCTTGACCACCAAACTCACCAGACATCGAAAATTTATGGTATATAATGAAGAAAAAACTCCAAGAAAATCCTCCATCAAGTAAAACTGAGTTAGTGGCAAGTATAAAATCTATTTGTGCTAATACTGATAGAAATGTCTATAAACACCTTGTATATAGTATGCAAGATCGATTGTACGCTGTTATGAAAGCTAAAGGGGATGCTACAAAATATTAACTACCATTTACTTCATATTCGTACGGTAATATTGTTGCGTAAAATAAAATATTCTGATATTTTGAACCAATCTAAATTTTATTCTAATATTTTGATGTGTTTCAGAAAGCTTTATATATAATTTATTGTACTGCATTTTATATTTTGTAAATGTTATAATCTTATCTAATCATTCCAGATTTACCCTATAATAAATTTCCTTTCATTTATTTACTATCAAAAATAAATAAATGAAAAATATTTTTTCTTATTACTTTTTCTCAATTATTGTAATATTTTGAATATGAGCTGTATATATATACTTAGTAAACGTGCGTTTTTCCATAGATAAGGTGCAAGCTTTCTTGGCGTACTTTAGTAAATGTATTTTTATTCCTTAATGAGAAAAAAATATACGTAATGAAAAATTTTAATATGAAAGTGCAATATTTCTTTACTTGTTTGTACATGTAGTAAAGCTCTTAATTTTTTTAAATAATTTGACATTATAGATAAAAGTGTGTATTTTAAATATAGAAACTTTCAATCATGCCTTCAGTTTATTTTTGACTTAATTAAATTTTAAAGTTGAATACACTTGAACAAATAATTATATACTAATAACTGAACATAGAATGCTGTACTAAATTTCTCCTTGCATCACTCTTGTAAAGCCGCATTTCTTTTCCCATGTGATTGAAAATTTTACATTATGTTAAATGTGTCCGGATTTTGTTTGTATTTTATGTTTATACATTTGTTTCTTCAAGAAATATTGAAAAACAAGTTTATAAAAGTCTATTTAATTTCTAATTTTGATAGGTAGGAAATACGAAGGATTAATTCAAACTGCGATGCTGGCGAATGTTTGCAGGAGACCTACGGCAACTCCCAATAAGGAAAATTACTGGGTTTAGAGAACTTTGTGAGTTTTCAAATGAGGCTAAAAAACTGTTACACTTGACATTGTGTAAAGAAATTGGAAAAAATTGCCTTCAATTCGAACAAGCATATTTCAAGAAGTATAGACACTTATTTGGAGAAACCTCCTGTGGTACTTTTAAAAAACACAAAAAGCCAGTCTAAAAGTGTTTGCGATTAATTACACTGTACACAGCTAAAAATGACCATATGGACATTCTTTACATTTTTCATAACCCATCAGAGATGATCTTTGTTGAATACCATTTGAAAATATATTTATTACAGTACCATTTACATCAACATCATGCACAAGTAGATCTTACAAAACCGAATAACACACTTTTACTCATTGAGAAAATATTTAAAAAGATATTCAAATAATCTTTAACATAACTCAGGACTGGTTTTTTTTATCTTAAGCATTTATGTAAGTTATATCTGAGTAAAATTTAGCTTAATATGTGGTGTGTATTAAACTTTGTAGGTAATACGCAGTTTTATAGAAAATATTTTGAGTAAGTTTTCGTTTAATGACGAGAAATTCTGAAGATGAATTCTTAAGTGTAATATGTATTTTTTTGTAAAAAGCTTTAGTTTTACGTACTGCAAGATATAAATATTTAGTTCATATACAGGGCTGCACAAAGAATTAGATCCTCTTTAGTGCAATGGACTGCAATTTCTGATTTTTTTTTTTTTTTATAATGGATGAAATGTTTTATAAATTGTATACAAAGATTTATCCTTTTACATTGTTATCACAAAACATTTCGTTGCAGTATCCTGGAAGTGTTCGGAAGTGACGTTTAATCTATGTTTATCACATGATTTTTTCCCGTTCTTAAGGACAGTATCTCTGATTACACTTCTTAGTACTTAATTCTTAAAAAAAAGTATTAAATATTACATTAATTTAAATTTCTATATGGTGTAAATTAACCAGTAAAAAAACGTCTATTTTGACTGTTTACATATTTCAACATGTTCACATGTGTCTGAGTTATTTTAAAAACAAATAAATGTAAAAATATTCAAAATTTCACGGTCTATGAAACGCCATCATTCAAGTTTTCACGTATTCTTTCATATTAGGCACGTTATTTTTATTTTGCCTGAATGCTTATTTTATTATCGTAAACCTTGAGTAGCTCGAGCTATATCTTTGGTGTGTTGAATGATACTCTATCGTTACATAATGAATTTTTGCGTGTTACAATTTTTATTGTTTCTCTTATAATGATTGTTAGTATTAGCTGGAGAGGAAATATTGATTAATATAATAAAAATTATATTAAATAAATAAATATATAGCAAGTTTGAGAATTTACTATGTATCTGCGATGCATTAAATATGTTTGAAATATAATTTTTATTTTTAAAGATGTCACTTTCTGATAAAGATTAATATGTTTGTTTGTATGTCTCCATTCGTCAATATAATTGATTAGCATTTAATCAATTGTATTTAGCACTTATTTAAGTCTAAACATGTGAATATTACACGTAATTTAATTCTTATATGTCTTCAATAAAATTTCAATGAAAGGAAATATTTTCAGTTTATTCTATTTTCTTGCGGTAAATAAATCCTTGAGATTTATCGAAATATAAGGACGAGTATCATTTAAAAATTATTCTGTTTATCTAAAGATGTCGCGTCCTGAAAAAGGTAACGTGTCGGCGTTTCTGTCTTCATTTGTCAATATAAATTATCAATGCTTTATCAATTCCATATTTAAGATTCATTGAAGTCTAAACATCTGAATATTACTTTTAATTGAATTCTTATGCGACCTAAATAAAATTTCTATAAAAGTAAACGCAAGAAGTTCATCTTATTCAGTTTCCTTGGTTTAAATATATGCTTGAGAATTTATCGAAAATTAAGGAGGAATATCATTTAAAAATTATCCTGTATATATATATAGATGTCATTAACGTGTCTGTGTTTACGTTTGCATTGGACGAGTGTCATTAAAAAAATATTCGTAATGATAAAAGAATTTACGCTCTCTCCAATGAATCGCACCTTTATTGCGAAGCCTTTCATATCATACAAAACTCATAAAATGCGCCTAGAAAGGATTAGTAAAAAAGGAATACATCATTTTCTACGTTTCTACGTTTCTGCGCTTTATTCTTTACATAGTTAAAATCATTTTAAAGCTGCATCTGTTGAACTTTTATACTTATACAACAAATTAAACTGTTATCAGTATTAAGTTCATAAAATATTTTAATTTACTTTAGAAAAACGATAAATCGTGTTTATTTTTTAATATACTAGTATAATTATTGAAATGTATTACGGATACAATAATTAATTGTTATACATTTTTAATGAAATTACCTGACAAGAAAATTTTTAATTGTGTGTATTCAATTATGTGTATTTTAATTGAAAATTAAATGAATTACAATGTTAGAAGTTTTAAATATATAGGTACAATGAAACCTGTCAATAACGATATTCTAGGGAACGAAAGAAATACGCACCCAATAAGAAACACAATACGCAATTTATCCTTATAGACGGGATGTAATGTGCAAGTGTTACAACATGATACATAACAAGTAAACAGTACATACCTTACAATAAAAAGAGTTTTGGGTTGTAAGCAGCGTACACGCTATTTCATCGATGCACATGTTTCCAACAGAAAATAAATCTGATATTCTTGCTTGTTTAGATATTGCTGAGAACGCAGCCTGTAAGCTAGGGTGGGTCGAAAAAACAGAAATATTGACAATCGAAATGTAATAGATCAGAAAAGTTGCCTTTTGTAATAAATAATAAATTCTTAAAATATTATACCGATCGGTTAATATCTTTTACTGCCGCAAAGATGTCAAAATTTCAAAAAATCGCAAAAAACGTGCTTTTTTCAATTTTTTTTTTTTTTTTACTTATCCAAACGTACGAATACAATTTCTAATAGGACGCAATAGCTACATGAAGATTTAAGAAATGTCCCGGTAAATGTTCATTATGACAAAATCATATCTTTTACTGCCGCAAAAGTACCACGTATTTAAAAAAAATTGTAAAAAATTCAAATTTTCATTTTTTCTAAATTTTTATAATTTCTATAATATGTCTAGAAGTAAATAAATTTATTTTATATCTATTAATATGTCATAAATTTAGTTAACGATTTGTCATAGACTGCAAAATAAAAACGGTAATCATTCATTTTTCTTGACGATTGCATCATCTTCTGCTGTTTTACTGCATATCAGCAGTTCATATACCACAGATCACAGAAATGGTATAAAATGAACAAAATATTTTAGTATTTTATTAATTAAAATACAGAGATGTTTAACCAAAACGGATTAAATAAACTTAAAAAAAGAAGTATTTAAAGTAAATAAATTTTCTCATATGACTTGCTTTCAAATAAAGCCATTGTTGCACGAGAGGCCGAAATTGATCATATGTGATACTCACTCTGTTCTGGTTCACAAACTTTACCAGCAATTTAGTGACTAATTTCATTTCTACTGATTGAGTGGTACAAGGAAATTTATAATAGCTGGTTGGTATCTTTAATCGAACATTCTAAAGTCACCAGCGTTGTTAGATCGTCAGTCGATAGACAAACCGTAGCAGGTGGTTTCGTTAGTTTACAGTTTTGCCACTCGACTAAATCCATGTAATTTCAAGCTTCAAAGTTCAAGATTAGAATGACGAAATAACAGATGGCACTATTCGTGTGCTCAGAACTCTGTTCTTTGACAATTTTCAATTTTGGCAATCGGCTGATGCAGTACACTTTCGGGGTGTACTCAATGAGTACATCCTGAAAGTGTAACTGCATCAGTTGGTTCATAATTAAAATGAAACCATTATATATTTCAGATTCTGTGAACTATTGTTAGTAACTACCGTTTACTTGCCATATCATCTACGAAAGATTATAGTTCGTGTAATTCCATGTTCGTGTAATTCCTGTTTCGCAAATCATGAAACTAGCCTCATTGAAATGATAGCATATGAAGGACAGGGCATCAGTAACCCAGCCATGAAGAAAATTGCCAAAGCACGAAGTTCTGTGGACACGAATTGTGCCATACGTCACTTCGTCATTCCAGACATGAACTTTAAAGCTTAAAATAGTATGGATTTAGGTGAGTTGCAAAACTGTAAACTAACAAAACCACCTGTTACGGTTTGTCTATCGACTGATGATCTAACAACGCTGGTGAGTTTAGAATATTCGATTAAAGATACCAGCTGTTATAATTGTCCTTGTCGTACTCAATCAGTAGAAATATGCGTGAAATTAGTCTCTGAAGTTCTGGTAAAGTTTGTGGACAAAAACAGAGGGAGGATCATATATGATGAATTTTGTTCCCTCGGGGAACAATGGCTATATTTGTAAGTAAGTCATATTATAAAATTCATTTACTTTAAATACTTCTTCATTTTAAGTTTATTTAATCCGTTTCGGCTCAACATCTATGTATTTTAATTAATAAAATACTAAAATATTTTGTTCATTTTATATCATTCTTGTGATTTTTTGTATATGAATTGCTGATATGCAGTAAAACAGCAGTAGATGAAGTGATCGTCAATAAAAATGAATGATTACCGTTTTTATTTTGAAGTCTATGACAAATAGTTAACAAAATGTATGACATATTAATAGATATGAAGTAAATTTATTTACATATAGACACATTATAGAAATTATAAAAATTTTGAAAAAATAAAATTTTTACATTAAAAAAATACGATCCATTTGCTACAGTAAAGATACGACTTTATCATAATGAACATTTACCGGGACATTTCTTATATCTTAATGTAGCTATTACGTCCTATTATAAATTATATTCGTACGTTCGGATAATTTATAAAAAATATTTAAAAAAAAAACATGTTTTTGCGGTTCTTGGAAATTTTGGCCTCCTTGTGGCAGTAAAAGATATTAACCGATCGGTGTAATATTTTACGAATTTATTCTTTATCACAAAAGACAACTTTTCCGCCCTATTACATTTCGATTATAAATATTTCGGTTTTTTCGACCCACCCTACTGTAAGCACATATTTTTTAATCAGTCGAGTTCAGAAATGTTTGTGGAACATTTGGTAATGTTGAAGCGTTATTTCAAACAGTGACAATTAACAGTACATCCTCAGGAGAGTAATTTTCTATTATTTTCTTCATTACCGATTGTTTCCCGTTGTTCCCACTCGAACAAGAACCTGTAAGCTTTGCATGAAACAAACACCACCCTTCCCATCAGCACGTTATGGAGGGAGGAAAGCGCGCCAAACCGTTTTTTTCCTTCAAAATGTCATTGAATTTCCTACCTCCCACTCCCGCCAAGACCTTTATGAAACAGAAAGTTCGAAAGTTCGAAAGCGATTACTGCCAAAAACGACAAATCCTTTTGGCGAAGAAAGCTGAATCGTGTTTGTTTCAATTTTTCCCGGTCGAACAATGAGCATCCATAGTCTAACGTATTCCCGATCTCAGGTGGTCAGGCCAAAGAACGCTTCATTTTACTTTAAAAGGATAGCACTGTTGAACAGAAATCCCACACTCCACATTTAGTTTACTAATATTTTGTTCAAAATGAGGAGAGTATGACGTCAAAGGTGTTAGGGAAAATAACCTATTGTTCCCCTCCTGTATTCAGTTTCCAGCAACTCCTCTTTCAATCCAGCACAAGGACGTTGCATTGCAAATCTCCTCAGTAACATTGCTATCTACCAATCAACTTGCTTAATCAATGGGAAAGCCGCAAAACATTCCGTCATGGTCTTTCTATTCCATTCATTATTCAGAGAATTTAGGAGTTGGGTGGTCTTTCAACAGGCAGTTAAAAGGGATTGAGAAGCAGAAAGTGGTGGTTTCAAAAAACGCAAAATTATCGTTAGGTACAGCCCGTAAGGTACAGCCCGTGACGTCACGGCGACGTAGTTGTGAAGTCACGCTGTGACTTTGTGACCGTCGATGTGACGTCATAGGGGCTAAAATGCGAAGTCGTTATGGCCGTTTTAGAGCTCGTTTGTGACGTCACATTGTGACCACTTTGTGAAGTCACCGTGTGACAAATTTGTGAAAAGTGTGTCTTTTGTGACGAAATTGTCATTAACATGTGATGGTTCTGTGACGGCAGTGACAATGTTGTGAATCACATTGTGACAATTTTATGAAAATTGTGTTATTTTTGACGATTTTGTCATTAACATTGTGACGAATATGGGACTACAGTGACAATATTGTCAAGTCACACTGTGACACACTTATACATGTTGTAAAATCATTTACATCTGTAACGTTATTACACTTTGGCGGTACATCGCAATTAAAACTTGTGGCCGCTAAAACAAGGTTATATATAAAAAAATTTTACTGAATAAAAATGCAATGCTCCGCAGACTTCTATGTTGCAACTTTTTTTTTTCTATTATAATGATTGAGAACATTGAAGACGATTACATATTCGATATATCAGAATTTTTTTTCAAAATTATCTATTTGTTCTACTAAAAAGCATTAAAATTACCAAAGAAACATTCTTGTTTAAATATTTGAAGCTTTGTCAATTTAAAATGTAATATAAAAAATATAAGGTAAAGCGAGTAGAGTCTGCGCACATTTCAAAAGAATAATAATAAAAAATCTAAATATAAATATTTTACTAACCTATGCATGAATAATTTTGAATTCATTTGTTTTTTATGCATTTCCATTGTTACTTTGTTGTTATACTGTAATTTAATAGAAGAGCAATAATAAAACCAAGAAAACTATTTTGCGCATTCTCTCCTTACAGGGTACGAGAGAATGCGCATATGGGTAGGAGAGATTGCGCACGTAGGTAGAAGAGATTGTTATTAATAATAACTACAATTAAATTGTTAACAATAATAAGTACACTTAATCGACATTTTTGAAAGGTTTTTGTGAGTAAATATTATTGTAATAGGAGTGAATATTTCAACCAAATGTTTATAATAAATAAAAGAAGAATTTTAAAAACAGTTAAAATTTTTAATTTAAGAATATTAAAATATCAGGAAAAGCAAGCCCTACTAAGATTACAAAATAAAATTAATCTAGTTGATAACATGTTTAACTTGAAAATGACTTCATTTCCATTTTCAAAGTTTCATTGTATTTTGTTTGCTAACCATAGTTGTCGTAATCCACAATCGATGAACTTATTGTTGTAAATCGTGCATTTTTCGTGCAATCACCTGCAACAAGCAATACATTGAATTCATTCAATTGTCGATGTTGTCTCCTGGTACAGTTCCAGACATTCAGTACACTCATCCTCATTGACTTTCGGTTTTTTTCCTTGAGTTTTTTTATCCCGCATTTTGTGGAAACACCTTATCTTCAGCTGTTTTTTTTTTTGTAGCGGCATCCTTCTTAAGTCTTCTTTCATGTATATTTTGTGGATCAGTATCATTAGTTGCACTCTGTTTCCTTTTGATTTCGATGGCATTACACTACTTGGAATGGGTGAAAGCTTTTCCAAAACATTGTATTAGAATTTTTTTTTAGTTAACAAAATTAATTTATCAGCAAATTAATTGCTCATAAATTAAAAAAAATATATAAATATTTAATTAAATTATTAACAAATATATTATTAATTTATTAACAAAAACAATTATATAAAATTTATTTAATAACAACTGTATTATTAATTTATTAATAAAATTTTTATCTGCAGAAGTATTTTTTTTGCAAATTAATTTGTTGCCAAATTTAGTTTTGATAATCATGTGTTTTTTCGAAATTATTTCAAAATTGATTCATTCATACGTTTTGCACGTAATTTGCAATTCATACAAATTTATGAATAAGCTGTGTAATCTCTCCTAGCACTTAAACTTATGGGGAAATGCGCCAACTCTCCTACGTATCAGATGCGCAAACTCTCCTATTTTGGTAGAAGAGTTTCCGCGGCCTTTTATTTAAATATGGCCTCTTCTAAAATGAATTTTTTTTGTTCGCATACTTAGTCCATGTTAGTAGTTTGTAAGAAATCGTTTAAGTTCAAAATATTTTGTATTGCTGACGTTATAGAAAAATTCTGACGAACAATTATGAAAATTCATGGACTTACTTTGGAAAAACAAAACAAAATAGCACTGCTTTCTCCAAGACGGTTGGAACAATCCATATGCACATTTATGTAGACACTGCACTAATGCTGCTGTACAGCTATATGGAGTCGTTGGGCGCGCACTCGACTCCTTCCTGTCGAATCTGTTTGTGCGCAATCTCTCCTACCGCGCGAACCCTACTCGTTTTACGTTATAGTATATTTTATATTCTTTAAAGTATAGAAATACGGAATGAAATTAATTTCTCACATTTAATGCGCATTAACCCCTTAATTCTTGCTCCCGTGATATTCACGGACTGTGTCTTTTATTCAGATTCTTTGATTCCCACCAGTTTTTAAAAAATAGTGTAATTGGCTTTCCTATGGTATCATTTTACCCGTCACTAAATATGGTGAATATTTGTTTTTCAAAAACGTGGTGCCAATAAACAATTAGAATTTTTAAACCGTAATTTAATGCGACCATTAAGGGGTTAAGAACTTTAAGTCACTTGTAAAGGTATTTTTTTTTTCGATCGATTAATACAACATCTATAAAAGAAATGAAAGATAAAAAGGAATGCGGATATTAATTATATTTTATATGTCTTACGATATTGATTACTATAAAAAAATCCATATATGACTTTAATTCAAACGCATGTTAATTCAAGCAAGTTGGGCAGAAAAAGGGTACTTCTTTGTTATAGAGGCCCCTCTTAATTTGATTACGCCAACGTTGCAGTTACAATCTCGCTAACAGCATCGCGAAGATTATACATGTGCGTCATATATATGTATATTATAATATATATTCTCCAAACGCTTACTATGTTCCATATAGTTGTTATATACGTATTATTTACGTCTTTTATGCACATATATATACTATATTTATATATGTCATGTACATGCACATATATATATATATATATATATATATATATATATATATATATATATATATATAAATATATACATACATATATATATATATATATATATATATATATATATATATATCATGTACATCATACACACATGTCATACATATAAATGACTATAACTGTACATTTTATCTCTCGAAATGTTATTTGTATTGTATCATATATTATTATAAAGTCATATATGCTTTATAATTTGGTTAGTCATAATCAGGATCCACTATATCACAAAAGTACCCAGACAAGTTCAAACTATTTCGATTCTAAAATATACAATGATTTGTCATGCAAGCGCTTTATTCTGGGAAAAAAAAAGGAAAGACAACAAACGCTACTGCTTGTGTAATTGCATCGTAAACGTTTAACTACAAAAAGAAAACAATCATATTTAAAAATATCAAAATTGGTATATTTTATAGCAACATATATGATAAATATGATATTTTATATTAACATATATGATATTATAAAGTCATATATGCTTTATAATTTGGTTAGTCATAATCAGGATCCACTATATCACAAAAGTACCTAGACAAGTTCAAACTATTTCGATTCTAAAATATACAATGATTTGTCATGCTAGCGCTTTATTCTGGAAAAAAAGGAAAGACAACAAACGCTACTGCTTGTGTAATTGCATCGTAAACGTTTAACTACAAAAAAAACAATCATATTTAAAAATATCAAAATTGGTATATTTTATAGCAACATATATGATAAATATGTTGAAACAGTTTTTATATCGAATAATTATTTTAAGAGCTATTTAATGTCGAAATTGCTAATATTTACTCTCAGTGTTAGAATATGTAATTTTAGGTATCTAAAAAATGATACAAAACATAAAAATTATTAAACAAAAACATAATTTAAAGAAGAAATTGAAAAAACAAAATTTATTCCCTACATTGTTTATGCCCGAGAAGGGACAGATATTAAGTTATTTCATTCAGTTAGTCCTACATTTAATGTTAAATTTTTGTAACAAATTAGTTAAACCATTTGAAGATTAAACAAGTTGGAAATTGCTCGTCAAACGTGGCAAATGAGGTGCGTTCGTACTATAACTAGTTTTATAATTATTTTTTGCACCCCATATTTTACTGAATGTATAATTTTTTTCACTTCATAAAGTGCATAGTCTGATGCATCATTAAAATGCACTTCCAATAATTTTTTCCCATTCCCCGTAATGTAACGGAACACTTTCGACTGTCCCTGTAATTAAACTATGCATCAGATTTTCCTAAAATTTGAAATAGCTCAACAAAATTTTGCAACAATTATATCTTTAAAATTTCAGACCATTCGGAAGGCTGTAATATCATTAAAATCCACTTGCAATAATTTTTCCTATTAGCCATAATGTAACGGAACACTTTTGACTGTCCCTGTAATTAAACTATACATCCGATTTTCCTAAAATTTGAAATAGCTCGACAAAATTTTGCAACAATTAAATCTTTAAAATTTCAGATCATTCGGAAGGCTGTAATATCATTAAAATCCACTTGCAATAATTTTTCATATTGGCCGTAATGTAAAGAAAAACTTTTGACTGTCCTGTAATTAAACTATACATCCGATTTTCATAAAATTTGAAATGGCTCGACAAAATTTTGCAACAATTATATCTTTAAAATTTCAGATCATTCGGAAGGCTGTAATATCATTAAAATCCACTTGCAATAATTTTTCCCATTGGCCGTAATGTAAAGAAAAACTTTTGATTGTCCCTGTAATTAAACTATACATCCGATTTTCATAAAATTTGAAATGGCTCGACAAAATTTTGCAACAGTCATATATTTGAAATTTCAGACCATTCGGTTGGGTAGTTTTTGCTCTGTTACATGCGGACAGACAGACGGACGGACAGACGGAAGGACAGACGGACGGATTGAACGACGACTATAGGTGCTACGTATTTATATAATTACGAACGCACCTAAAAATGAAAATAAAATTCATACAATATGATACTTAAAACACCCTAAAAAATTAGTTTCCGTTCAAATGATATCGAAATAAATCTTAGACTTCTTCCATTTTTAATTGAAAATATTTGTTTTATGTCTATGATAATTGTGCATAAAATGATAAGATGCATGAAGAATGCAAAACTTAAAAAAAAGTCTAAGATTTATTTTGATTTTATTTGAACAGAATCTAATTTTTTAGGGTGTTTTAAGTATCATATTGTATGAATTTTATTTTTATTTTTTTATCTTCAATTTGCTTAACTAATTTTTTACAAAAATTTAACATTAAATCTAGAACTAATTGAATGAAATAACTTAATATCTGTCCCTTCTCGGGCTTAAACAATGTAGGAAATATTTTTTTTTTTTTTTAATTTGTTCTTTAAATTATGTTTTTGTTTAATATGCCAAGTTTTTTAATAACTAATTCACTCAGACGAACGCATTTCAAAATTAATAAAGAGTATCATCATCAGGCTTTGATGTTTGCGGTATTGCATCACAATGTGGGATGCAGTTTACCAATGTGTAATTCAAAATGTTTCACCACTGTAGTAATGCAGGTTGCGGTAGTTTGCACAAAAATTTCTAATCTGAACGTAAAAAATCTATAATCAAAACATAAAAAATTAACTTCACTTAAATTTAGATACCCTATTTCCCTTTCAGGAACGCTATGAATGTAAATGTAAAGTGTGTTGAATCCTTACTGCTAATATTTAACAATATTGTAGCTGTGATACAATAAAAAATAAAAGTTTTACTTAAATTTTTTAACCTTATTCTCTCCCAAGGGGTGATGTAAACACATCAGAAAATTATTACCTAAGTTTAACTTGGGGTATAAATAATTCTCATCTCGGAAAAAAAAAATACATTTTAAAATTTAAGTTATGTAATTCCCCACTAAGTTCGCTACCTGCGTAAAAATAGCTATCGACTAGAAACTTTTTACTAAAATATAAACTTGACCAAAGCAAAAACTTATTTTGAAAATGTCCTTTTTATTTCCACTATGACGCCATTTTCACCTTTTTATTTAAAAAAAAAAAACTAGCTCAATTTAATATTTCACGTGAAAATCTTTCAACTAAATAGAAATAAATTATTATTATGGCTTTTGAAATTTTTGCAACAATGAAGTAAAAATGTTACATTTTTTATGAAAAATGTCCATTGATTTTCAATGGAAAAAGCGAAAATTGGAATTATTAAGAAAAATATTTGAATAATGGTAAAAGAAATGGCCCATGTTTCTCTCTGGGTTATAATTCATCCGTATGCAAAAGCATTTTACCATTTGTTTTGACCCTAACGTCAGGCAAATGTTTTTACACTTTAAATTTATAATATCAATAGAATTAGTAAAGAATAAAAAATGAGTGGCATCAGGGACAAAAAGGTGGGAAGAAATAATGAAAAGGTTATGATCTCCATAGGCTTTTCCATGTTAAATTAACATTGAGAAGTGACACTGGAAATAAATAAGTATTGCGCTGCCGCGCAATACTTATCGCAAACTTATAAATATATAAAGAAAACTAACGTATGTAAAATTATCAAAACTGGTAATTTTATAGTAACATATATTTTAAATATGTTGAAACAGTTTTTAAGTCGAATAATCCCCGCGAACCCTCCTCGTTTTACCTTATAGTACATTTTATATTCTTTAAAGTATAGAAATACGGAATGAAATTAATTTCTCACATTTAATGCGCATTAACCCCTTAATTCTCGCTCCCGTGTTATTCACGGGCTGTGTCTTTTATTCAGATTCTTTGATTCCCACCAGTTTTAAAAAATAGTGTAATTGGCTTTTCTATGGTATCATTTTACCCGTCATTAAATATGGTGAATATTTCTTTTTCAAAAAAGTGGTGCCAATAAGCAATTCGAATTTTTAAACCGTAATTTAATGCGACCGTTAAGGTATTAAGAACTTTAAATAACTGGAAAGGTAATTTTTTTCGATGAATACAACATCTATAAAAGAAATGAAAGATAAAAAAGGAATGCCGATATTAATTATATTTTATATGTGTTAGGATATTGATTACTATAAAAAATCTATATATGATTTGAATTCAAACGCATGTTAATTCAAACAAGTTGGGGCAGAAAAAAGGGTACTTACTTGTTATAGAGGCCCCTTTTAATTTGATTACGCGAAAGTTGCAGTTACAATCTCGCTAAGAGCATCGTGAAGATTATACATGTGCGTCATATACATGTATATTGTAATATGTTTTCTCCAAACGCTTACCATATTCCACATAGTTATTATATATGTATTATTTACGTCTTTTATGCCAGATATATCTACCCTATCTATATTATAAAGGACAGACATATCTGTGCGTAACGCATTAGACATTTTGCGAATGGCAACACTTTGAAATTTGAAATAAAATTTCGGTTTTACAATTTTCTGTACTGTACATTTTTAAACTTCTGAACATCGCACATTTTAAATTTTTACACCGTCGTATGAGGAAAAAAGGCTCTTTTAAATGCAATTTGTTTGAAAGCTGCATCTCTATTTAATTTTGAGATATTAATTTTTTGTAGTTTTTAATACCATTTTCCTAATCGTGGAAACAAAAGTACCGCATTTCTACTGAAAGTAAACGGAAAATAGTCGAAAATAGGAGATTGCTGTATGATTTTGTTGCCATTTTCTCATAAAACCTGAAAAAAAGGGGAATTTGAAATACGGCCTATGTCAAGAATATTGTCTGTTTTTCCGCGATAATGACGTCATATGCATATTTTTATAGACGAAGTTTAAAACTGGATTGTAAAAGTTGATTGCTTTAGCGGATGCAAATGACGTCATTGTACAAAAAAAAAAAAAAAAAAAAAAAAGTGTATTTTAGTTCTTAAAACTGAATTATGTTTTGTAGAAGTGCGCCATTTTCACAGCCCAGCTGCTTTGAAATTCTTCACAGGTGAAAATGCTTCACTTTTGAAAATAATGTAATCCAAATCACACACTGATAAAACACAATGTTTTACAAAAATTCCGAGTGTCTTTATAAAAGAGAGGTGACATGCAAATAATAGCGATTTATATTACAGAAATTGATTATTCTCGTCTGGATGGATTTGTTTCGCCGAGTAAGTAAGTAAGTAAGCACCCACCCTGGGAACCCGCTTTTGGCTTATGGTTAGGTGTAACCCACAAGCCCAGGGCAGGGAAAAGTTTTACTACCTGCGGAAACAAGCCCAGAACCCCAGTCTCCGGGAAAGAAGGCAAGTGTCGTGTCCCCGGACCGCCTGTGAAAATTTATTATTATTTAAGATGGCGATTCTTTACCAATTACAATTGGCTGCCCTATTGTTTCAGGGCGAGCCTAGAAATGTATTTCAATTATGATTTATATGTTTTGGAATTTGTGTACTATTTGAAAAATTTTTAAGTATTTACTTTCGTCTTTACTTTTGATAAGAAATATTTTTTCCCTTTTTTCCCCCTTTTAAACAAAAATATTTATTCGTATTTACAATATTTCTAGTGGTATTTAAGTTCTTAAAAATTAAACAATCTCAAAAACACCCTTCCATACACCACGTGGACCCATGATTTTTTTTTTTTTTATATAAAGTAGTATAATAACTTAGAGATATAATTATTTTCCAAGTTTTTTTTTTTTTTTTTTTTTTTTTTTTTTTTTTTTTTTTGGGACAGAAAATATGAAATACACGGAGCGATGGTAGAACTAAAAAGACAATCACAGGACAAATTTAAGCCCAATGAAGGTGGCCCCACTGCCCATAACTGGAGGCCATCCCCGCCGTAGCAGAAATATTAGGACAAATGCTGGTACACTTATTATAAAGAAGATGATAAAAAAGATATGAAGATAATGAAGTAAAATTGTAAATGTGGTTAAATAATATAAAGTTCTATGATAGTGATGTATATACAGTGAGGATAGTCCTCTGAGTAATTGTTCTAGATATATAAAGTTCAGATTTGTCAAGGTCAAGGTCAGAGTCTGTTATCTCTGCGTCTATCAGTCAACTGCGACTGATACACTGGGCAGGAGCTGGAATCGGCTGTATGTTGTTGATAGTCATTACGCGTGTGACAGTTTTTGCAGCGAAATTGTGAAGGGTCATTGGCGTAAGGACAGTCTCTAGTATGGTGTCCACGCGAGCACTTTGCACATATTGAGTCTCTGCGACAGTTGGTCGACGAGTGGCCATAAAGTTGACAATTGCCGCAACGGATAATCGGTCTATAGATACGAATTTGACAGTTATTCAGACCTACCAACAATGATTTTTTAGCTAGTAATGTTTGTGCATCATTGAAGTCTAGATTTAAGATTATGTGATAATTTGGTAATTTTTCTGTCTGGAGAATTTTATCAATTGTTATGTTGCAGATCGTAGTATTCTCTTTTATGTAATTCAGGAGTTTTGTTGTTGTAACCGATGTTGGTATGCCTGTGGTGATAATTTTTAAACTTTTAGATAATTTGTAGGTTATTTCTATGTTTTCTTTAATCTCTAAGTAGTTCTCAATAATTTTAAGTAGTTTATCTGTATGTGTGTCTTGATCTGTTTGTAGGATTATAGTGTCTTTTTGTCCAGCCGTTCTACAATATATTGGTGGAATATCAGCTTCTTCTAGGAGTTTTTCATTCAGGAATTCCTTGAGTTTAGTTATTGTTAGTTGTTTTGATATTGTTTATATCAAATATCAGATATATATATATGGATATATATATATATATATATATATATATATATATATATATATATATATATATATATATATATATATATATATATATATTTATATGTGTATATATATTTATATATATATATGTGTATATATATATATATATCAACTTTTGAACGGAGGGTGGTTTCGGGGTCTGGGGGTTATGGTCGATGAAATTATACCAAATTTTTTTGAAATCGCTTTCCTCCGAACGGCTGCAATAGGTAGCTTTTTGTAATGAAAGGTACCTAATATCACTTTTGATAAATTTCAAAAATTTATTTGATTGTATAATTCGTATTTTTCATATGTAAAATGCTTTTTTAATGTAAGGGGACAATCTAAAAAATTTATTGTATATAAAAATAATTATTAGTTTTCAATTAAAAAAAATATTTTCACCTATACTCTGTCACCCGGGAACCCCGGGTGCGATCCCCTAGTATATATAAAATCCTAATGAAACGCATTTTATGAAACGGAATTATGTAACGGAAGTATGAAACGCAAGTATGAATCGACTGATTAAACAACTGATTATGTTTCACGGCGATTTCTCCTAAAATATGGTATACTTTGCGATGAAATTAACACCAAAAATCAATATTGATCCGCAGATTTCAAAACTGGTATTAGAATTTTAAAATTCGAATTAGTTTTCATAATATTATATTTTTTCTAATTTTATATACATTTTTCTAAAGATGGAAACTCAAATTTTAATCATAACTGATCTTTCTTTTCGTATTTCAGAAAGGGTTATTATTTTAAATTAATTTGGCCTCACTTGAATCTATGCTAAGAACAATGTTTTGTTTTTATTATTTCATTATCATTTTATTTAATACAAAGCTTTCATTTCAAACTGAAAATTTAAAAATCAATGGGTTTAACTTCTTTCTTTTTTTTAAAACGAAACGAAAAGAAAAATATGTCATATACGCACCGGGTTAACTAAATAGTGCCAAAGGGAGTTGTTTTGCCTGACATGGTAACCCGGCTACTGTTATATATTTATTAATAAAGGTTTGTTTACCTTTATTGTCTTTTTATTTAAAACAAAAAAAAGTTATAAATTGCTTTGTTCTATAGTTATTAATTAATTATTTTTATTTATTATTAGTTCATTTTAAAAACAATAGAAAATAATTTAAATATACATATACATATGTAACTGGTATTCGAAAACGATGTTTTCGCCAAATTGTCGTAAAAAAACACACGCCAAACCTGATTAAATTTGCAAGAAATCCTGACATTTAATTTCAAATTCAAAGCAATGTTTTAAATGCACTCTTAGTTATCCAAATTATATAAATCGCCAAAGCACTCACCAAATTATACAAATTGACGTAATTTTTATTTTAAATAACGAAAGAACAAATAAAGGCACAGATGTCATTGGCGCGGTTTTTACTAACGCCAATGTCGTATACGCAAAGGTACTTAACCCTTAACCGGAATCGTGGGTCAATTTTGACCGGACAACGACAAAAAAAAAAAAAAAAAACCGTTTAATTTCGAAACGCGCGCATCAACGCTTAAAGAACTAAATTTAAAAAAAAATGTATAATTTCAAGATATATATGAATAAAAGTTGATTTATATAGTACATGAAACTTTTTCCAATGCGCTTATCACCGATCTAAGTGGTAATTTCATATATATTAGAAAATAACTTGGATTTTAATTAAAGGGTCCTTTTGGACATAAGATTCCACTAATGTGGAAGAATTTAGCGATTCCGGTTAAAGGTTAACTGACGCCAAAGTATAGTTATTTTGCTTGATATGGTAATCTGGATGTTGTTGTTTATAGTGGTGATGTTTTCGCTAAAATGTCGTCGGAAAAAAACCGCGCCAATATGGGGAGTATATGACATCTGTGCCGAAATAAATTAGTATAGCATTGGGCACAGATGTCATATACTCCCCATATTGGCGCGATTTTTTTCTGACGCCAATGTCATATATGCAACGGGTACTTAACTGGCGCCAAAGTGTCGTTATTTTGCTTCATATGGTAACCCGGACGTTGTTGTTTATGCTGTTGATGTTTTCGCCAAATTGCCGTCAGAAAAAAGTCGCGCCAATATGACATCTGTGCCTAGCATTGATAAAAAACAAAAACAAAAAAAAACGTCGAAATAAAAATCCCTTGGTGGCGTAAACACGTGTAACTTCCTTACAGTCAAGTGAATGTGACATTTACGATCAACCATTATCGGCATTTAATCTTATATTCTGGCGATAGATTTTTGGTCGATGGGATAACCAAGTAGTACCGTTTTAATTTACCACTCGAAAAATAAAAAAATGCTAACTGGCGAGTTAAAAAAAAGCTATTGGCAAGATTTTCACCCGGCTAACATTAAAGTATCAAGAATTCTTTGTGATCATGGCATCTTTTATGTAGTTTTATTCGAAAAAAAAAAACTTTGATTGTTTAATCAAAATGGAAACCTTTCTTAGGAAAAGCGAAGTGTTGTAATTGTTTATGGCAGTTACATGACTTGGGCTATTGTAATATAAGTGAAATCATGGCAATAGAATAATATTTGGCGACTTATCACCTGTGTCTGGCTAACATTAAAGTACCAAAATGACCGCTGGAATATAAAAAGCGAAGGAATCCGCCCAGAATTGTTGATAATAGTCACATGACTTAGGATATTATTATAGAGATTATTTTCAATTCTAAAAACAGCGCAAAGAATAATATTTCCTAACGATTAAAAATTTATTTACACGTGACCATTAAAAACAGAAAAAAACCCTTTAAAATTACTATTAAATGAGTACGTGTTACAAGCAGAAAAATATTGAAAATTATGTCTTGAAAATTGTATTTACACGTGAATATTAAAAGAGAAAGGAAACTTTAAAATAATAAATACATTAATATGCGTTTAAATCTTTCAGGGGCAAGGTACTTCTATTCGTAAAATGTTGAAATCAGTAAATGGCACCAGAATTTACAAACAAATTTCGAAATATGAAAATGCTTTTGTTCACTTAATAATAAAAGGAAAATTTTCAGTCCAATATTCTGGTGCATTTAAGAATTAAAATTAAGTGGTCCAAAAATGAACTACCACCCTTGAAGGGGTTAAAGCGGCAAATTGTAGTAATTGTAGTAAATTGTATTATGTCAATCGTTTTATAACGCTGTTAAAAAATACCAGGAGGCAAAGACTCTGTTTACTTAATTTGTTTTATTTTAGCTTCCTTTCAATTGTTTAACTGGTCTTCTTTAATCAAACACGAAAACAACCGTTGGATGTCTTCATAGCAAATGATTCGGCCTTAAATTTTTGCAATCAAAGGGAATTGAATGGAAACCCGTTTACAGGGAGATCGCTATATGTTTTTTCAATTATAATTCAATCTTCTCTAATCTTTTTAAAACCGATCAAATTAGCGTGCTTTTAGATTCTGCGGTGTCTGAATGGGAGTTGCCCAGCGTAGCTTGCAGAGGGCAGAGCCTTCTAGTATACTATATTTATATATGTCATGTATGTGCACAGATATATATCTATATATATCATGTACATCATACACACATGTCATACATATAAATGACTATAACTGTACATTTTATCTCTCGAAATGTTATTTGTGTTGTATCATATATTATTATAAAGTCATATATGCTTTATAATTTTGTTATTCATAATCAGGATCCACTATATCACAAAAGTACCTAGAAAAGTTCAAACAATTTCGATTCTAAAATATACAATGATTTGTCATGCTAGCGCTTTATTCTGGAACAAACGCTGCTTCTTGTGTAATTGCATCGTAAACTTTTAACCACAAAATGAAAATAATCATATTTAAAAATATCAAAACTGGTATATTTTATAGCAACATATATGATAAATATGTTGAAACAGTTTTTATATCGAATAGTTATTTATTTTAAAAGCTATTTAATGTCGAAATTGCTAATATTTACTCTCAGTGTTAGACTATGTAATTTTAGGTATCTAAAAAAATGATACAAAACATAAAAATAATAAATTGTTGATTTTTTTTTAATTTGAACTAAGCAGAAAATTGCATACACACGACTGACATACAAACGCTGTTGCTTGTGTAATTGCATCTCAAACTTATATATATATAAAGAAAGCAATCGTATGTAAAATTATCAAAACTGGTAGTTTTATAGTAACATATATGATAAATATGTTGAAACAGTTTTTAAATCGAATAATTATTTTAAAAGCTATTTAATGTTGAAATTGCTAATATTTACTCTCAATTTTAGAATATGTAATTTTAGGTATGTCAAAAAATGATTTAAAACATAAAAATAAGAAATTGTTGATATTATTTTTTTTATAAACAGAAAATTGCATATTTCTCATTTACAAATACAAAATTGAAAAATATATAAACTTACCTTTGGAAATATCTCTTCCTGGCAATCTCCAGCAATTTCAAATTTACAAAATTTAGGAAGTACATTTTAGCAATAAGTATCCTGAACTACTCAAATGATAAATACAACTTTGGTACGAAAATTTAACTGAGCATTGTTAGTATCGGCATGTTGAGAAATCTAAAAACAATTTTGACAAAAATCGCTATTTTGGAAGATAGCAATTTCTTTTAAAAGTGCTTGTCCTTTGTACCCTTGAAAAACCCTTTTTCTTATAAATTCCTCTTCTGAGGAGATGCAAATTTTGTAAACCAAAATATGCAGAGCAAATATTTTCAGAACATTACTCAATACAAAAAAAAAAAAAAAAAAAAAAAAAAAAAAAAAAAAAAAAAAAAGTTAAGTTTACAAATAAATGTATTCTATAAAAAGTCTTTTTTAATAAATAATTTAATTATCTTTAAAAGTTAATAATTATATTAACGATTGATTACAATACTTGTCCATAAACTTCCATATTTATGAAAACATGTGATTTTAACCAGATATTTCAAATAATAAACAAATAAGATTAAAATGCAATTTAAATCATTAATCTGATAAAAATGGTTGATAAGCAAGTTATCCATTTCAACAAAATAAATCATAAATGCGTGAAACTTATGTTTATAAGTAGCTGACTAAAATCAGATAATTTAAGAAAAAAGTAAACAGGAAAAATAATATTTTTTCATACCGATTTTTCCTGACGTTATTCTTTCTGAACTTATTTTTTGCAAAACAAATTTATTAAAAATATTAGTATTCTGATATTCAGAGTTATAATAGCTTTGAGTCGATTGATATTTAATTTAGTACACATTAAAAAGAAAGATACGCATTATTTAAAAAAGGAAACTTACGAAATGAATTTTAATAAGATGAATAAGGATAAAAGAAATGCCATTACTTGCTATTACATTTTCTATTTGATACAACGAGTTTAGTTGTCTGTTACTAATGAATAACTAATCAAAGCACAATATCACGTGTGCTAAGTTCACAAGAGACAAAGTGCTAAGAGACAAAATATGAATTAACATAAAACATAAACTATATTTTAACACTTTCCCTTGTTAATTACATATTTAGTCTCTAGCCTGATAATCCCATTTGATCACACAATATCAGTAATCGAGTTTTGGCTAACGACTTGGTCATGATATCTGCAATCTGTTTCTCAGTAGAAATTTGCTCTACAACTGACTTGCCTTTTAATACCTTCTCACGAACGAAGAAATGCTTTATTTCTATGTTTTGTTCTTCTGTGATATTCTGGATTATGGGCAAGGCTTACAGCTGCACTATTGACTACTTGAAGAATAGGTATTTCTTTTAGTTTTACTATTCCTTCATACAATCTTCTGAGCCAAAGAATTTCTTTAGTTGTTTCAGATGCTGCTATAACTTCAGCCTCTGTTGTTGAAGTAGCCACGATGTTTTGTCTTTGACTGCGCCACGAGATTGCACCTACAGCATATATTATCACCGACCCAGATGTTGATCTTCCAGTTTTTATGCATCCTTCAAAATCTGCATCACTGTAACACTTTAATACTCCATTTGAATTTGTTGTGCGATAAGTAATACCAAAATTTCTTGTTTTTGATATGTAGCGAAAAACTCTCTTTACTCTCACTACATCTTCGGCAGATGGGTTTTCTAGCGTTCTTGATAAAACACATACGCTGTAAGCTAGATCTGGTCTCGTTCCTACCATTAGGTACATAAAAGCTTCAACTGCTTGTCTATATGGAAAGGCAACTTTCTTAGATTCTTCAGTATTTTGCGATCGTGATTCCTTTAACATCGGTATTGCTACTGGCTTGCAATTTTCAAATCCAAATTGCTTAAGACTTTTCTTGGCATATCCTTTTTGACTAATAGTAATATCTCCGTTTTTCTTATATTCAATTTTAAGCCCTAGAAAACAAGAAGCTTTTCCAGTAACTATCTTGAATCTGGCTTTTAATTTCTCAATGAAGATTTCGCACTCTTGTTGATCATTTGCAGCAATTAATCCATCATCTACTTACAATGCTATAATTAACTTTTTGCAATTCTTTTCTCGAATGTATAGATATGGATCGGCATCACTCACTTTGAAATCAAGTTTTAATAAAAATTGACCAAAACACTTATTCCAACAACGTGCAGCTTGTTTTAAACAATACAAACTTCGCTTGAGCTTGCATACTCTCTTTGTGCCGTCCTCATATCATTCTGGTTGTTGCATGTAGATTGTTTCTTCTAATTCTCCATACAAAAATGCTGTAGATACGTCAAATTGTAATAAATACATTTTTTCTTCTGCTGCTATACTCAATACGGCTCGTACTGTTTCTAATTTTGCTACTGGACTAAAAGTTTCAATATAATCAATGCCTTGACGTTGACAATAACCTTTTATAACAAGCCTGGCTTTATACTTGTTAATACTGCCATCTGGATTTGTTTTGATTCTATAAACCCACTTACATGGTATAGCTTTGGCACCTTCTGGTAAATTAACTAATTCCCAGGTCTCATTTTCTTTTAAAGATTTTATTTAATTCTCCATAGCTTTCTTCTAATTTGAGCTTTCCTTGCTGTTGCTTGCTTCTATGTAGGTTTCACGATTTTCATTTTCATAAATTAATGACTCAGCTTCCATTATATAATCATCAAACCGTGTAGGCTTTCGTACCTTGTCACGTTCTCTCAATTGCATATCATGTGATGGTTTAACTTCTTCATCACTATCAACATCGCTGTCACTTAGATCATCTTGCTTTTCATCTTCTTCAAGTTGTTCATCTTCATACTTTCCCTGATTAGAAAGATTACTTGTATTTTCTTGCTTATTGTCGTTGAATGGTAAATGAACTGAATTATCGCATTTATTCAATTTTTCATAAAAAATAACATCTCTAGAAAAAATCATCTATTTTCTTCTTTAATTCAAATTCTGTAACGCTCATCAGAATCGTAACCTACAAGATAACCTTTGATAGCTTTCTTCTCCATTTTTCTTCGCTTTTGTACAGAAATATGAGCATAACATGTAGAACCTATTACACGTAAATGCTTTACCCTAGGTTTCTTCTTGATCCACAATTCATAAGGACTAACTCCCTCTACTGAAGATTTCCCCGTTCTATTTAGGATATATATCGCAGAAGTTATTAGTTCGGCCCATATTGCATCCGGAAAACTAATTTCAGGATTCAAATATTTGAATGTTCTTGCCATTTCTACAATTGTTCTGTTCTCTCTTTCACTTGATCCATTATGTTGTGGTGTAAAAGGTGCGGTAGGTCTTTTTTGTAATTCCTTCTTCACGTAGAATTTCTTCAATCTCTTTATTGTCAAATTCTCCACCATTATCGCTCAAAAATTCTTTAATTTTGTGTCCCATATTTTTTGCATGAGCAAGCATATGTTTTAACATATTATTGACTTCTGACTTCTCTTTTATGATGTAACCATACCTAAACTTTGTGAAGCTGTCTCTAAATACAACTAAGTATCGTTTCTTTTGAAAAGATTCAGGAAACGGGCCACAGACATCAGCAGAAACAGGTTCACCTGGTTCTGTTGCTTTCTTTCTGTTTCTAAAAGGTAAACGATGTGCTTTTCCATAAATGCATGGTTCACATAATTTATTTTCCAGTTGAACTTTGATTCCTAACTCTTTTTCAAGCTTTTGTTTGATGTGACATTTATCTAGATGACCCCATCGTTCATGATAAAGTTGTAATAAAGAATCGTTTTTCTCAGTATTGTTTATTTCTAAAATTTAATTTGGCATGATTGGCTCAATTATTACCTTAAACAAAGATTCAGATACATTGCGTGTTCCATATAGTACCACTTGGTTACTTATCTTTAACCAACATTCAGTAGATGTCGATCGAAATTCACTGTCTTGATTTCTGTCTTGAGCAGCTAACACTGAAAATAATTTTTTGTTGACTTCGGGTACATACCAGACATTCTTCAGCTGAATTTTTTGACATTTTCCACCGGCAAAAGATTTAAAACAAATAGTTCCTTTTCTGATTGCAGCCAATCTTTCCTTTCCAGCAGCCTTAATGCTACAAGGACTAAGAAACTGCGTGAAATCAGTAAAATACTCTGAACACTTCGTAATGTGTTGAGTTGCTCCATTATTAATCCAAAAAGTTCTTGAATCTGCTTCCGAAGTATACGTTTCGACAGAAACAGACATCGCTGCACCACTGGCGTGTTTCTTTATATCATTAGTATTACTATTTGGCGATTTTTTGGCTGGTTTTGCATCGGAAATCCATTTTCTGCAATTTCTTACTCAGTGACCTTTGCGGTTACAGTAGTTACAAATGTTAGCTTTATATGACTTCTTGATAAATTTGGAATTTTTATCCTTATTCTGTTTTTTTAACCTTGAAGCTGCCAGTGCTTCCTGAAAGCAATTTCACCTTTTTTCAACTTTGATGAAATTTCTCTCAAACATACAAATTTGCTCTGTTAATTCATCAAATGTTTTGTCTTCATTTTTAGACAACAACATCCAGCTAGACTTAAAGGTTTCAAATTTGCGTGCTAAAATTTGCAATACTTTGCAAACTAACATTAAATCATATAACTTATTTTCACCAATATCTTTAAGTGCGTTATTTAATTCACTCCAAATAGTTCTTAACCTAGGTATGTGAGTTGAAACATCATCGCCTAATGCCCAGTTAAATGCGAAAAATTCTGTACATAGCTTAAATAACTGATCTTTTGACGTTGCTTCAAAATGATGCTTTAAGGCTTCCCACATTTCATGCGCTGTTTCTTTATCCATAATCTTTTGATAAACTACATCAGTTACGGTACTTGCTATCACGGATATTACGTAACTATTAGCTTTACGATACCAATCAGAACGTACTTTATGTTCCTTGATTTCTCTATCTTCAGCAGTGCTACTTACTGGTTCATGTTTCTTTAATTTACCATCTATAACATCAAGTGCTCCTTCGTGATAATCCAGTAAATCTCTAATATTGCGTTTCCATATTGGCCAGTCTACTGCACCAGTCAATAATTTAACTTGCTTTGTTAAATCCATTTCTTCCTAAACTTTAATGCGATTTCAAAATCTTTTAATGATAATCTTCTCTACTAAAATAAACTAATGTTTTACTTCACTTTCTATGAGCTAAAACCAACTTATCTATGTCTAATTCTAATCAATCAGACTTGAGCTAACTAGCGCAATTCAAAGCGAGCTGCACATCCCATAACCTATTAAAAATATTAGTATTCTGATATGCAGAGTTATGATAGCTTTGAGTCGATTGATATTTAATTTAGTACACATTAAAAAGAAAGATACGTATTATTTAGAAAAGAAACTTACGAAATGAATTTTAATAACATCAATATGGATAACAGAACAGCCATTGCTTGCTATTACATTTTCTATCTGATACAACGAGTTTAGTTGTTTGTTACTAATGAACAACTAAACAATGCACAATATCATGTGTGCTAAGTTCACGTGAGACAAAATATGAATTAACATAAAACGTAATCTATATTTTAACATAAGTCCGATAATAATTACAGTATTAAATTCTGAATCATTTTCATCAAGCCAAAATCGCTGTTATTTTCTCGTACTCATATTTTCTTTCATGTATTAACTTGGAATTTCTTCAATTTGTTAATCCGTGTGTCACTAATACGCTTCCAAGCAGGTCTATGTTGTCAGAAAAACTTCCCGCGTCTGTCGCATTCTAAAAGCTTCTCTATTTACTCTTTTCTGCGGTCGTGTAGTCCGCAGATGACTTTAAGTACCTATGCAGGTATTTTTCGTTTCCGTTTATTTGTTTTTGTATACAACAGATTCGAAACTTAAATGCGTAATAATTTTAAGAGAGTGTTTCTAATTAAAATTTTCTATTTGAAGAATTTTTTAATGCATTTTACCTTTCATTTTTATCAGTTTCATGGGTTGTAAAGTTTCGTTTTTGCAAATTATAATAATAATAATATTCATAATTGGAGTTTATTAGATAAAACAATGTTTAAAATTTTTAAATGCGTAAAAATAAATTTACTAGTGATAATGAAAAACCTTTTCTTAAAAAAAAAGTTTAAAGTTTGTATCACTCGTAATAAATAAAAAATATCTTCTTAAATATAAAAAAGGGTTTTCGAGGAGAAAAAGTATTTACTTTGTCAATCTGTCATTCTTTTCATATTAATTTTCTGCAGAATAAAACATCTTGTAAAATAACTATTTTTTAAGACATTTGTGGAAAACAAAGAAATGAAAATACGAGTAATTAATTATGCCAAAATTAATTATTTGCTTAAATTTTTGTATACTTATTTTATATTCGTAAAAATATTAATTTTATTTAAAATATCTGAAAGAAGTAGATTTTTTTTTTTAAATAGTTGCTTGAAATAGTTAAACACTAACAGGAAAAAAAAAATATGACTTGAATGCAAATTATAAAGCAAGCAATTCATACATGACTAAACTTTGAAGTCGCTTTCTAAGTGCATTAAAAGCTGCAGACTTAACTGTAATGGATAATTTTTAGTTTGAAACCACAAAAGTTTCTCGATTACTCTTTGAGAAACTTCTAGTATAACAGACGATCATTTACAAAAATCATTATAAAAGAATAATCCAGGTGTGTGTATAGCTAAAACATTTTTAATTAGATGGAATTTGCATAATTAGAAAATAATTTTATCTCGCTGATGAATTAATTATATTTTATGCTATATAAAATAATAAGTTTTGGTCAGAGGCACAGAACCAACTTGGGCCACCGTTATAATTAATTAATAATTATGTATATTTATGTGTGCATTAATTACTATTTTTTTTTACATTTTCGTTTTCGACCGAAAATAGGAATATTACCGAAATTCGGTTTCGGTATGGTACAATATGATGATTTTTTTTTGTCACATATGTGACATGACGTACATTACATACCGTGACATTATAGTGATTTTTTTTTTTTTAAATTGCCATAAAAATATTTTTTTAGAGTAAATATTATGATTTGAAGAATTTTTTTAATCTTTTAAATTTTTCTAAGATGTTCACTACTCAGTCACAATGTGTCATCACTAAATGGTGGCATTTTGTTCACAGATGTGACCTGACCACAGTGACTTACAGTGACGTCACAACGTCGTCACCGTGACCATGCATGCTATGAGGGAGGTTTCATCTTAAACCATTTATTGTTATAGACAGGTTCAACATACATTAAATTAATTGAATTTCTGCTGGGATCAAATGAAACATCGTTATGTACAGGTTTATCGTTTTATACAATATCGTTATATACAGGTTTATCGTTATATGCAATATCGTTATATACAGGTTTCGCTGTATATGTGAGTGTGTGTAAAATAATTGGGAAGTATAAAATTTTCCAAAATTTAATCAATTGTGTATTTAACATTTATTTAAATCTAATCGTCGTAAAACAATCCTATATGACCATAATTTTCAAACAACTATAAAATGTCCCGAAAATCAAATGTTTTCATATTCTCTTATCTTATTTTCTTAGGGTCAGTAAATACTTGAGATTTAGCAAAAAAGAAGAAGAAGAAGAAGAATGTCATTTAAAAATTATTGATGATGAAAGAAGCATTTATTTTCACTCTCCAATAAATCACAGATTTATTTTAAAGCCGTTACCTCATAGACAGCTCAAAAAACTTATCACGTTGCTTGAGTTGATGGAGAAAAATGTCTTTTATTTTGGTTTGGCATGTTTATCCACTGTGATAGATTTAGATACTTTCTTTTTTTAATAAGATTTAAAATAAAAATGGCATTTAAAATCATTTTAAAGCAATATCTCTAGATTAAATACAAATACATTTCATAGAAACGAAAACAATAAAATTTTGGAAAGGAGCATTTATGTGACTTTACGTTTTTTTAATCGAACTTTATGTTTTATTAAATTAATTTAGGTTAAAAAAATCTTTTATTTTTGTTTGGCATGTTCATTCACTGTGACAGATTTATGTACTAACTCTTTATATGATTTTTTTATAGTGAGTTATTTTCCTTCTAGGAATTATTTTATAGAAATATATGTGAATGAAATCGAAAAAAAAAATCATAGATCGAAAACAATAACATTTTAGTATAAAGTGTATATTCATATTGCATTAAAGTATTTTATATTTAATTCTGTAAACATTTTGTTATGTGAATTTATGCTAGAAAAAATTAACAAATGAATATTTGACTATTTTACTCTGTTTAATTCTAGAATAAATTAATGGATAAACATTAAGATTTTTAATTTTTAGAGATCCGTACTTAAACAGATGGGATTTTAAATTCTTTTAAATTGAAATTTATAATTGTTTTATTAAATGAATTTAGGTTAAAAAAGTCTTTTGTTTTTATTTTGAATGTTAATTCACCGTGACAGATTTATGTACTTTCTTTTTTGTTAATACGATTTTTTTTATTATTATTATAATTTTCGTACTTCAAATTAGTTAAAAATATATACATATGGATAAAAGCAAAAAAAAGTTTCATGTATCGAAAAAAATAAAAAAATAAAAATTAGAAGAGAGAGTGTATTCATATGGCATTAAATAATTTTATATTTATTTTATAACCATTTTGTTATATGGATTTATTCAAAAAATAATCAAGAGAAGCATAGTTGACTAAATTACACAGCTTAATTATAGGATTAATTAATGGATATGGATAAGTTTTGGGAATTTTATATACATATATTTTTATCATGTATGTTCTTTGTCATCTTTTAATGTGTAACTCCACTAGTTCTTCCTAAGATATTATAAAAAGTACATTTAAAAAATATTATATATCCTCCGTTTTTGTAACTTGGCTAAAGTACATGATAATTTGGTTATAAAATGTACTTTTATTTTATAAAACATAATTCATAGTTTTTCGATTTATTTTATGTATAACATATGTGTATATCAGGTTTTTCAACGTTTCAGCTTAAAAAGTCTTTAACTAACAAAGACTTTTCTGGATAAATAAATTAAAATGGCGTTTTGTTCCAAGTATGTGAACAGAAACTGTAATATCAGTAGCACATCGTTATAAAAGCATTCGATCTACAGAAAGAATGTAACTCATTTTTAATGTATTCAAGTACATTTGATGCTATGCCTACAGATGCCAATGAAGAGACCATATGAGCACTTACCTATATGAGCCTTTGAAATCAAAAGTAGGCAATACCTTTTGTGATTTGATTTTTGCTCGCATATATCTGTCCCTTGCTTCTACCCGTACAGCCGCTAATGATGCTTCAGCAACTAATTCCGCGCATCTTTCAACTGTTTCAATATGAGACGGAAACTTGCGGAATTGAAAATATGGGATTTCCGACCTTTTTATGAGAACTTTCAGCTCCTCTCTTGATATTCTATAAAGAATGCAGGTTGATGTGATTTCACATTCCTGACAGTCAATAATGTTAATATTGTCTATAGCATTGAATTTCAATATTGGAATATGAATCTATCTTACTGCTGAACACACCATTTCCCTTGCCTTCAATATTCTTCGTAATCAAAATCCCCGAACATGCTTTCTTTTATCAGTTATGATCCCAATTATTTTATTTCTTAATGATAGATGTATACGTTTTGTTGAATAGCGAGATCGACAATCTTCTTTAAATGCTCCCTGAAATAACGAGACAACTTAATTGTTTTGAAAAAAAAACATTTTGAGCTCCATTTTTTCAGGAAGTATCTTTCTTAATATGAAGCAACATAGGTGAATATACTTTCATTACAAATTCAGCCATAATCTTCAGATTTTGGGAAGGATTCTGGTTTCCAATGTACAATCTAAGTAGTCGAATGGCAGCTGTCAGCCATCTAGAGTGAAACATTGTACATGGATTGTGATTTACCAGATTTAAAGAGCATTGGCCAGATGAAAATGTTGTAAAAATAATTTTGGTTTCTACGTAACTCTCCACAGTTCATTTCCGGGAGACAAGAGCAGATTTTTTTAAATTCTACAATTGTCTATTGTTCACATTGATCCAACAATTTTCCAATAGGAAAAAAAAAGGATCATGGGCCTGTAGTTTGCCAATGAACTTCAAAAAATTAATGACGCAATGGCAATTCGTTTGCATGAAGCTGGCATATTAACCACTGCATTTGACGACTAATATTTGTTTCAAAAAATCTAATAGCACCACTCTTTCTCATTGTGTTTACAGTTGTTCTGTCACAACCTATAGCCATAAGTTTATCAAGTTTTAAGTTGTTTTCAGTGCAATATTTTAAAATGCTTTCTGCAATATTCTTTCCTGATCCAGAAGATGGTGTAATGATTCCCAGATACAGTGAATTTGACTCTTCAATCAGATATACGTGCTTTTCACTAAGAGTTCTCGATGAAATCTGTCTCAAATTTTTAATAATTTTAATTTTAGATTTGAGCAAGCGAATAAGCTTCTGGTATTCAGAAAAAATGTTGTCTATCATTTGATCAACACGCCTCTGGGAAACTGCAATAATTGATGCTTTCTTCCAAATTTCTTTGATCTTTTCTCTCAGGATTTTAATTACCTCTGACTTTGATGGATCTTTACCATTCCTGTTGCGTTTTAATTATTGTCTTGTATAAAAATAATATTTTGTCATCTGCAATTGTTGGCAAAACAGCTTTATTTATTTTTGAAGAGGCACCAAATAGGGGATATTCCACTATGCTTCTTGTAATGGTAAACTTTGATTTGCTTCCACACGCATTTATTTAAAAATGACTCTAAAAATAAGAACAGAAATTTTTTATAACTCAATAAAACGTTTCAAATATTTTAAAGTAAAGACTTAAAGTTAAAAAATGATAAAGGGAATTACACTAACCATTTTAAATATAAAAATGTCAAACGAGATTACCAAAAAAGCCTCTAAGTGTACAATTTATGAAAAGAACTCATTGTGTGAATATTTTAAAATAATCAAATATTTTAAAATGCAGATTTAAAGTTCAAAAATAATAAAGGGAATTACACTAAACATTTTAGATATAAAAATGTCAAACGAGATTACCAAAAAATCCTTTAAATGTAAACTTTATGGTAAGAACGCATTGTGTGAAACAATGATAATATAAGAGTCCTGGTTGAGCCCTAGAGGAGTTTTTCAAATTCATGAAATTTTGCACGCATATTAGAGGTAATAAAAGGCATATTTTAGCTGTTGTCCAAAATCAAAATTCAAACTTTCGATTTTTCACTCCACCCTAATACACACCATGACTTGCTGGTAATTCTGGTGGAACGAGCAAAAGTGCTATGGTATTTTCTTCTATTTTACTTGCTGGGATACATCATTTAATGCTTGTCTAGCAAACAAATACCAGCATGAATTTTGACCTGTGTAATAACTAATATTTACACAGTAACATTTAAAAAAATCTATTTAAATAAATAACATAATTGTATTATATTATGAATTGATAACACATGATTGATTAACAAAACATTTAGAATTGATAACAAAATCAGGATAAAAGGTATTCTAGATGTACACTGTAAAAAAAAATCTGTAAAGTTACTAAAGTTTTTCTAGGAAACTGGGATTCCTAGAACTTTTCATGTAACGGCAACAAGAAAAATTTCTGTAACAGAAGCTGTTACAGGAATTTTTCTTGTTGCCGTTACATAAAAAGTTCTAGGAATCCCAGTTTCCTAGAAAAACTTTAGTAACTTTACAGATTTTTTTTTTACAGTGTACATTATTTATAGAAAGAAAAAGTAGTAAATTAAAATACACGATATTTTTTAGCGGTAGAACATCATTAAACCTCCATCGTTTATTCCAATTTTAGATACATAAAAAAAAAACACATTATTAAACATTTTTACTGTTTTACATCAAAATATGACGTACAATGTTTATGGAGTGACCATTATTGTGATCATACTTAAAGTTACATTCTTTCCCGCATTCAGATGAAAATGATTGAATGGTAAAAACTACACGAAATACGTGTATATATAGAGTTTTGAATACACCTTTACACAAATAAACTGTGCTAAGCTATTTGACAATAGAGGCCAGATTTTAAAGCGATTACAGAACAGATTCTTTATATTTTCAATGATATTGCTTTTTCTTATTATGTATTCGTGTGCAAAAAATTCTTTTACTCGATTTCGGATTACAAAACTATTTCAACTTAAAAAATATTGAAATCTTGTCGTAAATTTGACAGCAGGATTATAAATTCTAACACAAAATTAATATATATATATATATATATATATATATATATTCGCAAATGACTATTATCTAAAATTTGAGAGATTGTTTGGCATGGTAAAGTGACATGGTATATGACATTGGTTTTATATATATATTTTTTTTAAATAAAAAATGAAAAGTCGCATGTAAATACATGATTTGGCGTAGTACATGATTGGATAGCATGATTTTTTTTTGTAATATTTAATCTTTTATTTAAAAAGATTCACTTTATGTAGATCCTTACATTTATATTTGGATAGATTTCTTCGGCGATCTCAAATAACTTCTGTATTCATGTTATTCTTCTGTAATTTTGTTTTAATTCAAATTATTCTGCTTTGATTCGATCTACGCTTTGATTCAGAATTAGTCTTCAAATAAATGAGCAAAATTTTAGAATAAAACTTTTTCAGACAATATTGTGCATCAGAATATGTACATTACTACTACATCTACTTTTAAAAACATTTATGCTTCTTGATAAATGTTCTATATATCTGTCGCTTATTGTTTAGGTGTCTTCATTTATTTTTTCTTTGACACTTTTTCGGTAAAAACTAATAATAAAATCTTTGAATAAATTCATTAACATTTTAATAATTACAAAATTACAAAATTCTCTATTACATTAAAACTTGTAATATTTACTTCGCAAAAATGACATTATTAAAAATTTATCGCTGGAATAACACATAATAAATTAAGATAATACAATTTAAATAAACATTCTTTGATGCTTGTTGTGTCAAATGTTTTGTTTATAGTGAACTTTATTCAATTATACCAAAGTTGAAATGTTTAAATTCTTGTCAGCTCTTACTGCAATAACCGTGTTTTATTATTTCTTTTTATCGTCGAATGGCCCTTCTTGTTCAAAAGTATGAAGGAAGTAATAGATCTAGAATTTTTCCTATTCTTCTTTAAAGAAGTGAAATGGACAAGACTGTTACGTAAAAGGTTTTTAATGTCCAAACTAAAGTGAAAAAGTTTTAACTGAACTTATAAGCTTTCACTGACATTATTTTGAGATACAATTGTAAAGTGAGAAAATAAATATATGTTACTGATGATGAAAAAAAAATGATAAACATTATAATAGATGTATGTAATCATCTAATCACTTTCAAAATAATTAGTGGTTAAGATTTTATATAAATTACATGTGCCTAAAAATTATAAAAATAGTGATACTGTATAATTCTGTGTAGCATTTCGAAATTAAAATGGAAATTTTAAACATAATTAAATACTACTGATAAATTTTACAGGATATTTATTAATCTGCGATTTTTTTAATGATAAATGGTTGTTAATGATATATATATACAATTTTTTTTATTACTTATGTTCCACTGAAATATTATTAATTTAATAAAATAAGATCTTAACGATAATAATTTTAATAAACTAGAATTGTTTCTCTTGCACATATTTTTTCATGTTACTGTTTTTAATTATAAGTCTTATGACACTCTTTTAAGTTCATGGTGTTATGCACAGAACTAGCTTATTATAACAGGTTAATAAAAATGAAACTTTCAACATAGACATACTTTTAAGTGGGTAATTTGATGCATGTTGAAAAAAGGTCAATACATTACAACCTTGATTATCCGAAGTAATTGGGACCGACTATCTTTCGGAAAATCGGAATTTTCGGATAAATAGAGAATGCTTCAATTTTAAGATTAAGGAGAAATATATACAATATTTTTTTATTATGGTAACATGTTCTTAATAAAAATAAAGCAATAGCAGAATAGAAGCAAGAATAAATTACCTGAATTTAAATTTTGAAATTAAGTATACATTTTACATATATCACAAGGGTTTGAAAAGAAATATTTTGTTTGTCGCAGTTTCGATTGCCTTTGCTTTGAAACTCTATAAAGGAGTTTTTTGATAGTATTAGTTCACCATTATCACAGTGTTTCTGTTGCTCCAGTCATGCCAAACATTTTTTTAAACATTCAAAATCTTCAGCTTGCTAATTTTGCAGAAATTGCTAATTTTGTCGTTTTTTCGTTCGACTCGGCAGCTTAAGGGAGCTCAAGTTAAATTCAAAGGAGCTCTAAGAAAGGAGATCTAAAACATTTATATGTACTCGCAGTTCGGAAAGGATAGCTTGCGCCCAAATAACGTGATAGTTAAAAAAAAAGAAAAAAAAAACTTTCAAAATGGATTTGCACACAAGGAATGTGATAGTAGACGAAAATGCTCTAAAACATGGATTTTGGTTAACCGAGAGTTTCGGTTAAAAGAGTTTCGGATAAAAGAGGTTCTACTGTAATATTTTTTTAGAAATATAATTTAGTAATTGAGTTTTTATTCCTACTATTCACGCAACTATTATGATTATATGACATCGCTGTTCATACTGACCACTGATGAATCACTGATGCTTCCACATTTTGTACCAGTTGATTTAATGATAACAACATCGTATGTAATTTATCAAAACCTCCGCTGCTTGTATTCGATTCCATGATATACCAATTAGGAGAGAAAAGACATACCACAGAGATACTGGTATCCAGACCGAAATAGCTTATAACAAAATTTGAAACAAATCTCAATTCTGTCAGCACATGACTCCGCTTCTGCACATCACCCAAAAAATATTTTAATAAGTTCTATAATGATTTCTAAATTTTCATTGAAAATTCTATTAATTGAAATTCTCTAAAATTAACGCTGATCGAATAATTCTGTGACCAGATGTCTCCACTTCTGCACACCACCCCAATGAAAAGGTGGACTTTCCCAATTCCCGTTCTTCCATAGGGAACCATCTCGGAATGAGATGCTAGTGTTCTGGACTTCGAAGCACAATTTATAGGCATTGCGACTAGAGCGCCATCTGTTATCAGTTTTTGCAACTAAATTTTGAAACTTCTGTTTAACATTTTTACAGCTTAGCTAATAAACAAACTGTTTACCGCATAATTCTATAGATCTTTATTTTTGACATATTTCATTTTAAAATCAGGATCTTATTCGCTGACACCCTGTATTAAGCTAAAATTTAATTCTGTCTAAAACATGTTTAAAACTATTGAAATCATACTTCCAGACATTATCATCCCTTGGAGGCCATATATCCTGTTCTTTCCGTGGCCCTGTATATGATTTTATTTATTTTATACAAACATCTCGTAGTATACAAAATATAGTTCAACATAAATTTGTAAGTTGAACTATAAACCGCGTTTAAACAATTCACGCTGATACTACGCAATGCTTACCTATTGTTTTGAATAGCACTGTATATGTACCCCTGTACCCCTGTATAACCATGTCTATTTCATCTATAAACATCACACTACAAGCAAAAATGTAGTTAAACTAATCACGCCTACCATAATTAAAATCGCATTTCCATTAATTAGCGCTAATAGATACAGTACCGTCACTGAATCTTTTGTGTGTCCCTGTAAATGCTACGATAAATGCTACGCACATCATGTTATACAACAGTTATCTTTTAGTAAGTGTCAGTAATGTATATAAATTTTGTCTGTTTGAAAATTGTAACAGAAGTAAAATACGCTGCATTTTTTACCGTAAGTTATTGGGTCAGGAATTTTTTTGTGAACCAGTAAATGAATAATAAAGGCTTTTCACCCCACACTCTACAGAATGCATGTTTTAGTGCACTTCATAAATACATAATAATTTCAATATGTTTATATGGTTTAAAACCAATTAAATGAGCTTGAATAGATTTTTTGCGTTGACTATAATGTAACGTAATAAAAAGTGATAAATAAAAGTGACTGTCCCTATAAAAAAACTATAAATGTTACATACTCCATTTTCCTTAGCGATAGCGCTATTGTAAACGTCAATAACATACAAAAATTAAGGGCAATCCGAGTACATTTACGACAGTTAGAGCTCGACCTGACTGCCAGATGGACAGATAAACCGAAGTCATAAATATTTTTCAACAATGTTGTAAAGTGATTAACCCTTTATCTACTGCCGGTACTTATAAGGGTCATTAAAATGACTTGTTATGAAGTTCAATTAAACCATCAATTAGTTATAATACAGTTTGGAATGAGTTATAGATGCATTACTTTATCTTGTTCCAAAAGCATTATTGGTTACACAAAACAAAAATATTTTTAAAAGGATGATTTCTATTGCCTTAGCATTTTTTCAACTTTCTTGGTGTTGGGGAGTGGGGGGAGAACTTTTTAATTCGGAAATATTTCTATATTTCTATTCTAAGAACGTTATATTTGTACATTTCCTAATTCTACAAAATACTAAAAAGAATATTTAAAATAAAAATTTGAGTGGGGTTATAAATATTGCACAAAATCCCTATAAACACGACTTTAATTAATCCTTCTAAATCATTTAGTCCTTCTAAAATTTGTTAAATGATTATATAAATCTTGCAATACAGTTTAAACAATTCTCGAAAAATGCTTTAGATGATAAATTTTTTATGAATTCATAAATCAGTACGTAAACAGTTAAAGAAAGGGTGCTAAGGCGGCATCAGTGGTACAACGTAATTTTAGAAGCCATTGTAATATGTTATTGGCGTATAGCATGTGTGTTTAAAAATTAATTTCCCTTTTAGAAATTTTCAACATTTAGTATTATTTTTATTTGACTTAGACAATAACATAGGAATAATTTGCATTGCAATAATGTTTTTTATACTACAAATAATTGAAAATTTTCTAGTAAATATTTACTACACTTGTGTTATTAATGCATTTGTAAATAGCGTCTCCTGTATTAAAAGAAACTTACTGGTAATGTATTTTTAATGAATCATATCGCCATACAATAAAAATCACTACAGTAAAATCAAATAAACATATTGAAATTTGATTTCATTAGCATCTGCTTTTAATTAGTTTTAAAAACAACTAACTGTACGAATAGAAATGTAATATACATGTAAAAAAATGCGAATAGTTGTTAATTATGACAAATCTCCAAATAACTAGGCTTACGTTAGCCTATTTTTTGCAAAAAATGCGAAAAAAATATTACTAAGAATGAGAGTTTTTGAGTAATATTTTTTCTGATTCTGTAAATTCTGGATGCGGATTTTGGGCGTGGAAACTACTGGCTGAATTACTGCTACTCAAAATCTGATTTATCATATTCGTGTGGCATTATTTCAACATACATATACAATTTAATACAGATATATATATATATACATATGAATGAGTGTTTGCGCGCGTGTATGTGCATTAGAAAAAGAGAGAAAATTTAATTCACAACAAAATAACAAATGCATAACAAAATGTCTGTTATATTAATACTTTGTATAGATTACTAGTTGAAGGTTTATTTTAACTAACAAGGAAGGCCTCCATACTGGGCATACTCAGAATATTTTGAAAAAAAAAATACCAATTAAACTACTTATCTATGTAATAAAGGATCAGTCAAATTTAGCGGCGGAATTACAGTAGAAAGTCTGTAAAAAAATAAAATACTTTCGAGTATTTGGCGCGAAAAGACGAAAGCGTCACGCGATTTGGCGAGTAGTACTTTTCCTCGCCAAAAGCAAACGATTTTAATGCATCTGAAAATTGTTTGTTAATTGATTTTAGAATGCGTGTAAAAAGTATTTAATAAATTTAAACATAAACAATGAGAGAGTTTAATAAATACATTTTTTCGTATTACATATTTTTGTTGCTTGTTCCTTAATTTTATTACTTTAAAAACAATTTCATCTATAAGAAATACTTTCATATATTTAAACGCATTCCAAAATAAAGGCAAGATTCATTTAGCAGTTATTCATTTCAAACCCAGGAACTCGTCGTTTCTAGAGTAACAAAATTGAACCGACAGCGCTCAATTGGACTTAATTTTGAGATATTGAAACAATTTTGTTTTAATTCATAAAATTTGATGTTTAACTTTCATTATAAATATATTACAAAACTATAGTACATATACAATGCATAGACAATACATGATAAAACTGACAAAACTACAGTTATTTAAGTTAAATTTATTTAAACAAGTTCAATATGAAATATTTTTATCTTAAAGGGTATTCGACATGAAAAAGTATTTTTCGAAATTTTATTTCATCGCCAACCGTTGATAAATCGGCAAATAAACGAAATTTTCATTATTTTTTTACGAACGTTCTATCGGGGTTCTATCGGGGTTTTTTATAAACATATATATCCACATGAGATGAACACTGTGTAATTTTTTCAGATTTTTCTGAATATTCCCGTATGGAGAAGTTCCTTATAAGTTTTTTTCGGATATAAATTTTACAATATGATTGTATAGAACCTTAAACTTGATAATGTTTGTTAACCTTTAAATAAATACATAAAATTGATGAAAAAAATCACGTATTGATATTTATCATTTCAATTCAAAACACCTCATCATATTTAAAAATTCAGTTACCGCATGATATTCTCAAATAAATGATAATTCAAAAATACTAAAAAATGGTAAATGGAGACCTCTGACAATTTTCGGTCCCGTTTAAATTTCAGACAGAAATTTTCAAAACCGAGTCCACCTCGTGCGAATGCTGGTTTTGTATATCTATAGCTGAATGTAGCTGTCACAAGGTATTGTTAAGAATTATATTTATACAAAAGACTTATAAATAATAATATATATATATATATATTGTGTAAAATGTTAAATATGTAAAGAAAAAATTTGTTTTCAACAATTTTTTTTTATAATTTATATTATTTTATTTAAAACTACAAGCAAAACTTTTTTCTGTAACCTCTTTCTTTCACACGTCCAGCTTTTTTTTTTAGAAATTTGAAAACATCCATCTAACATCTTATCTGCAGTGCCACCCTTAAATTACAATGTAAAGTCTTCTAATCGATTCTCGAATAAGCGCAAAGAAAAATAGCATTTAAGGTGGTCCGCGACACAAAAATCTTCAAATTTTCTAAAAAACTAGTTGGATGTGCCAATCCCAAAACTTTCTTCTATCTTATACATCTTAATATTTCAAAACCTAGTTACACATGTTAATACTTCAATATTATTAGTTCAATACTATACCAACTTTGATTTTCATCTTAAATTTCTGCTCAAGTCAATTAAACGGACTAAAAACGAGTTAATCTATATCATGATATTTGTTAAAATTATTAATTTTTTCTTATTCTGTCGTTACCAGCTGCTTGCGAATAGCCGGCATAGCAGGAAGCGAGTTCCCGCCGCTGCATGAGCCGCCGATGCACAATAGAACTACGAAAAATCAAGAAAAGTATACAAAAATCCCTAGCACGGAGCCCCTTTACCGCGCAATATTTCCAAATTCAAGGAGAACCTGTTGGCCAAAGCCAAAAACAAGCACAAACATTTTGGTTCAATTGTATGCATAATTTTATACGCTGTTCGATGGTACAATAATGAAAATGGCACAGAGATCGGAATTATAGCGCCCCCTTCTTTCGGAATTTTTTCAAGTTCAGGGAGGACTTGTTTGCCATAGCCAGAAACATGCACAAAAAATTTGGTTCAATTATATGGATAACTTCATACACTTTTCGATGGTACAATAATGAAAATGGTACAGACATCGCAATTATAGTGCCCCCTTCCGGCAGAATTTTTCCAAAATCAGGGAGGACCCTCGTGACATGACCAAAAATAAACACATAAAATTTGGTTCAATTCTATGCATAACTTCATACACTTTTCGGCGGTACAATATTCAAAATGGCACAAAAATTGTACAAAAATCGCTATTACAGCGCCCTCTACGAGCGATTTTTTTACAAACTAAGGGAGAACCTCCTTGCCATAGCCAAGAACTTAAATTTTTTTTTGGTTCAATTCTATGCATAACTTCATACACTTTTCGATGGTGCAATATTCAAAATCGCACAAAAATCGCTATTACAGCGCCCCCTAACGGCGAATTTTTTGCAAATTCATGGAGGACCTGCTTGCCATATCCAAAAACTTAAAATAAAAATTTGGTTTAATTCTATGCATAACGTCTTACACTTTTGGACGGTACAATATTCAAAATCGCACAAAAATCGCTATTACAGCGCCCCCTACTGGCGAATTTTTTCCAAATTCAGGGAGGACCTGCTTGCCATAGCCAAAAACTTACCATAAAAATTTGGTTTAATTCTATGCATAACTTCATACACTTTTGGCCGGTACAATATTCAAAATCGCACAAAAATCGGAATTACAGCGCCCCCTACCGGCGAATTTTTTCCAAATTCAGGGAGGACCTGCTTGCCATAGCCAAAAACTTAAAATAAAAATTTGGTTCAATTCTATGCATAACTTCATATACTTTTCGATGGTACAATATTCAAAATCGCATAAAAAACGCATTTACAGCGCCCCCTACCGGCGAATTTTTTCCAAATTCAGGGAGGACCTGCTTGTCATATCCAAAAACTTAAACTAAAAATTTGGTTCAATTCTATGCATAACTCCATACACTTTTGGATGGTACAATATTCAAAATCGCACAAAAATTGTTATATCAGCGCCCCCTACCGGCGAATTTTTTCCAAATTCCGGGAGGACCTGCTTGCCATAGCCAAAAACTTATAATAAAATTTTGGTTTAATTCTATACATAACTTCATACACTTTTTGATGGTACAATGGCGACAGACAGACGGACAGACGGACAGACGGACGGACGGACAGACGGACAGACGGACGGACGGACAGACGGACAGACGGACACACAGACAGACAGACATTTTCTATAAACATGTTTTTTGGAATCTCTGACCCCTAAAACATGCAAATCCGTCGAAAACCGGGAGTCGAAAAAAATTTCGATTACAATACTTTCTTCTATTGAAGATAGAAGAAAGTAAAAAAGTTATTGCATTAAAAAATTCCCTTTTTACTTTCTTCTATCTTTACAAGAAGAAAGTATTGGATTCATGAAAATTTTCGAATTCCGGTTTTCGACGGATTTACACGTTTTAGGGGTCAGAGATTCCAAAAAACATGTTTTTACAAAATGTCTGTCTGTGACTCTGTGAGTCTGTCTGTCTGTCTGTCTGTGTGTATGTGACACAAATTTTGTGGGCGCTCTATCTCAAGAACTAATGACGGAATTTAACAAAAATTCATATTCAGTTAGTCCCTGATACAAATTGATGCTGATTAGTTTTTGGTGCAAATCGCTCAAAAGGTGGCACTGCTATGCTGCCTTTTTTACGATTTCCGCAATGGCTCTATCTCAAGAACTAATGCACGGATTTTCATGAAACTTCAGATTCAGTTAGTCCTTGACATGAATAGACAATTTAGAGATTTTGGTGCAAATCGCTCAACAGGTGGCGCTGCTATGCTGCCTTTTTTACGATTTCCGAAATGGCTCTATCTCAAGAACTAATGCATGGATTTTCATGAAACTTCAGAGTCAGTTAGTCCTTGATATGACTTGATGCTGATTACGTGTTGGTGTAAATTGCTCAACATGTGGCGCTGCTATGCTGGATTTTTTACGATTTCCGCAATGGCTCTATCTCAAGAACTAATGCACGGATTTTCATGAAACTTCAGATTCAGTTAGTCCTTGACATGAATAGACATTTTATATATTTTGGTGTAAATCGCTCAACAGGTGGCGCTGCTATTGGGCATTTTTTGAATTTCCGCAATAGCTCTATCTCAAGAACTAATGCTTGGATTTTCAACAAACTTCAGATTCAGGTATACCATGAGATGAATTAGTGCTGTTTATGTTTTGGTGCAAATCGCTCAACAGGTGGCGCTGCTATGCTGCATTTTTCAGAATTTCCGCCACAGTTGTATCTCAATAACTAATGCATGAATTTTCATCAAACTTCAGATTCAGGTATACCTTGATATCAATTAGTGCTGTTTATGTTTTGGTGTAAATCGCTCAACAGGTGGCGCTGCTATATTACATTTTTCAGAATTTCCGCTATAGCTCTATACAAGAAGTAATGCACGAATTTTCACGAAAATTCAAATTCAGATATATTGTGATATGAATTGGTACTATTTAAACGATTTAATTGACGTGATTTATATAGAAGAAAGTTTTGTGATGGCCACAACATACTAGTTTTATATGCTTACAATAAAGTTTAATTCATTTTTTTTTCTTAATTAAAACAGAAAGTATTATTTTTACTTTCTTCTATCTTTAGAAGAAGAAAGTATTGGATTCGTGAAAATTTTCGACTTTCGGTTTTCGACGGATTTACACGTTTTAGGGGTCAGAGAACCCGAAAAACATGTTTTTACAAAATGTCTGTCTGTGAGTCTGTGAATCTGTTAGTCTGTCTGTCTGTCTGTATGTGACACAAACTTTGTGGGCGCTCTATCTCGAAAACTAATGCACGGAATTTAATAAAAATTTATATTCAGTTAGTCCCTGATATAAATTCGTGCTGATTAGCTTTTGGTGTAAATCGCTCAACAGTTGGCGCTGTTATGCAGCCTTTTTCACGATTTCCGCAATAGCTCAATTTCCAGAACTATTGCACGGATTTTCATCAATCTTCAGATTCAGTTAGTCCTTGACATGAGTTGAAGTTTTGTACATTTTGGTGTAAATCGCTCAACAAGTGGCGCTGCTATACTGCATTTTTTACAATTTACGCAATAGCTCTATCTCAACAACTAATGCTTGGATTTTCAAGAAACTTCAGATTCAAGTATACTTTTATATGAATTAGTGCTATTTGTGTTTTGGTGCAAATCGCTCAACAGGTGGCTCTGCTATGCTGCACTTTTCAGAATTTCCATTATAGCTGTATCTCAAGAACTAATGCAACAATTTTCACCAAACTTCAGAATCAGTTAATTCTTGATATTAATTGACATTTCGTACATTTTGGTGTAAATCGCTCAACAGGTGGCGCTGCTATACAGCATTTTTCTCGATTTCTGCAATAGCTCTATCTCAAGAACTAATGGACACATGTTCATCAAACTTCAGATTCAGTTACTCTTTGATATGAAATGATGCTGACTACGTGTTGGTGAATATCGCCCAAGAGGTGGCGCTGCTGTGCTGTATTTTGCACTATTTCCTCAATAGCTCTATCTCAAGAACTAATGCACGAATTTTCATCAAACTTCAGATTTAAGTACACCTTGATAAAGTTTGATGCTGATTATGTGGTTGTGTAAATCGCTCAACAGGTGGCGCTGTTAAGCTGCATTTGTCATGATTTGCGCAATACCTCTATCTCAAGAACTAATTCATGGATTTTCTCCAAACTTCATATTCAGTTAGACATTGACATAAGTTGATGATAATTAGGTTTTGGTATGAATCACCCAATAGGTGGCGCTGCTACGCTGCATTTTGATGGATTTACACGATTTCAGGGACAGTAATACCTCAAGAACTAATGGACGGAATTTCATCTTTTTAGAACCCTCATGATAAGCATAGATGCACTGTGATAATGAATTTTGAAGTATTGACAAGTTAGAGATAGAAGAAAGTTTTACGATGGCCACAACATACTAGTTTTCGTTTTGGTTTGTTTTCGAAAACTACCTTACATGCAATGGTTGTCATGGAAATGACTTCTTGTGAAAATGCGTTTTTTTTTTTTGTTGTTGTTGTTGTTTGTTTTTTTCATGATAGGTTTTTTCACCATTCCTTATATTTAAATTGTAATAAATCAAGAAACGTTAAAGGTAAATTGTTCCAACTTGGAAAATGTATTTTTCAATTGTTTTACTTTAATTTTAATTTAGCAAATTTGAAAATATATATATATATTTACTTTTGAGAATATGATTTTATTTTTAAGTTACATATATATATATATTTAATTTTTACTTTAAATATTTTTAATTTTTTTAAAATTAATATTTAAAAAAATGCTGAATAAAAATAAAAATTTCTGTTCATATAAATTGAAAAAAAAAATATCGACAATTATTATTTCGAGTTATTAACTATTTTAAATTACTGCACCTTTTTAAATAAATTTGATTATTTTAAATTTTTTAAGAATATATGATAAGTTTTAACATGTAATTTTGTTTTCAAATGATATGGTTAACCATCACAAAAAAAATTCAATATTTTAACTCAATAAATGAAAATTATTTTAAAATGTGTCCCGATCCCCTTAAATAACCGCTGAAGACGGTCATGTGATGTTTGGAACGTTTTGGATTTTTAATAGCTTTTAATGTATTTTTAAGATATTTCTAATGTATTTTAAATAATTTTATATCATATGCATGTACCTGAGAGTATTTTTAGTGTATTTATTTGTGCTTTTTGATATGAAATTTAACACTATCTTTCAATTTCAATATTTTCGTCCATTAAAAGTGCTCTACGTGTTCCACATAATTTATTTGACACAAATGAAATAGAACTATAAAGAAAGTGTATCTCGAATTTAAATATCCTTACATAGGAATTTAGTATTCCTTTCACGCTTAAATGTTTGCTTGGATTAAGAACGATTTCCGATTTAGACATCTGTTCCCTTCAATGTGTCTCGAATAATATATGTCAAGATTAGAGATTGAATTTAAATAAGTATAGATATACTAAAAATATACCTCAGGTTTTTACAATAAATAAATTGTTCTACCAAGTATAAGCATACAGTAATGAAATGTATATTTGAAATGTTAATATTATCACAGGCGAATAAGTGGAAAACAGTTATATATTCAAATGATTTGAACGGTAACGTAATTTAAAATAAACATGAAAGACAACTGAATATGACCGTATGTTATTTTGATAATCAAATCGAGGCATCACCTATTGCTATCCTCAAAATTTTATATTCTTCTTCATTTTTTAATGGAATAACTTATAAATTTTAAGGAAAATTAATTTTTAGTTAAATGAAGGCAGAATTGAATCAAAAATTTTGTGCAACATAGTATTTGTTTTGATGCAAATGTTCTGTCGTATTTTTAAACAGGTGTGGAACCCGAATACTCCTCTTCAAGATAAATCCAAGATGTTTTAAGTGTATACCTTCTATCGAATTGTTGATGTTTTTGTAGTTGCTAGTGCTTAGATGTGGTTTACACTCCAACATGGACTACTAAATGTCATTATCGACACCAGGGCTTCCCGGGTAAAGAAATATAGGTGAAAACTGTCATATATACAGGGTGGTTATAATTAAACTTCCCCTATAAACAGCATTCTACAGCGCAAACGGGTGAAGGGAATGCAATGAAATTTGGTACATAGACTATACACGAGATGCGCTCACGGAATTTCGAAAAAAAAAATAGTTCCAAAATGTCCACCAGAGGGCGTCTTTCCCGGAAAAACATTAAATTTAACCCAATAAATGGCCAAAACAGCCGGGGTTACATTTTATTACTCATAATTCTTGTTCTGAATTGTTAATATTGTTTCTGTATTCCATTTTGGTCGTTTATTGTTTTACATTTAACGTTTTTTTTCCGGAAAAGGCGCATTTTGGTGCTTTATTTTTTTCGAAATTCCATGAGCGCATCTCGTGTATAGTCTATATACCAAATTTCGTTGCATTCCGTTCACCCGTTTGCGCTGTAGGATGCCGTTTATAAGGGAAGTTTAATTATAACCACCCTGTATTTCTCATATAGATATCCTTTTTCCTATGCACATACTAAAAACACATCGATGAATGAGGTATTTTTCGAAATAGTATGCAAGACGCTTTTAATGTAGTATATTTATATATCGTTAAAATGCATTGTTTTATAAAAAAAAAATCAGTTAATGAAAAGTTTCAGTTAATGAAAAATCGTATCAACAAATAATCTAAATGATCGCGGTGAGAAATCTTCGCACGGATCTACTGTTTTTCTTTTCATTGATAATGCTAAGAGATTTTTTACATTTAATATATTTTTAGAACGCCCATTAACAATACTAAAAATAATATTTATATGAAAAACAGCACTAATGGGTTGAAAGAAAGTTGTCAAATGCATTAAAACAATATTGTCCTATTGGTATCGTGTCAGAATTTAACAACCGATGAAATCGCCAAAGGTCCTTGCTATTTACAATCAGCCTTTTTCATTCGGTTCATTTCACTGGTTTCAGCGCGAAATTCGATTACATGGCTTAAAAATCTGCGTTCTTTAAAATTTATTGTTTTACTTATTGATTAATGAATGTTTTAATTTCGTTAAAGAATATATCAGCTGGAACCAATTTATGAGCTACTTATATAATTTTAAGTGCAAACGGATTTATACTTCAGAACCTCTGCAAACTTTAGAGATAGATTTGAAAAAAAAAAATCCTTCCTGAAAATTATTTAAAAAAATTGAAAAAGGAGTAAATGACGATACAGTTTTAATGGAAATTGCGATACAGTTTTCAAACAAATTACATTTGAATGCACATTTTTCCCTTATTCGACGGTGTAAAAATTGAAAATGTGAGATCCTTACAAGTTTAAAAAATTTAGCAAAATGCAGTAAAAGCCAAATTTAATCGTCTGCTGTGGCATTCGCAAAATGTTGTCAGCGTTACGCTAAGACAAGTTTTTTCTTTATAATACAGATTGGACGGCCGTGCAGATTGAGGATCAATCAACTTTCAGCCTGAAATCTTTTGAACAAAATTTGACAAACAATCTTAAATAGGTCCTAGAATTTAGGTCTCCACCCCTCAACGTGTCACACAAGTATTTGAAAGCTTTCTGGAACTCATAATAAGTACAATATCTTAACGGCAGTTGGAAGGTAAAAACCTAAAATAGATCGAATTTTCAATTTTTTAATAGTTTGAATCTACCATTTCTCATCTTTTTACTTATATATTACTTTTGTTTCTACGGTAAACAGAAGTTGGAAAATTTTTAGTAATTCTGATTGTTTAACTACTTTACTACTAGATCGTTTATTTACTTTAAACTTAATTTTCTCAAAATGTTTTTTTTTTTTTTTTTTTTTTTTTTTAATTTTGATGTACCTTTAAAAAAAAACTATTATACGTTATGCTTTGAAATTTTGCTTGAACATTCTAAACACATCCCCGTTTAATCTGAGGTGAATTGTTTAATCTCATAAAAAGAATTTTTTTTTATTATTACTTTCTTTTCTCTTCCATAGAATTAAACCAATTTTTTTGCGTAAGTTTGGGGTCATGACAAGTAGGCCCTCTCTGAATTTGAAAAAAATCTGCCGGTAGGGAGCGCTGTAATAGCGATTTTCGTGCATTGTGAATATTTACCATCAAAAATTGTATGAAGTTATGCTTAGAATTGAACCAAATTTTTGTTTAAGTTTTTCGCTATTATGGCAAGCATACTCCCTTAATTTGGAAAAACTCAGCCGGTAGTGGGCTCTGTAATAGCGATTTTTGTGCATTTTGAATACTGTACCATTGAAAAGTGTATGAAGTTATGCATAGAATTGAACCAAATTTTTGTGTATGTTTTGGCAATGGGAAGAATGTCCTCCATGAATTTTAAAAATTCCGTCAGAATGGGGCGCTGCAATTTTCAATATTGTTCCATCGAAAAGAGCATGAAGTTATGCATAGTTCTTATAAAAGTACCAATTAAACTAATTAAAATGAAATATTGACATGAGATAGAAGAATGTTTTGGGATTGGCACATCCAACTAGTTATCATTATCTTTGAAAAAATTGCATGTTTTTTTTTTTATTTTTTTTATTGAATTTGGTTTCTATTTCAGATTAAAAAAAAAAAAAAAAAAATCTAAGCTTTATTTAATTATAAATTGAACTTCAGATTATTAAGACTTGTTTATTTTATACAAAAAAAAATTACAAGTCCATAACTTAAGTAGTTTTATGAGAAAAGGTACATTAATTTAACATGACAGGTACAGGGATTGCGACTGCCCTTAAATGTATTTTATACACAGAAATCTTAATGACTCTGTACTTCACAAGTAATTGATGCTGAATATTGAAAAATTGTCTTATTATATCACACGATAGGTACTGCAAATAATAAAACCCGACATGATACGTTCCACATGCTTGCTTTGAACTGATAACTAAAATCACCTACATGAATTAAAATACGACAGAACGTTTGAATCAACGTAATAGTTTACTGCTATATTGGATTTTGATTTGAATGAATCATTTGCAATTCTGCCTTAGAGAATTTCAATCCACATTTTGTCTTAATTTATTTATTAGAATCAAAGATAATAGAATATGACTAAGGAATATCCAATATTATTCTTTAAAAATGTAATCGAGAAACGAGAATAATGATTTTAGAAAGAGTGTCTCTTATTTTTACATCATTCATGAAGAATTGCAGTGATGGAACAATGACGAAACAGAGAATTAATTGACACCGTTAAATTTTATTAGCATTATTTTGCTTATTTCAGGATAGTTTTTCTGAGACTTTTCAAAGCGATGAATACTATTAAAATTTATTAGGGACAAACGTCCGACTGCTGTGCCACTGTTCCGTCATTGTACTGGCGTGACAGATATCAATAATGCAATCGAATCTGTTAGGCCTAATTAGACTGTTCTAGAGATTCTGTATAAATTATTGTTTTAAGTGTTAATCCCGATATTTTTGCAGAAGCTAGTTATAAAGCATTGTAAAATTGTCTTTAAAGAATTATATCAAACATTGTGCAATTTCAGCATTCTATTATTATTTGAATACTCAGATCATTTCGTGGAAACACTCTGGTAACCAGACCAATAGTTGTGAACAACCATTATCAGTAATAATTCAGTTTCAACAGAACATAACAGGGAATGAAAATCCATCATTCAGGCGAAAGTGTAGCATAGTACCTAATGTATAAAACATTTTGATGTATTACAGCGAAACATAATAGTTCCTCACGTGACATGGCTAAAGTCATATTTTATTTAACTAGCTCCCTTGAAAAAGAATGACTTTAAGAACTTTTAAAACATAAATATTTTCTCGAATTTGGATTATACTTGGTTAGATCAAAAGCTGCATTAAAGTTGTGCTTATTATTTAACAAGTGATCTAATTATGTCTCTGTTTACACACACAAAAAAAATATATTTAACAGCATTTCCAAATGAAAATTTGGTTCCAGTTTCTAAATACAAAACAAAATCCCTTCTCTCCTTATCCCTGTGCAATATTCACCTACAAAATACTCTGGAAAAAGATATGGTGTGAATAAGTTTCAACAAATTAATATCGATTCCTTTTATTAAGAGAAGTAATGGAGTAGCCCCCTTTGTGTAATTTCTTGTTGGGAAAAGAGGCTATATCTTATGAGAAAAAAAGAAAATATAGCAATTTATACATTAGACTGTTGTCTATGGCTTCTAGTACATGAATGTTCGTTTAGAAATTGACTTCTTTGATTTTGGTTTACACGTCATGAATGATAATCCAATATGATTTGTGAAATTATATTTTTATTAGCAGCTAGGAAAAACAAAACTCGCGGGTTCTATCCATAATGCCTGTTTATTTTGAATTCATGACACATTTTTTTATGTTGGAAATCCTCCTGTTTCACACAAATATGCATATTTTAGCATTACTCATTTCTGATAAGAAACCTTTATCAGCATTTATTGTCTTTCCTATGATCGAAACTATTTCGTTAACTAACGAGTTTTATTTAGAAAATCTGCACACTCCTATAACACCAAAATAAATATGTGTGAATTGAAACTTTTCATATCATTTTCGTCATTGGGCTCCATAATTTATAAATAAAATTAAAGGATTAATGATATTTTCTATCATCATTTAATATCTAAGTAATGATTTTTAAAATGAAATTTGTTATAAAGATTTCATTACAATGTTGAATTTTTTTGGGGGGCCGATTTCATTTAAGAATGATATCTATAACTCATATTAAAACTTTTTTTATAATTTTTTTTTTTTTTTATCTAATCCAGTGCTTGTAATATTTTGTAAAAATATTTGATATAAATGAACCTATGGTGATTGAATTATTTATATAAATTAATAATAATAATATAGTAAATGAATAAAAGTAAAAGAATTTTAAAAAAGTACTAGACTTTCTTTGATATCTTTTTGGCACACGCAATAATGAATTTATCCCCCATAACTCTTTGATAAGCTTTAAGGATTTTTATTCTCATTAAAAAGAAAAGAAAAAAAACTTTAACATAATTTTATATCCAAACTCAAGTAATTTAGTCATAGTAAGTGCTAGAATAAATATAATTTTAGGCACTTTTTCATATATGCCTTTTATTTGAACTCGAAATATATTATGTGGAAGAATGATAATGCTTATAAAGATAACCTTACTTTATTGGAAAACTGAAAAGCGAAAAGAAACGCAAATCCTCCAAAACCTCAATTATCGACACAAGTGCCACCACTTCTGTAATAAGTTACTTTTAAAAACTTTCCATCGATGAAATAGTAATATACTTTACGACATGGAAAAGAAATATTAACTTTGTTATTTAGAAGTGTTACATTTTGCGTAGTTAGGCTTAGACTCTGGAATTAAATGAACAAAAAATAAGTTTTTTATAGGCAGCACATGTATAATTTTACCATTTTGGCGATGATAACAGGTATAGGATGATTATTATTGATAGAAAAAAATAGGATTAATTGAAATGTATTTTAGAAATTCGTGTTCCATACTTAATTATTCTACATTTAAAAAAAAAATCCCAATTATATTGTACATATATACATTGTAAAAAGAAACATTTAAAGACTGTGTAAAAATTAGCTCCTACCTACTTTTTTACCTCGGGCCAATATCTATAGTGTAGATAATTAGTTGTCATAAACGATATCAAAACAATTTTCACGTATATGTGATTAAATTAATAAAACATCATGAAATATTTACAGAAAGGGATTTATTAATTTATTTATCTACATTTTTTTATACATTATTGAGTGTCATTGACTCAAAATGTCACAAAAATATGTTGTAAACCAAAAAAGTATAGAAAAATTGTGGATACCATTTCGTCCTTATAAAGAGAAATAAATACCCCTTTAATCAGGGCAAAATTTATTTTAAAAGTACATCATATTTATACTACTGATTGTTAAAAAAAAGAGAGTGAAATCTTCTGACGCAATTCATTAAAAGATTAACAATATATCATACATTTACAAACAATTTTTATGTGAAATTCTTTTGCAGCATTCTATGTATTATAAGCTTTTTTTTCGACTTTAATTTGCGCATTTTAGGTATGATAAAACGATTTTAGATAAATACAAAGTAGAAACACTGTAGAATTTAAGTTTAAGTAAAAAAGAAAAAAAACAGCAACATGCACAACAACAACACAGATATAGATAATGGTTTGCAATACTAATTTCTGTTAAGTTTTTTGAAAAAGTTTAGTAAAAAAAAAATACATGTGTTCAATAGCTGAAATAACGAAAAACTTTTATTTTTTTGACGTACTGTAAATTGCAGAAGTACGTTTGATATAATGCATAACTTTAAATAACAGTTTTGTTTTCAAAATCTGAAAAAAATGTTTTATTTTTTTTTAATTACTTTCTTAGCTGACATTATTTTACTGATGAAAATTAGCTTTATTTTAAGGTCATTAAGAACGGTGACTGCACTTGCAATTGTTGATCGTTAATCAAGGCCGACAGGATGGTATACATGGCCGTAGGCGTATTTATATGGGCAAAAGGGACTCTTTTATATTTGCAAAGGTGTGTAAGTGAAAAATTCTAAAATAATAATGATAGCATATGATTTTAGAAAGCTTGAAGGAAATTATTTATTTATATAATCTTACCCTTTCCCCTTCTATTGACAAATAACTGGTACTTTTATGCAGCTATTCATGATTTATAAAAATATTAAATTAAAATAATGTTAAAATGAGTGATTAAGCACGATTTGTATGCGAAGGGATGTGTTTTTTAGTCAAAATTAGTTTCTGATAAAGCGTTATGTCAACGGTCTCACACACCTGATGAAGAATGAAAAGTATTTAAAGAGTTATGGCTAGTTCTTATGGTTCATTCACTTAACTGTGTTTATTTCTCTATGAATGTTCTTATATTTACTTAAACTTAAAAAACTATAGTGATTCTACTTTGTATTTTACCGACATATAACGGAGACTCCAACTGAACGATACTTTGAGTCACAAATAAATGATTTTCATATAGTACTATTTCATATAGGTTCATTTAACAACTATTTCTCAAGCGAGTTCATGGACGTACATGGTCATTTTGAAAACGATTATAACTGGTATTAACAGCTTTCATTATGAAGTTGATCGAAGTCTCGTTTTAAATTAGACATATATCTAAAACGTGCATTTTGAATCAGTACTTAGTGCATCATTAATGTTTTGCAAAGCATGAGAAAGGGTATCGTTTCATATCATGGAAGAAGAAACTTGTAAGGCACTTCAAGACATTTCATGCGCATTTCAAATATGGCTGTTAGAGATCAGAGAGAGGAGATGAAGTAAGAGCGGCTACTCAAAGTAGGCCGAGTGAAGTACGACGCCAGTTGGAAAACGTCGATATCGAAAATGGCCTATTAGCAATGCTTCTAAGTGCAAATTGAAGCAGGCCACGGTAAAAAGAACTCTCATTTTTCAAACAATACCCCATTCGCCGAATTAACTTTTAAAAGACAGAATATGTAAAAGGTTAAATTAAATAAAATATTTTACCGAAACGGGATGCTAATACTTTGATTGCCAAAGAAAAATAAAATTTAAAATTAAAAGTTAAAGTTATAGTGCTGCAAAAAATGTACAGTGATCAAATAGGAAATGGCTAAAAGTTAAAGTTAAAGAGATGTAAATAAGTGCAGTGACCAAAAAGTAAGAGAGAGTAAATAATATACATCTTCAATATGCATTCTATAATCATTATGTAATATACATAAATTGAAGTATACAATCATTGCCAAATATTTCATTTTTAATCAATTTTAAATGTATTAAATTGATTCCATTTAGTCGCGTTCTGGGAATTACTTATTATGGTTGAGAATTTAAAAAAAGTTTGTTTTTAACAAAAAAAAAATAATAAATTTGTAAGAGAAAGTTTTTTGAAAACCTTAAGCCGTGTTAAAAAAAACTGTTAAAATAGGAAAACTAATTTAAATGTCACAAAAGGCAAATATTTCATTTTTTAACATTTTGTTTTTATTAAAGACAATTACTTAAAATCTGCTAAGACAAAATGAAAAAGCTCATTACTGAATAATACCAATCAAATATAAATTGAAATTCATTTTATGACTTAAGGCTATTCGTAACCCTTTGATATATTTTTTTAGAATATTTTATGATGCCATTTGAATTAATTATTGAATTGTTTTATTATAAAAATCGTAAAATAAAAATCAAATAATTATTAAAAAAATAAAAAGATTAAATGTATTTCCATTAATCTCGTTCAGGAATGCACTTATTATGATTAAGAATTGAAAAGTTTTGTTTTTAATAAATAAAGTTCTTAATACATTTCTAATATTTAGATGTTCTTAATTTATTTGAAAATTTTAAGCAGTGTTAAAAAAAAACTTTTATTGTAGAAAAGCTAATTTATATGTCACAAAAGGCAAATATTTTCTTTTTTATCATTTTAATTTTATTAAAGGCGATCGCTAATATGTTATAAGATAAATTTAAAAAGATCATCGCTGAATAATATCAATAGAACATAAAATTAAATTGATTTTATTACTTAAGGCGATTCGGAACACTTTGCACTATTCTTATTTTTTTAATATTTTATAATGCTTTTTTGAAATAATCATTAAATGGTCTCATTAGAAAAATTGATTTATCAAGAAAAAAGTCAATTCGTGAGATAAAATTTGAAAGTTTTATTTTCTTTCATTAAGTAACTTTTAAAATCACACTTATCCTAAAAGATAGGATACTTCCAAAGTTTTTATTTGATAATTTTTTAAAAGTCTTGCCTATAATTATAAAGACTAGATTTTAAAAAACGTTAATTTGTTTAAGCGAAAATAAAACTAATGTATTGAAACATGTAAAAATACTGTAAAAACCACTAATTGCTTTACATTTTTGCTTTTAAACATTATTCTCGATTACATTTTTAAAGAATAAATAAAGAATAAAATTTTCTAAAATCATTTTTCTCGTTCACTATTATATCTCAAATGTTCAAATCATAGATCATAATAAATATTAGAGGTTTCGTAGATATGATCACGTACGTTATAATTAAAATAAATAATGCTACCTAAATTCAAATCTTACAAGTATACATTATAAATATATTTAATAAGTTTTATGAACATTAATAACAGCACATTAAATATCTATTTATCCTATTTTATTGATTAAAAAATTTGAAATTTCAGATTTTTAATTTTGGTCATGTGTTTTGTTTAATGTTTTTCAAGATATATCTCTATTAACCTTTCATAAAATGTTGCTAACTGTAGTATACTTATTTGTACCATAGTCTCACATTACTTGTATTGGTACTTTTATGGTATGCGGGCGCCATTGTTCTTCGAAATCTTGCCAACCAATTTTTCTCGCCAAATCCTTTTGGAGTTGTCTCTCAATTGTATGAAATTCATAAAAACCCCAATCACAAACCAATGTATTACCGCTACGCTCCCGTTAAATCGAAAAAAAAAACCCATAAGCCGGATACATGGAATTTGTTGTGCAGCAGTCTCTAAAAACTGTGAAAATTGTTAAACCCCAATCACAAACCGATGTATGAATGCTATGCACACATTAAACCCAAAACAAAATCACTGTATGAAGAAAATTGGTCGAGCAGTAAGTCACTTAAAATTTATAAATTTCGTTAAAAACCCCAATCAAAAACCGATTTACGAGCACTACGCGCCTATTATACCGGAAAAAAACTTCACTGGATGCATGAAATTTGCTGTGCACTGAAAGGAATAAAATCTGGAGTGCTGTGAAATGCATGAAATTCCTCAAATCTCAGATCATTATAATATATCAAAGTGCATTTCAATATCCGGCACAGTAGCGTAAAAGCATCCTAATTTTATATACTCAATATTTCAATAGTGTATATGTCTTATAAAACCTACTTAAAAATACCTAAAATATATTACAGAAATATTTAAATAAAACGTATAATAAACTACGAGTACAAATAATTTATTTCATAATTATATTTTGAAACAGTAACTCACGTTATTGAAGTTCCCGAGTCCGCACGTCGTTCATTCATGAAAACGTCATCGTGCGCGAGACCAAACACTTCCAATTTTTTGAACTGCATTGTCAGGATCAACAAAGATATACTTCTGTTTAATCTTGAAATGATTCAAACCTCCTTTTCATGTTTTATAGTACAAAATGTTAAAGCTTCTTACTCTGTGTTATACAAATCCCTAAACCTCATCATTTTAAAAAGTTAAAAGAGACATAAATGTATTTAAATGACATTTCAAACACTCCGTGCGAAGAGATTGACGGTTAATCAATCGGAAAAGATTCACGGGAAAGTTTTCAATTCAAATACCGCCAAACGAAACAATACTTGGCGATCTGTCACTGGCATCCGATTAACACAATAGAACCCTTGTATTTTCTTATTAATTAAAAAAAATGTTTGTTTAATGTATGTTAAAAACTCATTTTATACTTCGAACATAAAGTACAGAAGATAGTGGTTTAAGCGAATTTTAAAATAGGTTGGTCGGTTGGTTATGTTTATGACGACCAATTATAAACACGAGGGATACAGGCCCTAAGGGGATGGGGTCTTTCTAAGGGAACCTAACCCGTATTTATGCTTGGATAGCGGTTTAAGAGAATTTTACAATAGGATTACAGGATATTGAAAAATAGACCGATCTATTCTAAGTATCGATAACAAAAAATGAGTGACATGAATTTATGTGTGACGTTATACATCGCTTTAATGTGATTCCCTGTTTGAACTAAAAATATTACCTATAAATTAGCGGAACTGAGTCTAAAACAGTTTAAAAAAATTCAAATCTAAATCTTTTTTCGGTGTTTCAGCAGCTTAGTAGGATAAAGGTCAAAACTGAGTGATTTGACCATTAATTTCTACTTTTGATCGAGCTTTTTGAGACAGTGCCATCCATTGGTGATTTTTAGAAGTAGAATGTAGAAATGTACTAAAGAAATTGTCTATTTCATACATTAGTCTCCTAAAAGAATAAATTCAGTATTTGTTAACATTTATTTGATATCAATTTAAAAAAAAAAAAAAGCCATTCCTGATTATAACATCTTGTATTTTTTTTTCCTTAAATGTTTTAGACGTTACATGCTTTTTTCTGGATTATGAGAGCTATATTGCTTTGCATGGCATAATATCTTTCAATTTTCAATATCATTTCGTATTATTTATCATATATATTGAGTTGCTTTCTAATTACCCTCAATTGTGGTAAGTTTCTAATGTTCCTTCAAGTCAATGACTATCGTCAATGTAAAAGTAACGATAGCCTGTATTTTTTCAGTTTAACCATTTATTTGCTTTTCACATATAAATAAATACACGATGAGATTTATGTTTCATCCAAATTCGTTTTATATGATTTACAGACTAATACATTTTAATAATTGAAAATTAAATAAATATATTTCGTAATCCATAATTTGTTTGCGGATAAGTTTTGACACAGTTAAGCATAGGGGTAGCTTATTTAGAGAAATGAATTGTTTTCATCGTACTAAATAATTGTTATTTTTTTCATTAAAGTTCTTCCAATTGTTTTAATAACATCTTTAATTAATTTTAATTTTAATTTCTTGTTCGCAAAAATTTCACACTATACAACTTACGTTACATACTACTTACATTAAAATAAAATCGTCTTTTTTGAAATGTAAAATCTTCAAAATATTTATTATATTAAAAATTTTACATATACTTTACAAAAAGAATGATTCAAAAATATACGAATGGAATCAAAATAATTAAATTTACGTAAAGAAATTAAAGTAAGACGTAAAGCTCTGTGACAGTTGTGCCAAATATTTCCTTTTAAGTTCAATTTAATTCAATTAATGCAAAGTTGAAAAGTAAAACTTCCCGTCATCGCTTGGACCTTTAACTTTATTTTATTCTCTTTTTATTAGTGAAATGCTTTCTCTTGTTCTAAAGAATGTAGAAATATTTAATACATCTAGATTTTCTTATACGGCTTTTAAGAAATGAAATGAAGAAGAGTTTTGAGTAAAAGGTTTCTAATGTTCAAAGTAAAACGGAAAAGTTTTAACCGAAGTTGTAAGCTTTTACGGACATTAGTTTTAATCTATTTTTACTTATTATTTTAAATGCAATTTTAAAATATAACAATGAATGTTTGTAATTATTTAAATATGTTTTTAAGAAAGGTTTGAGTTAATCTTTTTATGAATTATTTCGGAAAAATGCAAATAATATTATACAATATATCATTGTTAAATCAGTATTATTCTGTCAAACACATTATAAATATTATTACAGTGATTTCTAAAAACACTGGCGAAGAAAATTACAGTAAATCAATTCACATCTTCTATAAGTAGATTTGATTTACGAATTTTCAATTTTTTTCATTTTAAGATTGATTAAGGAACAGTAAGTATTTCATTATTAATTTCAATATTATTTTCTAAAAATACTCATGTTTTTAGGGTAATATCATATTGGTTCATGAATAGTACTCCAAACTAGTCCACCAACCATATTAAAGACTGTAAAAGATTTATAACGTAAAAATATATTATAACCAATGCAGTGATAAAATTTCAACTTTTATGTAGGCATAGACGAACGTGGGAGAATAAGAGACAGACAAGAGCGACTGCATTTAATATATGATGCATTCTCACGTAATTTTGACTTTTATATTCCTCAATATGAATTTTTATTTTAGTACACATTCATTTTTTTTAATTTCTTAAATTAGAAAATATGCTATTGCATGATTTTATAACAATATTAACGAGATAAATCAGTTTTGGACGATGTTGGAGGGGGGGGGGGGAGTCAAAATTCTCCACGGTATTCCTTACCGTCCCCTGTCCCAGATTCTGATTTTTAAACTTAGAGCCGTCTGTATAAATTTGTTTCAATAAAAGTAATTCTACGTAATTTTTTTCCAAAACTTGGACAATTGTTTTATAATAGTATGTAGCAAACAATTAACCTGCACGCAGTAATGTAGTCGTAAAAAAAAAAAAAAATACAGAGGATATGCCCTCTAAGCACAGGGTATAATTTTTGCGTCTGGCTCGACGACTATAATATATGATCATATGATAGATATCTATAATATAAGTAATAGATATGAGCATTTTAAGTAACAGAACATGTATTATAGTATATAATTGTATATGGTAGTTGGTACATTAATTAAAAATAAATAAAAATTTTCGAATGAAATTGTCCGGTTTTCAGATATTGACCCATATGTATGCACCTGCAATTTTTATTAGTATATTTATTTGTGCTTTTTTTGTATGAAATTTAAAATTATCTTTCGATTTCTATATTTATGTTCACTAAAAGTGCTGTACGTGTTCCACATAATTTATTTCACAAAAATGAAATAGAACTATTAAGAAATTATATCTTGAATTTTAATATCCTTACATAGGAATTTAGTATTCCTTTCACGCCTAAATGTTTACTTGAATTAACAACGATTTACGATTCAGCCATCTGTTCCCTTCAATTCAATGTGTCTCGAATAATATATGTTAAGATAAGAGATTGAATTTAAATAAGTAAAGATAAACTAAAAATATAACTCAGGTTTTTACAATAAATAAATTGTTCTATCAAGTGTAAGAATATAGTAATGAAATGTACATTTCAAATGGTAATATCATCACAGTTGAATAAGTGGAAAACAGTTAAATATTCAAATGATTTGAAAGATAACGTAATTTAAAATAAAAATAAAGACAACTGAATATGACCGTATGTTATTTTGATAATCAAATCAAGACACCACCTATTGCTATCATGAAAATTTTATATTCTTCTTAATTTTTAATTATTTTGTGTATTACTTAAAATTTATTGTTTTACTTATTGATTAATGAATGTTTTAATTCCGTTAAAGAATATATAAGCTGGAAACAATTTATGACCAATTTGTAATATCAGCCGATCAACGAAGTTTTAAATTTTCCCACGCCTGATCGACAAAATTCGCGATTTTTTCACCTTAAGAACAAAATTCGGGATTCAACTGACTGACGAAATTTCCGTTTTTTCCAACATAATTCGGGAATTTGCGGCGCGCGATCGACGAAACACGCGATGTTTCCGTGCCCTATCGATGAAATTCGAGATATTTATCGATTAGCGATCTACGAAATTAGCAACGCGGGTATTTCCCATAATGATAGAAATGTTATCGGCTGGGCTATTAATGAAATTCGCAATTTTCAATTGACTGACGAAATCTGCAATTGTATTCCGCGGCAAATTGTCGAATATTTTTTTTCCTGCAACGTGGTCAAAAATTGCGATTTTTGTCAATTATAAATATGCGAAATATGCTGGCCACTTTTGGCCCGCGAGCCACAGGTTGTGCATCCCTATCTTAAATGCATTTTATCGACAGACATCTTAGTTATTGTGTACTTCACAACTTATTGATGCTTGATATTGAAAGACTATCATTTCAGGTGCATTCGTAATTATATAAATACGTAGCACCTATAGTATGTCTGTCTGTTCGTCCAACCGCATATAGCAGAGCAAAAACTACCCAACCGAATAGCCTGAAATTTTAAATATATAATTTTTTCATAATTTTGTCGAGTCGTTTGAAATTTTAGGAAAATCGAGTGTATAGTTTAATTACAGGAACAGTCAAATTTTTTTCCATTACATTCCGGCCACTGAGAAAAAAATATTTTAAGTGCAGTTTAATGATGTTACAGACTTCAGTTAAATATGCGGTGCAAACGTTATTTATAAAACTAGTTATAGTACGAACGCAACTCATTTGCCACGTTTGACGTGCAATTTCCAACTTGTTATATCACACGATAGTTACTACAAATAATAATACCCGACATGATACGTTCTACCTGCTTGCTTTGAACTGCTAGGTAAAATTACCTGCATGTATTAAAATATGGCAGAACTTTTGAATTAACCTAATTTTTTACTGCTATACTGGATTTTTATTTGGATATACCATCGGTGATTCCGCCTTAGAAAATTGCAATGCCCATTTTGTCTTAAATTATCGATTATGGTCAAAGATAACTGGATATGTATAAGGAATATCCAGTATTATTCTTTAAAAATGTAATAACAGATAATATGATTACCATAACATTTAGAAGATATATATAGAACTTATGTAATTTTTATTAGTTCTCGTACTTCGTATCAAGTTAACTGTAAAATTATTACAATTCAGACTTCAATAATTTTAAAACAAATTTGAAATTCTCATTTAAAAGAGTTTACTTGTTAAATAGTGAAATATATTCGAGTGATATAAAGAAGACAAATTTACATTTGACAATAACATGTGTTAAAATTCTAAAAAAAAATTGAATTACGTCAAAAACGGGTTTTGATTTAATTAGTACATCTTTAAGGCATAAAAAAATACAACGCTAAATACTTATTAATTAAAATAAATATTGTCACAAAATAGAAATTACAAGAAACAAAATATGCCATCTCTTTGAATAAAAGAAATAATTTTCTTTAAATACTTATATAGACCTGAATTTTTATTGACTCCATATTGATAAAATTATCCAACCACAAGGAAGATTTCTCCGGTAGCTGCTTAGCTTTTCTAATATTAAGAATTCAATTTCAAAATATTAAAATTGAGATTTGTGTATATTTAGAATGTATAAATTATACCATCACATGGAATGTAAGTTTTTAAAACGTGTTTCTAGTTCTTATTTAATGAAAATTTATGAAAGTAACATTTCTCCAATTTCTGGCTTGAATTGTATTTAGGTATCAACAACATAATCTAGAAAAGTTGTGTAATGATACGAGGATACAAAATATTGTGAAAAAACATATTGGCGCGTTCATTTTCCTTAAAATGATTCAGAAAAAATAATTTTTCTATGGATCACTATCTTCAAAATGTTAAATGTGGTATTGGTTTTGGAGAAAACTAGATTTTATCGTTCATTAAGACATACTACTCAATTACAGAAAAGTTCACATGCGTATGTGAAGAGCCCAACAATATGCTTTCTATAGATTTTGGATAAAGTAGATTTCACAGTTCATTAAGACGTGCAATACATTAAGAGATACTCCCAATTGCATGAAGTTCACATGCGTAATTTCAGGACCCCACAACATAATTTCTACAGATTTTGGAGTGAGTAGATTTTATCGCTCATTAAGATTACAGGGCTGACTATGAGCGAAAAATAAAGGAAATGCGTTTGGAGCTGTAATATGCGTTTTTAAGTTTAACCCTTTCATTCCCATGGTAGAATACGTTCTAGAAATTACGTAGTTCAGAAAATCCGAATTTACATCAGAAAATTTCAATGATAAATTTCACTTTATTTAAATATGCACTGGTCTGTTATTAAATAAACCAAATATTGCTATTTTAATTTTCTGGTATGAATTTTGAATATCCGAATTAAAAAATCCACTAACATCCTGATGCCATTTGGACTCACTGGGAGTGAAAGGGTTAACTAATTTTTTGTCATTTAAAATTTTTAGAATTACTATCTATTGACGGGATTAAAGTGTATTTTAACTGTATTGTGTAGTTTCGAGTTACACTATACATTAGCATGGTAAGAAATATTTATGGAATATTAATAAATTAATATACTGGCTGCGCAAAAGTTAATTTTATACATTGTCATCCATTGCTGATAATATTTGGAAGCGCGTTCTTAGTTCTACTTCGTGTTTTCTATTTGAGTAAATTACTGGCATATTATATGCTGAACATAAATGCTGTCTATACAAGTTTAACAAAATGAAATAGAAAGAACGTATGGAATAACATACGGAAATAATGTATGAAATTTCCTGAAATTGCTTTTTCAACTGTTTTACTCGGTTTTCACCTCAAATAAATTGTACTGGATTATTTGGTGCTGTTACAATCTAAAATAAATAAAATTATATTGATTGTTGAAAAAAAGATTACCAATAAATATATGAATGGTAAATCTCAGAAAAACGTATTTTGTTACTGTATGTGTGTGTTTTTTTTCTATATGAATAAATTTTAGTTTAACTACGATTATATGGTATGTTTAAATAAATCTGTATAACATAAATAATGCTGCACATAAGAAGTCGTATATAATATCGTCTATGAATAGAAGTTGTTGAAAATGGATGTTAGCAGCATCATGTGCTTTTTTAATTTAATTTTGTATTTAGTCATATCATTTAATTTTAGTAAAAAATTAAATTTCTTAACAATAGTGGGGTAGTTTTGAAATGTGCTTCGAAATCTATGTCTGGTGCGTCATATTACATTATTACAATCATGCTTAAAAGTAAAAATGTAAAGCAATTAGTGGCTTTTACAGTACTTTTACATGTTTCAATATATTAGTTTTATTTTAAATTTTACCAATTAACGTTTTTGAAAATCTAGTCTTTATAGTTATAGGCAACACTTCAAAAAATTATTAAAGAAAACCTTTGGAAGTGTCCTATCTTTTAGGATAAGTGTTATTTTAAAAGTTACTTAATGAAAGAAAATAAAACTTTCAAATTTTATTTTAAGAATTGAATTTTTTCTTGAGAAATCATTTTTTCTAATGAGACCATTTAATGATTATTTGAAAAAGGCATTATAAAATATACAAACAATAAGAATAGTTCAAAGGGTTCCGAATCGCCTTAAGTAATAAAATCAATTTAAATTTGTAATCGATTGATATTATTCAGCGATGACTTTTTTATTTTATCTTATCACATGTTAGCAATAGTTTTTAACAAAAGTAAAATGATAAAAAAGAAAATATTAGCCTTTTGTAATATTTAAATTAGCTTTTCTGCAATAAAAGTTTTTTTTTAACACTGCTTAAAATTTTCAAATAGATTAACAACACCTAAATTTTAGAAATTTATTAAAACAAAACTTTTCAATTCTTAATCATAATAAGTACATTCCTGAACGAGATTAATGGAAATACATTTAATATTTTTATTTTTTTCTAATTATTAGATTTTTATTTTACAATTTTTATAATAAGACAATTTAGTAATTAATTCAAAAGGACATGGTAAAATATTCTAAAAAAAAATATTAGATCAAAACTTTGCGAATAGCCTTAAGTCATAAAATGAATTTCAATGTACATTCGATTGATATTATTCAGTAATTACCTTTTTCACTTTGCCTTAGAAGATTTTAAGTAATTGCCTTTAATAAAAGTAAAATGTTAAAAAAGAAAATATTTGCCTTTTGTGACATTTCAGTTAGTTTTTCTATTTTAAAAGTTTTTTAACACGGCTTAAGATTTTGAAAAAAAGTTTCATCTTAGAAATTTATTAAGAATTTTTTTGTTATTCTTTTGTTAATATTTTTTTGTTAAAAACTATTTTTTTCTTTAATTCTCAACCATAATAAGTAATTCCCAGAACGCGATTAAAGGGAATCAATTTAATACATTTAAAATTAATTAAAAATGAAATATTTGGCAGTGATTGTATACTTTAATTTATGTATATTATAGTATAATAATTATAGAATGCATATTGAAGATGTATGTTATTTTCTCTCTCTTACCTTTTGGTCACTGCACTTTTTTACAGCTCTTTAACTTTAACTTTTAGACTTTTCCTATTTGGTCACAGTACATTTTGTGCAGCAAAATAACTTTAACTTTTAATTTCAAATTTTATTTTTCTCTGGCAATTAAAATATTACCATTCCATTTCGGTAAAATGTTTTATTTAATTTTACCTTTTACATATTCTGTTTTTTAAAAATGCATTCGTTGAATGGGGTATTGTATGAAAAATCAGAGTTCTTTTTAATGCGGTTTGTTTCACATGGCAAGACAAAAGAAGACTAGATCACCCACCGGGGTACCCTCCAAAATTTGGCATAGGTGTTATCTCCCCTGCAGAAGTTCCCCACTACTAACCATCGAATCTCAAACTAAGGCAACCGGCCCAGAAAAGTAAAAGGTCCTAATTTAACTAAAATAAGTAATACAAAATAAGTAATACATACAATACTATAAATAAATACAAAGTGTTTCAAATGGCAATTGGAGACATTGCTAATTGGCCATTTTCAATATTGACGTTTTCCAACTGTCGCCGTACTTCATTCGCCCTACTTTGAGTAGCCGCTCTTACCTCATCTTCTCCCTCTGAGCTCTAACAGCCACTTGAATTGCGCATGAAATGCCTTGAAGTGTCTGACAAGTTTCATCTTCCAAAAAATGAAACGAGTCCCTTTTTCATGCTTTACAAAACATTAATGATGCCCTATTGATTCAAAATGCAAGTTTTAGATATGTCTAATCTAAAATGAGACTTTGAGTCGACTTCATTAGGAAAGCTGCCAATACAAGTTATAATCGTTTTCAAAATGATCATGTGAGCTCATGAATTCGCTTCAGAAATATTACTTACTATATGAAAATCATTTGTTTATGATTCAAAGTTTCGTCCAGTTCGAGTCTCCGTTATTTGACGGTAAAATACAAAGTAGAAACACCGTGGTTCTTATGTTTAAGTAAATAAAAGAACATTCATAGAGAAATAAACACAGGTAAGTGAATGAATCATAAAAACTAACCATAACACTGTACACTGTAAAAAAAAACCACTGTAAATTTGCCAGCACAAACTTGTTCATAATGAATGTGCTGTATCTTTCTTTGGTTTCCTGATTATATAAACATGAAAAATACGGTAATTGCGTAAAATCAACAGCACAATGTGCTGGCAATTTGGACGCCAGCACAAACTGCTAGAGTCCGAATTGCCAGCGCATTGTGCTGTTAATTTTACGCAACTACTGTATTTTTCATGTTTATATTATCAGGAAGTCCAAGAAAGATACAGCACATTCACTGTGATCGAGTTTGTGCGCGAGATGAACAGTACTTTGCACTGTAGAGATGTCGGTTTTTTTACAGTGTAAACACTTTTCATTATTCATCAGGTATGTGAGACCGTTGACACAACGCTTTATCTGAAACTAATTTTGACTGAAAAACACACCGCTTCACATACAAATCGTGCATTATTTTAATTTAATATTATTTTAAATCATGAATAACTGCATAAAGGTACCATTTATTTGTCAATAGAAGGGGAAATGATAAGATTAGATAAATAAATAATTTCCTACAAGATTTTAAAAATCATATGTTATCATTATTATTTTAGAATTTTTACTTACACACCTTTTGCAAATATAAAAGAGCCCCCTTTGCCCATATAAATACGCCTACGGCCATGTATACTACCCTGTCGGCCCTGATTAACGATCAATAATTGCAAGCGCAGTCACCGTTCGTAATGACCTTTAAATAAAGCTGATTTACATGAGTACAATAAAGTCAGATAAGAAAGTAATTTAAAAATAACATAAAACTTTTTTTCATATTTTGAAAAACAAAACTGTTATTTAAAGTTATTCATTATATCAAATATACATCTGCAAATTACAGTACGTCAAAAGAATAATTTTTTTCGTTATTTCAGCTATTGACCACTTGTATTTTTTTTTTGTTTACTAAACTTTTTCAAAACAACTTAACATAAATTGGTATTGCACACTATTATCTATATCTGTGTTGTTGGTGTGCATGTTGCTATTTTTTTTTTTTAGTTAAATTTAAAATCTACAGTGTTTCTACTTTGTATTTATCTAAAATCGTTTTACCATAACTGAAATGCGCAAATTAAAGTCGAGAAAAAAGCTTATAATACATAGAATGCTACAAAAGAAGTTCATATAAAAATTGTTTGTAAAAGCATGATATATTGTTAAACTTTTAGTGAATTGCGTCAGAAGATTTTACTCTCTATTTTTTAACAATCAGTAGTATAAATATGATGTACTTGTAAAATAAATTTTGCCCTAATTAAAGGAATTTTTATTTCTCTTTATAAGGACGAAATGATATCCACAATATTTTTTTGTTTGTTTGTTTGTTTGTTTTTAGTTTTAGAACATATTTTTGTGACATTTTGAGTCAATGACACTAAAATGTATAAAAAAAATGTAGATAAATAAATTAATAAATCCCTTTCTGTAAATCATTGATGATATTTTATTAATTTAATCACATATACATGAAAATTGTTTTGGTATCGTTTATGACAACTAATTATCTACACTATGGATATTGGTCCACGGTAAAAAAGTAGGTAGTTGATATTTTTTCTTTTTACAATGTATATGTCGTAGGCTAATTGAGAAATCCGGCTCTTTCCAAAGAGACGGGCTAATTGGAGAATCCATCTCCCTTTTTCCAATTAGCCTGATATTTTTCAGGCTTATTGCAAAGAGCCTAGAAAGCGTTAGGCTAATTGAAAAATGACCACTTATTCTCCGATCAGGGTGATATTTTTAGCTCACTGGCTATCAAAGCCTGAGAGCCTATGTGCCCGTCGATTCTGTATGTACGTGTGTACGTACGTATGTATGTACGTAACACGATAACGCTTGATAGAAATATCCGATTTGCTTCAATTTATTTTTTCTAGGTTCATTCTGATAAGGTGCTTCCCTGATTATTTTTGGGGGTTCATTGGTTAAGGAAAAAGGGGGGAAAGGGGGCTAGTCCCCCCCTTAATTTATATAAATATTAATTAATATAAAATTAATTAATATAAAACTTATATAATAATTATAGAAATATTCGATTTGTTCCAAATTTTGTATACCGGTTTATTGTGTTAAGGAACTTCCCTGATTAGATTTGTAAGATCATTATCTATACTTCTATACTAGTATTATAAAGAGGTAAAAATTGTTTATTTGTAGGAGGTAAGCTCTGGAACTACCGAACCGGTTCTAAAAGTTATGGTATCAAAATGATGGTGTTAGTCCAACTTAGAACATAGGCTATATCTTATGTCCGTGCCATTGGCCAAAAGGGGGTGTGGGAGCAAAAAACGTTCTAAAAATGCGATTTTTGTGTTACTGAAGGGCCTAGAAACATGAAATTTGGAATGATAATTACTTATAAGATACTAATGATCTCTAAGGACATTACTTTAAAAAATCGAAATTAAAAAGGGGGGGAAATGCGCAAAAAGCATTCTAAAAACGTTCTAAATGGCGATTTTTACGCAATCTCAAGAAGTACCAAACCGATATAAAAAATAATGGGGGCAAAATGATGGTAATAACCCTTGCTTCAAAATAGGTACCATTTTATGTCGGTGCCACTACCCCTAAAGGAGGTGCAGGAACAAAAAAACGTTCGAAATTGCAATTTTTGTGTTACTGAAGTGCCCAGATACGTGGAATTTGGAATGGTAGTTACTTATTACGTATAAATGATTTCCAAGAACATTTCTTAAAAAATTTGAAATTAAAAAGGGGTGAAAATGAGCAAAAAACGTTCTAAATAGCGATTCTTACGCAATCAAGAGGAGTACCAAACCGATTTAAAAAATAATGGTGTCAAAATGATGGTGACAACCCTTTCTCTAGCATAGGCTCCATTTTATGTCGGTGTCACTACCCCTAAAGGGGGTGCAAGAGCTATAAAACGTTCGAAATTGCGATTTTTGTGTTACTGAAGGGCCCACATACATGAAATTTGGCATGGTAGTTACTTATTAGATATAAATGATCTCTAAGAACATGTCTTAAAAAATTCGATATTAAAAAGGGCTGAAAATACGCAAAAAGCGTTCTAAAAACGTTCTAAATGGCGATTTTTACGCAATCTCAAGAAGTACCAAACCGATATAAAAAAAATAATGGTGTCAAAATGATGGAGACAACCCTTGCTCCTACACAGGCTACATTTTATGTCAGTGCCACTACCCCAAAAGGGGATGCAGGAGCAAAAAATCGTTCGAAATTGCGATTTTGTGTTACTGAAGGGCCTAGATGCATGGAATTTGGCATGGTACTTACTTATTAGCTATAAATTATTTCCAAGAACATTTCTTTAAAAAATCGAAATTTAAAAGGGGGTGAAAATGAGCCGAAAGCGTTCTAAAAAATGTTCTAAATGCCGATTTTTATGCAATCTAGAAAAGTACCTAACCGATTTCAAAAATAATGGTGTGAAAATGATGGTGACAACCCTTGCTCCAACATAGGCTATGTTTCATGTCGGTGTCATTGCCCTCAAAAAGGTCGCAGGAGCAAAAAAAAAAAAAAAAAACGTTGGAGAATTCGATTTTTGTGTTACTGAAGGGCCTAGAAACATGAAATTTGGAAAGTTAGTTACTTACAAGATATAAATGATTTCTAAGAACATTTCTTAAAAAATTCGAAATTTAAAAGGGGTGAAAATGCTCTAAAAGAGTTCTAAAAACGTTCTAATTGGCTATTTTTACGCAATCTCAGAAAGTACCCAACATATTTCAAAAGTAATGGTAGGAAATTTATGATGACAGCTCTTGCACCAACATGTCGGTGTCACTACCACCTAGGGGTTGCAGAAGCAAAAAGCGCTCTAAATTGCGATTTTTGTGTTACTGAACGGAATAAAATCCTGAAATTAGACAGGACAGTTATTTATAAGGTACAAATGATCTGACCGAACCGATTTAAAAAATAAAGGTGTGAAAAGGAAGGTAACAGCCCTCGCTCCACCATAGGCTGTATTTCATGTCGGTGCCACTACTCCAAAGGGGGTGAAGGAGCAAAAAACGATCTAAATTGTGTTTTTTGTAATACTGCAGGATCTAGCAACTTGATAATAGGCATGGTAGTTACTTATAAGATATAAATGATCTCTAAGAACATTTCCTAAATAATTCGAAATTTAAAAGGCGTGAAAAGGGACGAAAAACGTTCTAAAAAACGTTCTAAATTGCGATTTCTATGCAGTCTCAGAAAGTACCCAACCGATTTCAAAAATAATGGATGGAAACTGGTGATGACATATTGCTCCAGTATAGGATCTATTTCATGCCGGCGTCACTACCACCTTGTGGTTGCATTTTAAAAAACGTTCTAAATTGCGATTTTTGGGATACTGAAGGAGCTAGAAACTTGAAATTTGGCATGGTAATTACTTATGAGATATAAATGCTCTCTGAGAAGTGTTCCTTAAAAATTTGAAATTTAAAAGGGATGAAAAGGAAGGAAAAGCGTTCTAAAAACGTTGTAAATTGCGATTTCTACGCAGTCTCGTGAAATATAAACCTATTTCAGAAGAAATGGTTTCAAATTGATGGTGACAATCCCCGGTCCAACATAGCCTATATTTTACGTTGTTGTCACTACCACCTGGGGGTTACAGGTGCAAAAAATTTTCTAAATTGCGTTTTTTGTATTACTGAGGTGGTCTAACATTTTAAATTTGGAATGGTAATTACTTCAAAGATGCAAATGCTTTCTAAGTATTGTCGAAAGAAAATTCCAAATTTAAAATGATGAAGTGAGCGAAAAGCGTTCTACAAGCATTCTAAATTACGATTTTTAGGCAATCGTAAGAAATACGAAACCGACTTCAAACATAATGGTTGCAAATTGATGGTGATGGAACTTGCTCAAACATAAGCTATATTTTATGTCGGTGCCATAACCCCTCGAGGGTTGCAGGAGCAAAAAAATTCCTAAACTGCGATTTCTGCGGTACTGAAGACGCTAGAAACTTTAAATATAGCACGGTAGTTACTTAAATGTTATAAAATATAAATGTCCTCTAAGAGTATCAGGAAACACCAACCGATTTGAAGGCTAATGTTGGCAAATTAATGGTGACAGTCTCTGTTTCAACATTTTTAGAGACATTCTATTTCAACTCTATTTCGGCATTTTATGTTGGTGCCACTAACACCAGAGAGGTGGTAGAAACTTGGAATTTGACATGATGGTTAATTTTAAGATGTAAATGTGTTAAGATGGTTTCTAAATAATTCAAAACTCCAAATGAATACTGAAATGAGCGTATGAAATGAGCAAAAAAGACTCAAAATATTTTCTAAATTATCATTTATTTGGAATTAGTTTTAGTTCTTATTAATTAAAATCTCATTTCTGTCTATCGCACTTTTATAATAAAGTTTAGTCAAATTGTGGCTTAATTTGTATTTTTTGAATTATTCCAAAAAGTGTTTTTCTAATAAAAAATAGTCATGGAAATATCACTTGGCATATTTCGAATATTACGCGAGCAAAGCCGCGGGGTTTGCTAGTTTAAATATAAAGGGGGGAAAGGGGGCTACTCACCTTAATTTAGATAAATCGGTTTTTCATGATGAATTATTCGATTTGCTCCAAATTTGGTATACCGGTATATTAAGTTAAGGAGCTGGCTTGATTAGATTTGGAGGTTCATTAGTTACATATAAAGGGAAGAAAGGGGGGCTACCCCCCCCCCGGAATTTAGATAAATGGGTTTTTCATGCAGAGATATGCGATTTGCTATAAATTTGGTATACCGGTTATTTATGTTAAGCAGCATCCCTGATTACTTTTGGAAGATCATTATTATGTATAAAGGGGGGAAAGGAGGGTAATTGCTTCTCCCCTTAATTTAGATAAATGCGCTTTTCATGTAGAATTATTCGATTAGCTGAAATTTGATATACTGGTTTATTATGTTAAGGAGATGGCTTGATTAGATTAGGACGTTCATTAGTTAAGTGTAAAGGGAGTAAAGGGTGGGGGCTACCCCCCCCCCCTTTAATTTAGGTAAATGGGTTTTTAATGCAAAATTATTCGATTTGCTCGAAATTTGGTATACCGGTTTATTATGTTAAGGAGCTACCCTGATTACATTTTGGAGGTTCACTAGTTAAGTATAAATGGAGGAAAGGGGGGGCTAGACCCCCCTTAATTTAGATAAATGGCTTTTTCATGCAGAGTTATTCGATTTGCTCCAAATTTCGTATACCGTTTTATTATGTTAAGGAGCTTCCCTGATTAAATTTGGAGGTTCATTAGTTAAGTACAAAGGGAGGAAAGGGGGGATAGACCCCCCTTAATTTAGGTAAATGGCTTTTTCATGCAGAGTTATTCGATTTGCCCCAAATTTCGTATACCGGTTTATTATGTTAAGGAGCTACCCTGATTAGATTTGGAGGTTCACTAGTTAAGTATAAATGGAGGAAAGGGGGGCTAGACCCCCTTAATTTAGATAAATGGCTTTTTCATGAAGAGTTATTCGATTTGCCCCAAATTTCGTATACCGGTTTATTATGTTAAGGAGCTTCCCTGATTAGATTTGGGGGTTCATAAGTTAAGTATAAATTGAGGAAAGGGGGCTAGACCCCCCTCCTTAATTTAGATAAATGGGGATTTCATGCAGATTTATTCGATTTGCTCCAAATTTCGTATACCGGTTTATTATGTTAAGGAGCTCCCTTTATTTGATTTGGAGATTTATTGGTTAAGTATAAAGAAGGGACAGGGGGTAGTGTAGCCTTAATTTTGATAAATGGGTTTTTGATACAGAATTATTCGATTTGCTTCAAATTTGATATACCAGTTTATTACGATATGGCTTTCTTCATTTGATTTTGAGGTTCATTAGTTAAGTATAAAAGGGGGGAAAAGGGGGCAATTGCCCCTCCCCTTAATTTAGATAAATGTGTTTTCACGCAGAATTATCAAATTTAATTTAATTTTTTTTCTATGTTCATTCTAATAAGGAACTTTTCTGATTAGATTTGAAATTTCATTGGTTCAGCATAAAGGGTGAAATGTGGCAGCTAATACCCCCCCCCCCCTTAATTTAGTGAAATGGTTTTTTCATGCAGAATTATCTGATTTGCTTCAAATTTGGTATACCAGTTTATTATGTTTAGTAGCTTCCCTGATTAGATTTGGAGGTTCTTTTGTTAAGTAGAAAGGGGGGCATCGGGACTAATACCTTCATTTATATTTCGAGGGGCAATATTCTTTGAAATAAGAGTATAATATACAATTAGTGTGAATAGCCTGTGAACTCAATGCCATCAGTTTAACTGGGCAATTTTCTTTTTATTAGGTTTATTAACGCATAACACTACCCAAACCCGAAAAATAAATTACAACAGACCGTACCCCGATCCGAGCAAGACAAAATAATTTCAGTCTACATGCAAGCCGACCCGAAACTGAGAGTTCCATTTGAAAAAACCCGAAATCCCGAACCAAATCTGATAACCGACAAAAATATTCCAAAGATCCATAACTGGATCCGAACAAGACAAATTAGTTTCCGTGGACACGCAACGCTACCAGAACCTAAAAAATACATTCGAAGTCAACCGGAAACCCGTCCCGAACCAAATAATAACTAACAAAAATATCCCAAAGAACTATAACACGATGCAAGCCAGACAAATTAATCTCCGTCCACCGGCAACACGATCCGAACCTGAAAGTTCTAATTGAAGTCAATCCGAAGTCTGGTTGTGGTCGGTTTTCGGGTTGACTTATAATGGAACCTTCAAGTTCGGATCCGGTTGAAAAAAAATTAAACTAAATTAGATAATTCTGCATGAAAACCCATTTATCTAAATTAAGGGGAGAGGCAATTGCCCCCCTTTCCCCCCTTTTATACTTAACCAATGAACCTCTAAATCAAATGAAGGAAGCCATATCGTAATAAACTGGTATATCAAATTTGAAGCAAATCGAATAATTCTGTATGAAAAACCCATTTATCTAAATTAAGGAGACACTAGCCCATTTACCTCCTTTATACTTAACCAATAAATCTCCAAATATGATCAAGGCAGCTCCTTAACATAATAAACCCGTATACGAGATTTGGAGCAAATCGAATGACTCTGCGTGAAAAAGCCATTTATCTTAATAAAGGGGGGGGGGGGGGGGGCGGTCTAGCCCCCCTTTCCTCACATTATCTATATATCTATTCTATCACTATCTATCTATTATACCTCACATAACTAATGAACCTCCAAATCTAATCAGGGAAGCTCCTTAAAATAATAAACCGGTATACGAAATTTGGAGCAAATCGAATATCGCTGCATGAAAAACCCATTTATCTAAGTTAAGGGGGGGGGTCTAGCCCCCCCCCCTTTCCTCCCTTTATACTTAACTAATGAAATTCCAAATCTAATCAGGGAAGCTGCTTAACATAATAAACTGGTATACCAAATTTGGAGCAAATGGAATAATTTTGCATTAAAAACCCATTTAGCTAAATTAAGGGGAGCCCCCCCTTTCCTCCATTTATATTTAACTAATGAACTTCCAAATCTAATCAAGCCATCTCCTTAACATAATAAACCAGTATACCAAATTTCTGCTAATCGAATAATTCTACATGAAAAACGCATTTATCTAAGTTAAGGGGAGAGGCAATTGCACCCCTTTCCCACTTTTATACATAATAATGATCTTCCAAATGTAATCAGGGAAGCTGCTTAACATAATTAACTGGTATACCAAATTTATTGCAAATCGCATATTTCTGCTTGAAAAACCCAATTATCTAAATTACGGGGGGTATACCCCCCCCCTTTCCTCCCTTTATATGTAACTAATGAACCTCCAAATCTAATCAAGGCAGCTCCTTAACTTCATAAACCGGTATACCAAATTTGGAGCAAATCGAATAATTCATCGATTTATCTAAATTAATGGGGGTACCCCCCCTTTCCCCCTTTATACTTAAATAATGAGCTTCCAAATCTAATCAGGGAAGCTCCTTAACACAATAAACCGGTATTTCAAATTTGGAGCAAATCGAATATTTCTGCATGAAAAATCCATTTATATAAATTAACGGGGGGGGGGACTAGCCCCCCTTTTCCCACTTTATCCTTAGCAAATGAACCCCAAAAACTAATCACGGAAGCACTTTATCAGAATGAACCTAGAAAATTTTTTTTGAAGCAAATCGGATATTTCTATCAAGAGTTATCGTGTTACGTACAGTCGTGGAAAAAAAAAAAAAGTAAACACCCCCTACTAACTCCTCAACAAATCATCGTAGAAGAATGTTACTGGTACTGAACGATTGGAAATAAAGTCTACTTTTAAATCATGTATATAAAATTTTCTTAGGTGGTCATCTACATATTAAAACGAATCCAAATTCATTTTTTTCAATGGCAATACCCAATTTTAACGAGATATTTCAAATCTTCGGTGCAAACTATGCCTAGACACCAAATTTCAAGTCATTTGAATCATAAGTTTTTGAATTATAAACATTCAAAATTTAGTGCTTCTAATGTTAAATTACATTTTCATATTTTTATTTATATCTCCCGAAATTATGCTCCTAATGGGCTAATTTTTTTTGTAGTAACTAGGGGGCTCGGCCCCCTACGAGCTACGCTCGCCAACCCCCGTCCAGACACCGCAGACTCTAAATGCACGCTAATTTCATCGGCTTTAAAAAGATTTCGAAAGATTGAATTATAATTTAAAAAACAGTGGCGATCTCCCTATAAACGAATTTCTATTCATTTCTCTTTGATTGGGGAATTTTAACGCCAAATCCGCTGCGGTACTACTTGATTATCCTGTCGACCAATTTCGCCAAATTATATAAATCGCCAAATTATACAAATTGATATAATTTTTATTTTAAATAACGAAAGAACAAATAAATTCGTACAACATTAATAAAAAACAAATAAAACGTCGAAATAAAAATAACTTGATGACGTATACATGTGTAACAACATTTCAAAATAAGCTAATATAAAAGGAATTAAGTAAAGAGAGTCTTTGTCTCCTGGTATTTTTTAACAAAGCGAAAAGAAAGTTCTTTTAAATGAGACATTTTAAATTAATTCTCAAAATATCAAATAAATGTCTAGCTCAATTTCTAAATTTAAACTTTTTTGCAGTATTATTTTGTGTTCATTTTATGTAATAACTATAATGTGACGTAAATATGACGTAATTTCTCCTAAGACTTCTAACGCATGTTAATGAATTTATTATTTTACAATATCCTTTCTCTTTTAAAATTCACGTGTATACTTTTTATGACGTAATTTTTAATCAGTTCCTGCTTTTTATACGTAATTATTTAATTCTAATTTGAAAGTTTTTTTCCTGTTTATAATAGTCACGTGTAAATAAATTTTTAATTTGAAGCAAACATTATTGCTTGCGCTTTTTATACAGTTGGCAACAGTTTAAATTAGTACAATTTTCTGAAATCTGTAAAAAATATCTCTAGAGATGCTGAAAATTTGAATTTAAAATAGAAATAAAACCTGAAAAAATGACTCAAAATAAAAAAATTAATGCAATCTGCACTCCGGCAAATTCTAACGCATAAAATGATCTAAAATAATTAAACTGCCATGTATAGTTTTTGCTGCTATAAAACTTTTTTAGTGGAACGATTTTGTCCAAATTTAGCATTAAATAACTCTTAAAATAATTCTTCGATTTGAAAACTGTCTGCATCAGCGTGTTTATCGAACATTTCTGTATAAAACCACCGATTTTCATATTTTTGTATGCATTATTTTTGTCAATATTAACGAAGAAAGGCCTCCGGTCACAAAAAAATCAAAACCGGCGGCGGCGGCGGCGGCGGCGGCGGCGGCGGCGGCGGCGGCGGCGGCGGCGGCGGCGGCGGCGGCGGCGGTGACAGCGGTAGTTACTTTTTTTTAGAATAGAGAGATAATACTAATATACCCAAACATAAATAAGCTGAATTTGCAATTTTTATAATTTTATGATATGAATTATGAATTATGAAATTAATATTCGAAAAAATTATGAATTGCAACCTACAATTTTTTTGATGGATTTAGATTTATCAAGTCCTGCTTTATGGAAATTCAAAAATTTCACATTTTTCTTCCAAGTAGTTTTCAAATTATGCTTAAAAAACGGCAAAATGATGGTTTAAGGGGCCGTCTATGATGGAAGTGAGTAGACATTTTGAAATTTATTCTCCTGTACTGTAATGTATCACGCTTCATTGACTCCTTGAGTGGCGCTTAAGGTGCCTTGATCAAGGAAGCGGCTCTCTCGGTTAACAATCCAGTACGGAACTTCAATTTGGATACAGCCCTTAAAATACGCTCGTTTTAAAATAATTAATTTCCCGGAAACTTATGGTACGAATTGTATAAAAATTCGTTTTTAGGCTAATTGAAGGGTGTAGAGTTCATTTATGCTGTCAGAATTGGGTACTGCTATTGAAAAAAAAAAACAAAGCTATGGTTCGTTTTAATATGTAGATGGTTCCATAAGCAAATTTTATATACATCCTTTAAAAGTAGACTTTATTTCCAATCGTTCGGTACCAGTAACTTTCTTCTACGATAATTTGTTGAGGAGTTAGTAGGGGGTGTTTACTTTTTTTTTCCACGACTGTACATACGTACGTACGTATGTACACACGTATATACATAATCGGCGGGCACATATGCTCTCAGGCTTTGATAGCCTGTGAGCTAAAAATATCACCCTGATCGGATAATAAGTGGTCATTTTTCAATTAGCCGAACGCTTTCTAGGCTCTTTGCAATAAACCTGAAAAATATCAGGCTGATTGGAAAAAGGGAGATGAATTCCTTAATTAGCCCGGCTCTTTGCAAAGAGCCTAGGCTGTTTGTGCCGGATTTCTCAATTAGCCTAAGACATATATATGAAACAATATAATTCGCAAATATCTAAAATGTAAAGTAATTAAATATTAAACACGAATTTCTAAATTACATTTCAATTAATCCTATTTTTTCTAACGATAATTATCATCCTATATCTGTTATCATCGCCAAAATGGTAAAATTATACATGTACTGCCTATAAAAAAACTATTATTTTTTGTTCACTCTAATTCCAGAGTCTAAACCTAACTATGCGAAATGTAACACTATTATTTCTTTTCCTTGTCGCAAAGTGTATTACTATTTTCTCTATGGAAAGTTTTTAAAAGTAACTTATTACAGAAGTGGTGGCACTTCTGTCGATATTTGAGGTTTTGGAGGATTTACGATTCTTTTCGTTTTCAGTTTTCCAATAAAGTGAGGTTATCTTTATAAGCATTATCATTCTTCCACATAATTTATTTCGAGTTCAAATAAAAGGCATATATGAAAAAGTGCCTAAAATTATATTTAATCTAGCATTTACTATGTATAAATTACTTGTGTTTGGATATAAAAATATGTTAATGCTTTATTTTTCTTTTTAATGAGAATAAAAATCTGTAAAGCTTATTATAGAGTTATGAGGAATAAATTCATTATTGCGTGTGCCAAAGAGATATCAAAGAAAGTCTAGTACATTTTTTAAAAATTCCTTTACTTTTATTCATTTACTATATTAATATTATTAATTTATCAAAATAATTCATTCACCATAGGTTCATTTTTATCAAATATTTTTATAAAATATTAATTTTTACGCTGCACGTTTTTATTGAGAGAGAACGCTGAAAATTCCTAACGCGCAACGAATCTTAACTTGTTGGAATGTATACAAATGGAATTTGTTTTGTTTAGACTGTTAAGATTCGTTATACGGTTTCTTCATGCAACGTTAATTATTAAAATAAATTGTCTGTAAATCTGTGATTATTTAAGTGTTAACATGTACTGGATTAGGGAAAAAAACATAAAAAAAAATATTTTAATATGGGTTATGGATATCATTCGAAAATAAAATCGCCCCCCCCCAAAATTTTAACATTGTAATGAAATCTTTATAACAAATTTCATTTTAAAAATCTTTACTTCGAAATTAAATAATGATAGAAAATATCATTAATCCTTTGCTTTTATTTATAAATGATGGAGTTCAATGACGAAAATGATATGAAAAGTTTCAATTCACATATTTTTGTTTTGGTCGTAAAGAAGTGTGCAGATTTTCTAAATAAAACTCGTTAGTTAACGAAATAGTTTCGATCATAGGAAAAACAATAAATGCTGAATTGATGTAGGTTTCTTATCAGAAATGAATAATGCTAAAATATGCATATACATTACAAAATTGTGTGAAAAAGGAGGAATGCCAACATAAAAAAAAATGTATCAGTCATGAATTAAAAATAAACAGGCATTATGGATATAACACGAGGGTTTTATTCCTTGCTGCTAATAAAAATATAATTTCAGAAATCATATTGGATTATCATTCATGACGTGTAAACCAAAATCAAAGAAGTCAATTTCTAAACGTAAATTCATGTACTAGAAGCCATAGACGACAGTCTAAGGTAGAAATTGCTAAATTTTCTTTTATTCTCAGAAGATATAGCCTCTTTTTCCAACAAGAAATTACACAAAAAGATCTACTTCATTACTTCTGTTAATAAAAGGATTCGGATATTAATTTGTTGAAACTTCTTATTCACACAATATCTTTTTACAGAGCATTTTGTAGATGCATATTGCATATGGATAAGGAGAGAAGGGATTTTGTTCTGTATTTTAGAAACTGAAACCAAATTTTCATTTGGAAATGCTGTTACATATTTTGGTTTTTTGTGTAAACAAAGACATAATTAGATGACTTGTTAAATAATAAGCACAACTTTAATGCAGCTTTTGATCTAACCAACTATAATCCAAATTCGAAACAACATTTATGTATATAATGAAGGGAACGATTATTTTTTTAATATAAGTAGGGAATTATGTCATATAATAAGAGTGAATTATGTCAGCCAGGTATCGTCCGGATAGCATAACAGGTAAGGAATTGGCACGGCACGCCAAGTATCCAGGTTCGATCCCTGGTCTGCACATTTTTCGCTCTGTTGGAGTAAACTTCAACTATGCTACTCCAGCCTTGAATATGATTTAATCCACTTGAAAAAATAATCTTTCCCTTCATTATGACCTAATTACATGGTATACAGGAGTTTCCATGTTAAAGTACTTTCATCATGTAAATGTTATAGTTATAGCTCGGATGAATGAAACTAGCGCTGCAGTTCGCAGCCAAGTCCAACTAATAAGAGTGAATTATGTCAGCCAGGTATCGGCCGGATAGCCTAATAGGTAAGGCATTGGCACGGCACGCCAAGTATCCATGTTCGATCCCTGGTCTGAACATTTTTCGCTCTGTTGGAATAAACTTCAACTGTTCTACTCCAACCTTGAATATGATTTAATCCAGTTGGAAAAAATAATCGTTCCCTTCATTATGACCTAATTATGGTATACAGAAGTTTCCGTGTTAAAGTACTTTCATTATCTAAATGCTACAGTTATAGCGCGGATGAATGAAACTAGCACTGCAGTTCGCAGCCAAGTCCAACTAATAAGAGTGAATTATGTCAACCAGGCATCGTCCGGATAGCCAACAGGTAAGGCATTGGCACTACACGCCAAGTATCCATGTTCGATACCTGGTCTGGACAATTTTCGCTCTGTTTGAATAAATTTCAACTGTGCTACTCCAGCCTTGAATATGAATAAAAATATAAACATTTATGTATTTAAAACTTCTTAATGTCATTTTTTTTCTGGGAGCTAGTTAAATAAAATATGACTTTAGCCATGTCACGTCAGCAACTATTATGTTTCGTTGGAATACATCAAAATGTTTTATACATTAGGTGCTATGCGAGACCTTCGCCTGAATGATGGATTTTCATTCCCGGTTATGTTCTGTTGAAACTGAAGTATTGGTGATAATGGTAGTTTACAACTATTGGTCTGGTTACCAGAATGTTCCCAAGAAATGGTCAGATTATTCAAGTAATAATACATTGCTGAAATCTAACAATGTTTCATATAATTCTTTAAAGACAATTTTACAATTCTTTATAACTAGCTTCTACAAAAATATCTGGATTAACACTTAAAACAATAATTTATACAGAATCTCCAGAACAGTCTAATTGGCCTAACAGATCCGATTGCTTTATTCATATCTGCCAAGCCAATTCCAATGATGGAACAGTGGAGTAGCAGTTGGGCGTTTGACCCTACTAAATTTTAATAGTATTCTTCACCTTGAAAAGTCTCAGAAAATCTATCCTGAAATAAAACGAAGAATGCTAATAAAATTTAACGGTGTCAGTTAATTATCTGCTGCCACACTGTTCCATCACTTCAATTCTTCATGAATGATGAAAAAATAAGAGACTGACTCTTTTCTAAATTTCAAAGTCTAAAATCATTATGCACGTGTTCATGACTTTCGCTATTATATCTCAAGTGTTCAAATCATAAACCTTAATAAATATTAGAGGCTTCGTAGATATGATCGCGTACGTTATAATTGAAATAAATAGTGCTACCTAAATTCAAACATGTACTACATGTATATTTAATGCATGTACATGTACATGTATGTGTAATTTCTACATGTATACATTATAAATATAATTAATAAGTTTTATGAACATCAATAACAGCATATTAAATATCTATTTATCCTATTTTATTGATTAAAAATTTTTAAATTTCCGATTTTTAGCTTTGGTCCTTTGCTTTCTTTAATATTTTTCAATATATATCTCTATTAACCTTTCATAATATGTTTCTAACTGTAATATACATATTTGTATCATAGTCGCACATTACGTGTATTGGTAGTTTTATGGTATGCGGGCACCGCTGATCGCCAAAATCTCTCCAACCAATTTCTCTCGTCAAATCCTTATCCTTGTGGAGTTGTCTCTCAATTGTATGAAATTTATGAAAACACCAATCACAAACCGCTGTATTACCGCTACGCACTCATTAAATCTTTAAAAAAATCATCGGTTGCATGGAATTTGTTATGCAGTTGTCTCTAAAAATTATGAAAATAGTTAAACTTCAATCACAAACCGATGTACGAATGCTACACACACATTAAACCCAAAACAAAATCTCTGGATAAAGGAAATTGGTCGTGCATTAGTCACTAAAATTTATAAATTTCGCTAAAACCCCAAACACAAACCGATTTATGAGCACTCTGCGCCCATTAAATCGAGAAAAAAACTTCACAGGGTGCATGAAATTTGCTGTGCAGTGAAATGAAAGAAATCTTGCGTGCTGTGAAATGCATGAAATTCGTCAAAACTCAGAGCATTATAATATATCTAAATGCATTTCAATATCCACCACAATAGCGCAAAAGCATTCTAATTTTATATACTCAACATTTAAATACTGTATATGTCTCATAAAACCTACTTAAAAATACCTAAAATATATTACAGAAATATTTAAATAAATCGTACCATAAACTAAGAGTACAAATAATTTATTTCATAATGAAAGTTTGAAACAGTAACTAAGTTTATTGAAGATCTAGGACGGAACCACGTTCATTCTTGACAACAGCATCGTGCGCGAGACCAAACACTTCCAATTTTTTGAACTACATTGTCAGGATCAACAAAGATATACTTCTGGTTAATCTTGAAAATTTTCAATCCCTCCTTTTCAAGTATTGCAATACAAAAATTTAAATCTTCTTACTCTGTTTTATGCAAATCCAAATATTTCATAACTGTAAAACAAAAAGGTATATAAATATATGTAAATGACACAAGAACATTTCAATCACTCCTTGCAAATAGGTTGCCGGTTAATCAGTCTGAAAAGATTCACGGGAAAGGTTTCAATTCAAATTAGGCCAAACGAAACAATAACTACTTGGCGATTTATCACTAGCGCCCGGGTAACAGAATTGAACCCTTGCACTTTCTCTTTAATTAAAATAATTTGTCTCTTTAATGTAACTTAAAAACTCATTTTATACTTCGAACCTAAAGTACAGATGATAATGATTTAATCGAATTTTAAAATAGAATTACAGGATATCGAAAAATAGACTGACCTATTTCAAGTATCAATAACAAATAATGAGGGACAGGAATTTATGTGTGACGTCAGACATTTCTTTAGTGTGGTTATCTGTTTAAACTAAAAATATTGCCGATAAATTGGTGGAACTAAAACAGTTAAAAACTTTAAAAAAAAACATTCAAATTTAAAACGTGCACTTATTTTGGCATTTCAGCAACTGAACAGCATAAATGGCAAAATTGAGTGATTTTACCAATATTTTCATACTTTTGTTTGAGCAGTTTGACACAGCGTCATCTATTGGGGATTTTTAGAAG